>CM068549.1:2513058-3713058 GCA_035048495.1 Euptelea pleiosperma
CAAACATCTCGATAAGAGGTCGTTCGACTGCCATGACTACAAAGGTAGTAGTACTGGGGGAGGCGGGTGGGGAAAGAGATGGGGAAGAATTCAGTAGAGGATCCACCGTAGGTACGTGATTCTCAGATCAAATCAAGCGCTTGTTCGGACGAGTCCAAATGGGCATACGCTAATGAGGCAAGCTCTATACTTGGCAAAAAGTTGCCAAAGAAGAATACTATCCTAAATGATGCACACCAAGCACAGATAATCCTATTCTAAGTAATCAGGATATATTTTAGGAATTATCTTTGTTAGTTTTGGGGCTAGAGTAGATTACGACAGTGGGCGGACCACTGGTTTATCTTTTAACCGCCGGACTAACTGTTTTGCACTCAGAGGTTCTCACCAGGCTACACTCTTCAGAGCGAATCCTTTAGTACTAGCTCTAGTTAACAACAAGGCAATCCGAAGCCTAGACAGACGTGCGGCACAATGGCTGACTTAAGTACGTCCCAGACTAACCGAATAGGTCAAGTGGATAAGAAGAGTGTTCCCTCGGGTTAAGCTAGGGTTGATGCGTGTTCCTAGTCCACACGCAACTAACCGCAGAATAGTTCAAGATGCCACGTCGAGCTCAGTGTACTTGAGTAGCAGGGACTTATGGGTGTGTTAGACAACAGGGACCCGCGCTCGTGGTCTTATTTCGATTGGATGTTAAGCGGGTTCGCTTTGCGTGGTTTTTCCTCGAACACCGGGCTAATTGGCTCTACTTCTTGATTCTTTTTAATTAAATGGAGCCTTGGGATCAAATCAGTTGGAATGATGAGGTGGGTGATGAAATCCCACCAGTTTCAATTTGGAGCTGGGTCTGCTCTCTTAGAGTTGACTGATTAACGGCCACGCCACGCAAGTCGAATAAGTTATTGCTAGAAAACAAATAGACATGCGGCAATGATTCACCCAAATTACTCTGTATCGCACTCAAGGCGAGGATAGGGACTTACCTCCCGTAGGCCACGCCATGGGTCGCCTCCGTGGGTTAGAGAGGGGTATCCTAATGGGCTTGGGCCCGACTCCACCTCTTTGAGCTTTCGCTCTCTACCCACACTGGATCGTGTTCCTACAGAAAAGTTAGATTGCACGGTCTAGGTACTCGGGATTCTATTTGGAAGATCCTTGCCTTTTTAGGGTTCTTAGAACAAGCACTGGATTTAGGCAAGTTTTTGAATTATTTTCCAAGTTTGAGATGGGTTAAAATTTAGGAATTCCCAGATTGAAAAATACCTATATTGGAAAGTTTCCCGAACTGTGGAGATCTTCCAAGAAAGATTTGATTACGAGATCCCTTACAATTTTGAGAAATTTCCCAAAATTAAAATTCTGCTAGATTTGGGGTGTTTCCTTTTGCAGACTTTTCCAAATTCGGAAGATTTCTAAAGATAGAAATTCTTCTAAAGAGGAAACTTCTAAGAGGGGAAACCCTAATTAAGCAGAGTTTCAAGATTTTGGAATCTTTCCAAAAATCGCAAATCCTTGATTGGTGATTTCTAAAAATCTGCAGAATATAAAACCCTAATTTTTTTGAATTTTGAATTTTTATTTTTTTGGTAATTTCCACTTAATCTAGGGTTTCTAAAAAACCCTAGAACAAGATCTAGCAGTTATTTGGAAAGCAAAAATTCCTAAATTATTACAAATTTGCACTCGGCCTTCCGAGGCATTAAAAATAATAATTTAAAAACTGCTAAAAATCACTAAAAACAGAAAGTTTCCCGAAAAGGTCAGGCTGTCCAAATTGAGCAGCTTTTCGCTTCAGCAACTTTCCAATTCCGTCTTTACGTCCTTTTTCGCACTCCCGTACACCCGAGCGGCAGCGGCGCCATTTGAAACTAGGATTTTTCTACGTCGTTGGTACAGAAACCCTAATCTCAACAATATTTGTAATTTATCCAAGATTTCCTGTAAAATTCAGAGATTCTAGCATAGGGGTTCGTGTCGGATGTCTATCCGCACTCGGGATTAGTCAGATTAGCATATTTAGGAACATAAAATGACGGAACATTGCAAGAAATGATAGAAACAAACTTAATCATTCAGTGATCAAAATGTTTTATTACAATGCTTGAATCGAAAATAACATAAAATAAGATAAACTAAAAAGTAATTTTAAGGAAAAAAATTCTAGAGAGAGTTAGAGAGAGAAAATGAAGTGGAGAGAGAAAGTTATGGGAATTCTTAGAGATAGAAAGTGGTGAGAGAAGGAAGAAGAGAAGAGAGACTCACCTTAGAGATATGGGATCAGCCTATTGCGTATCTCGGCCTGAGTTGATGCTTAGGCCATTGATTGGCCCAAGGGGTGGTGTTGATGGTGATGAAGGGAACCAAAGTAGCAAAGGAGGAGTGGTGATGTTGTTGCCCGTGGGATCTCCAAGGGAGGAGACCGTCCCAAGGGAGAGCGAGAGAGCAGTGAGGTGGACTCTCGGATCGATTAGGGGAAGGGCTCGTCCAAGGAGGCAGGGGATGCAAGGCTTGTGAGTCTGTGATTAGTGGAGAACCTGAAGTGCCGCCCGCGTAGAGAACACGCTGGATGTGAGAGGACAGACCTGCTAGAGGAGGTGCTGTAAGTCTGAACGGTAGTGGAGGTGTGCCATTCAGTTGCTGGTTTGGCCAGCAGGTGGAGGGAGGAGAGGAGGTGCAGGCCGTGGTATGATGGAGGAGATGGTTGGCTGAAGAAGGAGGTGCCTTGATGAGTTGCAGGCTGATGAAGGATGTTGGAGTAGGCTGTATTCAACAGCGTGGCCTTTAGGTGAGCAGCACGGTGGAGAAGTTGCTGTGAGCGACTGGGTTTGGTGACGCTGTAGGTTGAAGGATGGAAGTTCCGACCTCAAACTGTGTTGGCCGGAGTTGCAGCAGGTTGTAGTTCCGTTGATAGACGGGTGGTGAGGATGGCAACTGTGAACACAGCGTGCAGAAGAGGAGGACTTGCCGTTGGAGCTTGCTGCAGGAGAAAAAAGATGAGAGGGAAGGAAGAGAAGGGTTCCGACCGGAGTTGCAGACTTGCAACTCCGGTTTGATGGTGGTGATATCAACGGCGGCTTGGATCGTGGGAGAGAGATTAGAGATGGAGGGAGGCGTTGTTGTGGTGGAAGGAGATGAGCAAGGCGCTGCCGTGGTGGTCTGTGATTACCAAAGTATGCACGAAGGAGACCAGTCCGCCGGAGTAGTGGCTGGGATGACGACCGAAGTTGCAGGTTTTGCAACTCCAGTGGAAGGCGAAGGAGGAGGACGTGCAGCAGGTGCAGTGGAGAATGAAAAGAAAAACCAGGAGAAGAAGAAGAAGAAGAAGAAGAAGAAGAAGAAGAAGAAGAAGAAGAAGGAGAAGAAGGAGCGGCCGGAGTTTTGCAACTCCGGCGAGATCAAGAAGAAGAAGAAGAAGAAGAAGAAGAAAGGGAAGGAAGAAGAGAAGGAGAACGTGGGGGATGGTTTTGGGAAGAGAAAGGAGAAGAAAGGAGGGGGATTAGGGTTCCAAAGAACCCTTCTCCTTCCCCTTTTAAAGCTCCCTAGTTTCCATTAATGGAAATTAGGGAATTTTTGAAAAAAAAAAGTATCTTTGGGGAATGTCCCCATTTAGTGGACCCACCATTTTTTAAAATTTAATTAAAATTATTTTGAAATTCACAGGGTCCACTAACTGGTCGGACAGTGGGTCGATGATGATGGGCCCGGCTATTGGCCCACATGGATTGATGATGTCCATCGTCTCACAAGATGATGTAACAGACAGTCTGATGGCGATCGGATGGATGGTGACTTGATTGGGACCCAGATTGGTAGATCGATGGATTTAGAGAGATCCAACGGTCCGTTGAAGATCCAACGGTCCGTTGAAGATCCAACGGTCCGATGGAAGATCCAATGGTCAAAAAGCTAAGGGAGATGAGATAGAGCCGATGGGCAGGAGTTCTGAGGTTAGGTCAGTAGATTCGAGGACCGAGAGATGAGAGAGAGAGAGAGAGAATAAGGAGAGATGAGAGAGAAAGTATCAAAAAATGGAGATAAAAGTATTGGCAGAGGGTCTGGAACCCTGGTCTTCACTGTGACCATCCTCACGCTTCTCTAGTAGAATAGACTATCATTCCTTGCTTACTCATGTGGCTTTAAAACTCTTTGGTCCATCTTTTGGTCATTGGCTCTCTTACTCTCTTCGTTCTTTGGGCCGGCCTTTTGGTCCTCTTATTCAGCCCATATTTGGCCCATATCTTCTAGTCATAGCATGTGGGCTCTTTAAGCTTTGATAATGGGCTTTCCTGATCGATGTGGGCTCGCAAGTCTCGAGAATTGTCCCATCAGGGTTTCCTGCGACAGAAGAAGCGCGTAATGAGACTCTATCAGAATGACTTCATGTCTAGACTTCCGAAAATGTGTTTAATGCATGCAAATATATCATTTCGTCTAGAAAAGTGTGTTCTACGCAATAAAAGAGACTCTTACGTAGAAAAATAGATAAATAGAGCATTTTAACGTAGGAGAATGCAATAACGCTAAAAGGATAATTGCTAAAAATAAGCACTTTTGAGCGAATATCACCTAGGACGGTGTCGGCCTTTTCGGTATGACGCAGGGTGTCGTCTTCTAGCCTAGCGTACTTCTCGGCCCTTGTAAATAGGGCGTCAAGGTCCAACGGGTGGTTCTTTGTGAGGGAGCGGTAGAGCTCGGACTCAATCGGCAGAGCTTTTCTATAAGCCGTGACGGCGTGTTTATCATCACAGTCCTCTACTATGATCATGACATGCCAGAACCGCTTGGTGAAGTCCTGTACAGTTTCTTTTTGATCTTTTCTTACGTAGAATAGAACGTCGACGTCTTTGCGACGGAGCATGTTATAAGAATATTGGGAGATAAACAGTGAGCTCAAACCTGAGAAATCATGTATTGACCTAGGGGGTAGTCGGTTGAACCAGATGAGTGCCTCCTTGCTCAGCGTGGATGGGAACATCCAACACATCAGACGGTCATCGAACTCCCACATTTTCATGGCCTTTCAGAATCGAAGGACATGATTCACAGGGTCCGACACCCCTGTGAACATTAGATACTTGGGATAGGAGAAAGACGAGGGTGCCCAATATTGTTGGAAGTTCTCGACGAACGGAGAGTCCCTCGGTATTCGGGTAGCAATTGCCGCCATGCGGTCCGCAAGTATCTCTTTCTTGCCAATGAGACCCACCACAAGCCCGGCCAACTGCTTATGGGTCACTAGATGCGACGTCATTTCGTCTGCCGGCTGTGTCGCTACCTTCTTCAGTATTCTGGCGGCTGGTTCTTCACCTTGTTGGCACTTGATACTCCGTTCCTACTCGGACGGTTCTTTCCTTGGTAGTTTCGGCCCAAGGGCTGTCTTCGAATCCGAGGGTGAATTCCCTGTTCGGGCCGTCTCGTGGGTGCCTCTACGGGCCCTGAGGTTGGACTCCCCTGACGTGGTTCCTCGGTTGCTACGGCTGTGCCCCTACAACCTCCCGAGTCTGGTGTGTCTAGATGCCATGTTGATGGACAGCCGATCGTTGTCGGCCAGCTGCTTCTCTAGACGCATCCTCAGCATTCTGTTTTCTTCTTGTAATTTTGTGACAAGTTCTTGATGGTCGTTATGTTCTTCTCGTACCCTTCTGCCCTCTGAGATGGTATCTTGGAGGTCCTTGACGGGGCCGGCTTCTCTGCCGTTCAGTTTTGTTCGTTGTGTGTTCACCATTCCGGATCCTCTTGTGGTTGTGGATTATGATTTCCCACGGACGGCACCAGAAGATGTGGGGGAAAAATACTGTCTTTACCTGCACGATCCCCGAGAAAATGGACTGGTGATTGGTAGACGAACTGTCCGGCGTGGTCGGCCTTACTTCCGATGATCCTGAGAGGAATAGGTTGACTAGTGTCCCTTCTTGCCCAGATTGGTTACTCCGCGATTGCCGTCATGTTTTCGATCGCTGTGGTACCTGCAAATCACACTTCGACGCTCAAGTCAGGATGGATCCAAATACTATAAGTCTAGTTCTTGATACCTATTTCTCTGTTTTGTTTGTATTTTTTGATCTCTTCTTCATCAGATCTTCTTTCCTTTTATTGGGCCCTCAACAAGGAGCGCGTCGTCGTTGAGGAGTCTGTAATCGTCACTTCTTGATAACGGTTTTCTATTACGTTTCTTGGACTAAGGGAAATGCTTCCCCCAGGTGCCCTGTGAGATGACGTCTTATCCGTATAGGCTCAATCAGTGAATATTTGTCACCCGCCCTGGATGTAGCTTGTCGGATTACTCGGGAAGACGTGTTTCGACAAGCCCCATCTCCTGGTCGGATGGTTTTGTCAGGTGTTCTGACAAGGTCCATCTCCTAGTCGGATGGCTTCGTCAGGCATTCCGACAAGGTCCATCCTCTAGTCGGACAGCTTCGTCAGGTGTTCCGACAAGGTCCATCCTCCTGTTGGACGGCTTTATCAGGTGTTCCGACAAGGAGGTATGTCTATCGATCTGTGGGCCGAGGTGGTCAGTGAACTACGAATGTCAATATGCCTCTTCTCTAAGAACGTGCCTTATTAAGTGACACGTGACATTGTTTTAGCTGCTCGAAAAATAGAGTACCCACAAAACCTATCAGGTAATGATCTCATTTTCTAACAATTTTTGGTTCAGGAGTAGCTTCACCAAGACCCCACATGGAGTTAATTATTTCACTTAGTTTGGTGTAGTAGTCTGTGAAACTTTCATCCTCATTTGTTCTAATAATTTGAAATTGTGTTGTGAGCATTTGAAGTTTTGACAATTTAACAGAATTCGTTCCTTCATAGGTCATCTCCAAAATGTCTCATGCTTATTTTGAGGTTTCACAAGAAATTATTCTTTTGAATTCGTCAGGAGATAAAGCACAATGTATTGTATTCAATGCATGATTATTATACTGGTATGCATCTTTATCTCCCACACTCCAATCTCTTTTTTGTTTAATAACTGATATTCGCTTAAAAGTGCGTATTTTCCACTGTTATCTTCTAAGCGTTTTCACACTCTCCTACGTTAAAATGCTCTATTTATCTACTTTTCTACGTAAGAGTCTCTTTTGTTGCGTAGAACACACTTTTTCTGGACGAAATGGTATATTTGCATGCATTAAACACATTTTCGGAAGTCTAGACATTGAGTCGTTCTGATAAAGTCTCATTACGCGCTTTTTCTATCTCAAGAAACCCCGATGGGACAATTCTCGAGACTTGCGAGCCCACATTGATCAGGAAAGCCCATTATCAAAGCTTAAAGAGCCCACATGCTATGATTAGAAGATATGGGCCAAATATGGGCTGAATAAGAGGACCAAAAAGCCAGCCCAAAGAACGAAGAGAGCAAGAGAGCCAATGACCAGTAGACGGACCAAAGCATTTAAAGCCACTTGAATCAGCAAGGATGATAGTCTACTCTACTGGAGAAGTGTGAGGATGGTCACAGTGAAGACCAGGGTTCCAGATCCTCTGCCAATACTTTTATCTCCATTTTTTGATATTTTCTCTCTCATCTCTCCTTATTCTCTCTCTCTTCATCTCTCGGTCATCGGATCTACTGACCTTACCCCAGAACTCCTACCCGTTAGCTCTGGCCCATCTCCCTAAGCTATCGGACCGTTGGATCTTCAATCGGACCGTTGGATCTCTCTAGATCCGTCGATCTACCAATCTGGGTCCCAATCAAGTCACCATCCATCCGATCGCCATCAGATTGTCTGTCACATCATCTTGTGAGATGATGGACATCATCAATCCATGTGGGCCAGTAGCCGGGCCCATCATCATCGACCCGCTGTCCGACCATTTAGTGGACCCCGTAAATTTCAAAATAATTTCAATTAAATTTTAAAAAATGGGGGGTCAACTAAATGGGGAAATTCCCCAAAGAAAAGTAGGGTTTTACTTAAAAAAAAAAAAATATATATATATATATATATATTTCTTATTTTTTTATTTTTGAAAAATACCCTATTTCCATTAAAGGAAATAGGGAGCTTTAAAAGGGGAAGGAGAAGGGTTCGTTTGAACCCTAATCCCCCTCCAATCTCTTCAATCCTTCCCCAAAAACCCTTCCCCACGTTTTCCCTCTTCTTTGGCCCCATCTTCCTCCTCCTTTTTTCTTCTTCTTTTTCATCTTCTTCATCTTCTTAATCGTTGCTGGAGTTGCAGACAGCAACTTCGGTCGTCTTCTTCACGCACCATCACCTGCATGTTCCTCCTCTCCTTCTGCCCCTTATTCTCTTCTTCTTCGTCTTCCTCTTCTTCTCCTTCTTTCCATCATCTTCTTGCTGCTACTGTGTGCAGTGATATTCGCTTAAAAGTGTGTATTTTCCACTGTTATCTTCTAAGCGTTTTCACACTCTCCTACGTTAAAATGCTCTATTTATCTACTTTTCTACGTAAGAGTCTCTTTTGTTGCGTAGAACACACTTTTCTGGACGAAATGGTATATTTGCATGCATTAAACATATTTTCGGAAGTCTAGACATTGAGTCGTTCTGATAAAATCTCATTACGAGCTTCTTCTGTCGCAGGAAACCCCGATGGGACAATTCTCGAGACTTGCGAGCCCACATCGATCAGGAAAGCCCATTATCAAAGCTTAAAGAGCCCACATGCTATGACTAGAAGATATGGGCCAAATATGGGCTGAATAAGAGGACCAAAAAGCCGGCCCAAAGAACGAAGAGAGTAGGAGAGCCAACGAGCAAGAGACGGACCAAAGCGTTTAAAGCCACATGAGTCAGCAAGGAATGATAGTCTACTCTACTGGAGAAGCGTGAGGATGGTCACAGTAAAGACCAGGGTTCCAGACCCTCTACTAATATTTTTATCTCCATTTTCTGATATTTTCTCTCTCATCTCTCCTTATTCTCTCTCTCTTCATCTCTCGGTCCTCGAATCTACTAACCTAACCTCAGAACTCCTGCCCATTGGCTCTGTCTCATCTCTCTTAGCTTTCTGACCATTGGATCTTCCACTGGACCGTTGGATCTCTTTAGATCCGTCGATCTACCAATCTGGGTCCCAATCAAGTCACCATCCATCCGATCACCATCAGATTGTCTGTCACATCATCTTGTGAGACGATGGACATCATCAATCCATGTGGGCCAGTAGCCGGGCCCATCATCATTGACCCACTGTTCGACCATTTAGTGGACCCCGTAAATTTCAAAATAATTTCAATTAAATTTTAAAAAATGGGGGGTCCACTAGATGGGGAAATTCCCCCCAAAAAAAAAAGGAGAAGGAGAAGGGTTCGTTCGAACCCTAATCCCTCTCCAATCTTTTTCCTCTTCTCCTCCCTTTCGATTCTCCTCGTTAGCTTCTCTTCTTTTCCCCTTCTTCTTTGTTTTCTTCTTCGTCTTCTTCAATCAATACCGGAGTTGCAGGCAGCAACTCCGACCATTCCTTCTCTCATTACCGCCCCGATTGGATCCAACGATCCACTTCCATCCACGTTTGAGATCGCTTTCCAATCTCATTCCCCTCCACCGTCTTCTATTCCACTTGCTGGAAATCTTGCATAGCCTACAACTTGCAGCCATCAAATACTCCTTGACCGTCTTCACCCTCTCTTTTCTTAAAGAGAAAAGAAAAGAAAAAAAAAAAGAGCAAAACAGAAAAAGGAGAGAAAGAAGAAGAAAGAGGAGAAGAGGAATGGGAGGAAGCTTTGAGCTTCTCCTTTGACAGGCGCACCACCATTTTCTCCACACCGTCAACATTCTGCACACCACCTCCAGCCGTGTGTCCACATTGCTGGCTTGCAACACGCCGACGAGTTCTCCATCTTGCAGCCGTGAACTATTCCATGGACCCTCACCTGCTCTTTCTTGTTGCCTCAACCTCTTTCTCCAGCGGGTAGCAGCCAGACGTCATCCTACCTACAAACGGCTTGAGATCTGGATCTGCAACTCCTCTTTTCCGTCGAAGAAACACCCCGAAACTCCTCCCATTTGCCGGTGTGCACACTCAGTCACCGGTTTGCAGAGCAAACTATCTGATTGGTTCCCCCCACTGTTGCAGAAACTCGTGGCTATACGACTAAACCGTGATCATTCCCAAGACCTGCAACTGCCCTCCATAATATCACAGGCAGCCACCAGCCAAAACTCACCAAGGCAGCAACTCATGGTCTGTAATATCTCCAACTCTTCAACACAGACAGCAACCATCACTCAGTCGCTGGAAGCTTGCCTCCCCATCACGTCCACAACTTTCAACTCCGGGCAAATCACCTTCCTCCATCATTCCCATGAACCCCACGGACAGCTACCCTTTCCATCTCCCTTGAAGTTTCCAACGGTGTTGCACTTCCCACCTTGTGCAAATCGCCCTGAATTTTCTCGCCACCACTTGGCCGAATACCAAGGTAAGAACAAAGGGGTGTTTCACCCTCTTTCTCTACTTTCTCTCTCTTCTTTATTTTCTCTCTATTTTCTAGTTTCTCTTTCTAAGTCATTTCTTTCTCTCCCTAAAATAGATCTTTATTTTTCTCTCTCTAGTTCATTTTAGACTCTACTTTCTCTCTCTTATTTCTCTCTCTAGTATAATTTAAAAGACTTAAATTAGTTTTGTTTTGAAAGGCACTGTATTTCCATTGATGATTAATGAAATTTATTTCGTTATTGGATTCTCTCATTTTAGTTTAATAGATAATTGTCTAGCACTATTTTCATTTTCGTGGATGTGTTATTAATGCCTAGTAAAAATCCTTCAAAAGAATATTTTAAAATCCACCGTATTCACCACTCTCACCTCTCCACAATATTTAGCAAAAAATCCATCATTTCATGTTCTTTATTGCGCTAATCTGACTAATCCCGAGTGCGGATCGACATCCGACATGAGCCACTATGCAAAATTGCTAATTTTACAGGTCAAAAGTCTCGGATAATAAAAAATGTGTTGAAATTAGGGTTTTCGTAATCAACGACATGGAAAAATCCAAGTTTCCTGTAGCAGTACCGCTTCTTCCATCTTCTTCCGCCGGAGTTGCAGCCAGCAACTCCGGCCGCCTTCTCTTTCTTCTTCATTCTCTTCTATCCCATCTTCTTCTTCTTCTTCTTCTGTTCTTCTCTGCAGGTTTCTCCGCCCTCTCCCTCTTCCACGTCCTTGACTGCCCTCGCTCCACATTCTTCAACTAGCAACTCCATCTTGCCGCCTAGCCACACTAGTCCGGCGAACCAATCTTCAGCCGTTCTGCTTTACATCGCCTTTGTTGCTCATTGCAACCAGATCAAGATCTCCTCTACTGCCCCATCCACAGCTTGCTGCCAACAGCTAGCAGCACCACCTCGTCCTCCTCTTCAAAGCACCTCCGGCCAAGACTGGTTCGTGCAGCTCATCCACCTGCTGCATCAACTCAGGCACCTCGATCTTCCTCTTCAAGAGGCCTCAACACCTACGCTGCGTGCATCTCCTCTCCAATATCACCCAAAGCTGCCACGGTCAGACATCATGCAACGCCCCCCCTCAATGCATTTCTCAGCCTGCATCTTGGTCGAGAACATCACTCCATCTACTCCATGATCTCCATGAACATGCTGTCTTTCTTGTTGGTCGGCAAACAACCACACATGGCCGAAAGGTATGCCGAGTTAGGTTTCTTTCTCATTTAGTTCTTTCTTCTACTTTCTCTCTGTATATTCTAGCTCTCTCTCTCTAGATCTATTCAGGTCTTCATTTTTCTCTCTCTCTAGCTTTTCTATAAATTGAGTTGTAGGTTATTTTCCTTTTGCTTTGTTTAAACTCTATTGCAATGTAATGGGAATTAGTAGAATAATAAATGTGAGATTATTTGATTCGAGTGTTATTTCATGTTCGTAGTGATAAAGTTCTCCATAAAAAAAAATGTTTTAACTCACAAATCCACCACTCTCACCCCTACATGTTCTTGAGTAGCATTTTTTGACAAAAATCCGTCATTTCATGTTCTTGAGTCGCGCAAACTTCCCACTGTGCAAGAAGTTCTAAATTTTGCAGGATAATCGATTAAATTTACAAATGTGTTGAGATTAGGGTTACCATAACCAACGACACGGAAAAACCCTACTTTCAATAACAATGGCATCTTTATCTCCCACATTCCAATCTCTTTTTTGTTTAATAGCAATGGTAGTTAATTCACCAACAGTCGTTGCTACAGTAAGGGATGTCCACTCCCACTTCTACTGATTCTCAAATCTGTTCATCAGGGATTTTAAGGAAAATCCTCATTCTAGCCTTCTAATAGGCGCAATTAGTACCATTGAATAGAGGAGGTCTAGACACAGAGAATCCTTCTCGACTCATGGTTATTCTAAAGGAACTAAGGATCACACTTGGGTTGTTAAGCCCTATTATTATTATTATCATTATTATTATTATTATTATTACTAATCTAGTGGCCCTACGAAATGTAGTGATTTTATTATTATTATTATTATTTATTTTGCAAAATGTGATGTCCACCTCAAGAAAAAAAATGGAAAATTTCATAAACGAAAATAAATTTAAATGTATTTCCAAAACAAAAACAACTTTTTGACATTTACAAAAAAAGTAACGAGCATTTTTGCCTGACAAAAATTAAAGCTGAAAAAAGGGCTGACAATTCTGCCAGCCAAAAATTAAATTGAAAAAGGCTGACAATGCCCTTTTAAAGGGCGTTTGCCCATGGAGACATAAAACTTCTGACACAATACAAGCCACATGGCACACTCTTAGTGGACGCTGACCGTATGGATGTTTGGCCACTCACTAGGTGGACCTACACACCAAAAATAAACCTCATCAGTGGTTTTATAAGCGCTGGATTGAAGTTATTTCATGGGGTTGATTTTAACTGTAGGAATTTTAGCATTATTTGAGTGCAAAGATCCAAAGGTTGTAAATTACTAATCAGGCTGATTTTTGGTTTGCAAGTCCACCTAGGGACTGGCCAAACATACATACGGTAAGCGTCCACAAGAGTGTGACACATGGCTCGTATTGTGACAGAAGTTTTATGCCTCTATGGGTAAACGCCCTTTTTAAAGCGCGTCTGTGAGCTTCTTCAGCGTTAATTTTTGTCAGACAGAGACGCCCTTTCAAAGAGCGTTTAGTTACTTTTTTTGTAAATGTCAGAAAGTTGTTTTTATTTTTTGCAAATACATTTAAATTTATTTTCGTTTATGAAATTTTCGTAAAAAAAAAGGGTAATTTAGTGATACCCCTGTCTCTCAAAAATAATTCGGACTATCCCCCTCTACTTTCCAAATGCCGTATTACCCCCTTTGACTCGGTTAGACCGTTTTTGACTTATAGTCAAATTACATGACTGTCAGAACAGGTCACAAGACCATATTGCCCCGATCTCTCATTCTTCCCAAAAACGGACGAGCTTTGTTCATGAACGAATAAAACTTCTATTTCAAGATGTTGTGACCAAAGTCGGACACAACCCACAATACAAACCACGTGGCACACTGTTAGAAGGCGCTGGACCGTATGGATGTTTGGCCAGTCCCTCGGTGGACGTGCAAACCAAATATCAGCCTGATTAGTGATTTACAACCTTTGATCTTTGCACCCAAATAACACTCGATAATGCTCAAATTCCTATGATTAAAACCAACTCATGAAAATAACTTCAATCCAATGCTTAGAAATTACTAATCAGGCTGACTTTTGGTTTGCAGGTCCACCGAGGGACTGGCTAAACATCCCATACGGTCAGCCTTCTGATAGTGTGCCACATGGCTCATATTGTGGGTTGTGACCGGCTTCGGTCACAACCTTTTGTGACAGAAGTTTTACTCATTCATGAACAGAGCTCGTCCATTCTTGGGAATGTCACATGGATTTTCAACAGCTTAATGAGTCAAAAAAATAGAAAATCCAACTACTGTTTCTTCAATTAATCAAAATCTCTCACAAGAGTTGAGATCAATTCAAGGTTTCTTCACAATTGATGATGGAACAATGGAGTCGCATCTAGGGCACTTGGGTTTCTCTTTCGATATCCAAAGATTCAAAACATAAAACAAGCAACCGGAAGAAAACTGAACAACAAACCCGACAACGACCTTTTTCATCATCTTCTTTGATCGAAATTGACAACAGTAATGATCCATCAACAAACTGCGATATTTCTTACCGATTGTTCTCTGCTCTTTCGAGTGCTGATTTCACCTTATCGAGAGTGCAAACACTAGTAATCGTAAGAAGAAATGACCTTCAGATCTAAGCTTTCTTCTAAGAGATTATTGGATGTTGTGGTTGAAGATGGAGGGAGTTTTAAGTCTTGAAGCTATGGAACAGTTTGATTATGTTGTTTGTGTTAATGCTTATGATGATGAGACGGTGGTGATGATGATGGTCTTGTGGACCTATTTTGACAGTCATGTAACTTTGACTGTGAGTCAAAGATGGTCTGACCTAGTCAGAGGGGTATGGAAATCAGAGGGGGTAGTGCCAATTACTTTTGAGAAATAGGGGGTATTGCTAAATTACCCAAAAAATAAACACAAGTCTAGATATGGTGTGCGTCAAGAGAAACGTACAATGGTTGGGAACCTAAGGTGTAGATGATATTCGCTTAAAAGTGCGTATTTTCCACTGTTATCTTCTAAGCGTTATCACACTCTTCTACGTAAAACTGCTCTAATTATCCACTTTTCTACATAAGAGTCTATTTCATTGCGCAGAACACACTTTTCTGGACGAAGTGGTATATTTGCATGCATTAAACCCATTTCTAGAAGTCTAGGTATAAAGACGTTATGATCAAGTCTCATTATGTGCTTTTCTCTTGCAGAAAACTCGATCGGGCTATTCTCGAGACTTGCGGGCCAAAATCGATCATGAAAGCCCATTATCAAAGCTTAAAGAGCCCACAGGCTATGACTAGAAGATACGGGCCAAATATGGGCTGAATAAGATGACCAAAAAGCCGGCCCAAAGAACGAAGAGAGCAGGAGAGCCAATGACCAAGAGATAGACCAAAGTGTTTAAAGCCACATGAGTCAGCAACGAATGATGGTCTACTCTACTAGAGAAGCGTGAGGATGGTCACAGTGAAGACCAGGGTTCCAGACCCTCTGCCAATACTTTTATCTCCATTTTCTGATATTTTCTCTCTTCTCCCCTAATTTTCTATCTCATCTCTCCTTATTCTCTCTCTCTTCATCTCTCGGTCCTCGGATCTACTGACCTAACCCCAGAACTCCTGCCCATTGGCTCTGTCTCATCTCCCTTAGCTTTCTGACCGTTGGATCTTCAATCGGACCGTTGGATCTCTCTAGATCCGTCGATCTACCAATCTGGGTCCCAATCAAGTCACCATCCATCCGATCGTCATCAAATTGTCTGTCACATCATCTTGTGAGATGATGGACATCATTAATCCATGTGGGCCAGTAGCCGAGCCCATCATCATCGACCCGTAGCCGGACCATTTAGTGGACCTCACAATTTTCAAATGCTTTAAATTAATTATTTTTAAATAAAAAAAGGGGGTCCACTAAATGGGGAAATTCCCCAAAGAAAAGTAAGGTTTTCCTTAAAAATAAAAAATAAAAAATAAATAATATTTTTTTATTTTTAAAAACCCCATTTTCCATTAAAGGAAAGTAAGAGGTTTAAAGGGGAAGGAGAAGGGTTCGTTTGAACCCTAATCTAGGGGTGTCAATTTTACCCGATTTAACCGGAACCGAACCGGAACCGGAACCAAAAACACCGGTTCCGGTACCACATTTTTGGGAACCGATTAAAAAGAACCGAAACCGGAACCGAATCGGAAACTAATGGTTACGGTTCCGGTACTCTAATATGGAACCGAAACCGATAAGAACCGGAACCGAACCGATAAGAATCGGAACCAATATATAAATATAGTGTAAAAATTCTCATATTACCAAGATTGGACCCGTTATACCCGAAACTGAAACCGGAACTGACAAAAACTAAATAATCAGTTCCGGTTCTGGTACCATCACTTTGAGAACCGGAACCGATAAGTACCCGAATTGATAAGAACCGGAACCGTTTGTTCTGGTTCTGGTCACCTTAGGAACCGAACCGGAACCGACTCGTTGACACCCCTACCCTAATCCCTCTCTTTTCTTCTCCTCTCTTTCCTCCAATCCCCTCTCCTCCTCTCCTTTTCCCCTTTCTCCCTTCTCCTTCTTGAGCTCTCCCCTTCTTCTCCGGCGATCGGATTGCCAGCCAACTGGTGGGCGTCTTCTTCTTCTTCTTCTTCTTCCTCTGGTTTTCTCTCCACAGCACTGGCAAAAATCCACAGGCGATCTGCACCCCGTCCAAGTGCCGCTCTTCTTCCTCTCTTCCTTCGTCTTCTTCTTCTTTTATCGTTGGAGTTGCTGGTCTGCAACTCCGGCGAACCAGCAAAATCCGACCGTCCTTTCTTCTACTTATTCTCTTCTTCTTCTTCTGCCTCCTTACCCTACCACACAGCAACTCTTCCTTCTTCTTTTTCTTCTTCGTCTTTCCCTTTCTATCCATGCTCCAGCCAGTTCCACCACCATCTTCTCCTTCTTCCTGCTCCCTCAACTTTCTCCACCGCCTGCTGCAACAACAGCACCTGCAGGGCCCCCTCTTCTTCTTTATCTTCTTCATCTCCCACTCTACCACTGCTGCACCATGACCAGAAGACCGTCCTCCTTGCCGTTCTTTCGGAACGTCTGCACCTCCTCAAGAACCAGCACCGCCTCGCCCTTTTCCAGCCACCGGACTGCAACCACGACCTGCAACTTCACCAGTGCAGACCGTGTTTCTTCCTTAACGGTTGCACACCATCAACCTCCATCTTCCTTGCCACCTGCAGCTCCCTTCCAACGACCACAACTCTTCTTCCACGTTCTTTCTCTCCACCGTTTCCATCCTCTCGCTCTCCTTCCAATCCCAACCGTCCTTACCCCCTTTCTGCCCTTTTTCTCTGACTGAAAAAGAAAAGATAAACAAAAAGAAAAAAAAAAAAAGAGGAGAAGAAGAAGAGTAACGGAGGAACACCCACCTGCTGGTTCTCCTCCACCTTGCATCACCGCCAGCCACTGCATCCTCCATCTCTACCACTGCCTGAAGTTTCCCCCCAAGTGCACCACCGTTTTCCCATCTCCACTGGCCACCTGCAGATCTGAACGCCGTGGACCTGCTCCTCTTGCTAGTCTTCCGAACGGACTACAAATCCCACCATTAACGCCGGCCATCACCTTCATCCATGGTAAGAACCCCTTCTACTTACCTCTCCTCTTCTCCATACCACAAACGATACCTATTCAGCCATCATTCCGGTAAGTTACAAAGGTGAGGACTTTCTTCTTCTTCTCTCTATTTTACTTCTCTCATCTTTTCTCCCTCTAGAACTCTCTCTCTCTAGGGTAGGTTTACTTTCTATTCTCTCCCTTTCTCTCTCTTCTCTCTTGTTTCTCTCTCTATCACTCTTTTAATAGCGTGTTAGTTTAGACGGTTTACTTTCATAATACTTTATTTCAATGTGATAGAAATTGTTCAATTAATAAAAGTTCGTCAATTTTGATGATTAGTATTGTTGCTTCTATGTTAGTAGTGATTATCTTCAAGAAAGCATGTTTAATTCATAATATCTCCATCACTCTCACCTTCCCATCAAATTTTGTATTATTTTCCATCATTTTATTTTCTTATTCGCGCAAATCTGACTAATCCCGAGTGCGGATCGACATCCGACACGAATCACTATACAAAGAATTGCGTATTTTGCAGGATAAATCTCGGATAAAATTACAAATGTGTTGAGATTAGGGTTTCCGAATCCAACGACACGGAAAAACCTACTTTCAGTACAACCTCTTGATTTTCCCTCACCCGCTTCACAAACTTAGGACCATCACTCGCTTGCAGCATATCTATATAACAAAACAGGACGACTGTCTCCCCCTCTTATCCGGCTTCATAAAGGATGGCTGAGATCTTATCACACCAAATGGACGATGGATCTCAGCCACTCACACCCAATTTTGACAAACGCATTGTCGATGAGTGCCGTGGGCACAGGTCACCTACTATCTATCTATATAACAAAGATCCAAAGGTTGTAAATCACTATTCAAGCTGATTTTTGGTTTGCAGATCCATCGAGGGACTAACCAAACATCCATACGGTCATCATCCATTAAGAGTGTGCCACATGGCTCGTATTGTACAGAAGTTTTACTCAAAATTTTGTTTCCGCCCCCAATGACCGCCCACAATAGGTGTCATGTGGCCCACTTTTAGGGGATGCTCATCACAATTTTGATGTAGAAGTCCCTCAAGTTGCCACGTTGTAGACTATTTTGGGTCCACTGGCCCACTGAATATTTGGCCCACACCTTGGTGGATCACACACCAAAAATCAGCGTGATTTGTGATTCCTAGCCATTGCCTTTGGGCACTTTGTCATGGGCTTGGAATCAACTCATAGGCCGATTCATAAAGTCCATGATGAAAAAGTGAAGAAATCCTATGGCTTGAAATCACCAGTCATGCTGATTTTTGGTGTGTGGTCTATCATAGTGTGGGCCAAACATTCAAGGGGCAAGTGGGCCCGAACGAGTCTACTATATATTGCAATTTGAGGGACTTATGCATCAAAATTTTGATACATAAGTCTTAATCAAAGAACAACCCGTATGGATGATTGGCCAATCCCTAAATGGGCCTACAAACCAAAAATCAGCCTAATCAAGATCTTTCTCACCGTTGGATTGGAGTCATTTTGATGGGTTGATTTTAATCGTGGGAATTTGAGCACTATTGCCCATAAAAAGATGGATTTTGTCCCCCATAAAATGGTGGACTTAGTCTGCCATATTTGGAAGGCGCAAAAAATAGCGAACTTAGTCCGTCGTATGATACCTTGCCGTATGAACTTAGTCACTGTTGCCAATAAGAACCACGTGGCATATGGTTTGAGGATGCTGACCATATGGATGTTTGCCCAATCCCTAGGCAGACCTACAAATCAAAAAATTACCCTGATTAGTGGTTTCTAAGCGTTGGATTTAAGTCATTTTCATGGGTTGATTTTAACCGTATGAATTTGAGCATTATTTTGGTACAAGGATCCAATGGTTTTAAATCATTGATCATGCTGATTTTTGCAACATAGGCCCATATAGAGATTGGTCAAACATCCATACGGTCAAAGTCTCAATGGGTATGTGCCATGTAGCTCGTATTATGGGGGGTCATCTTAATTTACTCTTTTTTGGCATGCTGAGGCATGACTTTTATTACTCATCACTACCATCTGGGCCCACCGACCACATGGATATATAGCACACCCCTTGGTAGACATATGTACCAAAAATAATAATGTTTGAGGATTTTTAGATGTTGGTTTTAGTACCCAAGAATAATGGCTGAATCCAACGGCTAGAATCACACCTTAAAAGTACAAAATCTAATGACTAGAGATTACCAATCAAGGTGTTTTTTTGGTGTCTACATCTATGAAAGGGTGGACGGAACATCTACATGGTCAGTGGGCCCAAATTGCAGCATTGATAACAAAAACATGCTTCTGCATGCCAAAAAGTTTCAGGCATACTTTGTTACATATTTTTTCACAGAAAGAAAAAAAATATATATATATAAGAGGGAAAAAGCATTAGTGGCAAAAACAGTAGCCACAAAAAGTTTTGCATTTAGCCGCAACAAAAAAACGTTGCTAAAACTAACCATTAGTGATGAAATGTAAAGTTGCCACTAAACTTTAACTTTTAGCTGCGAAAAACTAAATCTCGCCACTAATTATATTTCCCTCCAAATAAAAGGCGCGCAAAAATTTCGAGCCATGAATTTAGTGACAACTTTTTGCTGTGACATTTGAGTTGTCACTAAATATTGCTACAGTAACTGTTATGCCTCGAATCCGGATACCCAGATACGACCCGAAAATACATGGATCGACCCGTACCCGAACCCAAAGGTGATCCATGAATGTCCCCTAGTGGTCCAATTAGGTCAATTAGACTACTAAGGTTCATTCGAAAACCCACTAACTAAACAAAAAGTCTAGATGTAGAAAATAAATAATTCAAATAATGCAATCAATCAACTAAATGTGGAGAGAATGAGGTGAGAACATGCTCTCAATCAAAGGCTTATATGCCCGTGAAAATAAATAAATAATGTTTTAAAATAATCAAAATACAGCTTTCTAAAGTGTGGGATCGACTCCCAAATCCTCGCCGATCTCCTCGAATGCAGTAGAGTCTTTCACCTCAAAATCATATCACGTACCCGATTCTTCAAAATCTGAAAATGGTATCAGTGTAACACCGTGAGCCGAGGCCCAGTAATACAACAGTGTGCATGGTATGATATCATACTATATAAATTTTAAACCACGGTATGTATCTCAATCATATAATAAGGATGACATAAATATGAGGGTGAATACAAGTGAGTACGGGATGCAAATGCAACTAGTACCCATAACCACATAGGGTCTCCATCTCCTTCCCGTACTGGGAGTGGTCTCATCGACCCATCTGCAGGATATAATAACATCTTGGTATGATAACAAGATGGTACTAGGGTTACATAGCATATGCACACATGTATTTAACATTTAAATAAGAATATTAAATAAACACATGATCATCAAGAATAATAAAATGGGTACGAACTAGGGTTAAACAACATGAATAACATGTAAACAATCACCAAAGATCACAATCAACATCGATGAACAATATAAGTGAAAATCGCAAGAGAATTCAACACACCATGGTCGAACCCTATTGATATTCGCTTAAAAATGCGTATTTTCCACTATTAAATATCTTCTAAGCGTTTTCACACTCTCCTACGTTAAAATGCTCTATTTATCTATTTTTCTACGTAAGAGTCTCTTTTGTTGCGTAGAACACACTTTTTCTGGATGAAATGGTATATTTGCATGCATTAAACACATTTTCGGAAGTCTAGACATGAAGTCATTCTGATAGAGTCTCATTACGCGCTTCTTCTGTCGTAGGAAACCCCGATGGGACAATTCTCGAGACTTGCGAGCCCACATCGATTAGGAAAGCCCATTATCAAAGCTTAAAGAGCCCACATGCTATGACTAGAAGATATGGGCCAAATATGAGCTGAATAAGAGGACCAAAAAGCCAGCCCAAAGAACGAAGAGAGTAGGAGAGCCAATGACCAAGAGACGGACCAAAGCGTTTAAAGCCACATGAGTCAGCAAGGAATGATAGTCTACTCTACTAGAGAAGCGTGAGGATGGTCATAGTGAAGACCAGGGTTCCAGACCCTCTGCCAATACTTTTATCTCCATTTTTTGATATTTTCTCTCTCATCTCTCCTTATTCTCTCTCTTCATCTCTCGGTCCTCGAATCTACTGACCTAACCCCAGAACTCCTGCCCATTGGCTCTGTCTCATCTCCCTTAGCTTTTTGACCGTTGGATCTTTAACCGGACCGTTGGATCTCTCTAGATCCGTCGATCTACCAATCTGGGTCCCAATCAAGTCATCATCCATCCGATCGCCATCAGATTGTCTGTCACATCATCTTGTGAGACGATGGACATCATCAATCCATGTGGGCCAGTAGCCAGGCCCATCATCATCGACCCGCTGTCCGACCATTTAGTGGACCCCGTGAATTTCAAAATAATTTCAATTAAATTTTAAAAAATGGGGGGTCAACTAAATGGGGAAATTCCCCAAAGAAAAGTAAGGTTTTACTTTAAAAAAAAATATATATATATATATATTTTTCGAAAATTCCTAATTTCCATTAATAGAAATTAGGAGCTTATATAAAGGGGGAAGGAGGGGGACGAACCCTAATTTTAAAACCCCTTTTCTCCTCTCCTTCCCCCCACATCATTCCACCTCTTCCCCTCCCCCTTCTCTTCTTCTTCTCCTTCGGCGTGCCATCACCGGTAAGGAGGTGGTTGAAATTAGGATTTTTCCGCGTCGTTGGTTACGGAAACCCTTGATTTCAACAATATTTGTAATTTCTCCGAATTGGTTCACTTAATCTGCAAATAAGTAGACTTGCACAGTGGCTCGTGTCGGATATCGTCCGTACTCGGGATTAGTTAGCACAATAAGAAACAAGAATAATCAGAAAATGCTCGGAATAAATGGAAGGGTGAGAATGGTGGAGGTTGATTTAAAATATGTTTGAGATTGTTGTTAAAACTATTAGAATGAAAAAAAAATATAAGAGAAACAAGAATGAAAAACAAAATAAATGAAAATAACTTAAACTTGAATTTAAAACTTGTTCATTAAACTAAAAACAAATGCTTACAATGCTTGTTCAAATGCTTTACAACGGAAATAACATTAAACCAAATTAATCTAGAAAGCCATTAAAATATTACCCTAGAAAGCATGTAAAGGTAGAGAGGGAAAGAAGAGAGTGAAAGAAGGTAGGAAGGTTAGAGAGATGAATTAGAGAGAAGCTTACCATTGAAGAGGTAGATGGTGCAACTTCTATTGGATAGAACTCAATAGGATTGAGGATTGTAGCCTTTGATTGTGGCGAATGGAATGGACAGCAAGGAGACGTTGCTGTTTGACGCTTTGCACTTCGAGGTGGAGGCGTTAATGGTGAGCTCGCCGGAGTTGCTCACCGGAGAAGAAGGGTGAAGAAGAAGAGAAAGAAAGAGAGAAGAAAGAGAGGAAGAGAAGGGGGAGGGAACCAACCCAAGAAGGAGAGATCGTAGATCTCTTATAGACTTTTTTTTTTCTTTTTGCTTGTTGTAAAAATAATGACCGTTGGATCTAGAGAGATCCAACGGTTGGGAATGGGTTAGTTAGATGAGAGAGAGAGTGACTAGGATAGAGAGATATGGGGAGAGAAGAATCAGTCAAGTGAGACCAATTCTCTCTTCTTGTTGCATATGGGCATGGGCATGGGTCATGGTCATAGGCATGGGCATGGGTCATGGGTCATGGGTATGGGTCATGGGTATGGGCATGGGTCATGGGTCATGGGTCATGGGTCATGGGTCATGGGTCATGGGCTTAGGTCATGAGCCAATGTCATGGGCCAAGATAGATAGATAAAGAGAGAAATATGAGAGAAGTGAGAGAAAAATATAAAAATAAAAGCATTAGAGGGTCTTGAACCCTGGTCTTCTTTATTCTCTCTCATCCGCTCCACCAATAAGTCAAACTTATCCTTTGATGTCAATTGGTGTGGCCTTTAACACCTATGTCCTTCTCTTGGTCTCCAGCTATTCTCTCTCTTAGTCCTTGTTCCGGCTCTACGATCCTTTAGCTTTGCCCGTATATGTCTTCTATCTTTTTATCCTAGCCTGTTGGCTCTTTAAGCTTTGATAGAAGTCTTTTGTAGTTGATCGTGGGCCCGCCAGTCCTCGAGAATCGCCCGATAGGGTCTCCTACAAGTGAAAAAGCGCGTAATGAGATTCAACTAAAATGGCTTGATACTGGACTATCCGAAATGCGTATATTTCATGCAAATAATCGATTTTCGTCTAAAGAATGCGTTCTACACAATGGAAGAAACTCTTATATGGAAAAGTCGACAAAAAGACAAGTTTTACGTAGGAGAATGCAACATCGCTATAAGGATAATTGCTTAAAATAAGCACTTTTGAGCGAATATCACAACCCCCAACTAGCATATTGTCAATCCTTGGCAATTATTGCGAAATAAGTGAGCGAAAGAGGGCTAGGCATAACATGCTAGAAAACTTATTTGCATTACTTAGAAAAAACTCCGTTTTGTCTGATTATTTTAAGGATGCAAGAAATCATTCACAAATTAGAACTAATCAGCAAAATGCAACACTTCTACAAATGGACCTTCAAACAAAAGATTACTCAGACTCAGTGTGTGTGTGTGTGTGTTCAACGTCATCCTTATCTGGCAGTAGATATATCTGGATCTCTTTAGAGACTCTATGCCTCGACCTCAATCCTCACTTGTATACCACTCAAAAGTAAATCACTCATAAATGATTTTATACTTTTCTCTCAAATTATATGTGAGGAGATGAATATAGAAACTGGCAAACGTCTCACATATATAGTTTTTGAATGGAGGGTATAAGAAGATTTAATTAGATCTCATGATTGGAATGTCATATCACTTAAGAACGTCGGATCAAACTCTATAATTTCTCTTTTCTCCATTCTCCACACTTGAGGATGATACAAATCTAGAATCAAATAGGACTTACATAGGTTGTATTGAGGCTTAGGATAGGTTCAGAAAAGAAGGATATTCTAGTATTCAAAAATTCTGAGAGGGTATCTCACTATTCTTTGCAACTTTTCCCAGGGATAATATTTCCTTTACTCTTTTTTTTTTTTTTTTTTTCCAATTTTTGTCTTTTTGGCTATTCTTCAACCTTTTCTTCTTTCTTTCTGATCATGTTTCTTTTCAGCTCTAACCATTTGTTTTGTTTTCTTTTCTTTTTCTTTCTTGGTTTCTATCTTTTCATGATCATACCAAATACTCTTTGATCCCTCTCAGAAGTAGGTTATCGTATTGAACTCTTTTTTTGGGATTGGGTTTTTGGTTGATGTGTTAACAAGAAAAGGTTTTCATCAACAGGCTCAAAAATAGTTTCGAACGGTATAGATGTGAAGGTAGCTAAAAAGTCTGATTGGCTAAAAAGATGGCCTATATCATTTTCTAGGGTTTGTACTTTCATCTTCAATGTCTCGAATGGATATAGAGAAGGTTCTTTATGTAATAATCCGAATTTGATGTCGTTCTGAGTTCCATGACCAAAGCAAAGGTTAATGAGACCGCTCAATGGAAATATTAGGGGACTTGAAGAATTGTGAGTCATTTTGTGATTCAGAATAATTTAAAACCCTCAGAAATAATGAAAAGCTCAAAAGCTCACTAGGTTAGGTCTCCACACTTGTTCTTCTTAGATCTCTGGATAATCTAAACTTTGGATAATTCTGATGTTGATATGTGAATATTTTTTTTTTTTTTTTTTTTTTTTTGCTGAATCTGAGTTTTCAAAGATTTTTCAATCCACTGTAGTAATGTTTGCTTTCAAACTGAATGAAGAGCTAATAAGTGTTTTTTTTTTCAAAACAGACATCATTTTCAATAAATAGACTTTACGGAAACTTTTTACTCATCAAGTCAGGGTATTTTCGAAAATCACATGAAATCACACCCAAAAATACAAGGTTTCTCTCTCTTTTTTCTTTTTTCTTTTTTTTTATTATTTTTTTTATCAAAATGAAAACATGAGTTTTGGTAAAAACCCACCCCCAACCAAAATATAGCACCGTCCTCGGTGCTCATGACCGGGACAAAAGATGATGAAAAATTGGTAATGATGATGCAAAGGTTCAAGGAGGATACTACCAAGTCGGCATAAACTCGACAGTGTGTGGTACCTGATGATCTGAAAAATAAATGTACCTGCATGTCTAGAAATATCACAGTAATAACAAATATAGAGACTCATGTACTCTAGGAATACCGGAATTGCCTTTCCGAAAGCGCTAAGTTTTATGTCTTCAGCCAGACATGATGGGGGTATATCAAGTACCCCCAACTAGGTTAAAACTCATGGAGACTGAGTGAATCTGCAGTCTTCTAAGGTAGAACAGAGACTGTTATCCTATCCCTTGTCTAGGTATACCTATATAGAACAGGTCTTTCTTAGTGTAAACTAAGAGAAGGATAGTAAGTGCTCTTTGCAGACCCACAAAAACATGTAGTTCAGCTGGGAGGGATCGAAGCTTCTCAGTAAAGACTGAGATGAGAGCAGTAGTGGGTTCTCTGGCCATGGTTAGCAGAGCCGCAAACTCATTGAGTTTAGCGGGAATGTATCTGAATGGAGCAGACTCCTGTGGATCAGTAATAGTATAATTGTTTGACTCCGAGATGAAGTCAGGCGCAAAGTGTTCTTCACACTGGGAGAGTTTTTCCTCGGGAGAGTCCTGAATTAGATTTTCTACGGCACACTGTTTATTGACAACATCGACGTATGGTGGCGGGTCAAAACTGTGGACCTTGTCCTCGAGGTTTCCTAATGTGAGAGGGATGTTCCAATCCCTACACTCAATGTGTTTATCCTCGGTGGGGAACGATAGGTCCCGGGCAGCTGGAATCCCATTTTCTAGATATTGCTCAATGGTAGGAATATCTACATCCAGTGCTGATGTAGAATCATCAGAGATAGAGATGGATATGGGTATCTCTGTGCTCGGTGTAGAAGTAGCTGCCTGTAAGGGCACCATAGATGGAAACATGGGTTCATCACGATTGTTGCACAATCCAAGGGTGGTGGGGATGGGTAAGTCTAGGCCAATTGGGATCCTATAGTCAAGACACAGCTCAATGTTATGAATAACTTCTTCAGAGTCCCAGATAGAAATAACAGAGGTAGATGATTCCTTTAAGCTAAGTTCAGAAGTCGGTGCTTTAAAGGACACTGAAGATGAAGACTCTGGCTTATCAATATTGTAGTCCGATCCTTTGTTCGTAGGAACCTCAAGTTCCTCTTGTAAAGTCTGGTACTGGGTCCAGCTGTGCGACTCCTCATTATTGATTGTGGCCAGGGTATTCCCCTCTAAATAAGCCATAGGTTGGCTAGTGAAGTTGACTTCCTCTCTCTCAGATTCTAACTCACCTAGACGGTGTTCCAAGCTCTCCATGGAGTGTTGTTGTTGGATGATGTATTGCGAGAGGAGTTCTTCTAGAGTAGGTTTAGTAGCAAATTGTGGCGGTTCAGCTAAGGGAAGCTGAGGTGCCAACTCTTGAATGTAGTCCGACTGAGTATGAAAGTTATAGGATGGAAGTGACTCTGGGACTATCTGCGAACTCTGAAAATCTTGCGGGGTCCACTGTTGACCAAAATATTCAGTCTGTGGATCTGGCTGGTACTGCAACTGAGAGTACTGCCCATCATATTGTCCAGAAGGTTGGTGAAACTCAGAATGATACATATCCTGTTGTAGATTTTGCTGGGGAAAAGACTGTTGTTCCCATTCAAAGGTATTTTGACTTTCATTGTCCAGATAATACATGTTATTGTAGGAGGTCTGCAGCAGAGGTTCAAATGTACTAAAATTACAGACCTCTTCCTGGACATGAGGAAAATATCCCACAGATTTAGAGTGATAAACAGGCTTCTAGACCGCAACATCAAGGGCGGAAACTGAGTTTCTCAAATCCTTAAGTAGGGATTTTAGCACTGGATCGCCCTGTGCTTCATGTCCCATCGAACTATGTGAGACTGGAGTGTCATGACGACACTCAGGATTGGTATACCAGTGCTCAGAGTTATCTCCTAGATCTTCAAAGAAATTGTGGTAGGTCTCGAATAGAGGCCGTTCAACATCCATCAGAGAGATGTGAGTCTCTCAGAGTAGGGAGATAGATTAGGTGGAAGAGAGCGGTGTGGTAGACTGACTCTCAGATCGAATCAGTCTCGGGTTGGATCAAATCCAAACGAGCATATGCTTGTAAAAGCAAGCCCTAGAGTCGGTAAAAAATATGAGGACTACGAAACCGAATGAGCCTAGATAATGCACACAGAGCAATAGATAATCCTATTTCTAAACAATCAGGATAGTATTATGAATTATCTTGTTTAGTATAGGGATAGTGTAGATTATGACAGTGTGCGGACCACTGGTTTATCTTCTATTACCCACCGGACTAACTTTTCACTCTTTAGGTTCTCACCAGGATACACTCTTCAAAGCAAATCCGCTAGTACTAACTCAAGTTGACTGCAAGATAATCCGAAGCCTAGACAGACGTGCAGCATGAAAGTAGGATTTTTCCGCGTCGTTGGTTACGGAAACCCTCACTTCAACATAATTTGTAATTTGATCCTATTATCCTGCAAAATTTAGAATTCTTGCACAGTGGGAAGTGTCGGATGTCGATCCGCACTCGGGATTAGTCGGATTAATGCAATAACGAACATGATATGACGGATTTTTGCTTGAAATTGTGGAAAAACATGCTAGAGAGGATGGAAAATATGGAAAAAGAATGATGGGTGAGTGATTTAAACATGTATGAGAGAGATTTTTATTGATTACTAAACATAAATAAAAGAGAGAATTAGAATTAAACACATTAATGTAAGATGAAAATGAACTAACCAAAATTTTATGAAGAGCAAATATCCAACCAACATTTTTGCAATAAGAAAGCACTAAACTAATCTTAAAAATAAAAAAAAAATAAGAGATTCTAGAGAGGGAAACAAGAAAGACAAAATGTCCTAGAAAGAGAAAGAAATATAGAATGTAGAGAGAGATTATTAAAGAGAGAAAAATCAAAGGGAGAAATAGAGAAGAAAGTGACGAAGAAAGGATTAGGGAACTCACGAGAAACTTACCATGGACAACGAGGGTGGCTGGCCTTGGAGGAGCAGGTGGTGTTCATGGGCTTCAACCTGCAACTATGGAGGATGGGTGAGCGGCGGCGAGTCGAAGGAAATGAGCAACCTGGATGCTGAACGGTGGGTGTTGAAGGTTGCTTCAATAGAGGACGAAGCAGGAAGAGGCCAAGACCATTGCTGACTTTGCACGACTTGGAGATCACCAGCTATGAAGAAGAACTACAGCATGGGCGGTGGTGGAAGAACAAAATAACTGCCTGCAAGAGTTGCAGGTGTGGGCGCTGAAGGTGAGAAGTCGGGCTTCACCCTGAGTTGCAGACCACGGCTAGGAGAAAGACGCACAGCCTAAACCACTTTTAGGAGGTGTAAAGAGCAGCAAGGAGAAGCATGTTGGCGAGCCCGATCTGTCCAAACGTTGATAATAGCTTTGAGGAACGACTAAAGGAGTAACAGGTGCTTTTCTTGGAGGTCCTCTAGTGCAACTCCGGTGAAACAAACCAGCAAAGGTGTTGCTGGTTGTGTTGGCCGTTTGAACGGTGATTGGCTATGGGGTAGTGGCTCGTGAAGAGGCAGCAACAATGATGAAGGGGGGCGAGCTGGGGTTGTGAATAGAGAGAGGGAGAGGAGGTAAAGGAGATGTGCAGGCGTTAATGGAGGTTGCCGGAGTTGCAACCTGCAACTCCGGTGATCTAAAAAAAATATTTTTTTTTTCTTTTTTTTCTTTGGAGAGAAAGGAGTTGGTGAAGAGAAGGAAGAGTGGCGAGATGGTGGCTTGAAGAAGACGACGTGCAGAGGTCTGCAGCAGGCGGAGGCGGTTCAGATGCTGGCCGGAGTTGCAGGCTGCAACTCCGGTGGAAAAGTGGTGAAGAAGATGAAAGAGAGATGGCGAAGCGGGAGGAGAACGGCCAAGAGAAAGGGAAAAAGGGGTAGGAACGAGTTGGGGGAGAGAATGGAAGAGAAAGGGGGGGGATTAGGGTTCGAACGAACCCTTCTCCCTCCTCTTATAAAGCTCCCTATTTCCATTAATGGAAATAGGGTATTTTTTAAATAAAAAAAATATTTTTAAATTTTTTTTTTTTTTTTTTTTTTTTTTTTTTTTTTTTTTTAAGTAAAATGCTACTTTTCTATGGGGAATCTCCCCAATTAGTGGACCCCCCATTTAATTAAAATTATTTTTGAAATTCGCGGGGTCCACTAACTGGTCGGACAGCGGGTCGATGCTGATGGGCCCGGCTACTGGCCCACATGGACTGATGATGTCCATCGTCTCACAAGATGATGTGACAGGCATTCTGAAGGCGATCGGATGGATGGTGACTTGATTGGGACTCAGATTGGTAGATCGACGGATCTAGAGAGATCCAACGGTCCGATTGAAGATCCAACGGTCCGATGGAAGATCCAACGGTCAGAAAGCTAAGGGAGATGAGATAGAGCTGATAGGCAGGAGTTCTGGGGTTAGGTCAGTAGATTCGAGGATCGAGAGATGAAGAGAGAGAGAGAATAAGGAGAGATGAGAGAAAAAGTATCAAAAAAATTGGAAAAAAGCACTGGCGGAGGGTCTGGAACCCTGTTCTTCACTGTGACCATCCTCACGCTTCTCCAGTAGAGTCGACTATCATTCTTTGCTGACTCATGTGGCTTTAAACGCTTTGGTCCGTCTCTTGGTCATTGGCTCTCCTACTCTCTTCGTTCTTTGGGCCGGCTTTTTGGTCCTCTTATTCAGCCCATATTTGGCCCATATCTTCTAGTCATAGCATGTGGGCTCTTTAAGCTTTGATACTGGGCTTTCATGATCGATTTGGGCCCATAAGTCTCGAGAATCGTCCCATCGGGGTTTCCTGCGACAGAAGAAGCGCGTAATGAGACTTTATCAGAACGGCTTAATATTTAGACTTCCGAAAATGTGTTTAATGCATGCAAATATACCATTTCGTCCAGAAAAGTGTGTTCTACGCAATAGAAGAGACTCTTACGTAGAAAAGTAGATAAATAGAGCCTTTTACGTAGGAGAGTGCGATAACGTTACAAGGATAATTGCTTAAAATAAGCACTTTTGAGCGAATATCACAACCCCCAACCAGCATATTGCCAATCCTTGGCAATTAGTGCGAAATAAATGAGCTTAAAAGGGCTCTGCACATGCTGCACACTTTTTCAAATTAGCTCAGGGAAAACACCGTTCGTCAAATCATTGAATGGATGCAGAAACAGTTACATGCTAGCGAAGAGTTGGAAAGTTTTGGCAAGACTACAGACTGATAATCATGACCCAGAATAGTCAGACTCTGCGTGTGTGTGTGCTCAACATTCTCATCATCCGACAGTAAAGATTTCCAGATCACCTTTAAGTTTTTATGCCTCGACCTCAAATCTCACATGTTTAGCACTCAGAATAGAATCACACAAGAAGGGTTTTCTTCTTTTCTCTCAATTTATATGTGAGGAGATGTATTTAATATAAAGAGGAAAAAGATCTCACATATGTTTTATTTGAAGAAAGGACATCTTTAACAGAAGAAGATCTCATGATTGGAATACCACTTCACTCGGGAACGTCAGATCAAACTCTATAGCTTCTCTTTCTCCAATCTCCACATTTTATGATTGTACTATCCTAGAATCAAGTAGGACTTTCCTGGGTTGTAATGAGGCTTAGGTCAGGTGTAGAAAAATAAAGGTATACAGGATTTCAAAAGATCTTGAGAGGATATCTCTATTTTCTTGTATTTTTCCTGCGGCGTAACACCATTATCTGGTTCTTTTTCCTTTTTTTGTATTTTTCTCTTTTTCTTGATATTTCTGAGACTGCTCAATTTCTTTTCAGCACTTTTTCATACTTTCTTTCCATATTTTGTTTTCAGCTTGAACCACTTTCTTTTCCTTTTGATTTTTCTTCTTTACTTTTCTTTTCATGGTACACCCACATCAGTTATTTTTTTTTTTTATCCTTCTCAAAAGTAGGGTAGCTAGTAACACTTCGTAGCTGAACTGGGTTTTTGGTTAATGGGTTTACAAAGAAAAGGCTTTTATAGAAGGGTTCAAGGGGTTTCTAGTGAAGTATAATTCAGGTGAGTAAAAAGGCTGAATGGTTCAGAAAAAATGGCCTAAATCATTTTCTAGGGTTTGTACTATCATGTATACTGTCTTGACTGGATATAGAGAAGGTTCTGTCGTAGTAATCCAATGTTGATGTCGTTCCGAGTTTTATGATCGAAGCAAAAGATAATGAGATCTCTCAACGAATATTGCGGGCATGAAGAATAGTGAGTCATCTTGTGACTCAGGATTATTGTATAACTCTCTGAAATGATTAAAGGCTCGAAAGCTCACTGGGTTAGGTCTCCACAATTATTCTCACAGGATCTCTAGAGTTTCAAAACTTAGGATGACTCTGATGTTGATAGTGTACAATTGTGCCAAATCTGAGTTTTTCTGAGTTTTCAAACCTGCTGTAGTCACGCCTGACTTGACTCGACGCTAACTTTAAACAAAAATTGACATCCTCAATACTGACTTAACGAAGGTTTTTAGCTAATCAAAGTCAGGGTATTTGACACATTTTTGAAATTCTAGAAAACTTTTGGAGAACATCGGAAATCACCCCAAAAATGAGTTTTTTTTTTTTTTTTTTTTTTTTTTTTTTTTTTTTAAGACATGAGTTTTGGTAAATACCCACCCCCAACCAAAATACAGCACCGTCCTCGGTGCTCATGACCGGGACATAAAATGATGAAAAATCGGTGATGATGATGCAAAGGATCAGGGAGGATGTTACCAAGTCAGCAGAAACTCGACAGTGAGTGATACCTGATGATCGGAAAAATGAATGTACCTGCATTTCCAAAGATATAACAATAATAACAAATGCATGAGACTCATGTACTCTAGGAATACCGGAATTGCCTTTCCGAAAGCGCTAAGTTTTACGTCTTCAGCCAGACATGACGGGGGTATATCAAGTACCCCCAACCAGGATAAAACTCATGGAGACTGAGTGAATCTGCAGTCTTCCTGACACCTAAGGTGGAACGGAGACAGTTATCCTATCCCTTGTCTAGGTATACCTGTGTAGAACAGGTCTTTCTCAGTGTAGACTGAGAGAAGGGCATTGAGCTCTCTGAGCAGACTGACAAAAGTACGGAGTTGATCTGGGAGGGATCGAAGCTTCTCAGTAAAGATTGAGAGGAGAGTAGGAGTGGTTTCTCTGAGCAGACCCGCAAAAACATTTATTTCAGCGGGGAGGGATAGAAGCTTCTCAGTAAAGACTGAGAGGGGAGTAGTAGTGGGTTCTCTGACCGTGGTTAGCAGAGCCGCAAACTCATTGAGTTTTGCGGGAATGTATCTGAATGGAGCAGACTCCTGCAGATCAGTAATACCAGAAATGTTGGACTTCGAGATGAAGTCAGACTCAAAGTGTTCTTGACACTTGGATAATTTATCCTCGAGAGAGTCCTGAATTAGACTCTCCATGACATACGGTTCATCAACAACATCGACGTAGGGTGACGGATGAAAACTGTTGATCTCTTCCTCGATGTTTCCTAATGTGATAGGGATGTTCCAATCCCTGCACTCAATATGTTCCTCCTCGGTGGGGACTGATAGGTTCAGGACAGCGGGAGTCTCATGTTCTAGACACGGCTCATCGGTGGGAATGTCTGCATCTAGGGCAGAGAAAGAATTATCAGAGATGGAACTGGGTTTCTCTGGGCTCAGTCTAGAAGTTGGTGCTGTTAAGGGCACCATAGATGGAGACATGGGTTCATCACTATTATGGCTCACTCCAAGGGAGGTGGGGAGGAACGGTAGATCTAGCACAGTTGGGATCCTACGATCGAGACACAGCTCAGTGTCATGAAGATTGATATCAGGGTCAGTATAGTGAGAAATAGGTTGCTCTGAGGTAGGTTCAAGATTTGGTGCTGTTAAAGGCACCGAAGTAGGATACACTGGTTCCTCAATAATCAAGCTTGATCTAGGGATGGTAACAACTTCTATTTCATCCTGGCAATTCTGGTACTTGGTCCAATTGTGCGACTCCTCATTATAGACAGTGGCCATGTCACTCTCCTCAAGATAGGCTATTGGTGGGCTAGTGAAGTTGACTTCCTCTCTCTCATTTTCTAATTGAACTAGACGTTGCTCCAAGCTCTCCATAGATTGCTTTTGTTGGTGCTCTAGACCTTGGAAAAACTGTTGTTGCTGGGCAATGTACTGAGAGAGAAGGTCCTCTAGACCGGGTTTAGTAGCCAACGGAGGCGGTTCAGCCAAGGGGAGCTGAGGTGCGAACTCTTGATTGTAGTCCGACTGGGTATGAAAGTTGTCAGGCAGAGTGGAGTCTGGGACTAGCTGCTGACTCTGGAAATCCTGAGGGGCCCACTGTTGATCAGAATAGTCATTCTGTGGATATGACGGGTACTGGGATTGCGAGTATTGCCAGTCATACTCTCCATTGGGTTGATGGAACCCGGAAGGATAATTATCCTGCGGCAGTTGCTGCGGGAGGGCAGATTGGTCCCAACCAAAGTTATGGTGACTCCTATTATCTGGATAATAAGTGTTGTCATAGGAGGTCTGCAATGGGGAGGGAAAGGTACAGACATCTTGCTGGATAGTAGGGTAATATCCTACAGACTGGGAATGGTACACAGGTTGCTGGACTGCGGCACGAAGGGTAGAGACTGAATTTTTAAGCTCTTGGAGTACAGAATTGTACTCCGGATCTCGGTGATTATCATACCCTGTAGAAGTGTGCGAGACTGGAGTATCATGATGATACGCAGAATTGTCATACCATTGTTGAGAGTGATCACCTCGATTCTCACAGAAACTGTAGTAGGTCTCATACAGAGGCCGTTCATCTGCCATTAGAGGCGATAGAGGGGTGCGGTGGACTAACTCTCAGATCGAGTCAGTAAAAGGTTAGGACAGGTCCAACCGGGCTTGCCACGCAAGTCGAATAAGTTGTTGCTAGAAAACAAATAGACAAGCGGCAATGATGCACCCAATATGCTCTGTATCGCACTCAAGGCGAGGATAGAGACTTACCTCCCGTGGGCCACGCCACGGGGTCTCCTCCGTGGGTTAGAGAGGGGTATCCTAATGGGCTTGGGCCCGACTCCACCTCTTTGAGCTTTCGCTCTCTACCCACACTGGATCGTGTTCCTGCAGAAACAGTTAGATCGCACGGTCTAGGTATGTGGGATTCTATTTGGAAGATCCTTGCCTTTTTAGGGTTCACTGACCAAGCACTGAATTTAGGCAAGTTTTTGAATTAATTCCCAAGTTCGAGATGGGTTAAAATTTAGGAATTTCCAGATTGGAAAATACCTAGATTGGAAAGTTTCCCGAACTGTGGAGATCTTCCAAGGAAGATTTGATTGCGAGATCCCTTATAATTTTGGGAAATTTCCCAAAATTGAAATTCTGCTAGATTTGGGGTGTTTCCTTTTGCAGACTTGTCCAAATTCGGAAGATTTCTAAAGATAGAAATTCTTCTAAAGAGGAAACTTCTAAAAGGGGAAACCCTAATTAAGCAGAGTTTCAAGATTTTGGAATCTTTCCAAAAATCGCAAATCCTTGATTAGTGATTTCTAAAAATCTGCAGAATATAAAACCCTAATTTTTTTGAATTTTGATTTTTTAATTTTTTTGGTAATTTCCACTTAATCTAGGGTTTCTAAAAAACCCTAGAACAAGATCTAGCAGTTATATGGAAAGCAATAAAATTCCTAAATTATTACAAATTGCACTCGGCCTTCCGAGGCATTAAAAATAGTAATTTAAAAACTGCTAAAAATCACTAAAAACCAAAAATAGAAAGTTTCCCGAAAAGGTCAGGCTGTCCAAATTGAGCAGCTTTTCGCTTCAGCAACTTTCCAATTCCGTCTTTATGTCCTTTTTCGCACTCCCGAACACCCGAGCGGCAGCGGCGCCATTTGAAAGTAGGATTTTTCCGCGTCGTTGGTTACGGAAACCCTCACTTCAACATAATTTGTAATTTGATCCTATTATCCTGCAAAATTTAGAATTCTTGCACAGTGGGAAGTGTCGGATGTCGATCCGCACTCGGGATTAGTCGGATTAATGCAATAACGAACATGATATGACGGATTTTTGCTTGAAATTGTGGAAAAACATGCTAGAGAGGATGGAAAATATGGAAAAAGAATGATGGGTGAGTGATTTAAACATGTATGAGAGAGATTTTTATTGATTACTAAACATAAATAAAAGAGAGAATTAGAATTAAACACATTAATGTAAGATGAAAATGAACTAACCAAAATTTTATGAAGAGCAAATATCCAACCAACATTTTTGCAATAAGAAAGCACTAAACTAATCTTAAAAATAAAAAAAAAATAAGAGATTCTAGAGAGGGAAACAAGAAAGACAAAATGTCCTAGAAAGAGAAAGAAATATAGAATGTAGAGAGAGATTATTAAAGAGAGAAAAATCAAAGGGAGAAATAGAGAAGAAAGTGACGAAGAAAGGATTAGGGAACTCACGAGAAACTTACCATGGACAACGAGGGTGGCTGGCCTTGGAGGAGCAGGTGGTGTTCATGGGCTTCAACCTGCAACTATGGAGGATGGGTGAGCGGCGGCGAGTCGAAGGAAATGAGCAACCTGGATGCTGAACGGTGGGTGTTGAAGGTTGCTTCAATAGAGGACGAAGCAGGAAGAGGCCAAGACCATTGCTGACTTTGCACGACTTGGAGATCACCAGCTATGAAGAAGAACTACAGCATGGGCGGTGGTGGAAGAACAAAATAACTGCCTGCAAGAGTTGCAGGTGTGGGCGCTGAAGGTGAGAAGTCGGGCTTCACCCTGAGTTGCAGACCACGGCTAGGAGAAAGACGCACAGCCTAAACCACTTTTAGGAGGTGTAAAGAGCAGCAAGGAGAAGCATGTTGGCGAGCCCGATCTGTCCAAACGTTGATAATAGCTTTGAGGAACGACTAAAGGAGTAACAGGTGCTTTTCTTGGAGGTCCTCTAGTGCAACTCCGGTGAAACAAACCAGCAAAGGTGTTGCTGGTTGTGTTGGCCGTTTGAACGGTGATTGGCTATGGGGTAGTGGCTCGTGAAGAGGCAGCAACAATGATGAAGGGGGGCGAGCTGGGGTTGTGAATAGAGAGAGGGAGAGGAGGTAAAGGAGATGTGCAGGCGTTAATGGAGGTTGCCGGAGTTGCAACCTGCAACTCCGGTGATCTAAAAAAAATATTTTTTTTTTCTTTTTTTTCTTTGGAGAGAAAGGAGTTGGTGAAGAGAAGGAAGAGTGGCGAGATGGTGGCTTGAAGAAGACGACGTGCAGAGGTCTGCAGCAGGCGGAGGCGGTTCAGATGCTGGCCGGAGTTGCAGGCTGCAACTCCGGTGGAAAAGTGGTGAAGAAGATGAAAGAGAGATGGCGAAGCGGGAGGAGAACGGCCAAGAGAAAGGGAAAAAGGGGTAGGAACGAGTTGGGGGAGAGAATGGAAGAGAAAGGGGGGGGATTAGGGTTCGAACGAACCCTTCTCCCTCCTCTTATAAAGCTCCCTATTTCCATTAATGGAAATAGGGTATTTTTTAAATAAAAAAAATATTTTTAAATTTTTTTTTTTTTTTTTTTTTTTTTTTTTTTTTTTTTTTAAGTAAAATGCTACTTTTCTATGGGGAATCTCCCCAATTAGTGGACCCCCCATTTAATTAAAATTATTTTTGAAATTCGCGGGGTCCACTAACTGGTCGGACAGCGGGTCGATGCTGATGGGCCCGGCTACTGGCCCACATGGACTGATGATGTCCATCGTCTCACAAGATGATGTGACAGGCATTCTGAAGGCGATCGGATGGATGGTGACTTGATTGGGACTCAGATTGGTAGATCGACGGATCTAGAGAGATCCAACGGTCCGATTGAAGATCCAACGGTCCGATGGAAGATCCAACGGTCAGAAAGCTAAGGGAGATGAGATAGAGCTGATAGGCAGGAGTTCTGGGGTTAGGTCAGTAGATTCGAGGATCGAGAGATGAAGAGAGAGAGAGAATAAGGAGAGATGAGAGAAAAAGTATCAAAAAAATTGGAAAAAAGCACTGGCGGAGGGTCTGGAACCCTGTTCTTCACTGTGACCATCCTCACGCTTCTCCAGTAGAGTCGACTATCATTCTTTGCTGACTCATGTGGCTTTAAACGCTTTGGTCCGTCTCTTGGTCATTGGCTCTCCTACTCTCTTCGTTCTTTGGGCCGGCTTTTTGGTCCTCTTATTCAGCCCATATTTGGCCCATATCTTCTAGTCATAGCATGTGGGCTCTTTAAGCTTTGATACTGGGCTTTCATGATCGATTTGGGCCCATAAGTCTCGAGAATCGTCCCATCGGGGTTTCCTGCGACAGAAGAAGCGCGTAATGAGACTTTATCAGAACGGCTTAATATTTAGACTTCCGAAAATGTGTTTAATGCATGCAAATATACCATTTCGTCCAGAAAAGTGTGTTCTACGCAATAGAAGAGACTCTTACGTAGAAAAGTAGATAAATAGAGCCTTTTACGTAGGAGAGTGCGATAACGTTACAAGGATAATTGCTTAAAATAAGCACTTTTGAGCGAATATCACAGCACATCGGCTGACTTAAGTACGCCCCAGACTAACCGGATTTATCAAGCGTGAAGATGAGTTTTCCCAGAAGAGGAGCTAGGGTTGGTTCGTGTTCCTAATCCGACACTAAGCTAATCCAACAGACAATCAAGGAAGCCACTTACGAGCTCGGTATACTTGAGTAGTAGGGACCTATGGGTGTGTTAGATAACAGGGACCCGCACTCATGGACTTAATCGACTTGATCTTTGAAGGGGTCGCTTTATGTAGAGTTTTCCTCGAACACCGATCTAAGTGGGCTCTATTCTTGATTGATTTTAATTCTTGGATGTGGTTGCACAAAAGCTGGAATGACGAGGTGAGTGATGAAATCCCACCAGTTTCAAGTTAGAGCTGGGTTTGCTCTTTAATGTATTTTATTACGGCCAAACCAAGCAATTCCGATAATTTTTGCAAAAGCAAATAGACAATCGGCACAGTATTTTGCACAATGATCAAGATCGCACTCAAGGCGAGGTGTAGAAACTTACCTGCCCGTTGGCTACGTACGGGGTCTCCTCCGTGAGATAAGGAGGGGTATCCAAATGGGCTTGGGCCCGACTCCACCTCTTTGAGCTTTCGCTCCCTACTCACTTGGTAAACGCAATCCGCAATCACATTAGTCCACAATGGTCTATGGTATGTAATTGGAAGATATACCGCCTTTTGGGTTTTAAGAAATACTCAATGATTTAGGGCCGATATTGTGAATTAGTTCCAATTAGGGTTTAAAATTTAACTTTAGCTATTCCCGAATTAGGGTTCGAAAATATCTACTTTTGAATTACCCGGAGTTGGAAATCTTCCAATTTGAATCAAATAACCAATGGTGATCTAACTAGAAATGGTAGAATTGAAATCTGACCCTAATATTTTTGGTATTTTTTTTAATTAGTTAATTATCTAGCAGTGATTCTAAAAGGAGAGAAAATAAAGTCCTAAGTTATTACAACTTTGCACTCGGCCATCCGAGGCATTAAAATAATAAGTGAAAAATGTGAAAAATAAAATTGAAAGTTTCCGATATGGATCGGATCTTGAAGATTAAGCAGCTTTCTGAATTTCTGTTCGTCTTTCTGCAATCCCGTCAACCGAGCGGCAACGACGCCATTTTAAATTAGGATTTTTCCGCGTTGTTGGTTACGGAAACCCTTGATTTCAACAATATTTGTAATTTCTCCGAATTGGTTCACTTAATCTGCAAATAAGTAGACTTGCACAGTGTCTCGTGTCGGATATCGTCCGCACTCGGGATTAGTTAGCACAATAAGAAACAAGAATAATCAGAAAATGTTCAGAATAAATTGAAGGGTGAGAATGGTGGAGGTTGATTTAAAATATGTTTGAGATTGTTGTTAAAACTATTAGAATGAAAAAAAAATATAAGAGAAACGAGAATGAAAAACAAAATAAATGAAAACAACTTAAACTTGAATTTAAAACTTGTTCATTAAACTAAAAACAAATACTTACAATGCTTGTTCAAATGCTTTACAACGAAAATAACATTAAACCAAATTAATCTAGAAAGCCATTAAAATATTACCCTAGAAAGCATGTAAAGGTAGAGAGGGAAAGAAGAGAGTGAAAGAAGGTAGGAAGGTTAGAGAGATGAATTAGAGAGAAGCTTACCATTGAAGAGGTAGATGGTGCAACTTCTATTGGATAGAACTCAATAGGATTGAGGATTGTAGCCTTTGATTGTGGCGAATGGAATGGACAGCAAGGAGACGTTGCTGTTTGACGCTTTGCACTTCGAGGTGGAGGCGTTAATGGTGAGCTCGCCGAAGTTGCTCGCCGGAGAAGAAGGGTGAAGAAGAAGAGAAAGAAAGAGAGAAGAAAGAGAGGAAGAGAAGGGGGAGGGAACCAACCCAAGAAGGAGAGATCGTAGATCTCTTATAGACTTTTTTTTTTCTTTTTGCTTGTTGTAAAAATAATGACCGTTGGATCTAGAGAGATCCAACGGTTGGGAATGGGTTAGTTAGATGAGAGAGAGTGACTAGGATAGAGAGATATGGGGAGAGAAGAATCAGTCAAGTGAGTCCAATTCTCTCTTCTTGTTGCAAATGGGCATGGGCATGGGTCATGGTCATGGGCATGGGCATGGGTCATGGGTATGGGCATGGGTCATGGGTCATGGGTATGCGTCATGGGTATCGGCATGGGTCATGGGTCATGGGTCATGGGCTTAGGTCATGGGCCAAGATAGATAGATAAAGAGAGAAATATGAGAGAGGTGAGAGAAAAATATAAAAATAAAAGCATTGGAGGGTCTTGAACCCTGGTCTTCTTTATTCTCTCTCGTCCGCTCCACCAATAAGTCAAACTTATCCTTTGATGTCAATTGGTGTGGCCTTTAACACCTAAGTCCTTCTCTTGGTCTCCAGCTATTCTCTCTCTTAGTCCTTGTTCCGGCTCTACGATCCTTTAGCTTTGCCCGTATATGTTTTCTATCTTTTTATCCTAGCCTGTTGGCTCTTTAAGCTTTGATAGAAGTCTTTTGTAGTTGATCGTGGGCCCGCCAGTCCTCGAGAATCGCCCGATAGGGTCTCCTACAAGTGAAAAAGCGCGTAATGAGATTCAACTAAAATGGCTTGATACTGGACTATCCGAAATGCGTATATTTCATGCAAATAATCGATTTTCGTCTAAAGAATGCGTTCTACGCAATGGAAGAAACTCTTATATGGAAAAGTTGACAAAAAGACAAGTTTTACGTAGGAGAATGCGACATCGCTATAAGGATAATTGCTTAAAATAAGCACTTTTGAGCGAATATCAGTGGTGCGCCCTCTTCTTCTTCTTCCTTGTTTCTTCTTTTTGTTCTTCTATGTAGGTCCTCCCTGATCCTCAAGACTGGAACTTTGGGCGTCTCCTCTTCCACCCTCAAGTGCAGCACGTTGCTGCACCTTCTCTAGCAGAACCAGCCGTTCGGTGGCCCCTCGCGTTCCACTTGCAATTGCTGGCCGGACCTGCAACTCTAGCCAGCTCTTCTCCTCCTCACCATCATCTGGATCGACGTCTCCAGCAGGTAAGAGTTCACCTTCTCCTTTCTTCTTCTTCTTATTATTCTTCCTCTTCTCTTCGTCTTCGTCTTCTCCTTCTCCTTATTTCTTTTCTGACCTACCGGAGTTGCAGGTTTGCAACTCCAGCCAGTCCTTCCAAGTGGGCTCCCCAGCCTGCTAAGATCTCTAACCTCTCCCATTCTCTCTCCTCTTCTCCATCTCTCCTCTCCTCTAGCCGTCATCTCCCTTCACGCCCCTCTCATAAAAAAATAAAAAATAAATAAAAAAAAAGATTGCCGGAGTTGCAACTTGCAACTCCGGCGAGCTCCATTAACGCCAGCAAGCTATCTACCCTCTCCCCGTTTCTTCTTGGAATGCCCCTTGCAACCCAAAGGAGGAGCTGCCAGGTTCGCCTGAACCTCCACCATCTTTCAATCAGCACCGTTTCTGCTGCTGGTGCAACTCTCCAAGCCGTTACAGCCTCTCCATTCTCCACTACCGCCCAGCCTCAACCACCATTCTTAAGCCGTCCTCCTGCTGGCAGCCGCCCCTCATCTCTTAGCATCCTTCTCAACCCTAGCAGCCGCACTCTCCAAAAACACCCATCCAAGCCGTCCATCAACTCTCTCCATCTCCATCTCCATCTCCATCTCCATTCATCTTCTTCACCGTTGGAGTTGCAGGCCGTCTTCCCATCACTCCACCGGCCAGATTGCTTCACCCCTTCCCCGTTCATATTAGTGCTGCCTCCTCTATTGCATATCGGTGTTGCACATCTTCTCATAACCGATGCTGCAAGTCACCGGTTGCTCTCTCAAACACCATGTTCTTCTAGAAGCAACCCTCAAGCACCATAACCATGGGCTGCACTCAGCTTGCACCTCAAAAAAACTGACCCATTTACTTCATGGTTGGGTAAGTTCCTAGTTGATAACTTTCTCTCTCCTCCTTTGTTTTCTTCTTTCTCTCTCTACCTCTTATCTTCTTTCTCCACACTTCTCTCTCTATTTAATGCTTTTTAGATAACTTTATTCAATAGTTTTTTTTTTATTATTATTCAAAGCATTGTAATCTGATATTTGAAGTTGATATATGCAGTTTATTGCTGAGTAATTATTTTATCATTTTCTGATATGGTTATAGTCTTTCTCACTCTAAAATCAAGCATGTTTTGAACTCACATATCCACCACTCTCACCCCTCCATTTTGCTCGCAAGAATCCGTCATTTTATGTTTCGAATTGCTCAAACTAACCCCGAGTGCGGATCGACATCCAACACGAATCCCTATACAATATCTCCATATTTTGCAGGATAAGCGGATAAAAATTACAAATCTTGTTGATTCTAGGGTTCCCGTAACCAACGATGCGGAAAAATCCTACTTTCACCTATGAGGGATCCATGATACAAGGTCGAATCCTAAAGAGGGATCCAAGACACTTGACCGAACCCTATGAAAGATCCAAGACTCATGGGTGGGATCCTCATGCATACAAGTATAGGTCAAACTATCTAGAGTTTAATCAAACAACAAGGGCTAAACCTTTTTATAGTCAATCACATAATCGAACCACTAAGGGTTCCCAAAGCCATTAATCGTCCAAAATCCAAAAAATATGTAGTTTACAGAAAACATAATTTTTTTTGTAAAAATCATAACTAAGTAAATATAAATTAGAAAAATACAAACTCAATGGATTTAAAAACTAGATTCACAGAGGTTTTTAAAAAAAATAAATAGAAAAATATTCAAATTCAAAATATAGGTCGAAACCCTTAATGAAGTGGGCCGGACTGAATTTGGAATTCTAGGTTTTACAGAAAAGTCTCGGATATTTGAAAAATCATAACTTAATCAATACAAATTAGAAAAATACAAACTTAAAGGTTCTAGAAACTAGATAGAGGTATCTATGAAAAATAATTAGAAAAATATTTAGATTAAAAATATAGATCAAAATCCCAAGTGAAGTGGACCATGTAAAATCTAGAATTCTTGTTTTTTCGTAAAGTCCAACAACTTAGAAAAATCATAACTTAATCAATACAAATCAGAAAAATACAAACTAAACGGTTTTGAAAAATAGATTCATAGAGGTATTTAGAAAAAATAATATAAAAAAATTTAAATTATAAAAGTACAACGAAAATGATAAAATACATAGTCATCCGTTATAGGTGTAAAAGAAACTATGGCCAAACTCATCATGGTGGCCCAAAATAGAGATCAACTCAATAAGAATAAAGTAAATATTGTTGAAATTAATTTATAATGAGTATCAACCATTATCTAATGAAAGAGAAATAAAATCTTGAAGAAAAACAAGTATAGGATGGATCAAACACACTTACCTCAAGGTTTCTTGAACTTTAATGAAAATCAAAAGTTTCTTCAAATTTAAAAGTCGTCGGATCGTCCTCTCCTCGAGGTATGTTCTTCCATTCAGAGTCCCCGTCAATTCTCCCTTCTTGCTTGAGTGTGATCGGTGCCCGGATGAAGGTTTAATAGAGCTTTCTCTATTCTTTAATGGAGTTTGATTTGTAAAAGCTTCTAAAGCTTTAAGGTTTTTCTAAATAGGTTTATGGAAGGATTAGGGTTTCTATATTAGTAAAATTCGTAACTACCAAGGGGATGACTTTTTCAACCCTCAAAAACTTATATTTTATACTACTAATGGGTTAGAAATGGGCCCAAGGCCCATATATAACAACTAAGCTTCAATTAAGATTATTATTCAGCCCAAAAGGCCTCTAGATTGGCCATACGAGCCCACCCAACAATCATAACATAAATAATTATAAATTAATTCAATTAAACTATATTATATAATTTAAAAGTTAGTACATCAAGGTATTGACATGTGGCATACACATAAATCACATAAAATAGTCTAAATATACAAAAATCACAAAAAAGTTCAAAGCCATTGGAAAAGTGTCAAGATAACATCGGAATGACCCAAAAAGGGATTGGTGGGCCCCACACTCCTATTAAATAAATAAAATATAATTAAATATTATTTTTAAAAATATAAGAATTGTAGGAAAGTTCAAAAATTATGAAAATACTATTTTTATCAAAATCTCTCGAAATCACCCGCTAGGGTTTTTATGTCTCAAGAAAGGTTCCAAATTTCTCGGGTAAGTTGGGAAGGTTAAAATAAAAATATTTTTGGTGTCTCGGGCCCACAAAATAATTTTTTTATAAAAATTTTAGAATATTAGCTGGGGAAAGAAAAAGTCCCCTGCAAGTTATGGTTCATTATTTTTAGTAAGAAATTTAGCCTTAAAGAGCGAGTTTCAAAAGTAGCAGTTTTTCAAAGTAGTCAAAATGAAACCAAATTAAATACACATACTCAAGCATGATATTAAACTATGAAAACAATAATAGAAGTTTGAAAAAGTTTCAGATTTTTATTATTAGGTAAATTTACTATAATACCCTAGAACAAAAGTTCAGTGTATTACAGTAACACCTTTAGTGGAGACATAATATTTTCGCCACTAGAGGTAAGTTTGTAGTGGCGAAATATGAACTACGGCTAAAAATGTTGCCACTAAAACCTACATTTCTTGTAGTGAAAACAGGACGGTTGCCTCCCCCTCTTATCCGGCTTCATAAAGGATGGCTGAGATCTTATAACACCAAATGGATGGTGGATCTCAGCCACTCACACCCAATTTTGACAAATGCTTTGTCGATGAGTACCGTGGGCAGGGATCACCTACTATTTACCTACATATAAGGAATGAAATGGGTTGGATTTACATATAGCTCAAGGGTCAAGCTCAGGAGCCCCACTTTATATGCCTCGAGAGGGGTGTTACCGTTAAAACGGATTGAAACGGCCAAGGGCAAAAATGAAAAAAATGGATTTTAATGGATTTTAACAAAAAAAAGTAGTGCTGAAATTCAAAATTTAAAATTTTAAAAAAAAAATTTAACGAAAATTTAATGGTTTTCTTATACCCCTCTTATCTTATATGGCTTCAATAATGAGTGGCTGAGATCCACTATGCTTCATATCGATGGCTGAGATTAACTCCCATCCAATTTTGACAAACACTTTGTCGGAAACTGCCGCGGGTACGAGCCACCAACGCATATATTAAGACAACTCAGTTGTATTCTGTTATCTTATCCATCCATCTAATGTGGACGGTTAGATAAAGAGTGGTTGATATCAAATCCATCGATCTAATGTGGACGGTTAGATTTTAGCCACTCAATCCGCCTCATTTGACCTCAATTTATTCAAAATTTGAATTTCAACACCGTTACTTTTTGTTATTTCTGTTATTTTCTCATTTCTCCCTCTGTGCGTTACAATCCATTATAACAGCTGTTATAATGGAAAAAATGGTAACACCCCAGTCTGTTATACCGTTTGAGTGCCAAAGGCACCCAAATGCTTTTGTCGGAGAGTGCCGTGGGCATGGGCCATTTACTATTCTATATAACAAAACACATTGGTTGTCTCCCTACTTATACCTTCTCTTATAAGCATCGACAAAGAAGGGCCGAGATCTAATCCTCACCCAAATGGACGGTGGACCTCCGCCATTCACCTAATTTTGACAAATTCTTTGTCGAGGAGTGCCGATGGCACGGGGCACCCACTAGTTTTTTTATGAAAAAGATGTAAAAGGTATCAGCAGTTGCAGAGCTAGGATTTGTTTTCAAGGGGGCAAGGTGGATACGCGATCGAGGTGGACGGGCTCTTGATTTTCCCTCACGTGCTTCACGAACTCCGGGACCATTATTGGCTGACAACATGCATTTTAGGAAAAAGATCGACGTGAAAGGTATCGGCAGGCAGAGACAGGATGTTATTGAAGGGGGGCAATGTCCCTATCTAAAAAGCAGTGGCAGAGCCATGGGAGTTCGCTTTAGGGCTTACTAACCTTATGGATGTTTGATCCGCCTATTGTTAGATCTAGATATCAAATATCATCTTGATCGATGATTTCTAACGGTTATATTTAGCATCTAAATAAAAGCACAAATCCAACAGCCAAAAAATCACACTATTAAAATGCTAAATCCAATTGATATAAATCAACAATAAACCGTATTTTGATGTGTAGATCCAGCAAGAGGTGGACCAACCATCCATAAGTTCAGTGGGCTCTAAAGAATAATCCACGTAGCATTTTTGAACGCATGGATGCTTAGCCCACCCCTTGGTGGATATACACACCAAAAATTATCATGATTGATATCTAACCATTAGATTTTAATACTCTTTAAGGCACGATTCTAACCGTTGGATTCAATCATTTTTAGGTACTAAATATATGACGGTTAAAATCATCAAACAAGCTGACTTTTGGTCTAAATGTCCACCAAGAAGTGGGCTAAACATATGTGCGGTCAGTTGGCTCACATTACAGCGGTGAGTAACAAAAATCGCTATACCTCTACCTTATTAGTGTACGACGCAGGTGTTACGTAACTCTTTTTTTCTTTTATTTATTTTTTATTTTTTGTAGTTCGCGTTACGTAACTCAAATTGACAGATTAGTGCAACTTAGTTGGACTTGGATCAATGACTTGACTTGATTTTTGTCTATAAGCTATGTAGTCAGTCCTTTGAACACATGAACACCATGTTTATCGTTTTCCTATGGCCACATTTTATTTTTTATTTTTTTGTTTTGTTTAAGCATACGGCCACATTTTAAATCACTCATATCTCGGTGTTATCCATTTATATTAAATAAATGATTATCACCAACTTTTTATTATTATTATCATTAGAAATAAGAAACACGAGGCTCCCGTGGACTTATTTCAAACTACATCGGCTTGGGACTTGAGCCGAGAGAATCTAACAGTTAGCTTTGAGTAAAACTTCGGTCAGAGTGCATGGTCGAAGCCGGTCACAGGCTCACAGCCCACGATACGAGCCACATGGCACTTTATTAGTGGATGCTGACTGTATGGATGTTTGGCCAATCACTAGGTGAACTAAACCAAAAGTAAACGTTGTCAGTGATTTCTAAGCGTTGGATTGAAGTTATTTTCATGGGTTGATTTTAACTGTAGGAATTTGAGCATTATTTGGGTGCAAAGATCCAAGTAAATTAATAAACAAGCTGATCTTTGGTTTGCAGGTCCAACGACGGACTGGCCAAACATCCATACGGACAGCGCCCTCCTATAGTGTACCACATGGTTCGGATTCTAGGCTGACCGAAGTTTTGCTTGTTAGCTTTAGTCATGACCAACTCCCCATTAAAAGGTTCCATGACGTCATGATCCCCAACAGTGAATGTATGCTCTATGGTTTTAAAAACGGCCGTTATTACAAAAAATAAAAGCAGACGGGTAACGGCTCAACCTGCTTATGTTATTTCGAAAATAACATTCAAATACGAAAAAAATGGCAGCAAAGCCTTTGTTAGTTTTTTTTTCTGAGTTATTTACTTCGTCCAACCCCACCAACCTCCACATTATTCAGGCCGTTATTGCCTCTAAAGTTTCTGTCGAGGTCAACTCCATGTTCACGGCAATTCCTTCTTTAGAAGAAACTAAAGCAGCTACTATGGTTTTACTGGCTATTTTTATCAAAAGTTCTGGGAGGATGTTCAAAAGGACATTTGTGCCTTGGTTCTGAATTTCTTCTCAAACCAGTGTGATCTTCAGAGGATTAACCATACTCATATTGCCCTTATTCCTAAATCCAATGCACCGGAATCCATTTCTCAATATAGACTCATTAGCCTTTGTAATGTGGTTTACAAAATTATCTCTAAAATCCTTACCAATAGGCTTAGGCTGATCATCGATAAACTTATCTCCCCAAACCAAGCTGCATTCATTTCTGGTCGCCTCATATCCGACAATACTATCCTGGCACAAGAAATCATGCGCCATATAAAAAGAAACGAGGTAAGCAAGGTTTAATGGCTGTCAAACTCGATATGGCTAAAGCATACGACCGTATTGAAGATTCTTTCGTGGGCAATACTATGTGAGCCATGGGTTTTTGTGATCAATGGATCCAAATCATACATCAGTGCATTTCTTCACCCTCATTTTCGGTGCTACTCAATGGTTCACCCGTGGGTTTCTTCAAATCCTCTCGAGGCCTTCGCCAAGGTGACCCTCTCTCCCCCTTTTTATTCATACTTTGTACTGAAGTCCTATCCAAATTGATTACCTAAGAGGAACATCTGAATCACATTCATGGTATCAAAATTGTAAAAAATTGCCCTTCTATTTCACATTTGTTCTTTGCAGACGACTGCTTTATTTTCAGTAGGGCAAATTTAGTGGAAGCCCAGGCTTTGCAGGATGTTCTCCATGCTTATTGTGAAGGGTCTGGTCAAAAAATCAACCATGGGAAGTCTGGATTAATGTTTAGTCCGAACCTTCATAGGAGACAGAAACAAGCCATGTCTTTTATCCGATCAACATCAAAAACCTTTCCCTCTCCGAGAAATATTTGGGTAACCCCCTTTTATTGGCCGCTCTAAACTTAAAGCTTTTAACTCCATTGTGGAGCACATCGAGAAAGTCGTCACCGGTTGGCGCTCCCGCACTCTTTCACTGGCTGGCCGAACTACGCTCATTAAATCTGTGGTTCATGCCGTCCCCATCTATATCATGTCCTCCTTTCTGTTTACCCGCGCCCTTTGTTCAAAGCTTGATTCTCTTACCAACCATTTTTGGTGGCATGGAGGAGCTACATCCAAATCCCTACATCTCATTAGTTGGGCATCCATTTGTACACCTACAGCATTGGGGGGCCTTGGATTTCGGAACTTTTATGAATCAAATCTCGCCTTGTTGGCAAAAAATGTGTGGAAAATCTTAACAGACCCGTCCTCCCTCTTGTCGTGTACCTTGAAAGGCAAACATTTTCCTAATACTTCCATCTTGGAAGTTTCTTCAAAACCCGATGATTCTTGGGTTTGGCACAGTATCCTTAAAGCCAATAATATCTTCAACTTCAGATTTATTAAATTGATTGGTAATGGTCAACAAGCAAACATCTGGTTAGATCCTTGGATCTTCGATGGCCATGACCATCTCTTTCATCCAACTAGACCACCTGATTGCTTGCTCAAACTGGTTGAGGAACTAATTTTGGTTGATAGAACTTGGAATGAAGGACTCATTCTCTCCATTTTCCTTCCGGAGGAAGCCACTACAATTCTTTCTATCAATCTCAGCCAACATGCCTTTGTGGATAGATGGTATTGGACGATGGACAAGCAAGGGAAGTTTGCATCTCGATCTGCTTATATATAATTAACTTCCTCGGCCTCTTTTAACTCCTCGTTTGGCTATCCTATCGAATCAATTATGGCTAGCAATATAGAAACTTCACATACCTTATCAATTTCAAGTATTCTTATGGAAGGTTCTTCGAGGGATCCTCCCTTACTTCACTCTCGTATCATCCATATAGCATCGGAATGCTCCCGCTGTGGGCACCCTCTTGAGGATATGGCCCATGCCCTGTTCTTCTGTCCATCTTCAGCTAAGATTTGGTTTGCTTCTCCTATCAGCCTCCGAACAAACAACTTGACTCATATAGACGTTCTAGCATGGCTATCCAATATTCTCTCGTTGCATAGCAGCACTATTGATGCAGACATCCTACTCGTAGAGTATTGTTGCACTCTTTTATGGCTGATTTGGATTCGTAGGAATGTGGAAATTTTTTACACTTGTACTGACAGCCCACTTCGTGTGCTTCAATCTATTTCCTCCTTCCTATTGCCTCATCCTTCTAAACTCAGGTTGAGCACTCCTAGAGGCCTCGCCCATTGGGTTTCCCCTAAACCGGGTTGGTCCAAATTGAATATACAGATGCGGCTTGGGACTCTGATTCTAATTTATAGCCGGCTTGGGCTTCATTATCCGCGATGCCACTGATAGTTTCAAATTGGCAGGAGGTTGTAGGGTTTCTTCCCGGTCGGCGGTTGAGGCCGAGGCGAAAGTGTTAAGCTGGGGGGTTTGGAACTTGCTGTATCGCAGGGCCTATAGCAGGTGGAAGTTAAATCTGATGCAGAATCTCTCATACAACAGCTCAACCTTGGCTCTTCCTTTTTGAAATGTAATTCTGTGGCAGACTGTATTGCCTCTGAAGCCCTTATGTGGACTTCTCCTTATGTATGGTCTTCCCCTCCTTCTTGGCTGGTTTCTTTTTGTACCAATAGGCGGGGTAGTCCTTGTTCTGTTTCTTTTTCTATATAATTATTGTCTCGATTACAAAAAAAAAAAAAATATATATATATATAGATATAATGGTAGTTATTTTGGAAAAACATTTTTTTTTTGGGTCGGGCTCCGTTGACAGATAAACAATGACAGGCAAAATGATAGGGACACAATATAAGCCAGGTGGCACACTGTTACAGGACTCTGACCGTACGGATGTTTGTCCTATCCCATTGTGGACCTAAAAACCAAAAATCAGCCTGATTAGTAATTTATGAGTGTTGCATCTTTGTACCTCAAATACTGCTCAAATTCCCACAGTTGAGATCAGCCCATGAAATAAGTCCAATCCAAAACCTATAAATCACTAATCAGGCTAATATTTGGTTCGTAGGTCCACCATGGGATAGTACAAACATCCATACAGTCAGAGTCCTGTAAAAATGTGCCACGTGGCTTATATTGTGTCCCTGTCATTTATCTGTCATTTTAGATCTGTCAACGGAGCCCGACCCTTTTTTCATACTTTTATTGAGTTTTCTTTAAAGAGATAAATAAAATATTAATATTCCAACTTTCCTTTTGCTCGGACGTGACTGCTAGGACCCATTGTAACGTTCATAACGATAACGTTAAGGGACGGTTGGCCAGGACTCCACGTCCACTCCAAAAAGTAGGAGCTTCCGAGTCCAACTCTCCTTGGGGCCACCCCCTAGAAAGAGTAGGGTAATGGGTGGCTCAGTCCACATAACTCACCTAGTACACTCCGAGACGTGTGGAAGCGGTGACTATCATGCCCCGGGGGACTAGTCCGGTGCTCTAAGAGGCTGGAATATCCACAGTTTAAAAAAAAAATGTTAAAGCAGGGATGGTTAACATTATAATTGACCGTTACAACATTATAACGGCACATTTAAACCTTGGTTTGCTTATAAAAGAAATTACTTAGTCCCTTCTTGTCAACTAGCTTTAGCCATTAATGGCCATTTACTACATTTAAAACTACCAAGAGTGAAGGTGTATTAGGTGGCAAGCTTTAGACCTTTATGACTCTTAGAGCCGTAGGATTCTGAGGTGGGCATGGATTGTGAACTACTATTGTGCATGGGAGTCGTATGGATTCTATGAGGCGGTTGGGCAGCCAACTTAATCTTCAGACCAACCCTTTTCCTAACTAAGCCTGATTGGCCTAACCTCCTCAGTCAGCCGTCTTGGTCTGGGTTACTCCCCAAAGCACCACGACCCAAACGGCCTAGTAATACCCTTCCCGGCACCCTTATTCAAATTCTAAATCTCACACCATGACCCAAACGGCCAAGACCTTCTCGGCCAAGTCTCTCTTTCACTCATCCTTCTCGGCCCTAAAACGGCCATGTGACCTCGGCCCAAACAGCCATGTGTTATTTGGCCTGAACAGCCAGGCACTCCTAGGTCCGAGCGGCTAAGCCTTCTCCTCACCAAATCCAATTTAGTCCACATTTATCCACCAGCCCAATGTGGTTTGGCCTAGTGTAGTGTGCATGTCCCATGCAAACCCCACTGACTACATGAGTCCAATGCATGTGAAAACCTACCACCTATTAGCCGTGATCCTCTCGGCCTCCCTGACCGTCAACCCCACCTTGACCATTATAGTTTGGCTCATTTCTTCTAGCCGACTGACCAATCTGCACCTCAATTATGTGTTGGTAGCTCGCCGACAACTCTATCCACTGGCCGACGATTCCCCAACTAGCCCGTTAACGTTCTCGGCCAACTAAGCCCGCCTCCAATTACCCACATGTTTTAGCCGTCTATCCCCCCCTTGGCCCCTTGGCCGTTAACTACCACGGTATGCAACCCGGCTAGTAGCCCGTCTACCTCACTTCCTTGCCGCCAACCTTACTTGTTGGCGGTACAACTCAGACCATGCAAGGCGACCTGCATGTCGTCTCATTAGGCCAGCAACTTCACCTACTTGTCGACCAACCTCGCCAGTGATGCCATGTACACCAACAGGGCCGTCATCTACATTTGGCTCCTTCCGTTAGCTAAGGACCCTGTCTCGACTCCTCTTCCCATCCACTCCTCCACCACGTGGCTAGATGGGTCGGTCATCCTCAAAGTGATGTGGGAGAATAGGAAATAAAAAGATATGATACAAAAGGGTATTGGGGTGTAGCACTATATGTTGCATGGGAAAGAAAAACATTGTTAACAAAAGTATACATAAACATAGGTATATAGTAAGATAGTGACAACCTTGTCGTCAACTTATGTAACCCAATATATAAAAAGATAAAGACAAGAATAATATTAAAAGTCAACACTATATGGTATGAAAAATAATAATAATAACAATAATAATAATCATAACAATAATATTGAAATTAAACTAGAATATATGACACTAAGTCGACTAAACTAGAGCGAAGTTAACCGTGAGCGGGTCGTCATATGGTGACGCATTATACGCGCTTGCGTCACCGGTAAAATCGCTAATTACGCATTATATATTCATCATCAATTGCAGTTAAGCCGTCGGAGTTGAGAATCGTAGACCCGACCGAGTATAGGGCCGTCAATAATTTCAAACACAATATTAAAGGTGCCAGCATGCTCAGTTGGTAAAGTTTGTGGGTGATGATACCATAGACCTGGGTTCTAAACCCGCCTTCACCGAGTTACTGATCTCTTTAAAAACAGGCTTAACTACCAAAAAAAAAAAAAAAAAAAAAAAAAAAAAAAAAAAAAAAAAAAAAAAAAAAAAAAGACATTGATCAGGCCACCGATTAGGATAAAGTTTTGTCGAACTCTTGACCAATACTGAAATTATCAAAATTTAGTCGAGATTATCCAAATCATGTTTAACCGCATCTTAATCGTCGTGTTGGGTTCGATACGCTCACCCTTGTGTGAGTTGTCAAAGCCCGACCGTTTAGCCGGATTAGACGAGATTAATCGAAAATGAATTTGTGACACCAAATGAATTTTAAAATACACACACCATTCACAAAAGGTTTTAAAGATTTTGTTTTTCGATATACTACATTATATCATAAACTTGCATCTTTCAATATTCTGACCGATTGCACGATTGACGAGTACTTCGGGATCTTAAGTGGCATTGTTCATATAATAAGATAATCATTGTTTCCAACTTGTATGATCGTTGGACACTAGAGATATATGATCACCCGATGGGCTATTAGGTGAGGGTGTAGGTGAACAGCCGCATCGGATGAACTTTGGATCCTTAGTAAATCTACAGTTGTCGAACGTTTGACCAGCGGTGAAATCGGTTACAAGATGCTCTACCCAGTGAATTTGGGAGCTATATATATTGTATATCGGTGACTTGATTTCTTAGTTGGTGGTTCTCCATCAAAGAGAGACTCTGGCTAGGGCGGTGAGAAAACCAGTCGATATTTCTAGTGGTCCAAAATAAATTTGTGGGACTGGGTCCCGATTAATTAAGAAGAAAGATGATAAGTGATGAAAGTTAAATGAACTATTATGTTGCATGCTTATAGGTAGACTCATGAGTAACGCCCGGTGTGGGCCGGGAGGTTATGACTTGGACCTGCCACTATTACTGATTTCTGGACTTGCATCTCATACATTTATATCATGATCATCTCTGTTTTAATTATGCAACAATTGTTACTTTTAATTATTGTGTTTACTGCCTTACTTGTGTTTTTAGCGAAAAGTTATTGGTTTCCTTCTAGCTATGATATATCTATTTGCATAGACCACCTATTATGCTATTATTGCATTTCATGGTTTGCCTCGTTCGTCAATTTGGAAAATTATTTTGCCCTCTATAGACATGTTGTAAAAAGTTAGATCACTTGCTGGACTTTTCTTTAAAAAAAAGCTCATCCTTACAAACTTCATAGAAGATATTTTTGAGGAGTTACTGGAGCAGACACTACTACATAATACTGTTTAGACTACACTATTAAAAAATAGATAGACTACGGTTTTATTTAAAAATGAAGTGTAAAAGTCTAAATTTAACAAAAATTAATTTAAAAAATAAAAGAGTATGATTTTAGTAAAATCTGTGGCTTAAAGTGTTGCAAAATGGTCACAATTTTTACTAGAACCGTAGCCCTAACCTTTAGGCCATGATTTTTGTAAAAGACGAGTTAATTAAAAAAATGAAAGGCTACAATTTTATTAAAATCCGTAGTTGAAACTGTAGGATAAACCCTTACTTCAGGCCATGGATTTTGCGAAACTGTGGTTTATGACCACTTTTAGACTTTATGCCATGATTGTAACAAATATCGACGCTTAAACTAAATCTCCGCTCCCCATGCACGAACAAATTAATACCCATATAGTCGATATCTCTCTTTTTTCTTTGAACATGCTACCTCTTTCCCTATCTGTATGCTCTCTCCCTCTCCACCCATATCCCTCTTCGCCAGTGATACTCCGACCATTGCTCCACCGGTGCTCTAGTCAATCGTTACTCTGCCTGTGCTATGCCTACCATTTACCATGCTTTGCAGCACTCAAATCTACACATGTGCACCGTCGTGTGAATATCCCCTCAAATCTCCTCCATCATCTACCTACCTACACCGTCGTGACGTCGTCGTAAGAATATCAGGTAAGAGTAATGTTGTATTTAATTATTTTTTATGATTTTTGGACCAGAAATTAGAGATTTCTGATCGTATGGATGTTTGGCCGAACACTAGATGCAGCGGCGGAACCCCAGATGTTTAGCCGAACCCTAGATGTTTGAGCATCGACGTTTGGCCGAACCCTAGATGGGTTTTTGGGTTTTTTTTCTTTTACTCTCTCTTTTAATCTGATTTCTCTTTCTCGTCACCCATCTTTCTCACTCGATCAAATCAAGCTTTAATCCAGCTTGGATATACTATCTTCCTCTCCCTCTCTATCTACAACTCTTCATTCTCATCTTCAACTCTCCCGTTCTCTCTCTCTCTCTTTCTCTCTCTCATCATTGGGGATTTCGAGTTCAATGTTCTGTTACAGAACACCGATCAAGATTCAGCAAAGGGGTCTCATGGTAGAGAAGAACGCAAAGAAACCATCCCCACCATCTCATGGTGAGTTATTCCTATCTATTCTTCTAGAACCCTAATTTCATTTTTGAACAAAAAATATGGCATTTTGCATTGTTCAGATTGTATTTTGAAGGTCTGGATTGGGAACAGAGGAGGATCACGGTCATCCATTTGAGCAACAGTGCTAGCTCTAATGAACTGTGAGGTAAAAATTGCTAACTTTGTTGTTGAGATTGTGAAAAAGATTTGTTGATTTATGGTTTCCTATGTTTTCCTTATCTTCCCTTTGATGAAGTTCAGTTGTGGGCTGAAGCAAGTTCTTTAATTTGCAAATTTCTCTTAAGAAACCCAAGGAAAGAAATTTTTTCAAACTATCACAGTTTGTGAGGAGGAGCCCGCTTCTACCATCACAGTCAGTGAGGAGGAGCCGAGCCTTTACTTCTGTGAGTGCTGTGGAGGTTATTCTGCCAATGACCTTCAGGACCTCGAGTAGGTATATGGGTTTAGAGATTTGTATATACGTTTTGGGCATCTATCACACATTTGGAGAGCCTCGTGCTCTATCAGCGTCTGTATTTTGAGCTACTTACACTGTTATCTTTTTGGACTTCCTTATACATGTACATATGATGACTTAAACCTTATAGTATCCATGTCTCACACCTTATTATCTATTAGAATACTTATATGCAAATTATCATGGTGATGATGTGACGCTTCTGCTTACCTTTTAAAAAAAATATCCTTGAAATTTCATAGCTTGGGATTAGATGAGAGCGAGTGAATGCCTTACGTGTCTTGAATTCAAAGAGTGGATTCAAGACACGTGGCACACACCTCGTGATTCTAGTAGTTGAAATCCGGGGCGTGATAGTTTTTGTTCATAAAAGCAATCGATTGTACTCAGGATCCAATCGATTAGGTACTTTGGAAGTTCTGTCCCGTATGGTCCAATCGATTGGTTTTCACAGTTCAATCGATCGGACTTGGTCCAAACGATTGTAAATAAGACTCCAATCGATTGTACTCTGGGAAGTTTCTGTCCCGTAGAGTCCAATCGATTGGATTTCCCTTAGTCAATATTTTAACTTCTCTTTGCATTAAATGACTAAGGTTAGTCCTTTGACTTAGTTCAACCATTAATTAGATTTTAATATCATATTCCTATGGTCACTAAGTCTCTTACCTTCCTATGCGAGCGTACACGATCTTTAATAGTCGAGACACAGTTACTCAGATGACTCATGTCATCAACCGTTGATATTCACTTAAAAGTGCATATTTTCCATTGTTATCTTCTAAGCGTTATCACACTCTCCTACATAAAACTGCTCTAATTATCCACTTTTCTACGTAAGAGTCTATTTCATTGCGCAGAACACACTTTTCTAAACGAAATGGTATATTTGCAGGCATTAAACGAATTTCTGGAAGTCTAGGTATAAAGACGTTATGATCAAGTCTCATTACGTGCTTTTCTCTTACAGAAAACTTGATCGGGCTATTCTCAAGACTTGTGGGCCCACAATCAACCACAGAAGCCTAATATCAAAGCTTGAAGAGCCACAGGCTATGACTAGAAGATATGAGCCAAATATGGGCTGAATAAGAGGACCAAAAAGCCGGCCCAAAGAACGAAGAGAGTAGGAAAGCCAATGACCAAGAGACGAACTAAAGCGTTTAAAGCCATATGAGTCAGCAAGGAATGATGGTCTACTCTACTAGAGAAGTGTGAGGATGGTCACAGTGAAGACCAAGGTTCCAGACCCTCCGCCAATACTTTTATCTCCATTTTCTGATATTTTCTCTCTCATCCCCCTAATTTTCTATCTCATCTCTCCTTATTCTCTCTCTCTTCATCTCTCGGTCTTCGGATCTACTGACCTAACCCCAGAACTCCTGCCCATTGGCTCTGTCTCATCTCCTAGCTTTCTGACCGTTGGATCTTCCACCGGACCGTTGGATCTCTCTAGATCCGTCGATCTACCAATCTGGGTCCCAATCAAGTCATCATCCATCCGATCGTCATCAAATTGTCTGTCACATCATCTTGTGAGACGATGGACATCATCAATCCTTGTGGACTAGTAGCCGGGCCCATCATCATCGACCCGTGGCCCGACCATTTAGTGGACCTCGCGATTTTCAAATGCTTTAAATTAATTATTTTTAAATAAAAAATGAGGATCCACTAAATGGGGAAATTCCCCAAAGAAAAGTAAGGTTTTACTTTAATATATATTTTATTTCAAAAAAATTCCTAATTTCCATTAATGAAAACTAGGGAGCTTTAAAAGGGGAGAAGAGAGGGTTCTTTGGAACCCTAATCTTGCTCCCATCTCCATCTGGCCTTCCCCAAAACATCCCCGAACGTTTTCCCTTTCTTCTTCCTCCTCCTTTCTTCTTATTCTTTTTCATCTTTTTCATCTTCTTCCTAACATTTTCGCCGGAGTTGCAGGTTGCAACTCCAGCCATCACCTGCAGCAGCACCTAATGCTCTCAAGACTATCCCTTTCAACAAGAAGAGGAGTGGGCAGCTCATCCTTCTTCTCCACGGGCTCACCCACAGGCTGTGCGCCTCTCATCCACAGGCTGCTGTCCTTCTTCTCATCTTTTCTGGTGGACTGAACCAGTCCATCGCCTCCACCGCCAGCGCACCACTGCTGCACCTCTTGCTGTCGCTGCGCATGAGTTCCTCCACCATCTACTTGCTCCACAACCCTGAGCTCCTCTCAACAGCCTGGTTTGTGAAACCCACCGCCAGCAACTCCCCTTCCTTCTTCTCCACGTCTCCGCCAACCACCTCCCTCCTTGGCGCACCAACAAGCAGCAGCTCTGCCTGTCCTCTCCACCTTGCTCCACCACCTGCGACAACACCTTCTCCTCTTCTCTTCTCTGTTTTCTCCTCCTTCTTCGTATTCTCTTCTTCTTCTGCCCCGTCTTGCCGCGCCTCACCATTGCTGCATACCATCTCTGGTGTTGCAAACAGCAACACCGCTACCTGCAACTAAGCACCGCCCAATGCCTCCTTCTCCTTCCTTGCTCCACCTTCCATCACCACCGTTCTCCACCACATTTCAGTTTTCACCTTGCTGGTCTGCCCCTTCTAACAAACTGCAGCAAGATCGACCACTATTGGAGGTGGTCCGCCTCCTCACCACATCCTCTGAGAAGCACACCTGCACGGTCCTCAAAAGCTCACACCACTGGAGTGTAGAGCCCTTCCTACTCTTGGACGGTCGCTGCTCTACAGCAAGGAGGCCCTCCTCATGCTCCCTACTGTCCATGCCATGCTCCACACCATTTTCTCTACGTTGAAGATATGGATACCCTTGCTGTAGGTGCTCTTTGCTCCTTCCACCATCACTCCGGCGTCACCACCCTCCATTAACGTCGGTGATCACCTTTGACTGGCCAATCAAGGTTTGCTCCCAACCATTCATCCTAAGGTAAGGTTCTCTCTCTAAATTTTCTCCCTTTCTCTCTCTTTTTCTCTCTAGATTTCTTCTTTCTCTCTTTCTATATGTCCTCTCTCTCTAGTTCTATCTCTTCTCTCTTATTTCTCTCTCTACCTTTTAATACTTTCTAGGTTAGTTCTAGTTGATTTTAGTGTAGATGAATTTATTTTATAAGCATCGTAATTTGACATTTTTAGTTTAATAAATGAATTTTATGTTGGTGTAGTTATTTCATGAATTCCTTATTTATCTGTTCTTTATTTTTAGATAATTATCATCATCTCTTGATCACAGCATGTTTTAAAATCCGAATCACCGTCCTCACCTCTCCATGCTTTTCTAAAGAAAAAAAATCTGTCATTTTATGTTCTTTATTGCGTTAATCGATTAATCCCGAGTGGAGATCGACATCCGACATACTTCCACTGTGCAAAGAAAGCTTAATTTTGTAGGAATAAAACTGAATAAATTACAAATGTGTTGATTCTAGGGTTTCCGTAACCAACGACGCGGAAAAAACCTACTTTCAACCGTCTGATTCTTGCGATCTTTATCTTTTAATCTTCATGTAGTCGGCGAGGAATGCGTACCACGACAACTTCAAAGCTACACTAGTGCTCGTAGGTTACATGAATATTTATGTCACACGGAATCTTTGCCAAAACTAGAATAAGAAATTATTCTTTACAAATGAGAGTTTTTTTGGAAGTTGGAGCTCACACCTTTGATAAAGGCATTAGCCATGTTCTTATCGCTGAGGGCTTCAACGATTTTTCCCATTTCTAGCTGATGGAAAATAGTCAAGGATTAGCTCGAGCTCTATGTTAAAGATCATCTTACTGGCGTGGAACTAGTGGGTCCTAAAATCATGTATGCACGTTTTGATCTCAATTTCCAAAACAAATTTTGATCTCGTTGACATTAAAAATTCACCACGTATACATGCTCACGCCCACAACTTAATTTGGAATAGTCCCCTTCCTAATCTAGTGGCCCTACGAAATGTAGTGATTTTATTATTATTATTATTATTATTATTAATCTAGTGGCCCTACAAAATGTAGTGATTTTATTATTATTATTATTTATTTCATAAAATGTGATGTCTACCTCAGGTGGACATCCTCTTTGTGGTAAAAAATGAAAAATTTCATAAACGAAAATAAATTTAAATGTATTTCCAAAAAAAAAAAAACTTTTTGACATTTACAAAAAAAGTAACGAAGCGTTTTTGCCTGACAAAAATTAAAACTGAAAAAGGGCTGACAATTCTGCCTGCCAAAAATTAAAATTGAAAAAGGCTGACAACGTCCATTTAAAGGGTGTTTGCCCATGGAGACATAAAACTTCTGACACAATACAAGCCACGTGGCACAGTCTTAGTGGACGTTGACCGTATGGATGTTTGGCCACTCACTAGGTGGACCTACATACCAAAAATAAACATTATCAGTGGTTTATAAACGTTGGATTGAAGATATTTTCATGGGTTGATTTTAACCGTAGGAATTTGAGCATTATTTGAGTGCAAAGATCCAAAGGTTGTAAATTACTAATCAGGCTGATTTTTGGTTTGCAGGTCCACCTAGGGACTGGCCAAACATACATACGGTCCACTAAGAGTGTGACACGTGGCTCGTATTGTGATAGAAGTTTTATGCCTCTATGGGCAAATGTCCTTTTAAAGGGTATCTGTCAGCTTTTTCAGCTTTAATTTTTGTTAAGATGCCCTTTCAAAAGGGGTTTAGTTACTTTTTGTAAATGTTAGAAAGTTGTTTTTATTTTTTGCAAATATGTTTAAATTTATTTTTGTTTAAGAAATTTTTCGTATAAAAAAAAAAAAAAAACACAAGTCTAGATATGGTGTGCGTCAAGAGAAACGTACAATGGTTGGGAACCTAAGGTGTACAGCCTCTTGATTTTCCCTCACGCGCTTCACGAACTTTGCGACCATCACTGGCTGGCAGCATATTTTTTATGAAAAAAATGTAAAAGGTATCAGCAGTTGCGGAGCTAGGATTTTTTTCAAGGGGGCAAGGTGGCAAGCAAGAAAACAGTAGCGGAGCCACGCGGTCGAGGTGGACGAGCTCTTGATTTTCCCTCACGCGCTTCACGAACTCTGGGACCATTATTGGTTGACAACATACTTTTTCCGATGTGAAAGTATCGGCAGTGGCGGAGACAGGATGTTATTCAAGGGGGGCAAGGTCCCTAGCAAAAAAACAGTGGCAGTGCCAGGGGAGTTCGCTTTAGGGCTTACTAACCTTATCGATGTTTGATCCACCTATTGTTAGATCTAGATATCAAATATCATCTTGATCGATTATTTCTAATGGTTATATTTAGCATCCAAATAAAAGCACAAATCCAACAGCCAAGAAATCACATTATTAAAATGCTAAATCCAATTGACATAAATCAACAATAAACCGTATTTTTGATGTGTAGATCCATCAAGAGGTGGACCAACCATCCATAAGTTCAGTGGGCTCTAAAGAATAATCCACGTAGCATTTTTGAATGCATGGATGCTTAGCCCACCCCTTGGTGCATATATACACCAAAAAATTATCATGATTGATATCTAACCATTAAATTTTAATACTCTTTAAGGCACGATTTTAACCGTTGGATTCAATCATTTTTAGGTACTAAAATATACGACGGTTAAAATCATCAAACAAGCTGATTTTTGGTATAAATGTACACCAAGAAGTGGGCTAAACATATGTGCGGTCAGTGGGCTCACATTACAGCAGTGAGTAACAAAAATCACTATACCTCTACCTTATTATTGTACGACGCATGCTTTACGTATCTCTTTTTCTTTTTTTTTTTGTTTTTTGGGTAGTTCGCATTAACTCAAATTGACAGATTACTGCAACTTAGGCCCTGCTTGGTTCACAACAAATTGAGTGCAATGCACTCACTTGCCACAATTTTGAGATTGAAAGTGATTGGTTGGAGGTGTGCAATGTGCAATGAACTGTCGTGCAAGTGGTTGACAAGTCCTTGCAGAGTCCTTAATTAACAAAATAGAAGCAAGGAAGTGCAGCCCAAAAACTGCTGCAAGCAAGTGCATTGTGTTAGCTCAACATTTTTTTTTTCCAAAAAAAAAAAAAAAAAAAAAAATAACAATTATAATAATAACAACAAAAAATTTGAATAAATGAAAATAATGGCCATTTTTTTAACAAAATTTTCCCAAAAATAACGGTCGTTATAATGGGAAAAAATGGAAAATAACGTCAATAATAACAAAAATAAAAGCCATTATTTTTTAAGTGTTTTAACGGTACATAACGTAACGGTGGAGGTCTGAATATGTTATAACGGCCATTTTTTAAACCATGATTATAATGACAATAATTATAATTATAATTAATAATAATAATAATGAATTGAATCAACAATGATAACAATAATAATTTTATTGTGCACTTTTTTTGTAAAATCAAGAAATAAAATAATCCATTGCATTCATTTGCAATGCACTACCAACCAATCAGCTAAACTTCATCTGCATCTATTTATACGGCGTGAACCAAACAATTGTAAGTGACTTACACCGCAAGTGATTGGAACACAATTCATTGTATTTGCATCCAAGTGCAGCGAACCAAGTACGGTCTAGTTGGACTTGGATCAATGACTTGACTTGATTTTTGTCTATAAGCTACGTAGTCAGTCCTTTGAACACATGAACACCATGTTTATCGTTTTCCTACGTCAACATTTTATTTTATTTTATTTGTTTTGTCTAAGCATAAGGCCACATTTTAAATCACTGATATCGCGGTGTTATCCATTTATATTAAATAAATGATTATCACCAACCTTTTTATTATTATTATTATCATTAGAAATAAGAAACACGAGACTTCCGTGGACTTATTTTAAACTACATCGGCTTGGGACTTGAGCCGAGAGAATCTAACAAACAGCTAGCTTTGAGTAAAACTACTTCGGTCACAGCGTGTGGTGACCGAAGCCGGTCACAGCCCACGATACAAGCCACATGGCACATTATTAGTGGATGCTGACTGTATGGATGTTTGGCCAATCACTAGGTGAACTAAACCAAAAATAAACGTTGTCAGTGATTTCTAAGCGTTGGATTGAAGTTATTTTCATGGGTTGATTTTAATTGTAGGAATTTGAGCATTATTTGGATGCAAAGATCCAAGTAAATTAAAAATCAAGCTGATCTTTGGTTTGCAGGTCCAACGACGGACTGGCCAAACATCCATACGGTCAGCGCCCTCTAATAGTGTACCACATGGCTCGGATTGTGGGCTGTGACCAGCTTCGGTCACAACGCAGTGACCGAAGTTTTACTTGTTAGCTTTAGTTAGATGACCCACTCCCCATTAAAAGATTCCATGACGTCATGATCCCCAACAATGAATGTATGCTTTATAGTTTTAAAAACGGCCGTTATTACAAAAAATAAAAGCAGACGGGGTAACGGCTCAACCTGCTTATGTTATTTCTAAAATAACTTCCAAATACGAAAAAATTACAGCATAATATAACTGCCACTATAATGGATATAATGGTAGTAATTTTGGAAAAACATATTTTTTTGGGTCGGGCTCCGTTGACAGATAAACAATGACAGGAATGACAGGGACACAATATAAGCCAGGTGGCACACTGTTACAGGACTCTGACCGTACGGATGTTTGTCCTATCCCATTGTGGACCTACAAACCAAAAATCAGCCTGATTAGTAATTTATAAGTGTTGCATCTTTGTACCTCAAATACTGCTCAAATTCCCGCAGTTGAGATCAGCCCATGAAAATAAGTCCAATCCAAAACCTATAAATCACTAATCAGGCTAATATTTGGTTCGTAGGTTCACCATGGGATAGTACAAACATCCATACGTCAGAGTCCTGTAAAAATATGGCACGTGGCTTATATTATGTCCGTCATTTTATCTGTCATTTTAGATCTGTCAACGAGCCCGACCATTTTTTTATACTTTTATTGAAATATTAATATTCCAACTTTCCTTTTGCTCGGACGTGACTGCTAGGACCCATTGTAACGTTCATAACGATAATGTTAAGGGATGGTTGGCCAGGACTCCACGTCCACTCCGATACGTGTGGAAGCGGTGACTATCATGCCTCGGGGGACTAGTCGGGTGCTCTAAGAGGCTAGAATACCCACAGTTTCAAAAAAAAATGTTAAAGCAGGGATGGTTAACATTATAATTGACCGTCACAACATTATAACGGAACATTTAAACCTTGGTTTGCTTATAAAAGAAGAGTCCGCCGCTATTCCAAGGACCCGGGAGCAACTTCCCCTTCCCCATCGCACGTGCCCTTAAAACTATTGTAACCTGATGTAAACTTAACTTTGGTTACTTTTTTAATGTGAGTTGGAGTTTTTTCTTTCTATTTTTTCTACTGTCACGTAAAATAAGAGTAAAACTTGGTTGACTGGAGATGGCCAGATAATCCCTGACCACCCACAATATTTGTTGTAAAAATTACTGTGTACTAATACCAATAAAAGAATCAGAGAAAAAATAATGGAAGAAGAAGATGATGATGATCAAATTAATGGTCTCCAAGGCTCGATGATAATCGATGTCTTTTAGACGATATTTTTTTCCTTCCGAATTGAAATCGTGATTCCACAAAGGGTTTAGAAAGAACGTCTTCAGGATACAATGAAGCTCCTTAATCACGATGATTGATATCGAATTTTGCACAATTAGATCAACTTAAAACACTCTATTTTTTGTAAATTGATGTTACCTAGAACTCTATTATTATTCTTGTACAAGAGAGAAACTTCTTTGTCGGATGTGAGATTAAAATTCTCTCTTTAGTAAAGAAAAAAAAAAAAAAAAAACAAACGAAAGACAAAAAATCCAACTTTTTGACTTTCTATATATTTTTGAAAATATTTCTTACAATATTAGCCACGTATCACATATTTAGAGGATGCTGACTGTATGGATGTTTGGCCAATCCCTAGGTAGACATATAAACCAAAAATCAGCTTGATTAGTGATTTCAATCATTTCCATGTTGTACTCCAAATAATGGTCAATAATGCTCGACTTCTCACGGTTACAATCGACCCATAAAAATGACTCCAATCCATTACTTAGGAAACACTAATCAGGTTATTTTTGACTTGTAGGTCCACCTAGGGATTGGCCAAACATCCACAGTCAGAGTGCTCTAAAAATGTGCCATGTGGCTCATAATGTGGGCATTTAGTGACCGTGTTAGCCACGTTTTACTAAAAGAAATTATAACCTTTAGCAATTTGTTGTTTGGCCAAACAAAGAGGTTAATAAAAAGGGCATGCGAGTACTATCCCCTAGGATACAGGGCCAGACTTCCTTGTCCTTTGCGGAATTAGTAAGACCCTTGTCTACTCAAATGGAAACACAATGCGTTTGTGAAACGCATCAACCATCCCTTGACTCTTACAAAAACCCAAGAAAACTTGGTCTTAGTGTCTACACCTCTTACAAGGGAAAACATTTGCTGGCCCCGGGGGACATCAAACTTTGAAGTCCCCCCACCCAAAATGTAAAATGTCAGACACGTACGTCAATCCCTTAACCCAACCAGCGTTAAAGCCCTGGTTAGTGGTTAACAAGGGTACTTGTCATACATTTTGGGAGGGAGACATCAAAGTTTGAAGTCCCCCGGAGCCATCGAATGTTTTCTCCCTCTTACAATAACACCACAATAAAAAAAAAAAAGTGCAAAGACTTTTAGGAATATTTTGGTCTTTTCAATAAGAAATTAGTGGTTGATTTAAGAGGTTGATCAGGCACATTGTGTTTGTGACTTCAGGGTGAAGTTTATTGAAAATTTTAGGGTGACATCAGTCTGAACCAATGGATGTAAGATAGTTTCCGATCTTGGACTGTTTTCCAATGGGTATGAAACACTTTTCTAATCTAGAACACTTGTTGATGTTGAAAATTTATTGTTTTATTTTTCATACCCCGATTCCCAGGGTACAAGACTTGACCCGTGACACTTGACTTGACTCATTATCTGAATCCATGACCCATGAACTAGGGAGAAAACATTCGCTGGCCCCGGGGGACTTCAAACTTTGAAGTCTCCCCACCCAACATGTCTGACAAGTACCCCAATCCCTTAACTCAACCCTGGTTAAGCCCTTGGTTAGTGGTCAAAAAGGGTACTTGTCAGACATTTTGGGACGGGGACATCAAAGTTTGAAGTCCCCCGGGGCCAGCAAAAATTTTCTCTGAACTAGGGGTGTGAGGTTTGGTTAATAAGGTATAAAACTTTGATGACATGATACAATACGAGCCACGTGGAACACTCTTAAAGGACTCTGACCGTTTGGATGTTTGGCTCATTATTAGGTGGACCTACAAACCTATAATCAGCCAGATTAGTGATTTCTAGGCGTTGGATTGGAATTGTTTTCCTGGGTTGATTTTAACCGTGGGAAATTTTAGCATTATTGACAATTATTTGAGGAACAAAGATCCAAAGGTTTGAAATCACAAATCAAGCTGATTTTTTGTTTGTAGGTCCATATAGGGATTGGAAAAACATCAATACGGTCAGAGTCCTCTAAGAGTATGCCACGTGGCTCCTATTGCACCCTGTCATCAAAGTCTTACTGATAATAAGGTAGTGTAATTATGTCCTATTTAATTTTACATTATATGTACTTTAAAAGGGTTTACATCAAATCACTACTTAACACTCCACACCTTCTCAACAAGAGCAATCGACGATTAAAAAAAAAAAAAAAATTATAGCTTTTGAGTATGATGTCGGATCGGGGGACAACAATTTTCACAACATTCTAACACCATGAAGTGTGGTCTTCAAGTTAACGGTAAAAATAGAATGAATAATTTGAATTTATGTGAGGATGATCTCCTCGCCATAGATACCATCCTCGCCAAAAATCATCCAATTCCAAAACTTATAATTTATATATTGTCCACCGATCCTGACCCTATATATATCTATATAACAAAACAGGATAATTGTCTTATCCCTTATCTTATCTTATCTTGTTTCAACAAAGAGTGGACGAGATCTTATCCCTTATCTTATCCGGCTTCATAAAATAAAAAGTGGTTAATAATGTTGGACGGTTGGATCTTAACCACTCACTCCTACTCATTTATTCATCTCATGTCTGATTTTCGGGGAAATCTGAAATTTCACTATAAAGACATGGATTTGGTATACGTCCACCAAGTATGCGCCAAACATAAATAGGGTTCATGGGCCCTAAAGTAAATGGATTTTGTGTACGCTATGAATAGTGACTGTTATGACGGGTTTGGACCTCCCTCATCATGCTATGTACCGTTTTAACGCTCAGAAAATAACAACCATTAATTATTTTCTGTTGTTTTTCCATTAGAACGAAAATAACAGCCGTTATTTTTTGAAAAAAATTGTTAAAAAATATTTGCTATTTCTGTTATTTTTCAGTTATTTTCTGTTATAAATTTTAGTGAATATTTGAAAATCAAAATTTTAATTTTAGCACCGCTATTTTCCATTATTTCCATTCCTTTCCATTATTTTTCGTTTTTTTCCCATGTGAGTTACAATCTGTTATAACGATAATAATGGTAACACCCTCAATCTGTTATACCGTTTGAGTGTCGAGGTACCCAATTTTTGCAAATGTATTTTTTGGGGAGTGTCGTGAGCATGGGCCATTTACTATTCTATATAACAAAACACAGTGGTTGTCTCCCCACTTATACCTCCTCTTATAGGCATCAACAAAGAAGGGCCAAGATCTAATCTCACCCCAAATGGACGGTGGATCTCAGCTACTCACCTAATACTGTAGCACGGATTCGGACCTCTCGCATTACATTGTGTACCGTTTTAATGCTTATCGGCTGTTATTTTTCCAATATAACAAAAATTTTGACTGTTATTTTTTGAAATTCTTTTTGTTAAATAACATCCGTCATTTCCATTATTTTTCAGTTACTTTCCCTTGAAATTCAAATTTTGAAATTTGAAATTTGAATTTTAGCGTAGTTATTTCCATTACTTTACTTTTTTGCCCATGTGAGTTACAATCCGTTATAACGAAAAAAACAGTAACGTTCCCAGTCGGTTAGATTGTTTGAGTGCCCAAGTTACCCAATTTTTGCAAACACTTTTTCTGTGGAGTACGGTGGGCACGGACCATTTACTAGTATATATATACGGCATTTACTAGTATATATATAAGGGGAATCTGTGTCAGGTCCGATGCTCCCGGTTGTGCAGTTAGGGCCTCGGCCCTACCAAAACAAAAGTCATGGACAATCTGTGCAAGTTGTAGCACAACATTTTGTGCCCATCACATGGATCTCAACTTTTCAATCTTGTTATTTCCATGTTTTTTTCTCTAAACACGTGTAGTGGCAAAGGATGGTCAAGATCTTATCCCCAATAGACGGTGGATCTCCACCACTCACTCACACCCGATTTTGGCAAATGCTTTTGTCCGGGAGTGCCATACCACCCATTAGTAAAATATGAGTAAGTACCAATCAAAATGTGTCAGAAGTTTGGGCACCATATGGACCCCAGACCATAAGATCACCACTCAATTTGTAAACCATAGTGCTATTTACCAAGGTTTAAAGTTATAACGGATTCGGATCTACCCCGTTACGTTATGGACCGTTAAAACGCCCAAAAAATAATGGCCGGCCGTTATTTTCTAAAAAAATTTGTAAAAAAAAAAACGGCCGTTATTTCTGTTATTTTTCCGTTATATTCTATTTTTTCCATTTTTGGAATTCAAATTTTAGAATTCAAAATTTGAATTTCAGCGCCATTTTTTCTGTTATATTCAGTTATTTTCCCTTTTTTTCCATTCTTACCCCTGAACGTTTTTTTTTGTTTTAACGGAAAAAATGGTAACGTCCCCAGTCTGTTATAATAGTCCCCTTCAAACCTTGCTATTTACAAACCCATTTGCGTGAGCAACACGCTAACAGTTAAACAGACAGTTGGTGACGTTACAAACCTCCCTGAGCCTTAGCTCACGTAATGTAAAAGTTTAGTACATCATACCAGGTGATGTGAATGATATAGGGCATTTTCCAATTAAAATTAGAGTAAAAAAGGAGATGACAGGGCAGCAGGTCACCAGGTCACGGCACGTGGAATTTGTACGGATTCATCACCTGTGTTGTGAGGCAGAGGTGATGAATCCGTACAAATTCCACGTGCCCAGATCTGCTGCCCTGTCATCTCCTTCGATGACAGGGCCCGGTCATCAAAGTTCTATCCCTAAAATTAAGGTTGCGCTCCGTTGACAGATCTAAAATGACAGGGACACAATATAAGCCACGTAGCACACTGGTACAGGACTATGACCGTAGGTCCACCATGGGATAGGACAAACGTCCGTATGGTCAAGTCCTGCAACAATACTACGTGGCTTATATTGTGTCCCTGTCATTTTATATCTGTCAATGGAGTCCGACCCCTAAAATTATTAAGGGTCAGATACTCTAGACCACAAGAACCAATAGGCTTCTGCCTCGTTGCAAAAATCAGCCTGATTTGTAATTTACAACCTTTGGATCTTTTCACCCAAATAAGGCTCAATAATGCTCAAATACCTACTGTTAAAATCAACCTATGAAAACAACTTCAATCGAATCATTTAGAAATCACTTATCAGGCTGATTTTTGGTTTAGTGGTCCACCGATCGAGAGACTGGCCAAACACCCATACAGTCAGCGTCTATCATGCTTGATGCACCGAGGGATTGTCCAAAGACTCCAAACATCCATTCGGACTGGCTCGTATTGTGCGGTGTGACAGAAGTTTTACTCTCTATACCAGTAAAACTTTGATGACCAGTGCCCATTCATTAAGGCCGATGACCGGGCGTAATATGAGCTACGCGGCACAGTCTTAGAGGTGGACCCACAAACTAGAAATAGACCCGATTAGTGATTTCTAGGTGTCTGATTGGAATTATTTTCATGGGTTGACTTTAACCGTGTGAAATTGAGCATTGTTGACCATTATTTGAGGTACAAAGATCCAAAGGTTTGAAATCACTAATAAGCTGATTTTTGGTCTGTAGATCCACCTGGGATTAGCCAAACATCTATACGGTTAGAATCCTCTAAGAATGTGCCATGTAGCTCATCTGCCATCGGTCTCAATGACAGGTGGCTGTCATCAAAATTTTACTCAGGTAGGAATTGACCTGTTTTTTATAGGAGAAATCGCCCAGCTTGGTTCACAGCAAATTGAGTGCAATGCACTCACTTGCCACAATTTTGGGATGGAAAGTGATTGGTTGGAGGAGTGCAAATGACTGCCGTGCAAGTGGTTAACAAGGACTTGCAAACTCCTTAACAAAATAGATGCAAGGAAGTGCAGCCCAAAAACTGATGCAAGATAGTGCATTGTGTTTACTCAATATTTTTTTTTTTCCGAAAAAAAACAACAATAATTATAACAACAACCGAGATTATTTATTTATTTTTATTTCTTTACTTCTTAGTTTCTATTTTTTTATAGGGTCGGGATCGGGGTACAACTATTTGGCATACCCTCATAGAAAATGAACCCATGGCTGATTTTTGGTGAGGAGATCATCCTCACAAAAATTCAAATCATTTTGATATTCATAGATTGGTTTAGATGTTGAAGAATGTGGACTGTCTATTTTTACGGTGTAACTTGAAAACCACATTTGAGGGGGTTAGAAATTTCAGAATGTGCTGATTTTTTTGTGGGGGTAATCTATATGGTGAGGAGATCATCCTCGCCAAAAATCAGCCATTGATTCATCTTCTATATGGGTACACCAAAATGGTTGTCAAAAGTGGTTGTACCCGGACCGTTTTTGATATAGCTGGTTGGGGTCCCCTAACCCCAAGCTTTCTCCTCAACAACAACAACAACAACAACAACAACAGTGACAATAAAGTAATAACAATATTAATTATAATCAATGTTTAAAAGGGGCCGCTATAATGGTATACCAGACTTGGGGCGTCATCATTTTTTCAGTTATAAGGGCCGTTATAACGAATTTTAACGTTGAGGGGAAAAAATTGAAAATAACAGGAAAAACGAAAAAAAATGGCATTGAAATTCAAATTTTGAAATTATTAGTACGGGAAGGCTTGGATAAACCTTCCTTATTGCGTAATTTTCAAACGCCCCCCTTGTGTAAACCGTGTTGTGTGTATGGGAAGGCTTGGGTAAGCACACACAACCGTAGGACTAGTCCCATCACCAATGTGTGTGGGGACAATATTACAATAGTAATTTTATTGTACATTTTTTTTTGTAAAATCAAAATAAAATAATCCATTGCATTCATTTGCAATGCACTACCAACCAATCAGCTAAACTTCTTTTGCATCTCTTTACATGGCGTGAACCAAACAGTTGTAAGTGACTTACATCGCAAGTGATTGCAACACAATTCATTGTATTTGCACTAAAGTGCAAAACGGACCCTAGTGCAGCGAACCAAACAGGGCCCTAGTCTCCTTACGTTTGCAGACTAAAAAGTATGCAAACACGGTATCCACATTTTTCAAAATGGACATCTAATGACAATGTTTACATACTTTTAAGTACTATTTTTGTCCTTTTCTATAATGTTTAAAACGTAGTACACAATGGTCCCGCCATTAACATGTCAATGGTTACCACGTGTACTACATGTGATACGTACCCCGTCATGCCCTGTTTTCGGATTCCCTTAGTCATCAAAGTTTTAATCCACGGTGAGGATTCCCCTATAGTGGAGTAAAACTTTGATGACAGAGCCCTATCATCGAGGCCGATGACAGGGTGCAATATGAGCCACAAACCAAAAATCAGCTTGGTTAGGGATTTCAAACCTTTGGATCAGTGTACCTCAAATAATGGTCAATAATGGTTAAATTCCCAACCCAAAAATAATTCCAATCCAATGCCTAGAAATCAATAATCGGGCTGATTTTTGGTTTGTGGGTCCACTTAGGGATTGGACAAACATCCAGACGGTCAGAGTCCTTTAAGAGTGTACCACGTGGCTCATATTGAGCCTCAATGACAAGGCCCTGTCATCAAAGTTTTACTCTTCACTTAGTGATCATAGGCAGGCCTAATCACAATTATTGATTCGGCGTGAAAGCCAAAACAAGCGGCGCCGAGCCCAGAGGCTTCCTCGTCATTTCACGGAAAAAAACAAAAGAGGTCCATGATGAATGTAGTTGTAATAAAACAAAGAGCACCATGTTCCACGAGGAAATCGCTCTCAATAGTTAAAGAAATGAGGAAACTGAAGAGAAACTGGTGCAACATATGACCCCACCACGTCTCCCAACATTTCTCTTCAAATACCCCATTCTCAAGCTCCATCCTCCTAACAAAACTAACACATTCACTTGTTTCTTCACTTAATTACTTCTTCAACTCTTGAGGTTCCATCACCGGTTGATTGACGGATAGAAATGGCTTCTAGTCTTCTAATGAGCAGTATGTTTCCAGCATGCGATTCTCTCGATGCTTACTCTTCCAACAACCTTCTTATCACTACTACTTCTCTTCGCCAAAAAAATCACAAGGTCTTCCTCCTTATTTCCACTTCTTCTTTTCTTTTCCTAGTTCTTTCCAATAAATACAGGTTTATTGGGTTACTAGATTGCTTCAAGAAATTTTTTGATGCGGCAATCATGCGGCAATCATATATCTAGGTCGTATAAATGTTGAAGCGGCAATCATACGCCGATGATCGTACGATCAACAGCAGCCTAGTAGCAAAGCGGCAATCATTACTTTGAACCAAGATTAGAAGTTTATTTATTTTTTTATTTTTTAAACCTAAGAAGAGTGTTGTGATCTGACCATCTATTCTACTTTTCTCCCTTGGGTTCAGTTGTCTGGTGTTACTGTTGCGAAGGACAATAATTCAAAAGATGGAGTGAGAGTGGTGAAGGAGAACAAGTTAAAACAACGTCAAGAGATTGCGACAATGCTCAAATTTACGGGAGAGAAGCCTTCCACTCCAATCCTTGATACAATCAACCATCCCATTCACATGAAGAATCTTTCTATCAAGGTAAAAGGAAATAAATTAAGAGAGAGAGAGAGAGAGAGAGAGAGAGAGAGAGAGAGAGAGAGAGAGAGAGAGAGTATACTATATTCTTCTGCTTCTTGCTTCTAATTCATTATTTTATTTAATTATTTTCTTAGGAACTTGAGATATTAGCTGATGAGCTCCGAGAAGAAATTGTGTTCACTGTGTCAAAGTCGGGCGGGCACCTGAGTTCAAGCCTTGGGGTGACAGATCTAACGGTTGCTCTTCACCATGTATTCAACACTCCGGAAGATAAGATCATATGGGATGTCGGGCATCAGGTAAGGAGATGATTTGTCTTTGTTAATTTTACGAATCATTGATGATCATATTTTTATTTGTTGTTGATTTGGTGATTCATATATATATTGGGGTGATGCAGGCATATCCTCATAAGATTTTGACTGGAAGGAGATCAAGAATGCACACAATTAGACAGACTAATGGACTCGCAGGCTTCCCTAAAAGGGATGAGAGCGTTCATGACGCATTTGGAGCTGGCCACAGTTCTACTAGCATCTCTGCTGGCTTAGGTATGCCCACCCTACACCCAAAAAACTCAAATCCACTTGCATATGAAAGCACCTTATTGGTTGATGTTATGCAACACCACCATAAGATCCCAGCTTCGATCCCAACTTACCCAACAATTGCCTAGCTAGGTGTTTCCCATCCCCTAGCTAGATTCGATTTTAAATGGAATCTGTACAGGATATCATTTGGGTTTTCTTCGTGGTTCTCCAAGAAAATTAGACTAAAAAGATCAAGTAATTTTCTTTATATTCATCCTATTTGGCCTTTGCAGGAATGGCAGTTGCTAGAGACCTATTAGGGAAGAGTAACCATGTAATTTCGGTCATAGGCGATGGAGCTATGACAGCGGGACAGGCATATGAGGCAATGAACAATGCAGGTTATCTTGATTCGAATCTCATCATCATCTTGAACGACAACAAGCAAGTTTCCCTTCCGACCGCAACAGTCGATGGCCCTGCTCCTCCGGTTGGCGCTCTAAGTAGAGCCCTAACAAGGCTAGAATCTAGTACAAAGCTTCGTCAGCTTCGCGAAGCAGCTAAAGTAATTCTCCTTCACTCACTTATAATACCTATGCTATTCAAGTAATTATCTTTCACTCACTTCTCCATCTTCATGTAAGATTTAATTAACCCTTTATTCATCTATTGATAGGGCTTGACAAAGCAAATTGGTGGACAGACACATGAAATTGCTGCGAAAATTGACGCATATGCAAGAGGGATGGTCGGAGGTTCTGGGGCTAGCCTGTTCGAGGAGCTCGGACTTTATTACATTGGTCCTGTGGATGGCCACAACGTCGAAGACCTTGTATCCATTTTAGAGAAGGTAAAGGTCATGCCAGCACCAGGTCCTGTTCTCATCCATATTATCACAGAGAAAGGGAAAGGTTATGCTCCTGCTGAAATTGCGGCCGATAAGATGCATGGTGCGTTTCCTATATATGGCTTTAGTGAAGAGTTCTTCTCTGAGTCTAATCTTTCATTAATATTCATTCTTCTTGAAGAAATCATTAGCTAAAATCAGTTTCCTTATATAGGTGTAGTGAAATTCGACCCTAAATCGGGGAAGCAATTGAAGCCCAAATCTACAACTCTTTCGTACACCGAATACTTTGCAAAATCTGTAATTGCTGAAGCAGAGAAAGACGAGAAGGTCGTTGCCATCCATGCTGCAATGGGAGGGGGAACGGGGCTAAATTTATTTCAGAAACACTTTCCGGATCGTTGTTTTGACGTTGGGATAGCCGAGCAACATGCAGTAACGTTTGCCGCTGGTCTAGCTACCGAGGGCCTCAAGCCTTTCTGTGCAATTTACTCTTCTTTTCTACAAAGAGGTTATGATCAGGTTAGTAAAAGTAACCTTGATAACACCTTTTTTATAAAGCTAGCCATTCATTTAAAAACGGTCTGGATTGATGAGTATGTGGGGCCACAATATTGTTAATTGATTCATTAGTTAATGTAGTGTTAATGGTGTTGCAGGTGATTCATGACGTAGATCTTCAGAGGCTTCCAGTGCGATTTGCAATAGACAGGGCTGGCCTTGTGGGTGCGGATGGTCCCACCCATTGTGGTAGCTTTGACACCACTTTCATGGCGTGCTTACCCAATATGGTTGTCATGGCTCCTTCTGATGAGACTGAGCTTGTAAACATGGTGGCTACGGCTGCGACCATCAATGATAGACCTAGTTGCTTTAGGTACCCCCGAGGAAACGGCATTGGATCCATTGTTCCACCAAACTTCAAGGGGACTCCTCTAGAGGTACTTCAGTACATTCTTTACTGTTTATAACTTTCTCAAACAAAAAGACACCCTAAGAAATCATTGGATGATTTCTAGCCGTTAGACTTGAGCATTTTTTTCGGATACTCAGATTGAATGGTTGGAGATCACCAATCAGGCTGATTTCTAGTGTATAGGTCCATCAAGTGGTGGGCCAAGCATTCATGGGTCAGTGGACCCAAAATATTGTGTTAGGTATCACGTTTTTTTGTGCTCCATGACAGCTCCACAGACTAGACTTTTTGAATGGGTTGTTGGATTTCTTTGAAATTATTCTACTAATTGGGTAACTTAGATGCATTATTGGATACCTTTTCCTCATACTATGTCAAAACTGGAAACCAGATTGGAAAGGGAAGGGTGTTGAAGGAGGGAAGTAGAGTGGCAATTTTGGGTTATGGGACAATAGTGCAGAACTGTATGGCAGCAGCAAAACTTCTTCATATGCATGGCATCTCGGCTACTGTAGTCGACGCACGATTCTGCAAGCCTCTCGACGGAGTTCTGATCAAACAGCTCGCTCAAGAACATGAGTTTCTCATCACCGTGGAAGAAGGATCCCTTGGTGGCTTCGGTTCTCATGTCTCTCATTTCTTGGCCTTGAATGGACTCCTGGATGGAAATCTTAAGGTTATTTTCTCATCACAGTTCAAGACTACATTTTAACAATATAGATTTTTGAAAAAAAAAAACATTAGAAGGTAAACTAAAAGATGGATATGGGTTCTTTTGTGGTGCAGTGGAGGGCTATGATGCTTCCGGACAGATACATCGAGCATGGATCTTATACAGACCAGATTGAAGAGTCGGGTCTAAGTAGCAAGCACATCGCAGCCACTGTTTTGTCCCTCATGGGTGAAAACAAGGATGCCCTTCTCTTGAGCCTTTAAATTCGATTCCTATGAAACATTTCAACTGTAAATATACCCCATAATTATATACTAGGAAAATATGTGTAGCGGCAAAATTTAGATGCATAGGCATGCCAAAGACAAGAGACTTGGGCCCAATTAAATCTTAGACCTGTGAGGTGAATCAGTCACAAATTCAAAATTGACAAGTCAACGCCGATGGCTGTTTAGCAACAATGGCAATGGTCTCAGATGTGAACCAAAACCATTACAGTTATGAGATTGTCAAGGCGATATTTAGACAATAGAAGATGGGAAAGGCCATGGAAGAAGGGCTTTTGCCTGCGACGAAAAGACTAAGGCATAGTGGTTTACAGTGGTCCCCAAATAACCTTTTTTTTTTTCAACCATTTCCCTGTTAGGAGGGAGAAACAAATCATGTGTCCTCTGTATTTAGGTTATTGAATTGTAAGATTTATATCGGTGTTGCTTATTGTAACAAGGGTAAAAGGTTATTAAAATAAAAGAGCATTGTTGGGGATTTGTTTTAAGGATATTCTTGTCATTACTTCAAAAGTAGATGGTAGCCATTTCCTAGGGCAATCCGATGATCAAGATTCGCGTTGGAAAATTAGGGTAGAGAGGGTAAATTTTTGGTTGTATTCCTTCGAAAAAAATTATTTTAGAGAGCTAAGTTGAGAAATGGAGTTTAATCTTCTTTCATTAGGGACTTGGCTTGAAGCTTTGGTCCCCATTCTCCTTGTTAAATTTGTGTCCCTTGTTGGCAGTGCATCAAGTGGTATTAAAAGAAGGTGATCTTGGACTTGCCATTGTGGTCAAGCTCCTACGTCAACCATTGGAGGTTTTTATTTGTTGAAAATTGACCTTTCATGAACCAATAAAAATAAAGAATCAAAAGATCAATGACACAAACATAGCAAATTTATGTGGTTCGGCTGTGTGCCTACATCCACGGGTGAGAAGAGGCTTTTCACAATCTCTAAAAAAATTAGGATTACAGTAGTTTCCTCAATCTCTCTCTCTCTCTCTCTCTCTCTCTCTCTCTCTCTCTCTCAATGTACAAGTGAAACCCCAACGCTCCTTTAAGGAATATATAGAAATCTCTGGTACAAAAAATACCCAAAGTATCCCCAGTGCAAGTTGTACTTGAACACAATGTACGGATTTATACTGACACCATTAAATTTGGACCCACAAATGCTATGGCTTAATTAATAGCATAATCCTTGCATAATACAATACACATAACCCCAACAATCTCCACATTGCCTTGTGTTCTATCACCTTGAAGATAACTTGTAGATGTTTCCACCGCTTGCACTCCTAACTTGAGGTGCACCACCGGTCTTTAGGATTGGACAAGATTGATCAATTCTAAGTAATATGTACTTGAACTTTTCTATATGAATTGGCTTAGTCAACATGTCAGCTGCATTGTCCTTCGTGTGAATCTTCTCAAAGAATATTTCACCTAATGAAATTAACTCTCGTATCTTATGGAACCTCACATCAATATGTTTGGTCCTAGAATGATACACTTAATACTTTTCCAAATCGATGGTACTCTGACTGTCACAATACAAGTGGACTCCATTCTGTTATAACCAAGCTCATTCACCACTTCCATTAGCCATATAACTTCTTTGGAAGCTTCTGTAGCTGCCATGTACTTTGCTTTGGTTTTGGAAAATGCTATAATTACTATAGCATTGATCTTCAACAAATAGGTCCACTTGGAATATAAACACATAACTTGTAGTAGACCTCCTATCATCCAACTCTCTTGCATATAGTAAAAAATCTACATATCCAACAATTGTATTTGAACTTTGGTGTCTTTCAAATAGAATACCAACATCCTTCATCCCCTCTAGGTACCTTAGAACCCATTTATTTGCATTCTAATGTTCTGTCCCTACATTCACCAGATACCTACACTACAGGAAAATTGGGTATTAGCGTCGGCGACTGCCGCTGATACCCTGGTCACTAAAGGTTTTAGTGGCGGTCAGCTGCAAAATGTCCGCCGCGAAAAAGTACCTCACAACCGACACTTAAGTCATGGGGAAAACCATAATTACCGGCGGCCGAAATGAGTATTAGTGGCGGTCCATGGCCGCCGATAAAAGAAGGTATTAGCGGCGGTCAATAAAAACCTGCATCTAACAGTAACTATTAGCAGTGGCCAGTAACCGCCGCTAATACATGCTTTTAGAGGTGGTTTTCTTATTGTAAGGAATAATTTCATATTCAATTTGGCAAAGATTTCGTTTGACGTAAAAACATTTTTGTAACTGTTCCTACAAGCACAAGTGTAGTGTGAAGATGTCGTGGTACGCATACTTCACCAACTACGTGAAGACTAAAAGACAGAGACAACAAGAATCAGATGGTTGACGACAGGAGTCATCTGAGTAACTGTCGATTTATCAGTTAACGATCGTGTACGCTCGATTGGGAAGGTATGTGACTTAGTGACCATAGGAGTTGATTAAAATGTACTAAATATAATGGTCAAACTGAGTCATTGGACAGAGCCGAGTCAAAGTCAATTATATTGACTAGTGGAAAAGTCCAATCGATTGGACATGTATCTCCAATCGATTGGACATAGCTCAATCGATTGGAGACACTGTGTAATCGATTGGAGACTACGAGGCAAAAACATATTTGAGTACAATCGATTGGAGACACTGTGTAATCGATTGGAGTCTTCGGAATAGAAATCTTTCTAAGTACAATCAATTGGAGACTCTGGGTAATCGATTGGAGCCTTCGGGACAGAAAGTAATTTATGTCAAATCGATTGGAGAACTCTCACTACAACAAATAACATCTACTATGGCATTTAAATCACGGCTTTTAGATAAAAACGCTATAAAATTTTATTTATTATGGTGTTCTCGTTCTAAACGCCGTTAACACTTGATTTTAACCCATGCGCTACTTAAGTGGGGGCTAGAAACTATATACTTGACAACGTTCATTTTCTGAACGCCAATAACATTTTACCTAAAATCCCGACCCAACTCATGTTCCCCACGCAAAAACACCTTAACCCTAAAACACCTTCCCATTCCATTCTCATTTCTGCCCCCTTCTCTTCATTTCCAAGTTTTTTTTTCTTTCTAGGGCAGAAGTGCCCAACCACCGTCAACCCTCCTCGTCGTCTCCTCTTTCGCCGGCGACATCGAAGAATAGAGCTCAATCTCTATGGCCCCTTTCTCTTCGTCTCCAAGCTTTTGTGGATTGGTTTGTTTCACGGTACTCTTTGGCAAGTGGGGATATAAAGATTTACACAAAATCTTTATATACTGGTTTGTTTCAGTTAGATTTTCTTTTTCTCTACATAAAATTTCTTTCTTTTTTTCCTTGCATGTTGATATTCCATGGGTTTTTCTCTATTTGTATGACTAATGTCGTAGATATCTTCCCTCACGGACTGGTTTGTTCTATTATTGATGTTGCAAATCGCTTCCCTCATGGACTGGTTCATTCTATTACTGATGTCACAGATCTCTTCCCTCAAGGACTGGTTTGTTGTTTCATTTTTGATATCTTATTCCTTTTTCTTCTTTAATCTTTAATTCTATATGTTCTTCATACTTTGTTTGCTAGTCATTTCCTTTGACTGAATCGATTTGTATCTATTTCATTCTTTTGACCTATTTGTGGCACATTTTTGTTGCATTGAAACCCTAACAAAACTTCATTACTTTGGATAACTTTTTCCCCGTAATAGGAATTTTCTTTATCCAAGTTGTTGTGAAATGTACTTCTAAAAGCAACTAATGCTACTATTTTAAGTTACAACATTTCTGTTTTGCATATTATTTAGTTTGTTATTTCATTTCCTAAACTTTTGTAACTTAGATATGCATTTTGGTCATGCAGTTCGATGCTTGAAATTATCATAGTTTGGCATATTCTATATTAGTTCTTTGTTTGTGTACAAGTTACAGGCCCCTTATTTTGGAACTAAATGTTACATTTCATTTCAAACTAGGTATGATGTTTGTAAAAAAATTAGGCCGACTTAGTTAATAAAAGAAGACTATCAGTTTCAAGCATCTCCTTTGATTATAAAGGAAAGACACATGTCCATGCTAGTCCTATGTCACATGCTTGCTGTTTCTGGATCAATGATGTTATTTCTCAACTACGTTATCTATCTGAAACTGTTTTATAAGGATTGAGAATGACCATAACCTACTGAGATCCAGTAATAGTATTTTAGTTTTTTATTGAAGATTTTAATATTATTTTCTTCTTTTTGGCTTTCTTTTTTTAACTGATTTTGAAGTATGAGGGATATTTGTTTCCTTTTTGCCAACCATGCCTCGTGTAAATATGTACCAATTCATTTCTAAATTGGATTATGGTGTCGCTTTATAAACCAAGCTATACAGCAGTTTTTGGATGCCATATGCTCTTATTGGCTTGTTTTGTGTTGCACATAAGAAGCATTTTTTTAATGCAAATTGCGTGTGGTGGACAGCACAAACTTGAATGGGGTTCTATTCCATTGTGCACTTAGTTCCCATGGTGAGTCCTATTCATGTCGTCCCTAAAAAGGCGGGATTCACCGTTGTGGAAAATGAGAACAAGAAAATGGTCACCCAGCGCCTGAAGAAAGGGTGGAGAGTCTGCGTCGATTACAGACGACTCAACACCAACACTAGGAAGGACCATTTTTCTTTACCCTTCATAGACCAGATGTTGGAGAGACTAGCAGGCCACTCCTATTACTGCTTCCTTGATGGTTACTCAGGGTATAATCAAATACCCATCGCCCCTGAGGATCATGACAAGACAACTTTCACCTGTCCCTTTGGCACTTTTGCCTACAAACGCATGCCCTTTGGCCTCTGCAATGCACACGCGACCTTTCAAAGGTGTATGATGAGCATATTCTCTAACATGGTGGAAAAATTCCTTGAAGTCTTTATGGACGACTTCTCAGTTTTTGGGTCATCCTTTGATGACTGTCTGAACCATTTAGGGCTTGTACTTCAACGCTGTCAGAACAAGCGACTTGTCCTCAATTGAGAAAAATGCCACTTCATGGTGAAGAAAGGCATAGTTCTGGGACATGTCATTTCCCATCAGGGCATTGAGGTCGACAAAGCTAAAATCGATATCATCTTGACCTTGCCCATTCTTAAGTCCGTGCGTGACATCCGATCCTTTTTGGGACACGGAGGATTCTATAGGTGATTCATAAAGGACTTCTCTCAAATCGGTCGACCTCTATCCCATCTTCTGGCTAAAGATAGTCCTTTCGACTTTAATGCTGAATGTGTCAAGGCATTTGAGCGTCTCAAATCTGAGCTCATTTCTGCACCCATTATTCGTCCCCCGGACTGGACTCTACCTTTCGAAGTGATGTGTGATGCTTCTGACTACGCCTTAGGAGCCGTTCTAGGGCAGAGAGTTGACAATAGGTCACACGTGATCTACTATGTGAGCAAAACTCTTAACTCTGCCCAAATGAATTACTCCACCACTGAGAAAGAACTCCTGGCGGTAGTCTTCACCCTTGATAAATTCCGTCAGTACCTCTTAGCCACTAAGGTGGTCATGTACACTGATCATGAAGCCCTTCGTTATCTCATGTCAAAAAAGAAAACCAAGCCTCGATTAATTCGATGGATTCTCTTACTGCAGGAATTTGACCTCGAGATCAAGGATAAGAAATGAACTGAAAATGTAGTGGCTGATCACTTGTCTAGACTGACTTTAGAGTCCTCCTTCGACACCCAGCCCATCCTTGAGACCTTTCCAGACAAACAACTATTCACTATCTCTGTTCATCCATGGTATATTGACATTGTCAACTACCTTGTCACCGAAGAAATGCCTTCACACTGGTCAAAACAGGACAAAAGCCAATTCCTAGCAAGAGTTAAGTACTACTCTTGGGATAACCTTTATTTGTATAAATACTGTCCTGACCAGATCATTCGTCTCTGTGTCCCTGAGTCGGACCAACTCAATATCTTGTCCTCGTGTCATGACCAACCTTGTGGTGGTCATTTTAGTATTAAGAAAACTGCAGAAAAAGTGCTACAATGCGGATTCTACTGGCCCACACTATTTAAAGATGCCCACATCTACAGCAAAACCTATCTTAATTGCCAGCATCTAGGCCGCATCTCCTAGAGGAACATGATGCCCCTAACTCCCATCCAAGTCGATGAAATATTTGACATCTGGGGCATCGACATCATGGGCCCTTTTTCGGTTTTCTATGGTTTTGAGTACATTCTCCTTGTGGTAGACTATGTCTCCAAATGGATAGAAGCCAATCCCATCAAGACCAATGACCACAAAGTAGTGGTCAAATTCCTAAAAGAGTTCATCTTCGCCCAGTTCGGTGCCCCTAAGGCCATCATTAGTGATGGGGGCACCCATTTCTGCAATAGGATATTCGAGAAATTAATGAAAAAGTATGGGGTAACCCACAAGGTTGCCCTAGCTTATCATCCACAGACTAGTGGTTAAGTAGAGGTTTTTAATCGTCAAATCAAGCAGATCTTGGAGAAGACAGTCAATACCACACGTAAAGACTGGTCTACTCGACTCACTGATGCTTTATGGGCGTACAGAACCGCCTACAAGACACCACTCAATATGTCTCCCAATCGTCTGGTCTTTGGGAAACCCTGTCATCTTCCGATAGAGATTGAACATCGTGCCTTGTGGGCCATTAAGAAGCTTAACTTCGACCTAGAATCTGCAGGGGAGGAGAGAAAACTTCAAATGAATGAGTTAGAAGAACTCATAAATGATGCCTACAACTTGTCCAAGAATTACAAAGCAAAAATGAAGTGGATACATGACAAGAGCATCATCAGGAAAGAGTTCCATCCAGGACAGAAGGTCCTTCTTTATAATTCCCGTCTTCATCTCTTCCCTGGGAAACTGAAATCTAGGTGGACCGATCCTTATACGGTCACAGAAGTCACACCCTTTGGGGCAATCACTATTGAGGATCCCAAGGATTACTCCTCTTTCCAGGTAAATGGCCAGCGTCTAAAGCAGTTCCATGAACTTGATGTCTCGTTCATTCAAACTTCTAAGATTGATCTCATCGATCTTGTCTATGTCGACTGATGATCCACTCAGTCTCCTGTGCTCCAACTTGGTTAGGGGTGCCTGTTACCTCCGTCATGTCTGGCTGAAGACGTAAAACTTAGCGCTTTCGGAAAGGTAATTCCGGTATTCCTAGAGTACATGAGTCTCATGCATTTGTTATTACTGTTATATTTCTGAAAATGCATGTACATTCATTCTTCCGATCATCAGGTACCACACACTGTCGATTTTCTACCGACTTGGTAACATCCTCCCTAAACCTTTGCATCATCATCACTGATTTTTTATCATTTCATGTCCCGGTCATGAGCACCGAGGACGGTGCTGTATTTTGGTTGGGGGTAGGTATTTACCAAAACTCATGTCTTCATTTTGATAAAAAAAAAAAAAATATCTCGCTTTTGGGTGGTTTCTAATGTTCTTCAAAAAGTTTTTTAGAATTTCAAAAATGTGTCAAATACCCTGACTTTGATTAGCTGAAAACCTCCGTTAAGTCAGTATTGAGGATGATAATTTTTGTTAAAGGTTAGCTTTGAGTCAAGTCAAGCGTGGTTACAGTAGGTTTGAAAACTTAGAAAACTCAGATTCGGCACAATTATATACTATCAACATCAAAGTCATCCTAAGTTTAGAAACTTGATATTCGCTCAAAAGTGCTTATTTTAAGCAATTATCCTTTTAGCGTTATTGCATTCTCCTACGTAAAATACTCTATTTATCTACTTTTCTACGTAAGTGTCTCTTCTGTTGCGTAGGACACACTTTTCTGGACGAAATGGTATATTTGCATGCATTAAACACATTTTTGGAAGTCTAGATATAAAGCCGTTCTGATTGAGTCTCATTACGCGCTTCTTTTGTCGCAGGAAACCTGATCAGACGGTTCTCAAGACTGGTGGGCCCACAATCAACTTCCAGAGCCTAGGATCAAAGCTGAAGGACCAACAGGCTGAGGATGAGAAGATATAGGCCAATGACAGGAAGAGCCAGAGAGTCGAAAGAATCGAGGGACGATCAAGAGAGAAGGAGAGACAAGCCCTCAAAGAAGAAACTAAAGAGATTAAAGCTTATAAGCTAACATAAGGCGAGTGCTTGCTCAGTTGGTAAAGCATGCAGAAGACCAAGTCAAAGACCAGGGTTTCAAGCCCCTCTGCTAGCATTTTTTCTCTTTATTTTGTAATATTTTCTCTCTCCTCTCTCATTTCTCTCTCCAAATCATCATTCTCTCTCTACTCTCAAATCCACATCATCCGATCCTCTCCCTTCCCTCAATCACTTAATTCTACGGCCTACCTTGGCCAATTTCCATCACTCGATCATCAACGTCCATCTCTACCATACAATCACTCAGTCAGTCCCCCAACCATCCCCCTCACCATCTCATAAATCCAATGGCCCTCATCACTTCATGTTCAATCCTATGGGTCTAAGCCAAGATGAAGTGCGGGCCCATTACCCATGGCCCAACCATTCAGTAGGACCCACATCCCTAGCATGAATAGGAAATGGCTACTAAAGAAGGAAAGGAGAGAATTTTGAAAAGATTTTAGAATCAAAGCATTTTTTTTAAGAAAGGAATTTTTTCTAAAAATGTGGAGCCATTTTGGAAAAAGAATATTTCCCAAAAAGAAAAATAGAAGGGAATGTCGTGAAGAGATCCCATTTTTGGCATGGATGTTTTTTTTTACAGAAGAATTCATCTTTTTTGGAAAGAAAAGTTATTTCCTTAGTAAGCTGATGTGGCAAAGAGTTATTGCCAAGATTTGGGCATAAGAGTGGATAATTTTTATGGATATTAAGTGAAGAATTTATGGCTAATGTGGCAGCACCTATTGGCATGAAAGTGGGACCCACATGAAGCTAACGGTTTCTACTTTGATTTGGAAACCTTTTTCTCCACATGAATCTCTTTAATTCTCACTTTCTATTCTCTCATGCATATACACAAAACCCTAGCCGTTCCAACTCATATATAAGATCTCTTCCTTCTCTTCTCCGAGGAGAACTCTTCCCACGTCTTCTCTTCTCTCCTCTCTCCCGCATTCCACAATTTCTCTCCTATTTGAAGCCGTTTCCCCATCACCTCCTCTAGACCCCCTCACCTCCAATGGCAACACCTTCATTACCCTCCTAGGACTGCCATTGTACCCTCCATTAGAGCCATCACGAAGCTGCCCAAGGGAGGAGTTGTCGGTCACCACTTAAAGAACGGCTGCTGGCCTTTACACCAAGCTCTCCATCACCTCCACCATCTTCACGACCGGAGTTGCAGGTTGCAACTCCAGTCTATCCCCTCAAACCATTCTTCTTCTCCTTCTTCTTCTTCTCCTCTTCTTCTTCTCCTTCTTCTTCTCCTTCTTATTTTCTTTTATTGCCGGAGTTGCAGGTCTGCAACTCCGGCGGACTGGTTCAGCAAAGGACCTACTTGGGTTGCAACACGTCCAACACCGTTTGGACCCTACGCTGCCCACCTCTCTACCTTTTTCTTTCTCATAACAGCGCCTCTAGCGCCAACAACTCCGGCAGAAATTCACGTGTGCTGCATCACCGCCTTCCTCCCTTTCTCTCCTCCATCCACGGTGCTGTTGCAGCAAGGATTGTGTGCTGCACCATCGCCCTGGCAATCCATCCTCTCCCCTTGCATTCAACGGTCCCAAAAAGAAAAAAAACGAAAAAATATAATTTCAAGATCACCGGAGTTGCAACCTGCAACTCCGGCGAGCACCATTATTACCGGTGACCCACATCCAGCAGCTCCATCCGCCCTCTCCACCAGCCGTTCCACTCTTTCACGGTGTTGCCCTGCTCAACCACCTTGGTCTGCTCATCCACGTCTCTTTTATCAGTGAACCAGCGCTTCTTTGCTGCTGGTGTGATCGCCTGCTTCTCCTTCTTCATTTCATCTTCTCCTTCTTCATGTCATCTTCATTTTCTGACGGCCTGCAACTCTGCTTCTTCCACTGCCATTCTTCTCACTGAAAGGAGAAAATAAAGAGAGGGAAGGAGGGAACCAACTGCTGGTGCACTCCACGCCGTTGGACACCACCGTGCTGCCCCTTCTCCTTCTTCATCTTCTCTATAGCACCGTTGCAACTCCGGTGAAGAACCAGCAACTTGCTAGCACCTCACCGCCCTCTTCTTCTTCTTCCTCTCTTCTCCTCCACAAGAAGCACCATCCTCCACCATCACCACTACCATTTTCTTCTTCTTCCAGTTCATCTTCTTCTTTTCTCCTCCTTTACCCACCGTCTGCAACAGCAGTTGTTGCTCACGGGTTCTCTACCCCATCTCCTCCCTTGAATGGTGCGTCTCCAGCCAATGCCCAAGCATTGTAGCACCACGTGGAACACCACCATGCTGTCATGCTTCCCCACCACGTGACCGGCTTCCGCATCATGGCCATACATCTTCTCTGTCCATCTTCACCATTAGTAAGTTCCGCATCCAGGTAATTTTCCATCTTCACTTTCTCTCTCCTCATTCTCTCATCACTCTCTCTCTCTAAGTCTCCCAAGTTGTTTCTCTCTCTAAAACCTCCCTTTCTTTCTCTAGGTTTCATTTCTCTCTCTACTTTCTTTCTCTAGGTCTCCATCTCTATTTTCTTTATGCTTTATAGAATTGTCATTTTATTATCTTTTTATTAGAAGTTTGTATCTCAACATTTGATTCGAATAAAATTTAGTTTGATTTTGCAATATTGTGTTCAATTCTTGTTCTTAGTTTACTTTCGTGTTTTTGGTTGCTTGTGAAAATTTCTCTCTCTAAAAATCACTAAGCATGTTTTAAATAGCTTCACCATTCTCACACCACCAAAATTTCTGAGATAAATCCGTCATTTCATGTTCATGAATTGCGCGACTTAACCCCCGAGTGCGGATCGACATCCGACACGAATCCCTATACGAAAGTTTATATTTTGCAGGATTAAAATGCGGATCAAATTACAAATTGTGTTGAAGTTAGGATTTCCGTAATCAACGACGCGGAAAATTCTACTTTCAAAACTCTAGAGATCCTGTGAGAAGAATTGTGGAGACCTAACCCAGTGAGCTTTCGAGCCTTTATTCATTTTAGAGGGTTATACAATAATTCTGAGTCACAAGATGACTCACTATTCTTCATGCCTGCAATATTCGTTGAGAGATCTCATTATCTTTTGCTTCGATCATAAAACTCGGAACGACATCAACATTGGATTACTATGATAGAACCTTCTCTATATCCAGTCAAGACAGTATACATGATAGTGTAAATCCTAAAAAATGATTTAGGCCATTTTTCTGAATCGTTCAACTTTTTTACTTACATGAATTATACTTCACTAGAGACCCTTTGAACTTTTCTAGAAAAGCCTTTTCTTGTTAAACCCGTTAACCAAAATCCCAATCCAGCTACGAAGGATAACTAAGCTCTCTTGAGATGGATAGAAGAATAATTGATATGGGTGTACCGTGAAAAGAAGAAAAATCAAAATAATAAGAAAGTGGTTCAAGCTGAAAAGAAAACATGAATAGAAAGTATGAAAAAGAGCTGAAAAATAAAATGAGCAATCTCAGAAATATCAGAAAGAGAGAAAAATACAAAAGGAAGAAAAGAAACAGAACTTGTTTTACACCAGAAGAAAAAATACAAGAAAATAGAGATATCCTCTCAAGATCTTTGAAATCTTGTATCCCTTTATTTTTCTACACCTGACCTAAGCCTCATTATAACCCAGGAAAGTCCTACTTAATTCTAGGATAGCACAATCATAAAATATGGAGATTGGAGAAAGAGAAGCCATAGAGTTTGATCTGACGTTCCCGAGTGAAGTGGTATTCCAATCATGAGATCTTCTTCTGTTAAAAATGTCCTTCCTTCAAATAATACATATGTGAGATCTTTGCCTTCATATATCATCACATCTCCTCACATATAAATTGAGAGAAAAGAAGAAAACCCTTCTTGTGAGATTCCATTCTGAGTGCTAAACATGTGAGATTTGAGGTCGAGGCATAAAAACTTAGAGATGATCTGGAAATCTTTACTGTCGGATGATGAGAATGTTGAGCACACACACAAGCAGAGTATGACTATTCTGGGTCATGATTATCAGTCTGTAATCTTGCCAAAACTTCCCAACTCTTTGCTAGCCTATAACTGCTTTTGCATCCATTCGATAATTTGATGAACGGTGTTTTCCCTGAGCTAATATGAAAAAGTGTGCAGCATGTGCAGAGCCCTTTTAAGCTCATTTATTTCGCACTAATTGCCAAAGATTGGTAATATGCTGGTTGGGGGTTGTGATATTGAAAATAGGTTTTTTCCGCGTCGTTGGTTACGGAAACCCTAACTTTCAACAATATTTGTAATTTCCTCCGATTTGGTTCACTTAATCTGCAAAAATGCAGACTTGCACAGTGGCTTGTATCGGATGTCGATCCGCACTCGGGATTAGTCGGGTTAGTGCAATAATGACATAAAATGACGGGAAATTTGCAGAGAATGGAACATAATTTTATTCAAATCAACTTCATTCAATCAAAATTGTCTTTTACAGCAAAAATCTAACAAAATAACTAAACTAGAAAGCATTTTAATAAGAGAGGGATGTAGAGAGAGAAAGAGGTTTTGAGAGAGAGAAACCAGAGAGAGAAAGTTAGAAAAATGTTAAAGAGGAGAGAGAGAAAGTGGTAGAAGAATAGAGAAATCTAATCCTAGAGAGAGAAACAAGTAGGGAAGAGAGAGAGAATTACCTCTTGAAACTTACCGGAATGGATCGAATGAGATCAGCCTTGTGAGTCGGCCAATGAGGTTTGGCCATAAGTGATCGGCCCAAGGAGAGAAGTAGAGATGCACAAGGGAAAAGTGCATGGGTCTGCCATGTTGCTTGATGGCCACTTGGTGGTCAGATTGTGATGCACGTGTGGGTGAATGAGGAAGGACATTGCTTTAATGGAGAAGATTTGCTGGCATGGTGCAGCAACGTGTGGTTGTTGTGGTGTTGTAGATCCAATTAGCAAGTGATGAAGATCGGCCAAATATGTTGGAGCTCGAAAAGGTGGTTGTGAGGTACAACAAGCTTTGCTGATGTGTGGTCCCAGAGGAGTGTTGATGGCGCACCAGTCCCGCTAGCTATGGACTTGCAGGTTGCTGATCGTGGAGCCTGATCTCCGTTTGGAGCTTGCCCACATGGTGGTCTGAAGAGAGAAGCGTGACGTGCTGGCCTGTGGCTTGTAGATGCAGCAGTCAAAGAAGATGACACCCGGGGAGAAGAAGTGGAACCTTATTGGTTCAGGTGTTAGGAGGAGGAACTAGGTGGTGATGATGACGGTGTATTGGTGGTTGCTGCATGCACAGCAGATGGGAGGCACTAGGAGGTGCTGACATGGAGGAGACGACCTGAGAAACCGGTTGGAGTTGCAGCGGTGAAGGACACACAGGCAGCGGGCGCTGCTCACTGTGGGCGGAGCAGGCAGGTGGTGTGCAAGCGGAGGAGGCGGAGGCGAACCAGTCCGGCGGTCGTGGTGGTGTTGGTGTTGCTGTTATGCAACACCAGCACGTTGCTGCTACGAAGGTGGGAGGTGCTGGTTGCAGACGAGGAAGAGGGGCAGAAGAAGAGAAGAAAACGATGAAGAAGAAGGGAAAATGGTGGCGGCCGACCGGAGTTGCAGGCTGCAACTCCGGTAGAAAACGGTAATGAAAAAAAAAATGAAAACTAAAAATATGAGAAGAAGAAGACAGAGGAGAGAAGGAGAAAGAAGAAGAAGAAGAAGAAGAAGAAGAAGAAGAAGAAGAAGAAGAAGAACGGCCGGAGTTGCAAACCTGCAACTCCGGCGAAGTATAGGGAAGAAGACGAAGAAGAAAGGAGGAAAAAGAGGAAAAAAAAGAACGCGGGGAAGAAGGGAAAGGATAGGGGGAAGGAGAGGAGGAGAGGGGAGAGGGATTAGGGTTCGAACGAACCCCTATCCTTCTCCTTTTAAAGCTTCCCTATTTCCTTTAATGGAAATAGGGGATTTTTGAAAATAAAAAAATAAGAAAAATAATTTTTTTTTTTTTTTTTAAGTAAAAACCTACTTTTCTATGGGGAATCTCCCCAATTAGTGGACCCCCCATTTAATTAAAATTATTTTGAAATTCGCGGGGTCCACTAACTGGTCGGACAGCGGGTCGATGAAGATGGGCCCGGCTACTGGCCCGTATGGATTGATGATGTCCATCATCTCACAAGATGATGTGACAGACAGTTTGATGGCGATCGGATGGATGGTGACTTGATTGGGACTCAGATTGGTAGATCGACAGATCTAGAGAGATCCAACGGTCCGATTGAAGATCCAACGGTCCGATGAAAGATCCAATGGTCAGAAAGCTAAGGGAGATAAGATAGAGCCGATGGGTAGGAGTTCTGGGGTTAGGTCAGTAGATTCGAGGATCGAGAGATGAAGAGAGAGAGAGAATAAGAAGAGATGAGAGAAAAAGTATCAAAAAAATGGAAAAAAGCACTGGCGGAGGGTCTGGAACCCTGGTCTTCACTGTGACCATCCTCACGCTTCTCCAGTAGAGTCGACTATCATTCTTTGCTGACTCATGTGGCTTTAAACGCTTTGGTCCGTCTCTTGGTCATTGGCTCTCCTACTCTCTTCGTTCTTTGGGCCGGCTTTTTGGTCCTCTTATTCAGCCCATATTTGGCCCATATCTTCTAGTCATATCATGTGGGCTCTTTAAGCTTTGATAATGGGCTTTCATGATCGATTTGGGCCCACAAGTCTCGAGAATTGTCCCATCGGGGTTTCCTGCGACAGAAGAAGCGCGTAATGAGACTTTATCAGAACGGCTTAATATTTAGACTTCCAAAAATGTGTTTAATGCATGCAAATATACCATTTCGTCCAGAAAAGTGTGTTCTACGCAACAGAAGAGACTCTTACGTAGAAAAGTAGGTAAATAGAGTATTTTACGTAGGAGAATGCAATAACGCTAAAAGGATAATTGCTTAAAATAAGCACTTTTGAGCGAATATCAGATATTCACTTAAAAGTGCATATTTTCCACTATTATCTTCTAAGCGTTATCACACTCTCCTACGTAAAACTGCTATAATTATCCACTTTTCTACGTAAGAGTCTCTTTTATTGCGCAGAGCACACTTTTTTGGACGAAATGGTATATTTGCATGCATTAAACGCATTTCTGAAAGTCTAGGTATAAAGACGTTATGATCAAGTCTCATTACGTGCTCTTCTCTTGTAGAAAACTCGATCGGGCTATTCTCGAGACTTGCGGGCCCACGATCAACCACAGAAGCCTAATATCAAAGCTTAAAGAGCCAACATGCTATGACTAGAAGATACAGGCCAAGTACGGGTCATGTCAGAGGATCACGAAGCCGGTCCAAAGAACCAAGAGAGATGGAGAGCCGATGACCAAGAGACGGACCAAAGCAGTCGAAGCCATATGAAATGAGAAGAAAATGATAATCTGCTCTGCTGGCGAAGCCCGAGAAGAGAACATATTGAAAACTAGGGTTCTAGATCCTCCGCCAGCAGTTATCTCTATAGTCTGTAGATTTTCTCTCTCATCTCTCCTATTTCTCTCTCGTCTCTCTTCATCTCCCTATACATCACCACCTGATTCTCAGATCTACTGACCTAACCTCAGAACTCCTGCCCGTTGGCTCTGTCTCATCTCCCTTAGCTTTTTGACCATTGGATCTTCAATCGGACCGTTGGATCTTCCACCAGACCGTTGGATCTCTCTAGATCTGTCGATCTACTAATCTGGGTCCCAATCAAATCACCATCCATCCGATCATCATCAAATTGTCTGTCACATCATCTTGTGAGACGATGGACATCATCAATCCATGTGGGCTAGTAGTCAGGCCCATCATCATCGACTCTGTGGCCCGACCATTTAGTGGACCTCGCGATTTTCAAATGCTTTAAATTAATTATTTTTAAATAAAAAAGGGGGGGTCCACTAAATGGAAAAATTCTCCAAAGAAAAATAAGGTTTTTCTTAAAAATATATATATATATATATATATATATATATATATTTTTAAAAACCCCATTTTCCATTAAAGGAAAGTGGGAGGTTTATAAAGGAGAGGAGAAGGGTTCATCTGAACCCTAATCCTGAACCCCATCTCCTCCTCTCCTTCCCCTCTTCTCCTCCACCTCCTCCCCCCATCCTCTTTTCCGTTTTCTCCACCTTCTTCTTCATTTTCTTCATCTTCTTGACCACGTTATCACAGGAGTTGCAGGCTGCAACTCCGGCCGATCAAGAACTCCTCACCACCGCTTCAGCCACCTGCAAACCCTGCTATCTCGCTCCGCCCTGCAGCACCGCTCCCAACCACATCTGTGCTGCCCTCCTTGCTGCTCCAGCAAGCAACTACAGCCAGTTTTCCGTTGCTGTTTCGCACATCCGATCACCAACGAACCAGCAACGGTTCGGTCCCTTCCTCTTCCTCTTCCTCTCTTCCCTTTCTTCTTTCTTCTTTCATCTTTCTTCTTTCTTCTTTTTTTTTCTTCCTCTTCTTTTCCCTCTTCTTCTCTACCGGAGGCTCGCCAGACCGGATCATCTTCTTCGGTGAGCTCTCCATTGCTGGCCGCCTGACCTCCTCTCTTGGTCACGTTGCTGGGCAGCAACGATTCTGGGTTGCTGCACTCACAGCACCAGCAAGTATCCACCATTACCGCCTTCTCCATTGCTTGCACCACTCCGCCCTCTCCATCCTTTCTCAACGTAGCAGCGCCTCCAACCAGCCACTGTGGGTTTATCCTGCAACTATCGGTGATCCACACCTCCATCAACCCCCATTCATTCACACTACCCCCATCTCCCTTCTTCTCTTCACCCTCTCCACCACCGGCAACACGAAGGGAAGAACTAGTGTGCTGTACTTCTTCCTCGTGCCCATCTTTGCTACTCACAGATCATCTTCAAGGCCCAAAATGGTGCTTCCTTGCTGCTGCACTAGTTCACTGCCTCCACCACTTGCCGTTACGTGCACACCGCTGCACCTCCTAGATAGGTCTCCAACCGGTGCGGCAATCCTCCCATTCCCCCACCAGTTGGCCACATCAGCAAGACATCTTGGAGCTCCACCAATGTTGCAGCTAAACCATCATCAACATTCACAAGGTTCGGCCAAGCTCTGTTGGTAGTGTTGTTGCACACCAGTCCACCTTCTCTTACACCACTGCCTGTAACTCCAGAGGTTCGTGCTCCACCTACCGCTACCACCACCTTCATCTCATGCCCAACCATGGCCAAACCCCCTTCATCAACAGCCAATCGGGCCGATCTCTGGTAAGTTTGGAAGGTATCATTCTTTCTTTTCCTACTTTTCATCCACTTTTTCTCTCTTAACCTCTTTAGAATTCTCTAACTTTCTCTCTAAATCATTTCTCTCTCTAACCTCATCTCGCTCTACCTTCTTTCCCTCTCTAGATTTCTCTCTCAATAATTTCTCTCTCTAGTTCTCATAGTTGTTTCTCTCTTTATCTTTTTCTCTTTCTATTTAATTTAGTTTTATTGCTTTCTAGATTAATTATCTCATGTTTTAATTGTAAGTTACAATTGAATTCAAGAAATAAAGTTTATTTTTATTCGAGTTTGACAAAATTCTGTTATTTTATGTTCCTTATTGTGCTAATCTGATTAATCCTGAGTGCAGATTGACATCCGACACGAGCCACTGTGCAAATTAGCTTATTTTACAGGTTGAAAGTCTCGGATAATTACAAATGTGTTGAAATTAGGGTTTCCGTAACGAACGACGCGGAAAAAACTTACTTTCAGCTATTCACACTCGCAGCACCTCACTCTCCATCGTCTCCCTCCACCACCATCACGTGGTGCAACCCAGGTAGACTGTTCCTTAGCTGCAACTTTGAGTTGCACATCACAGCTTCACCTTGCTCTCGGTCTCCTCCCTTTCCCTCTCTTGCTGCCTACTCTGGTGTACTAGCATCCACAGCAACCTGTTCTCCATGGCTGCATCTCCATGGCTAAAACTTGCTGCCATCCCAAACCAGCAAGAACTTCTTCAACCATGTGTTCCATCTCTAATGGCCGCATGCATGGCCGTTGATATTCGCTCAAAAGTGCTTATTTTAAGCCATTATCCTTATAGCGATGTCGCATTCTCCTCCGTAAAACTTGTCTTTTTGTCGACTTTTCCATATAAGAGTTTCTTCCATTGCGTAGAACGCATTCTTTAGACGAAAATCAACTATTTGCATGAAATATACGCATTTCGGATAGTCCAGTATCAAGGTGTTTTAGTTGAATCTCATTACGCACTTTTTCACTTGTAGGAGACCCTATCGGGCGATTCTCGAGGACTGGCGAGCCCACGATCAACCACAGAAGACTTCTATCAAAGCTTAAAGAGCCAACAGGCTAGGATAAAAAGATAGAAGACATATACGGGCAAAGCTAGAGGATCGTAGAGCCGGAACAAGGACCAAGAGAGAGGAAAAGCTGAAGACCAAGAGACGAGCTAAAGTGATTCAAAGCCGCACCAATTGACATAAAATGACGGCTTACGTAATTGGTAAAGCCGACGGAAGATTACATTGAAGATCAGGGTTCATGACCCTCCGCCAGCTCTTTTGCCATTATTTTATATTATTTTCTCTCTCCTCTCTCCTAATTCTCTCTCCATCTCTCTAGACTCTAATATCTAACCTGTAGATCATCTCATCCTACCATTAGATCCCTAGATCTACCATCCGATCCCCCTCTCCATGATCGAATTGCCTATATCTCACCATCCGATTCTTAGATCGATCGTCCTAACCCTCTGATCTCCATCATCTAACCTCAGATCTTCTCTCCTTTAGCTTTATTCCATCTCTCATAGTTCTTCTACCGTTAGATCTTTAATTCGACCGTTAGATCATTCATCTGACCGTTGGATCTTTCCAGATCCTACGGTCCGCCAATTGTGGACCGAGTCAAACTGCCACCTCATCTCATCCAATTATCATAGTTTCATCATCTAACAGCCCCCATGGCCAAGTGGCCCACAAGCAAATTGGAAGCCCACGGCCTTGTAACCCGTCCTAGAGCCCATGGTGTTTTGGGCTCATTTACCATTTTTTTTCTCCTCTAGCAGCCAAACGCACCCTAACCCATGGCCTCGCAAGAGGCCCATATCCATTTGGCCCATTAGGGATGCTTATCCTTGAGCCCATGCCCATGACCCATACCCAATCCTTCGGTCCATTATCCCTATGGCTCACTGGCCGACATGTGGCAATTTCCTTGGCCCAACTCTATGGCATAGGACCTACCCATTTAATAGCCCAAGGCCTATGGATTCATCACCCAATAACCTCATGGCCCAAAGCCCATTCATTAGAAGCCCACACCACCTTTGCTTGAGAGAGAAATGGTCTTCACAAGACCAATTCTCCCTCAACCTCTCCAACTAATTCCACAATTCTCTCTCCTAATCACTACTCCTCTCTCCTAAAACTATAAGAAGAACCCACGGTTCCCTTAGAAGTTTGGTTCCCTCCCCCTTCACTTCTCCTTCCCTTCTTCTCCCACTTTTCTTGGAAGGTTTTGGGTGAGCTATGTGACAGCCAGCAACCCCCACGATCTCCCACAATAGCTCCAGCGTGACAGACTAGGAGCACGTCACACACACCATTAATTCCGGCGAGAAGCTCGCCGGAATTGTTCACCATTTCCACCATCTCCTCCTCCTCTTCTTCTTCTTCTTCTTCTTCTTCTTTACCTCTGCCCACCACCACTGTTACACCGGCCACCGTCTTGGCTAGACTGGTCAAGCCTGTACCATCTTCCTCACATCCTCACTGGAGTTGGACCTGCAACTCCGGCCGCCTGCGACTTGTTCCACCACTGCAACAGGTCCCCTCTGCTTCCTTCTCCTTCTTCTTCTTCTTCTTCTTCTTCTTCTTCTTCTTCTTCTTCTTTTTCTTCTCCTGGCTGCGCTTCACCTTCTCCATCACCACCGTCCAGATCTGTAACTCCTCCTTGCAACAAGGTGCAGAACACCGCCGCCTTCTCCTTCTCCACCTGCTGCTCCGCCCATGAGCTCCACCGCCTACTACTCTCTCCCCAGCGCTGTCACCTCCATTACCCACCGCCTGTACCGTCTCCCTCACCTGCAACCCCCATCTAATCTCATGGTCTTCATGGATCTGCAGATCCTCCCCATTCTCTTGCCATTTTCTTCCATCCCTCTTTTCTCCTTCTCTCTTTTTTTCCTTCTCGAAAGCTAGCAACCAGACTGGTGTGCTCCATTAGACGCTGCCCTCAATCCCTCTTCAATGGTACCTGCACATCCGGTTGAAGAGGTCAACGCCTCCACGAGTTGATCTTGCCTCCTCCGGCGAACTCCAAGCATTTCACCATTGATACTACCGTGATGCATTGCACATGCAGCAACGTTTGGCCGATTGTCCTCACCTCGTTGATCTACCACCTGCTGGATCGTCCACCTCCCTCTTCACAGAACCTCCCTTCAACGGTGTTCCACAAGCTGCAACAGACCAGCGCCTTCCACTCTCCTAACGGCGCACAATAATCCCAACCTTGCTGGCTAGAACCCCAACAAGCATCCATGGTCTATGTGGGCCACCAAAATATCCTCCATCGTTGGTCAACCGGACCTGCAACTTCATAGTTGCATCCTCGTTGCAACATAGATAATGGTACTCATCTACAGTTCTCTCCATCTCCTTTGTTTCCATCTCTCCACGCACCAGCAAGCTACCCTTTCTCCTAAGCATGGCCGACAACCACCACTTGATCGGATATGTTTCCGATCTTGATACTCCGGTAAGTGCTCCTAAGGTTTGAATCTCTCTCATTCTCTTCATTTTCTCTCTTTAGATTTCACTTATTTCCTCTTTCTCTCTCAACCTTATTCTCTTTCTCTCTCTATCATTTTCACTCTCTAAAAATCACTTCTCTCTCTAGATTTTAAAAATCTCTTGTTTCCCTCTCTTTTCTCTCTCTAAAGCTTCTTTCTCATTTTCTTTCACTTTCTACCTAGTTTCTCTCTCTAGTTTTGTTTTACATGCTTTTGAGTTTGATTAATTTCTAGTTAATTGTTAGTGAATTGATTTTTTGTAAGCACATTTGATCTATTAATAAATTTAGTTTGATTTTATTTTCTATTTTCTTTAATTCCTGCTCAAATAATTCATTAATCTTACTCCAAAAGAATGTTTTAAAAATCGATCATATCACCATTCTCACCCTTTCATAAATTCTCAGTATTTTCTGTTATTATTGTTCTTATTTGCCCTAACCCCGAGTGCGGACGATATCCGACACGAGCCACTGTGCAAGTCTGCATTTTTGCAGATAAAGTGAACCAAATCGGAGGAAATTACAAATATTGTTGAACTTTAGGGTTTTCGTAATCAACGACGCGAAAAAACCCTAATTTCAGCCGTACTCTTCTCTAGTGTGACACCATGGCCGACCTCATGCACCATGCCTCTTCTCGATCCCATCCTTTTCTCTGGTAAGTTTGCAAGGTAACACTTTCTCTCTCTACTTTCTCTCTCTAGAATTCTACTTTCTCTCTAAACGACATGGAAGGGATGTGACATCCCTAATTCCTTGTTCTCTCTCTACTTCATCTTACTACCTTCTCAGGCCGATCGCCTATTCACTTGGCCGACTCCTTTCGTCGAGTGAAAAGGTGAGCTTCTTAGGGTACATCATCGTACATTTGCCGATTCACATCTACCTTGTCGGTCGGTAAGATCTGATGTGGATTATCATGATTGAGTAGCATTCCATGAAATTTTGACGGTCTTCTTCTTGATCGGTAGCGCCTTAGTGAAAGTAGGTATTTTCCGCGTCGTTGGTTATGGAAACCCTAACTTCAACACATTTGTAAATTGATCCGATTCTTAAATCCTGCAAAATTTTAGATCTGTATAGGGATTCGTGTCGGATGTCGATCCGCACTCGGGATTAGTCGGATTAGCGCTAATTCAGAACATGAACTGACGGAATTTATCAGAAATTGCTAAAATTAAAAGGATGGAAGGGTGATGATGGTGGGATGGATTAAAACTTGATTGATTTTATTTCTTTTCTTTTAAAGCTATTGATATCCTAGAAATTATGAATTAAACTAATACAAATAAAGAGAACGAAGAGCACTAAAGAAAATCCATTATAGTGAAGCAAATAAAATTTATTGAATCCAAACAAGTCCTTACAATGCTCAAACAAAATATCAAACAAATACTGACAATTCGAAAGAACTAACAATTATCCTAGAGAGAGAGAGAGGGTTATAGAGAGAGAAAGTTAGAGAGAAGAAAAGAACTAGAGATAGAAAGAAGGGACATTTCTAGAGAGAGAAAATAGGGTGAGATTTGAAGAAAAGACTTACCTTGAGAGGAGAGATTCTCACCTTACCTTGGAAAATGGAGATGATGCATGGAAGAGGAAAGATCCAACATCTTGGGGTTGCTGGATCGAGTGGCGCACAAGCAGTAATGATGGAGGGTTAGCTTGGGAGCACGTTGGTGCAGCAATGGAGGGAGCAACATGTGGAGACGGTGTGCTGGTTGGAGAAGAACCTGTGGAGGAGTGCGCAGGTGCACTAACAGGTGGTGCGTGGTTCTAGAGCTGCAACTTGCTGGTCCTAAAAGGAGAGAATGTTGCAGATTTGCACGTGGTGTGCACAACAGAAAGGAGGGCGGAGTGCAGGCGGAGGTGGTGTTGCTGGCGACGTGGAGCTCGTTCAAGCAGAGAGAAGAAGGTTGCAGGTGGGTATTGCCGGAGTTGCTGTTCGCAACAGCAACAGGGAGGTGGTCGTGGAGACAGGCGTAGCAGGTGGAGAAGGAGGGGGCGTTGCCGGAGAGAAGAGGAGGCGCTGTTGCAGGCGGAGGCGAACCAGTCCGGTGGGCTGGGTGGTGCGGTTTTGACAGCAAGCAGTTGCACACGCTGGTGATGGCTGAGGGCGGTGGACCTCCAAAAGAGATCGTGGAGGACGCTGGGGAGGTGAGCAAGGGGTTGGGCAGTGGCTGGAAGAGGAGAAAAACATGAAGAAGACGAGGTGGCCGGAGTTCTGCAACTCTGGCCGGTAAAAGAAGAAGAAGAAGAAGAAGAAGAAGAAGAAGAAGAAGAAGAAGAAGAAGAGAAGAAGACGACGAAAACGTCGGGGGAGTTTTGGGGGAAGGAGAGGAAGAGATTGGAGGGGGATTAGGGTTCGAACGAACCCCTATCCTTCTCCTTTTAAAGCTCCCTATTTCCTTTAATGGAAATAGGGTATTTTTTGAAAATAAAAAATATGAAAAATCTACTTTTCTATGGGAAATCTCCCCAATTAGTGGACCCCCCATTTTTTTGAAATTTAATTAAAATTCTTTGGAAATTCACGGGGTCCACTAACTGGTCGGACAGCGGGTCGATGATGATGGGCCCGGCTACTGGCCCACATGGATTGATGATGTCCATCGTCTCACAAGATGATGTGACAGACAGTCTGATGGCGATCGGATGGATGGTGACTTGATTGGGACTCAGATTGGTAGATCGACGGATCTAGAGAGATCCAACGGTCCGATTGAAGATCCAACGGTCCGATGGAAGATCCAACGGTCAGAAAGCTAAGGGAGATGAGATAGAGCTGATGGGCAGGAGTTCTGGGGTTAGGTCAGTAGATTCGAGGACCGAGAGATGAAGAGAGAGAGAGAATAAGGAGAGATGAGAGAGAAAGTATCAGAAAATAGAGAGAAAAGCACTGGCGGAGGGTCTGGAACCCTGGTCTTCACTGTAACCATCCTCACGCTTCTCCAGTAGAGTCGACCATCATTCTTTGCTGATTCATATGGCTTTAAACGCTTTGGTCCGTCTCTTGGTCATTGGCTCTCCTACTCTCTTCGTTCTTTGGGCCGGCTTTTTGGTCCTCTTATTCAGCCCATATTTGGCCCATATCTTCTAGTCATAGCATGTGGGCTTTTTAAGCTTTGATAATGGGCTTTCATGATCGATTTGGGCCCACAAGTCTCGAGAATTGTCCCATCGGGGTTTCCTGCGACAGAAGAAGCGCGTAATGAGACTTTATCAGAATGACTATATGTCTAGACTTCCGAAAATGTGTTTAATGCATGCAAATATACCATTTCGTCCAGAAAAGTGTGTTCTACGCAACACAAGAGACTCTTATGTAGAAAAGTAGATAAATAGAGTATTTTAACGTAGGAGAATGCAATAACGCTAAAAGGATAATTGTTTAAAATAAGCACTTTTGAGTGAATATCACTTAGCTCCAAAGGTCATGGGATGCTTCTCTGTCAAAACTCTTCTCTTGATTGAAGCATTCATCGAAGTCTTGGACGATCCTTTTCTTGATCGATAACGCCCTTAGCTCCGAGATCTCAATGGACGTTTCTTTCCCTTACCCCTTCATCTCTCAACCCTTTACATGCTTTCTTTATTTCTGTTATTTATGTGCGCACTCTTTGATGATTAATGAAATTGATTTTGATATTTTTGTGTTCTGAATCTCAAATGAATGATGTTTTTAAATCGACTCGCCCTTCTCATCTTTCCACAATTCTTATTTCTCTCTGTATATTATTTGTCTGTTTTATTCCTTATTGCGCTAACTCACACCGAGTGCGGATCGACATCCAACACATACTGCTATACAAGTTTATATTTTGCAAGCTTAGAATCGGATTCTACAAATATTGTTGAAGTTAGGGTTTCCGAATTGACGACACAGAAAAACCTCAATCTACTTTATCTCCCATGCGTCATATGCATCCAGATTCCTTCCTTACTCACGTTTAGCTCTCAGCAAGTCACCCTCATCTACATGCCATTCTGCCCTCATGGTTTAACTCCATGTGTCCATAACCCAGTTTGTTGTGTTGCCACGAAGCTTAACGCCATCCACATGTCTACCTCCCCACTAGCAGCTGGTTCTACTTGATTCATGACACTCTCAACCCCAACAAGGTTGCGTCTGTGACCAGCTTTGTGTCCGGACCATCCAGCTCCCCTGTACATAATGCAAGACACATTAATTGGATTAAGTTTATTAAAAAGAAAAAGAAAATAAAATAATTGAAATCTTCTATAAATAAATAGAATAAATAAACAAGTATTAGTTGTTAGTATTTTCTGAAAATAAATAAATATTAGTGTTTATAAAGAAAAAAAAAAGAATTCACAATGTATCATCAACCAGACTGATTTTAGGTTCATTAGGACAGTAGTTGGGTTAGTGGCCAAACACCATACGGCTTGTGGTTTAGTGTGCCACTTCATACATGCGATGCTCAAAATCCTACAGCTGTTATCGACCCATGAAAATGAATCTGATCGAACTGTTAGATTTCACTAACCTTGCTGATTGTTGGTTCGTAGGTCCATTGGGGTGTGGGCAAAACATCCTCTAGGCCAGCATATTCTTAGCTTGGAGGATGCCACATGGACCATCTTAAGTGTGGACCCCAGCAAGTAAGTCCCACCATTTCAGTGACCATGCATCGTGTAGCGGAGCCTCGGTCTTCATCAATGACTGCAAGGTAAAAGAACTTAGAACCGCTAGCTTTCTTTGTGATTTTATTAGGTGCTAAATAAGTTTTGTTTATACATTTTGTGAGTATGTTGCATATGGCTCATATTTAGGGTGGTCCCACCATGTTGGGGCCCACCATTGAGGATTTCACAAGGGCATGTATGGAGTCTATTAGAAAAATTTTGAAAGAAAATAAAGGTTAGTTGTCAGATTTACAAATAAAAATTATATATAATTAATGTTAGTTATTTTAGAAAATAAATATACATTAGTTATTGTAAAATAATTGCTAGGTTAGACAAAGAAAAAGGGGTTAGGGTTAAGTAAGTGTTAATATACTTAATAAAAGAATAGGAAACTTAGAGGGTTAGTTTGATAGATAATAATCATAATGCCCAAATCCCACCATTAAGATCAGTCGTGATGCTGACTTCAATCCAATGTCTAGGATCACCATCATGTTGGTTTTTGGCCTTGTAGAGGTACACCTAAGTTTGGTCCAACTTCCATGCGTGTTCTAGCCTACCACGTGTTACTACTTCGGACATGCAGCATGCTACGTGGTGGCTGCCACAGGTGGAAATCAGCCATGAAAATGAGTACAATCCAATGGTTGGATACCATAATTAGGGTGATTTTGTACGTTGGTTCATCTTGTGGGACCAAGCATCCAACGGTCCACTCTTTGATTTTGCGGATGATGCTCGGGTTTGCAAAGCTATGATCCAGCCATGCCTTGCCATGACCCACGCCAACCCGTGCATGTCAGGTCACCGGGCCGTGCCCAGGTCATGCCCAACTGTGCCAAGCCGATGCCCAACCATGTCCAGGCCATGCCTAGATGACCCGACCTGAGAAATATATTAATTTATTAATTAACTAAATATATAAATTAAGGGTTATTTCTAAATAAAAAGATAAAGAAATTATAGAAAAATATAATAATATTAAATTAAGTGTTTATGATCCTTATAAATTATAGGAGAATCCAAAATAAATATAAATGAAATGAGGAAAAAATAATATAAATTTATTAATAGACTATAAATATAAATTAGGGGACATTTCTGGTAGTTATAGGGAACGCGTTCACTAGTGAAGCCTTCGGTAATTTTAAATGACATGGTAAAACTACATATTACAGTGAATATAAGTTATCATGAATATGACCTCGTGTAAGTTTGGAAAAGGACTTTCGTGTAACGACTGGTGAAGATTTTAGGATCACCGATAAGGGTAGGGCTTTACCGAAACTCTTAATCGAAATCAGATTTATCAAATTTTAGGCAAGTTAATCAAATCTCGGTCAATTTGACTGAATCAAGTCTGTACTTAGGGCCTCCCTATGTAGGATAGAGCTTCACGAACTTTCATTACTGAACTAAGTTGGAGTAATCAAACAGGATTGACCATTGTTTAATCGTTTTACCGAGCCTCAATTCATCTAATTGAGACTAGGGTTCCAGTAGGGTCTAGGTCATAACCAAAGTCTGTTAGTACTTCGTTGCGTCGATTTTGCTTCTATTACTTTTAAGTTCTCTTAAAATCTCAATCTCATATTAGTTTCTTTAAACTCTTTTCTTGGCGTTAACGTACAACCCTAAGAAAGAATAGTGAAAGAAAAGAATTCGAAGGTGAAGATCAAAAGCATCGGAACCAAGACGAATTGGATTAAACATATGAAAATAAAATGGATCGTTTAACTGTAAGTGGCATCTCTTCTTCTTCGTGCCTTGTATTAGGCATTTCTTAGAACCAAAACTATTTTATTGAAAATGTTCTTCAAATGAGATACTTTAACTTGCATATCAGATTTGTTTTATGCATTATGATTATATATCTCTATACTTGCATATTTTGAAATGTTATGATTGTTGCATGATTCGAGGAATCTTTAGGATTTAAACGACACTGAGCATGTAATAAGATAATCATGATTTCATTTGTGTGATCACCGGACACTAGAGATATATGATTGCTCGATGGGCATTAGACGTGGGTGTAGGTGGGCAGACGCACCGGATGAGCTTTGGTGCCTTAGTAAATCTACAGTCGTCGAATGTTTGACCAGCGGTGAAATTGGTTATGGGACAGACTCCAGCCGGTGAACTTGGGAGCTATGTATATAGGTACTGATGAGTTGGATATGAGATGAGGGATTGATTTAGAGAGATACCCAGGCTGGGGTGATGAGAAAACCACTTAGATACCACGCTGGGGTGGTGAGAAAACCAGCAGATACCTTGGCTGCGGTGGTGAGAAAATCAGTTGGTATTTCTAGTGGTCCAAATAAACTTGTGGGACTGGGTCCCGATTTATAAAGCGGAAAGATGATAGATCATGAAAGGAAACTAGATATATATTGCATGCTATAGGTAGACTTATGAGTAACGTCCGGTGTGGGCTGGGAGATTACGACTTGGGCCTGCCACTATTATTGATTTATGAACTGCAAACTCATGCATCCAGGACATTATTATTCTTGCTTTATTTCAAATACATGATGTTTATTATATTTCTAATTTTAGTTCTTTTATAACTGTGCATGTCTTATATCGTGGCCAAAGGAATTTAATTGAGTTTTGATTTGCAAAATGTTTTATCCCCTGACATGTTGTAAAAGTTGGGCACGCTTACGAGCTTTTATGAAAAAGCTCATCCACTTACAGTTCCTTGCAGAGAAAATCTCAAGAGTTATCCAGATCAATGTTAGAATGATGCCCAGACGCGATGGAGCATGTTTGATTTTGGTATTATGATCGAATAAGTAGTTATCCTTATATTATTCAATTTCCTTGTTTGCTTATAACTATATATCAGTGATATTACACACCTTTCTACAGTATTGTATCACGATATCACGTAAGAAATATACTGGTAATAGTTAACATTGTTATAACTTATTCAGTTCTTCATGTTAAATGAAATGATTTAGGTATAGATGTATTGCTAGTTAAGTTCGCGCTTCCGCATTTAAAAAAAAAATTCTCCCATAAATTCATAACTTGGGTTAGATGAGAGAGTGTAAAAGTGTTGTCAAGGAAAAGGCGAGTGAGTACCATGGGGGAATCGATGGTCATCCAAGACATGACCTTTATGCAAATGTATCAGCATGGATTCTGGGATCCCGACAGGGTATTGGAGGTGAGTGAGGAGCACACCGGTGAGGCCAAGTACATAATGGCATATAGTGATGCCAACCCAAATGAAAATAGGGTTTTTCCGCGTCGTTGGATCGGAAACCTTAATTTTAACCAAATTTATAATTATCCGAGACTGTTAACCTGTAAAATGGGCAATTTTGCACAGTGGCTCGTGTCGGATGTCGATCCGCACTCGGGATTAGTCGGATAGCACAATAAAGAACACATAAAATGACGGAAAAACTCGCAGAGAATGTAATACAACTTTATTTAAATCAACTTCATTCAATCGAACATGTTCTTACAATAAAACTGAAACGAAGATCAACTAATCTAGAAAGCATTTTAACAAGAAAGGGATGTAGAAAGAGAAAGAGGTTTAGGAGAGAGAAAATGATAGAGAGAAAGATTGTAGAGAGAGATAGTAGAAAGTTAGAGAGAGAAAGTAGGAAAAGAAGAGAGAAAGTTGGATTTTTAGAGAGATAGAGAGAAAATGAGAAGAGGTTTACTCTAGAGAGAGAAAGACTCACCCTGACTTACCTAAGAATCGGCCAAGTGATTGATGGGTCGGCCAATGGTTGGCTAAATAGTGTGATGCACTTGCACGACCCTTGGAGATGATGATCGAGCACTTTGAGAGATCCACCATTTGGAGAAGATCCATAGGGCAGAACGGAGGGGCCTTCACTATGATTGGTGGAGTGGAGGTGCACATGAGCTCTTGCTAGAGCATTGTGCAAATCTATAAATGCCCAAAAGAAGAGCCTGCAGGTGAGAGGAGGAACTCTTTGCAGATCATGGTGGGTGAGAAAGTGATTAGCAACTTGAAGAGAGGGGCGAAAGTAGTACCAGCAGGTGTTGAACTTGCTGGTGTTCACAACGGTATGGTGGCGTTTAACGTGGAGTAGAGGGGGATACAGCGATGGGAGGAGATGCAGAACGCACCGTTCCTCAATGAAGAGGAGGTGGCAGCGAGGAGAAGGGACTTGGGATAGAGAGAGTTGCAATGGGGAAGGGAACCACCGGTCCGCAGTTGCAGGTTGCTACCCGAGAAGAGATGGATGAGAGGAGCGATTGGAACGGTGGTGAAAACGGCTGGTTTTCAAGAAAAGAACTGGGCGGAGCAAGGGGCAGGCAGTGGAGCAAGCTCGCGGCGGTGGAGGTGGATTTGTGCTGCAAGTGGAAGGGCGCAGGTGCTGGAAAATGGTGGTTGCAGACGGCTGTGAGAAGGAAGAAAGAAAAAAAAGAAGAAGCAGAAGGAGGAGGAGAAAACCGTTGGAGGGGGGCAGACTGGAGTTGCAACCTGCAACTTCGGTCGTTGAAGAAGGTGGAGGAGTTGCAGACGGTGCTACAAGAGATGGAATTAATGCTGCTAAGTCCGGCGACGTTGCAGGGTGGTTCGCCGGTAGATGGAGGGCGGTGCTGGGTGGATGGTTGCAGGCTGTACCACTAGAAGATCAGCAAACTCTGGTAGGAGAAGAAGAAGAAGATGACCCAGAAGTCCGGAGTTGCTCCCTGCAACTCCGGCGAAGATGGAGGAAGAAGAAGAAGAAGAAAAGAAGAAGAAAAAGAAAAGAAGAAGAAAAAAAAGGAGAAGAAAATGTGGGTGAGGTTATGGGGGAAGGAGAGGAAGAGATAAGAGGGGGATTAGGGTTCAAACGAACCCTTCTCCTTCCCCTTTAAACCTCCCACTTTCCTTTAATGGAAAATGGGGTTTTTTTAAAAATAAAAAAAAATATTTTTTTTTTGGGGAATTTCCCCATTTAGTGGACCCCCCTTTTTTTATTTAAAAACAATTAATTTAAAGCATTTAAAAATCGCGAGGTCCACTAAATGGTCGGGCCACGGGTCGATGATGATGGGCCCGGCTACTGGCCCACATGGATTGATGATGTCCATCATCTCACAAGATGATGTGACAGACAATTTGATAACGATCGGATGGATGGTGACTTGATTGGGACCCAGATTGGTAGATCGACGGATCTAGAGAGATCCAATGGTCCGGTGGAAGATCCAACGGTCCGATTGAAGATCCAACGGTCAGAAAGCTAAGGGAGATGAGACAGAGCCAACAGACAAGAGTTCTAAGGTTAAGGTCAGTAGATCTGAGGATCAGGTGGTGATGTATAGGGAGATGAAGAGAGACGAGAGAGAAATAGGAGAAATGAGAGAGAAAACTCTACAGACTATAGAGATAACTACTAGCGGAGGGTCTGGAACCTTAGTTTTCAATATGTTCTCTTCTCAGGCTTCGCCAGCAGAGCAGATTATCATTTTCTTCTTATTTCATGTGGCTTCGACTGTTTTGGTCCGTCTCTTGGTCATCAGCTCTCCATCTCTCTTGGTTATCTCTCTTGGTTTTTTGGATTGGCTCCGTGATCCTATGACTTGACCCGTACTTGGCCTGTATCTTCTAGTCATAGCATGTTGGCTCTTTAAGCTTTGATATTAGGCTTTTATGGTTGATCGTGGGTCGGCAAGTCTAGAGAATAGCCCAATCGAGTTTTTTGCAAGAGAAAAGCACGTAATGAGACTTCATTGTAACGTCTTTATACCTAGACTTCCAGAAATGCGTTTAATGCATGCAAATATACCATTTCGTCCAGAAAAGTGTGTTCTGTGCAATGAAATAGACTCTTACGTAGAAAAGTAGATAATTAGAGCAGTTTTACGTAGGAGAGTGTGATAACGCTTAGAAGATAACAGTGGAAAATACGCACTTTTAAGCGAATATCACCAAAATACCCTCAAACTCCGGCCTATGATCAAGTCGTGGGTAAGGCCTGCCAATCCCGTGAAGAGGCCATTGACATGATGTGGGAGATGTATCTCCATGTCATAAGGCTCGTGGCTGAGCACTCCTTTGAACGCCGAGGAGAGGACCTGAAAAGTATTGTCGCCACCATGCGAGTACTGACAATAGTGGGATTCCGTGTGGGATTCCTCCATGAACATCTCATGGAAAGCCATGCCAGGGCCTTAGAGGGGTTGTAAAAGAATGAAGCAGCCTTGACCAAGCTTCGAGAGCAATTGGCAGAGGCCGTAGAGGCGAGGGCACGGGCAATGGGGTTGAAAGAGGCCAAAGCACGGGTGGCCGATCTATCAGGGAAGCTGGCAGTTCTGCAAGAGGAGCTCCGAAAAGCCAAGGAGCATGTGAAAGAGATCGAAGGGACCCCGGTAGTAGAGCAACCAGAGGGTGCGGCAATCATACTAGGCACCCTGGTAGAGCAAAAGGAGTGGAGGTGCAAGACACTCATGAGCAACTGAGCCATCTAGAACCGGCCATGGCAAGGCTTAGGGGTCTGCTGTGGTAGGGCTTGGACTAGGGAGTGGGCTAGAAGCCGATGTAAAGGGGTCCAGCATAGAGGCAGAGGCCAAAATCCTAATGTAATCCCCGTTGACATGAAAAACCACGTTGAAAGAGGGTACTTGTAGCATGTAAGATTGTAGCGACCACAAAAACCAGTAGAAAAAGGCTGTGAGAGTACCGTCAGTTTCCACACGTCCGTATAGAGATAAAGGATAGGTGGGAAGCGACGGTATGCGAAAAATAATCCCGGGGCCAAAAATCTGAACTTCTGCCAGTAGGGCACATTCAAAGAGAAATCAGCCTAAAGCTCGGACGTGGTGGCAATCCGGGGGGAAAACAATGAAGAACCATGAAATAGCGGGCCATAGGAAAAAACGGGACCACAAACAGTCGCCCGAGGCCTCTAAAAATGGCAGTTGAAAGCAAAGGACGAAACTATCCAGTGAAAAATGGAGTTATATATAAGAAAGAGTTAGAAATCTTTTCATAAAAATTCATTTTTACTATTCATAGGCGCAAAAGCTCTGTCAAAATTGTGAGAAATCCTAGACGAAGGTTCGAAAGAACAAGGGACATCAAAAAGCAAGGTAAAAACGATAACAAAAAAGGAAAATGGATGAAAATGACACAAAAAACATGAAAAACGCCCAAAAGGGCCGAACCAAGGGTTTGTGGGATCTCCCAAACGAGTAGGAGATAACCCAAAATGTTTGAGGGGAAGGCAAGGGGGGTAAAAATGACCCACCCTTTCAAATTTGGGGGAATTTGGTGAAGTGTGCATGAATGCACTAAGAAAAAATGATTTTAGGGCGTTATGGGTCAAAAAACCGACTAAGGACATCAAAGATCTCCCAAATGAGAGGGAAACGGTTGGGGAGATTCTAGGAGATGATAGTTGGGGTGAAAACAAAAATTCCCTTCAAATTTGGGAAGAAATCGCCCAAAAACAAAGGAGGATTGACGACTTTGAGCGATTTGACGGTTTCTTTTATTTATTTATTTTTTCATACCCAAAGGTTAATAAACTCCCCATTCCCCCTTTCAATCCTCTGGAATGGACACAGAATGAAAATCCTAAAATGAACGGTTCTAAGAAAAAAATTAAAATCTGACTTGACTTCGGTGATATATACAGGGTTGGTTCGGTAGAAACACGTACAGAGCGGTGTGAGTGGACTATCACGTAGACCCGCTTGACGGAAATAGGTTGGAAGCGAGAAGAAAATGGCTCCAAAAGTGAAAGCCGGTAAGAAGAAGTTAGAGGGGGCACTATGCACATAAGCGAGACATCAGAGATGCCCGTAGAAGTACCAAAGGAGGTCCCGGAAGCCGAAAGGCCTGCTCTGGCACCGGCCGAGGGGCACGATAATGAGTCCGCCATCGTAGAGATTACAGTGGACGGAGAGCGCTACATCATGCTGCAACCAATGCAGATAGCAGCCAAGGCAGCAGAGAGATGTACAACCCCTCAACAATGATGTTGTACAGGCATGAGCGAGACGGTGCCACAAAGGAGAATTTATGCACCGTGGTGGATAAGTATCACGCGAACTGGGTGAAGTTCGCGATGCCGTATATACAGGAGATGAAGTATAGGGATTGCCTGAACGTCCTAGGGCTGCTTCAACTCATGCAGATAACTATGGCAAGATTCCCAGAGAACAAACCACTGTTGATGGCCTTGATAGAAGTATGGAATCCGGCCACCAGTACATTCAACATGGCATTTGGCGAGGTCGGCTTTACAATAGAGGATGCGGTGATGTTGGGGCGACTTTCTATTGGTACGGAGCTACCTCATGTACGAGTAACGCAGTTGAGTGATGATGAGAGGGCGTCGTTCGACATGCTAGTAAGCTGGAACAAACGATTAATGGCCGCGCACAAGGGCAGTGATAGAAGATCTTGGGCTGAAACTAGGGTTTTTCCGCGTCGTTGGTTACGGAAACCCTAAAATCAACACATTTATAATTTTATCCGATTTTCTTTAATTCCTGCAAAACACAGGCTTGTACAGTGGTACATATGTCGGATGTCGATCCGCACTCGGAATTAGTGGGGTTAGCGCGAATAATGAACATAAAATGACAGATATTTGCCAGAAAAAAATGAAAGGATGAGAATGATGGAGTGGATTTTTAAAAGATGATTTTGTTGAAGATCCATTAAAACTGTTGATAAAATTCAAACAAAACTGATAAGCCTTATAGCAGAAATTGAACTCAAGTATGCAAAACTAAATCTACCTTTATTAGATCAAATTTCATTACAACCGTGTGCTTGCACACATTACTACAAAACAAACGAGAAAGCATAAAGCAAACGATGATAGAGGGAGAAAGTAACATGAGGTTTAGAGAGAGAAAAAGAGACTAGAGATAGAAAGTGAGGGGAAGAGAGAGAGAACTTAGGAAATCATCTAAAGAGACAAACTCACCATTCTAGAAAGAGAAAGAGAGACAAAAAAAGTAAATAAATAAAAATACCTTGAGATTTACGGAGTGAGATTGGCCATGTGGAGTGGGTAGCATGGGATGTAATGGCTGTGGTGCTAGCAGGTGAGGTGCACTAGTCCAGGAAGGTCCGGCTTCTTGTCTTCCTCTTCTTCTTCTTTTTATTTTTATTTTTTTATTTTTTTGGTTTTTGTGTGAGAGAGAAGAGAGGTGCAGACGGTCTTCATGGTTGCTAGTTTCCAGAAGTTACATGTTGCAGGTCCAGGCTTGGTTGAACATTGTTGTTTGGTGCTGCAAGGGGGAGCTCCATTAATGGTGGGAATTAGTTCGGGCAAAGGATTGCAGGCGTGCCCGTTTGCACGATTGAGGTGGATCGGGTAGATGGAGTGAAGAAGAGCACAGATCACTCAATAGAAAGGGTGACAGTCAGGAGAAGGAGTTTGAAGGGAGAGACGTTCTTGAGTTGCTGGAGGTGAGGAGCGGCACGTGTTGAAACTTGCTGGGCGTGCTCCAATGGAGGGCGACCTTGGGCAGGTGGAAAGAACAGCAGCGTTGGTGCAACTGGGTGGTGGTGGTGGTGTTGCTGGTGAGGTGGAGGAGAAGACAGAGGTGGAGCAAGGGCGCAGCAGTGGTGGAGTGGAGGAGGCGGTGCTAGAGCATTAGCGGGCAGCGCAAAGGGAGGCAGCCGAAAGTTAACGGCCTGCAACTCCTTGCAGGCCATGAGGATGGTTGGAGACACAGGGGGTTGGGCAGCGGCTGGAGGAGGAGAAGAAAAACAAGAAGAGAAGGAGGAGAAAAACGGCCGGAGTTGCAAACCTGCAACTCTAGCGAAGGATGGGGGAGGAAGACGAAGAAGAAAGGAGGAAGAAGAGGAGAAGAAAGTGGGGGGGGGGGGGGGAGAAGAGAAAGGATAGGGAGAAGGAGAGGAGGAGTTAGGAGGGGGATTAAGGTTCAAACGAACCCTTCTCCTTCCCCGGCAGCGGCGCCATTTGAAAGTAGGATTTTTTCCTCGTCGTTGGTTACGGAACTCCTAGAATCAACAAATTTATAATTATCCGAGACTTTCAACCTGTAAAATAAGCAATTTGCACAGTGAACAGTGTCGGGTATCGATCCGCACTCGGGATTAGTCGGATTAGCACATTAAAGAACACATGAAATAAAAAAATTGCAAGAATTAATAGATAAAAATAAACTTCATCATTCATTAATCAAAATATCTATTACAATGCTTGAATCAAAAATAAAATAAAATAAAATAAACTAAAGATCAGCTTAAAGAAGAAAAATCTAGAGAGATAAAGTCAAATCTAGAGAGATGAGATGAGATTTAGAGAGAGAAAAATAGAGACTTCCTAGATAGATCTAGTAAGAGAAATGGGATTTTAGAGAGAGAAAGAGAGAAAGAGAGAAAAAGGTTAGAGAGAGAGAGAAAGACAATCACCTTTGTGAACTTACCATAGAGGATCGGCCCTTGGTGGCTTGCATGGGTGACTAGAGGAACTTGCAAGGGGAGAGCAAGATCAAGCCGTTGGTTGCAGAGGTCGTGAGTGATGCCCAGTAATGGAGTTTTCTTACTGATTCACCCAACAAGAAACTTGGTTAAGTAAAAATGACTAGGTTCTCCCCATTCTTCTCAAACCAGCAACCGGAAGTTGCAGTGCTTCGTTGGACGGTGAAGAGGAGGCAACAACTGAGGAATGCGATCAGCAGGTGGAGGAGAGAGGGCAACACATGCAGGTGTTGACCCAACCGTTAGTTGCAGGGTCGTGAAGCGCAGTGTCAATGGACTAGTAGGTTGCTGTTCTTGGTGGTATTAATGGAGGTGGAGGCAACAAGAGAAAGAGAGGAGAGGTGAAGCCGAGAAGGTGAGATGCTGATGGAGGCGTGCAAGAAGTGGAGCTAACGGCCTGCTCTCTTGCAGGCCGTGAAACCAGTGATGTAGGGGTGGTTCAATCGACCGGAGTTGCTGGTCTGCACTCCGGCCAAGGGCTCTGAAAGATGAAGAGTTAGAAGAAGAATAATAATAATAAGAAGAAGGGGAGCTTACCAGGTTAAAAGTTGGTGAGATCTGGTGAGGGATGGAGATGCGGAGGAAGAAGTTTCAGGCCAGCGTTAATGTAGGTGCATACCAGCAACTTTTTCGGCGAATGGTGGTGAAAGGCGTTGCTGCCCCTTGTAGAGGGAGATGCACCAAGATCTGCGACGGCAAGTTGAAGATCGTGGCATCCACGAGATGCACTTTAGAACCGTGGATGGGAGGGTGAAGACCTTGAACACTGGCTGGCCGGAGTTGCAGGTTTGCAACTCCGGTAAGAGAGAAGAAGAAGAAGAAGAAGAAGAAGGAAACGAAGAAGAAAGGAGGAAGAAGAGGAGAAGAAAGTAGGGGGGAGAAGAAGGGAAAGAGATGGAGAGATGGGAGAGGGATTAGTTAGGAGGGGGATTAGGGTTCAAACGAACCCTTCTCCTTCCCCTTTAAAGCTCCCTAGTTTCCATTAATGGAAATTAGGGATTTTTTTGAAAAAAATAATTTTATTTTATTTTTTTTTTTAAAAGAAAACTTCTTTTCTTTCTTTGGGGGATTTCCCCATTTAGTGGACCCCCCCTCATTTTTAAAAAATTTAATTTGAATTATTTTGAAATTCACGGGGTCCACTAAATGGTTGGGCAGCGGGTCGATGATGATGGGCCAGTTGCTGGCCCACATGGACTGATGAAGTCCATCGTCTCATAAGATGATGTGACAGACGATTAGCTGATGATTAGATTGAAGATGACTGGATTAGGATCCAGATTGGCAGGCCGACGGATTTAAAGAGATCCGATGGTCTGATGGACGATGCAACGGTTTGATGGAAGATCCAATGGTCCGATAGCTTAGGGAGATGGGCCAGAGCCAACGGGCAGGAGTTCTAGGGTTAGGTCAGTAGATCCGAAGACCGAGAGATGAAGAGAGAGAGAATAAGGAGAGATGAGATAGAAAATTAGGGGGAGGAGAGAGAAAATATCAGAAAATAGAGATAAAAGTATTGGCAGAGGGTCTGGAACCCTGGTCTTCACCGTGACCATCCTCACGCTTCTCCAGTAGAGTAGACCATCATTCCTTGCTGACTAATGTGGCTTTAAATGCTTTGGTCCGTCTCTTGGTCATTGGCTCTGCTACTCTCTTCGTTCTTTGGGCCGGCTTTTTAGTCCTCTTATTCAGCCCATATTTGGCCCATATCTTCTAGTCATAGCCTGTGGGCTCTTTAAGCTTTGATATTGGGCTTTCATGATTGATTTTGGCCCGCAAGTCTCGAGAATAGCCAGATCGAGTTTCCTGCAAGAGAAGAGCATGTAATGAGACTTGATCATAACGTCTTCATACCTAGACTTCCTAAAATGTGTTTAATGCATGCAAATATACCATTTCGTCCAGAAAAAGTGTGTTCTACGAAACAGAAGAGACTCTTACGTAGAAAAGTAGATAAATAGAGCATTTTACGTAGGAGAGTGCGATAACGCTAAAAGGATAATTGCTTAAAATAAGCACTTTTAAGCAAATATCATGGGCCAACTGGTGGACAGAATTGTTTAAAGGCCAAACTTCTGAAGAAGGGTTCTTAGGGCTACTTGCCTATCTGATCTCCATCTTTCTGTGTCCGCAACCACTAGCCCACACTGTAGTGGAAGGTTCTTTCTATGCAACTGCCATGATCTTTCACGGGAAAAAGATATGCTGGGCATCGACCGTGACGACACAATTGTACCAAGGCATGAATCAGTACAAAAAGACCCTACAAGACCGAGTGGTGAGCTGGGAAGGGAAGACATTGCCCTCTAAGGAAATCTACCTCTTTGGCCCTTTCTGGCTGTTGCAGCTATGGGCATACAAGCACTATGATAAATTGGCTCCTTACGTACTGACCCGAGATCCCAGGAAGACAGTGAGGGCTTTAAAGTATGCCAATGAAGATCCGCCCGTATTTGGTAGTGGAACAATCTTCAACATACTGAACACAGAGAAGCATTTCCGAGCTTGGGCGTATGAAGAGCCATTATACCAAGGAGAGCCGCTCCTGCCCGTCGATACTGTGGGGCTACTTGAAAGTAGGATTTTTTCGTGTCGTCGAATCGGAAACCCTAACTTCAACACAATTTGTAATTATTCGAGATTTCAATCCTGCAAAAATGTGACTTTTGTATAGGGATTCGTGTCGGATGTCGATCCGCACTCGGGAGAGGGTTAGCACAATGGGAAACATGAAATAACAAAATTTCTATAGAAATTTTATGAAATTTGCTCGTGAATACGGCGAGGTGAGAGTGGTGGATAGATCGAATTAAAATATGCTTTGATTTAGAGAGAGAGCCATAAAACTAATAGCCTAACTAATGCGAAATAGCAAAATCATAATAACCAACATTGAAATCATCCATTAATCTAATAAAATTGTCAATTACATAACTTCTGAAATAAATATGCCAAGAAGAAAGCTAATCTATAAAGCATTCGTAAAGGAATAGAGAGAGAAAGAAATAATGAGAGAAGGTCTAGAGAGAGAAAGAGAGGAGAAGAGAGAGAAAAGGTTAGAGAGACCTAGAGAGACTTACCTTGATCGGCCAATGATTTGACGAGTTCAGCCGGAGATTTGGGGAGTCCGAGAAGTGGCTTGGTCAGGTGAGAAGCATGCATGGAACCCGAACCATGGAGAAGTGATGATGCCATGGTGTGAAGCACGGGCAATATGGAGATGGCTAGGGGTTGCTGTAGGTGCAGCAGTTGCAAGGGCATCTAACAGTGGAGGGTAGCAGCAGGTGGAGGTGGATCAGTCCAGTCCGGCAACTCGCCGGTTCTCTCTTTGAGAGAGAGAAGATGGGTTCCAAGCGAGAAAAGAAAAGAGAGGGGCGGTGAGAAGTTTTTATTTTTTTTTTATTTTTTTGAACGTGGGAGAGAACCGGAGTTGCAGGCAGCAGTAGTGGTGCTGCACGAAGGATGACTCTGAGGCAATCGCGCAGGCAGGCGGAGAAGAAGGCGGTGTGGAGGGCGGTCGCGCATGCAGGCGGAGGTGAAGGTGGTGCGCAGGCGGTGATGATTGGCTGTGGTGGAGTTTGAAAACTCGCCTGCTGGTTGCAGGCGCAAGTGGAGGTGCAGTTGGAGGCTAGCGGTCATGCAGCAGCAAAGATAGAAGGAAAAAAGAGAAGAAGAAAGGAAGAAGAAGAAGGCGGAGATGGCCGGAGTTGCAGGCAACTCCGGCGAAGATATAAAGAAGAAGAAGAAGAAAAAGAAGAAGAAAGAAGAACGAGAAGGAGAGGATGGTTCTTGGTGTGGTGAGCAGGGGGTTGGGCAGCGGCTAGAGGAGGATAAGAAGAACAAGAAGAGAAAAAGGAGGAGACAAACGGCCGGAGTTGCAAGCCTGCAACTCCGGCGAAGAATGGTGAAGGAGACGAAGAAGAAAGGAGGAAGAAGAGGAGAAGGAAGTCGCGGGGAAGAAGGGAAAGGATAGGGGGAAGGAGAGGAGGAGATTGGAGGGGATTAGGGTTCGAACGAACCCTTCTCCTTCCTCTTATAAAGCTCCCTATTTCCTTTAATGGAAATAGGGTATTTTTTAAATAAATTTTTTTTTTTTTTTTTTATAAAGTAGAAGTCTACTTTTCTTTGGGGAATGTCCCCATTTAGTGGACCCCCCATTTAATTAAAATTATTTGGAATTTCACGGGGTCCACTAACTGGTCGGACAGCGGGTCGATGATGATGGGCCCGGCTATTGGCCCATATGGACTGATGATGTCCATCGTCTCACAAGATGATGTGACAGATAGTCTGATGGCAATCGGATGGGTGGTGACTTGATTGGGACCCAGATTGGTAGATCGACGGATCTAGAGAGATCCAACAGTCCGATTGAAGATCCAACGGTCCGATTGAAGATCCAACGGTCAGAAAGCTAAGGGAGATGAGATAGAGCCGATGGGCAGGAGTTCTGGGGTTAGGTCAGTAGATTCGAGGACCGAGAGATGAAGAGAGAGAGAGAATAAGGAGAGATGAGAGAGAAAATATCAAAAAATGGAGATAAAAGTATTGGCAGAGGGTCTGGAACCCTGGTCTTCACTGTGACCATTCTCACGCTTCTCCAGTAGAGTAGACTATCATTCCTTGCTGACTCATGTGGCTTTAAACGCTTTGGTCCGTCTTTTGGTCATTGGCTCTCCTACTCTCTTCGTTCTTTGGGCCGGCCTTTTGGTCCTCTTATTTAGCCCATATTCGGCCCATATCTTCTAGTCACAGCATGTGGGCTCTTTAAGCTTTGATAATGGGCTTTCCTGATCGATGTGGGCTCGCAAGTCTCGAGAATTGTCCCATTGGGGTTTCTTGCGACAGAAGAAGCGCGTAATGAGACTCTATCAGAATGACTACATGTCTAGACTTCCGAAAATGTGTTTAATGCATGCAAATATACCATTTCGTCCAGAAAAGTGTGTTTTACGCAACACAAGAGACTCTTACGTAGAAAAGTAGATAAATAGAGTATTTTAACGTATGAGAGTGTGAAAACGCTTAGAAGATAACAGTGGAAAATACGCACTTTTAAGCAAATATCACTACTCGTACATGAAGCCGACAGGACGTTGAGAGAGCAAGTGCTGATATACAGTAGAATCAACCCCTCATTTATTTTATTGTGCCGACCCGTGAAATACACCGAGGGTCATGGGGCAAAGTTCCAGTGCCCGAAAAAGAAGCCGTAGCCATTGCCTACCAACCACATCGAATAGCATGGCAACTTGGCTTCGACCAAGATATCTCCTATCCCCTTCCCAACATCGTGGGCAATGACTAGGTCCTAGTGCATTACTTCTTCAATTGTACTTGCACTGCTAAGGTGTTGAAAGTGGTGCCACCCTCAAGGCAGGGGAAAATAACATATTGCCATTTGGAAATGGTAAGGCTTTGCCTGGGCAGCTACGACGAGTTGGAGATAAAAGAAATCGCCGATGCCCTGGAAAATAGATGGAACTACATAAGGCGAGGAGCTATCTCCGAACCAGACCCCTTGTTGAGGGTAGAGGGTGAGGGCTCCACTAGTGAGTCAGTAAGGGAGAGGCGATCTAAGCGAAAATCAAACTCCACCCGGCAGAGAGAAGAACAAGGAGTCGCCCCGGGGTTGGGAGAAACAGAGGCAACCTTTAGAATTGAGGTACCCTTTCCTCCCCGGAGATCAACGAGATTGCCACGAGGAACCAAGCAGGGTCGGGATGAAAGTCCCAAGAGGGCTCAAACAGAGATAGCCGGAGGCACTGCACCTCGTGTTTTGCGGCCCAATAAAATACCTCCTGGGGTGGCCCAGAGAAAGATAGTCACAAGGACCGTTCCAGCCGGCCCATTTAAATAAATCAAGAAGGTCGGGGTCCAAAGACCTGAGCGCTAGACAAAGCCAAAACCTGAATATTTCGGGGATGAATCAGATTCTCCAATAAGGGCTGAGCCACTCCTCCAACCAGTCATCACGGAATCAACAGTACCTGGGGTTGCACCACAGGTAAACGAGATCAAGGAATGTGTTAAAGATGTGATGTTATTCCGCTGAGTGAGATAAGGCGTTAGGGTTTGTTAAAAACAATACTAACTAGAACCCATATCCAGTTGTGGAGGCGGAGCAGGAACGGCCAACGATACAAGAGGCACACGTGGGGGGAACCGAAGCCCCTCTGGACAAAGGCTGGTAGGAGGTCCTCGACATGCTGGAACTTGGCGGGGAGGGTTTCTCGGATATAGGTAAGGATAGACATAGGTCTGTCAGAACTTTAGGGAATGCTTGGGTAAAATTTTGTTATTGGGTATTGACTTTTGGTGGTTAAATGTGTAATGAACAGGTAGGGAAGAGAAAGCGACTAGTCCTCGACTGAAAGACTCACAAGAGGGAACGATGCCTATGACGGAGGTGCCGTCAGTGCAGGGAGAAGTCCCTACCATACTAGGCCCATAATTTCTTTGTAAAAATGACGCTTTAACCGGGGCAGAGCTAAATGCTCTATTCACCGGAGGTAAGTTATAGTCAGCTTGACATTAATCAATTGAGGTAAGCCTTGAATTGTATTACCACTGTAACTAATTGCTCGTATGCATTGCATGACAAGTGATGATGAAAACGTCAAGAGTGTTGAGCATAGTGAACTGGATGCAGAGATTGAGCTGGCTGTGGCGGCGCACTAGGCCGAAGAAGAGCGAAAAAGGCAGCTCAAGGGCAAGGCTGTGGCAGAGGAGAAGGCGATACTGCTATCACCCGTTGCACGTTCCGTTCCCCATCTGTCTATTGGTGGAATGAGAGCGGGAGGAATCCAAGATACACCCATAGCAACGCGTGTGGCCGAGAAGGTTGGGGAAGGAAGGTTCCCAACATGACTAGTCCCTGTGAGCTTAGAAGAAGGGTAAATCTCCCTATACCAGGACAGGATGGCGATCTTTTCATTGCAGGGAATCCCAAGTCATCCTGAAATGGAAAGCTTTCTCCTCAGCATGGGTCATCCATTGGTTCACACCCTGGCGAGCTTGCGGCATTTGATAGATCAAGGCTTGTTGTCAGACGCCCTCATAAGAGACACAGAGGAGGCGCCTGCTTTAGGAGGGCGGCCCAAGTCACTGCCACCTACAGACAGAGAAGACCTAGTACTGGTGTATGAGGCATTTCTTAATTTCTATTCTTTGATGGCCCCCATGCCACGGGTGACGGGCGACGGAGCTGGAGGCTCGGTGGTGATGTTTCTGAACATACTGAAGTACATTTGGTTGTTTTAGCAAGTAGCTGGTATTATCGGGTGTGATATATACGAACTCCACCACATGTAAGGGGCCTTGGCTGATCTTGGGTAGACGGATCTGAGCTTGAATCTATTGAAGCCAATTATTGACTTTGTCTTTGATTATCGGAAGGCAGAGTGGGACACCATAGATCTTGAGGTAAAAGGGTCCGCACAAGGGCGGAAGCAAGAAGAAGATCTCGTGGAGATAACCAAAATAGAGGAACATACCGCTACTGAGCCCTCTCTGGACGTGCAACTTACGGTGACCCGGTCTGCCTACGAAGAGGCCCACTTGGAGGTAACCCGCCTGGAAGAGGCTCTAGCTAAAGCCAGAGAAAAGCCCAATGGTCTGCACGCCGACTTGACGGGATTGGGGCAATCAAAGAACGAAATGGCCGGTGCGAAACAAAAATTGAACATACTCAAGTCATCTGTTGAGGAATGGGCAAAAATTATGACAGAAATATCTGAGAGGATCAACCTCGAACGCCCTAAAGTGGACGCAAGGAAACAACTGCTGGAAGATTCTTCCGAGCCACAGGCTTCTGGCTTGTCTTATCATTTTACCTTTCCCGTACATGTATATCTGCAAAGCAACAATAGTAACGTCTAGCCTTTATGTTTTTTGTCAAAGGCTGACACTGATTAGTAACATACATGTAAATCTTTCGAAAAGGAATGAAATATTATGCAATTTTCTTTTTGCTCACAATCTTCATTTTCCCATTGTCTTTAATTATACCAATCACATGCAAATATTAGTTCATGTAAATTAAGCATAACATATCCAAACAGCGTTTAATTCAAACTTATGCAAACACATTCAAACATGGGCAAGTTCACAGTGGGGAGACGCCCTCGAATACTTTAAGCTAAAGGTGGGGGATAACGGCCCCGATGAAGTTTCTAAAGGGTGGGGAGACGCCCTCGAATGCTTTGAGCTAAAGGTAGGGGATAACGGCCCCGATGAAGTGGCAAGACAACCAAAGGATCAATTACACAAGGGCATACGTCTTAACATATGCAACAGAAAATCCTGAATCAGGCAATAAAATATCTTGAACATAATCACACATAGAAATGGATGTCACATCCGCATTAGAGAAAAATCAATGCCTCAAAGAGGTCTAAAATGTAATCACACACAGAAATGGTTGTCACATCCGCAAACGAGTCCCTGATGTTGGTGCGTTGGTAAGACATCGATGTGGGCTCTGTTAGTCGAGGGTTTTAAGGGTTTTAAGGGAAATCTTGCTATGGAGGGAAATCTTCACTCTAGGGAGCTCTAATAAATAAAATAAGTAGTGACGCTTCTGCCAATTGAGATCAACGTCACAAAAAACCAACATTTGAAAATGGGTTAAATATAATCATACACAGAAAATGAAGTGTCAGAGCTATATTAGAGAAAAGCCATTGCCCATTCAACTCTTAACAATAATACTTCTTCAACCACTTGCCATTAATTGAGGCTTCTAACTCAAAACCATTAGAAGTCTTGATGCGATAATAACTGGAATTGAACGCTCTAGTGATGATATATAATTCTTCCTCAAAATTGGGCGTAAACTTAATATGCGAGGTCGACGCTCGCACATGATCGGCCACCTTCATAACAATGTCCCCTACCCCTAAGGCTCTAAACTTGACCTTCTTGTCATATGCACTAGTCATGCTGTGAACATAAACATCCAAACTCTTCCTGGCACAGGGTGGTGCTCATCGACGGCTAGCAGGTCACAATGTCTGAGGAAAGCATACTCAACTTCACGGTAATCCAACACTGCGGTAGATTCCATACGAGGGTGGGAATTCGAATTTCGATGGCTGCAACAACTTCAGTACCATACACAAGAGAGAAGGGGGTTTCACCAGTAGAGGTACGTGCGGCAATTTGATAAACCCACAAAGCATTCACCAATTTCACATGCCAATCTTGCTGACACAAATTAACAGTCTTCTTGAGAATCTGTAACAAAACTCTGTTAATGGCTTCAACTTGTTAAAATTAGGGTTTCCGTGTCGTCGGATCGGAAACCCTAGATTTCAACAATATTTGTAATTTCTTCGAATTGATTCACTTAATCTGCAAATAAGCAGACCTGTACAGTGGCTCGTGTCGGATATCGTCCGCACTCAGGATTAGTTAGCACAATAAGAAATAAGAATAATCAGAAAATGCTCAGAATAAATGGAAGGGTGAAAATGGTGGAGGTTGATTTAAAATATGCTTGCGATTGTTGTTAAAACTATTAGAATGAAAAAAAAATGTAAGAGAAATGATATTCGCTTAAAAGTGCGTATTTTCCACTATTATCTTCTAAGCATTTTCACACTCTTCTATGTTAAAATGCTCTATTTATCTACTTTTCTACGTAAGAGTCTCATTTGTTGCGTAGAACACACTTTTCTGGATGAAATGGTATATTTGCATGCATTAAACACATTTTTGGAAGTCTAGACATTGAGTCATTCTGATAAAGTCTCATTACGCGCTTCTTCTGTCGTAGGAAATCCCGATGGAACAATTCTCGAGACTTGCGAGCCCACATCGATCAGGAAAGCCCATTATCAAAACTTAAAGAGCCCACATGCTATGACTAGAAGATATGGGCCAAATATGGGCTGAATAAGAGGACCAAAAAGCTGACCTAAAGAACGAAGAGAGTAGGAGAGCCAATGACCAAGAGACGGACCAAAGCGTTTAAAGCCACATGAGTCAGTAAGGAATGATAGTCTACTCTACTGGAGAAGCGTGAGGATGGTCACAGTAAAGACCAGGGTTCCAGACCCTCTGGCAATACTTTTATCTCCATTTTCTGATATTTTCTCTCTCATCTCTCCTTATTCTCTCTCTCTCTTCATCTCTTGGTCCTCGAATCTACTGACCTAACCCCAGAACTCCTGCCCATTGGCTCTGTCTCATCTTCCTTAGCTTTTTGACCGTTGGATCTTCAATCGGACCGTTGGATCTTCAATCGGACCGTTGGATCTTCAATCGGACCGTTGGATCTTCCACCGAACCGTTGGATCTCTCTAGATCCGTCGATCTACCAATCTGGGTCCCAATCAAGTCACCATCCATCCGATCGCTATCAGATTGTCTGTCACATCATCTTGTGAGACGATGGACATCATCATTCCATGTGGGCCAGTAGCCGGGCCCATCATCATCGACCCGCTGTCCGACCATTTAGTAGACCCCGTGAATTTCAAAATAGTTTCAATTAAATTTTAAAAAATGGGGGGTCCACTAAATGGGGAAATTCCCCAAAGAAAAGTAGGGTTTTACTTAAAAAAAAAAATTATTTTTCTTATTTTTTTTATTTTTGAAAAATACCCTATTTCCATTAAAGGAAATAGGGAGCTTTAAAAGGAGAAGGAGAAGGGTTCGTTTGAACCCTAATCCCCCTCCTTCCTTCTCTTTTCTCTCCCTAAAATCTTCCCCCCCACGTCTTCCCTTTTTTCGCTCGTTCTTTTCCTTTTCTTCTTCTTGCTTTTTCTCTTCTTCTTCTTCTTCTTCATTTATCGGCCGGAGTTGCAGAACTCCGGCCGCTCCTTCTTCTTCTTCTTCTTCTTCTTCTTCGTCATCTTCTTCTTCTCCTTCCCTTGCTCCTCATCTTCTTGTTCTTCTTTTTCTTCATCATTTTGCTAAATCTGTCCGCCGGAGTTGCAGGCGGCAACTCCGGCCGCCTGCTGTACATTCGCTCCACCCTTGGCCACCACCGTTAGACCAGCAACTTGCAGGTGCGCTTCCAGCCGTTTGATTCCGCCTCCCCCTGCTACCAAGCCAAACAGAATCCTCCTTGTACCGGAACCTACAACTTCCGGCCAGCACCATTGCTGCCACGTCTCACTCTCTTAGATCCACCTACTGGCTGCCACGCTCACCACCTCCTCCATTGTAGGTGCTCCTTGCTCCCTTCTTCCATAGCCTGTGTTCTCCAAACCGCAACGTGCACAACCTGCACTCCTCCTAACGGTAAGGTTGCTGGAGTTGCATGCTTGCAACTCCAGCCAGCATCTTCACTGATATCACTTGGGTGTTCTCCAAACCGCAACGTGCACAACCTGCACTTCTCTTAACGGTAAGGTTGCTGCAGTTGCACGCTTGCAACTCCAGCCAGCATCTTCACTGATTTCACTTGGACGTGCTCCTCTCCCAAGAGATCCACCACCAACGTGCAGCAAGCCTTCCCCACCTTCTAGCCACGCCTTCATCATTTTTACCATCCTCCAAGGCACCGGGCAGCATATGGTTTGCTCACGGTTAGTCTTCTTCTTGCTGGCCAATCCTCATCCCCGCAGGTAAGATGTCTGAAGGTATTTTCTATCTCTTTCTTTTCACTGTTCCTCTCTCTCTCTCTAGATCTCTTTAGTCCTTTTCTCTCTCTACTACTTTTCTCTCTCTTCTTTCTCTCTTTACGGTTATTGCTTTTATGTTTATCTTATTAGACTTTTATTTCTCTTGCATTGTAAGGTATAATAATTTGAATAAAAGTTGATTTTTGATTAATTGGTTTCATGTTTGAGCTTTACCTCTCAATTGATTGCAACATTTTGTATATAATAGATTTATGATAATCTTTTCTCAAAATTATATATGTTTTAAATCTCGATATTCGCCATCCTCACCTTTCCATTTTTCTTAGTATCAATTTCTAATAAAAATCCGTCATTTCATGTTCTTTACATGCACGAACTAACCCCGAGTGCGGATCGACATCCGACACGAATCCCTATACAAACATCTCTGAATTTTGCAGGATAAAATCGGATAAAAATTACAAATGTGTTGAGATTAGGGTTTCCGTTACCAACGACGCGGAAAAACTCTAGTTTCAAGAAACGAGAATGAAAAACACAATAAATGAAAACAACTTAAACTTGAATTTGAAACTTGTTCATTAAACTAAAAACAAATGCTTACAATGCTTGTTCAAATGCTTTACAACAGAAATAACATTAAACCAAATTAATCTAGAAAGCCATTAAAATATTACCCTTGAAAGCATGTAAAGGTAGAGAGGGAAAAAAGAGAGAAAAAAGATAGGAAGGTTAGAGAGATGACTTAGCGAGAAGCTTACCATTGAAGAGCTAGATGGTGCAACTCCGATTGGATCGACCTGAATAGGATTGAGGATTATAGCCTTTGATTGTGGCGGATGGAATGGGCAGCAAGGAGACGTTGTTGTTTGACGCTTTGCACCTTGAGGTGGAGGCGTTAATGGTGAGCTCACTGCTATTGTGGTCAAATGTTGTCTTGATTTGAATGCCACCATGTCGACGACTTGCTAAAACCATCTTAGCATGTGAAGTCAATGACCATTCTTTTCCATTCGACACCTTGGTTCACTAGCCCAAACATCGAGACCCACCAATTTGTCAACAACTAGCCTCCTTGTCCCTCTCTAGAAATTACATATGTCCAAGCACCTTGAGTAGACATCCACCGTTTAACCCATGTCCGATCGGGTGCATTTTTGTGATGCATCGCCTATTTGGGGTCCAGTAGCTTGGACCACCCTTAGTCCCTGACCTTTAATGTAGGTGCCTTTTGCTTTGTTACTAGGGACAGTTGGCCCACAACAATGGCCCGTGTCCAGGTAATATGTCCAGACTTCAAGAGTGGCCCCGTTAAGGTTCATTGGCTCATTTCTGCAATCCTCTAGCTCGGCCTGCATTTGGCCCATATCTTCTTATCCTCAGCTTGTTGGCTCTTGAGCTTTGATCTTAGGTTCTGGAAATTTATTGTGGGTCCGCATTCCATCAAAATTGCCTGATTAGTGCTCCCGTGATAGAAAAATCACGTAATGAGAATGACTTCGCATGTGGGTCAAATAAATGCGTATGAATGCATGCGAATATACCATTTTAACTAGAAAAGTGTGTTCTACACAATGAGAGAAACTCTTACGTAGAAATGTTGATAAAAAAGGCAATTTTACGCAGGAGAGTGTGATAACCCTAGAAGGATAATTGCTAAAAATAAGCACTTTTGAGCGAATATCACAACCCCCAACCAGCATATTGCTAATCTTTGGCAATTAGTGTGAGATACATGAGCTCAGAAGGGCCTGGTACATGCTGGAAAACTTGTTCTCATTACTCAGAAAAAAAAAACTTCGTTTTGTCAGTTCATATCAAGGGTGCAAGTGATCTTTCAGAAATTAGAACTTAGTCAGTAAAATGTAACACAACTACTAGTGGATATTTGAACCAAAGATTACTTAGACTCAGTGTGTGTGTGCGCTCAACATCATCCCTATCTGGTAGTAAAGATTCTCCGATCACCTCAGAGATTTATATGCCTCGACCTCAATTCTCACTTGTATACCACTCAAAAGTAAATCACTAAGAAATTGTTTTATTCTTTTCTCTCAAGTTATATGTGAGGAGATAGATATTAGAAACTGGCAATACCTCATATATATTATCTAGAAATGATGGCATAGAAGTTTCACAAGATCTCATGATTGGAATGTCATATTACTCAGGAGTGTTAGATCAAACTCTATAGTTTCTCTCTTCTCCATTCTCCACATTCTGGGATGGTGCTAACCTGGAATCAAATAGGGCTTGCCCTGGGTCATATGGAGGCTTAGGAAAAGGTCAAAAAGATGAGGGCCTTCAAGGATTCGAAAGTTCTGAGAGGGCATCTTACTGTTCTTTGCAGCATTTCCTGAGGGTGGTGACACCAATTCCTTGATTTCTCTTTCTTCTACCTTTTTTCACTTGTTCATCTTCTTGACTTTTGTTCTACTAACTTTCTTTTTCTATTTCTCTTTTATTTCCTTCTTTCTTTTCTTTTTATATTTCCTTTTTGCTTGATCCACTTTTCTTTTCTTGCTTTCTCTTCATGGTGTGATTATACCAAAAATTATTTTATCCCTCTCAGAAGTAGATGTTTGAGTTGTGTTCATTTTGGGGATTGGATTTGCTTGATGGGTTATCAAGAAAAGGTTTTCATCATAAGGCTCAAGATGGTTTCTAATGATATAGATGTTAAGTAAGCCAAAAATGTCTGATTGGGGTAGAAAGATGACCTATATCATTTTCTAGGTTTTGCACTTTCATCTGTGATGTCTCGAATAAATAGAGAGAAAGTTCTTTTTGTAATGATCCGTCTTTGACGTCGCTCCTAGTACTATGACCAAAGCAAGGATTAATGAGATCTTACAAGGGAATAATTGGGGACTGAAAAAAGAAGGTGAATCATCTTGTGACTCTGAGTTATTTATATCCCTCAGAAGTGAAGAGAGGCTCAAACACTCACTAGGTTAGGTCTCCACAGTTGTTCTTTTTGGATCTCTAGATCGTCCAAACTAAAGATAGTTCTGATGTTGATTTGTGAAAATTTCTTGCTGAATTTGAGTTTTCCAAGAGTTTAACTCCACTGTAGTATTCTTCCAGACTGAACTAAGAGCTAATAAGTGATTTTCTCAAAGTAGACATCATTTTCAATAAATAGACTTTGCGAAGAGTCTTGACTCATCATTGTAACAATTTTTGAAAATACTTTCGAAATCAACAAAAGACACCTTGAAAACAGTCCAAAAATCACCACAAAATGCATCTTTTCTCCCATTTTTCTCATGTTTTTTTTTTAAAGTCACATGAGTTTTTGGTAAAGTACCCACCCCCAACCAAAATATTGCACCGTCCTCGGTGCTCATGATGCTAGTGTGAATGAAGGGTTTTACCAATTTTGCCGGACATCAACAGTGGAAAGTACCAGAGTAGTGCTAGGGTGATGGTATCTGCATGGGCTGAAAATTATAGCAGTGATAAAGACTATAATACCCTGAACTTTCATTCTAGGGTATTATGGTAAATTCACCTAATAATGAAAACCTAAAATTTTTTCAGACTCTTATTATTATTTTTATTGTTTAATATCATGTATGAGTATGTGTATTTAATTTGGTTTCATTCTGACAACTTTGAAAAACCTACTATTTTTGAAACTCGTTCTTTAAGGCTAAATTCCTACTAAAAATAATGAACCATAACTTGCAGAGGACTTTTTCTTCCCGCAGCTAACATTCCAGAACTTTTATAAAAAAATTATTTTGTGGGCCCGAGACTCCAAAAATATTCCTATTTTATCCTTATCAACTTACCTGTGAAATTTGGAAGCTTTTCTAAGACATAAAAACTCTAGTCGAAGATTTTGGGAGATTTTGACAAAAATAGTATTTTTATAATTTTTGAACATCCTACCATTCGCGTATTTTTCAAAAATAATATTTAATTATATTTATTTATTTAATAGGAGTGTAGGACCCGCGAATCACTTTTCGGGTCATTCTGAGGTTATCTTGATACTTTTCTGGGGTTTTGAACTTTTTTATGATTTTTGTATATTTAGACTATTTTATGTAATTTATGTGTGTACCATGTGTCAATACCTTATTGTATGAACTTTTAAATTATATAATATAGTTTGATTGAATTAATTAATAATTAATTGTGTTATAATTATTGGGTGGGCCCGTATGGCTAATCTAGAAGCCTTTTGGGCTTAATAATATTCTTAAATGAAGCCTACCTTGGGCCCATTTCTAACCCATTAGTAGTGTAAAATATAAGTTTTTGAGGGTTGAAAAAGTCATCCCTTTGATAGTTATGAATTCCACTAAAATAGAAACCCTAATTTTCCTCAAACCTATTTATGAAAAACCCTAAAGCTTTAAAAGCTTTCACTACCCAACTCCATTAAAGAATAGAGAAAGCTCCATTAAACCTTCATCCGGGCATCGATCGCACTCGACCAAGAAAGGAGAATTGACGGGAACTCTGAATGGAAGAACATACCCCGAGGAGAGGACGATCCGACAACTTTCAAATTTGAAGAAACTTTTGATTTTCATTAAAATTCAACAAACCTTGAGGTAAGTGTGTTCGATCCATCTGATATTCGCTCAAAAGTGCTTATTTTAAGCACTTATCCTGTTAGCGTTATCGCACTCTCCTACGTAAAACTGCTCTAATTATCCACTTTTCTACGTAAGAGTCTATCTCATTGCGTAAAACACACTTTTCTGGACAAAATGGTATATTTGCATGCATTAAACACATTTTTTGGAAGTCTAGATATAAAGCCGTTCTGATTGAGTCTCATTACGCGCTTCTTTTGTCGCAGGAAACCCGATCAGACGGTTCTCAAGACTGGTGGGCCCACAATCAACCTACAATGCCTTTAATCAAAGCATAAAGAGCCAGTGGACTTGGACAAAAAGATGTAGGCCAAAGACGGGAGAGCCAGAGAGTCGGAAAAGCCTGAGAGAAGATTAAGAGAGAAGGAGAGGCAAGCCCTCAAAGAAGAGACTAAGGAGATTAAAGCTTATCAACTAACACAAGATGAGGACTTGCTCAATTGGTAAAGCATGCAGAAGACCAAGTCAAAGACCAAGGTTCAAGCCCCTATACTATCATTTTTCTCTTTATTTTGTAATATTTCTCTCTCTTCTCTCCTCTCTCTCTCCAAACCATCATTCTCTCTCTACTCTTGAATCCACATCATCCGATCCTCTCCCCTCCCTCAATCACTCAATTCTATGGCCTACCTTGGCCAATTTCCATTACTCGATCATCACCGTCCATCTCTACCATGCGATCGCTCAGTCAGTCCCCAATCATCCATTTTACCATCTCATAAATCCAATGGCCCTCATCACTTCATGTTCAATCCTATGGGCCTAAGCCAAGATGAAGTGCGGGCCCGGGCCCATTACCCATGGCCCAGCCATCCAGTGGGACCCACATACCCAACATGGACTGGAAATGGCTGCTAAAGAAGGAAAGAAGAGAATTTTGAAAAGAATTTTTAAAAATCAAACATTTTTCAAAAAGGAATTTTTTGACTCAATCTTTTCAAAAAATGGAGGTATTTACATTTTAGAAACGTGGGTTTCTAAGTTAGGAACCCACGGTTATATACAAAGGTTTTCTAGAAAAAGATATTTTGTGGAAAAGAATTTTTATAAATCGTGGGATTCTAATCTGGGAACCCACGATTTTACCAAAAAAATGAAGGAGAATCAAAAGATTTTTAAGAAACCGTGGGTTTCTAATGTAGGAACCCACGGTTCCTACCAAAAGATGGAAAATGAGCTTTAAAGAAATAGAAACCGTGGTTCCCATATATAAAGGGTGGAGATATCAAACCCTAGACCCCCCCCCCCCCCCACGTTTTGGAATAAGAAGAATTCCTTCTTCTTGCTGCCATTACGCCCACACCACCAGCCGTTCCTCCATCAAGACCCCCAGCCATTCACTCAACGTTTTTGAAAGAAGAGAGTTCTCTCTTCTTGTAAAAACCTCCCCCCAAGCCGTCAACACTTTCTCCATTTTTTTTTTTTGATGGCATGAGCTCTCTCCCACGTTTCTTTCCCAAGCCGTCACCACCATCACCAACAGCTCCCCAAGTTCGCCTGGTTCTCCTTGCCGCTGCTGCTGCTACTGCCACCGCCCCACATCTCCTTCACAACCCTTTTGGGATAAGAAAACTAATTGAAAAAAAAAAAAAAGAAAAAAATTTCAAGATCACCGGAGTTGCAACCTGCAACTCCGGCGAGCTCCATTAAATCCGGCGAACCAGAAAAATCCAGCTGTCCCTTCTCCTTCTTCTTTTGCTTATTCTCTTCTTCTTTACTATTGCTGCACCACGACCAGAAGACCGTCCTCCTTGCTGTTCTTGTGGAACATCTGCATCTCCTCAAGAACCAGCACCGCCTCACCCTTGTCCAGCCACCTGCAGCTCCCTTCCAACGACCACAACTCTTCTTCCACGTTCTTTCTCCCCACCGTCTCCAATCTCTTGCTCTCCTTCCAATTCCAACCTTCCTTAACCCCTTTTCTACTCTTTTTCTCTAACAGAAAAAGAAAGGATAAACAAAAAAAAAAAAAAAAGAAAAAAAAGGAAGAAGAAGAAAAGGGGAGAAGGGAGATCGTCCCTACATGTCCAGCACCGTCTTCACCATGACCTACAACACTAAGTTGCAGGTCTAATAGCTCCTCGCCCCTTCATCGAACTCATCTCCTCCATTCTTCTCACCGTCTTCACCTTGCAAAAAAATCACCTTGCAAAGAAAAGAAAAAAAAAAAAAAAAAAAAAAAAAAAAAAAAAAAAAAAAAAAAAAAAAAAAAAAAAGAGTAAAGAAGAATGAAGGTGGGAAGAGGTAAAGCTTCTTGTCTTTAGTTGCTGCCCATCCTTGCTGATTCGTCTCCACTCCAAGGTAAGAGTTCTCTTCTCTCTCTAGATCTCTCCACTTTCTCTCTCCCCCATATTTTCTCTCTCTAGGATAGCCTTCTTCGATGTTTCTCTCTCTACATTTTCTCATTTCTCTCTCTAATTTTTATGGTTTTCTAGGTTAATTTTTGAATTTAGTTTGATTTTGTAAGACTCATTGAGGATGAATAAAATTATTATTTTTGCATTTGTTAGTTTACTTTTGTGTTTTTGATTATTTGTGGTAATTTCTCTCTCTAAAAATCACTAAGAATGTTTTAAATCCATCACCATTCTCACCTCTCCATGTTTTCTTGATAAAAATCCGTCATTTCATGTCGTTGAATTACGCAAACTAACCCCGAGTGCGGATCGACATCCGACACGAGCCACTGTACAACCCTGTGATTTTTGCAGGATTTGAGTGAAAAAGAATCGGATAATTACAAATATTGTTGAGATCTAGGATTTCCGAAACCAACGACGCGGAAAAACCCTATTTTCACCATCCTATCCTTATTTTTTTTCAAGATTTTATTTCTCTTTCATTAGATAATGGTTGATACTCATTATAAATTAATTTCAACAATATTTACTTTATTCTTATTGGGTTGATCTTTATTTTGGGCCACCATGATGGGTTTGGCCATGGTCTATTTTGTACCTATAATGAATGATTATGTTCTTTATCATTTTTATTGTATTTTTATAATTATTTTTTCTAAATACCACTATGAATCTATTTTCCAAAACCGTTTAGTTTGTATTTTTCTGATTTGTATTGATTAAGTTATGATTTTTCTAAGTTATTAGACTTTACCAAAAAACCTAAAATTTTAGATTTTACACGGTCCACTTCACTTAGAATTTCGATCTCTATTTTTAACCTAAATATTTTTCTAATTATTTTTCATAGATACCTCTATCAATCTAGTTTCTAAAACATTTGAGTTTGTATTTTTCTGATTTGTATTGATTAAGTTATGATTTTTTTAGGTTGTTGGACTTTACCAAAAAAATAAGAATTTCAGATTTTACACGGTCCACTTCACTTGGGATTTCGATCTATAGTTTTAACCTAAATATTTTTCTAATTTTTTTTCCTCTATCAATCTAGTTTCTAGAACCTTTGAGTTTGTATTTTTCTGATCTGTATTGATTAAGTTATGATTTTTCAAACATGTTGAACTTTTCTGTAAAACACAGAATTTTAGATTTTACACAGTCTACTTCACTTGAGATTTAGATCTATATTTTTAATCTAAATATTTTTCTAATTATTTTTTCTAGATACTTCTATCAATCTAGTTTCTAAAACCTTTGAGTTTGTATTTTTCTGATTTGTATTGATTAAATTATGATTTTTCAAATGTACGGGACTTTTCTGTTAAACTCAGAATTTCAGATTCTGTCCGGCCCAATTTATTAAGGGTTTTGACCTATATTATGAATCTGAATGTTTTTCTATTTATTTTTCCTAAAAACCTCTGTGAATCTAGTTTTTAAATCCATTTAGTTTGTATTTTTTTAATTTATATTTATTTAGTTATGATTTTTATAAGAAACTATGTTTTCTATGAACTACTTATTTCTTGGATTTTGGACGATTAATGGCCTTGGGAACCCTTAGTGGTTCAGTCATGACTTATTGAATATTAAGGAGTTTAGCCCTTGTTGTTTGACTAAACCCGAGATGGTTTGACCTATACTTGTATGCATGGGGATCCCATCCATGTGTCTTGGATCCCTCATAGGGTTCGGCCAAGTGTCTTGGATCCCTCTTTAGGGTTCGACCTTGTGTCATGGATCCCTCATAGGGTTCGGCCATGGTGTGTTGGATTCTCTTGAGACCTTCACTTATATTGTTAATCGATGTTGATCGTGATCTTTGGTGATTATTTACATGTTATTTATGTTGTTTAACCTTAGTTCATACCCATTTTATTACTCCTGATGATCATGTGTTTATTTTATATTCTTATTTAAATGTTAAATACATGTATGCATATGTCATGTAACCCTAGTACCATCTTGTTATCATACTATGATCATCACGTCATTTCATATAAGGGGTGCATAAGGGAATGGGGTTGAAGTATATTATATACGTTTATATTGGTTTTATCAATTAATCAGAGTTCGGTACCCTAGGGTGAAAGGCCCCAGACGTTATTATATCCTGCAGATGGGTCGATGAGACCGCTCCCAGTGTGGGAAGGAGATGGAGACCCTATGTGGTTATGGGTACTAGTTGCATTTGCATCCCGTACTTACTTGCATTCATCCTCATATTCATGTCATCCTTATTATATGATTGAGATGCATACCTTGGTTAAAAACTTATACTTTATTTTGATTGTTTTAAAATATTACTTATTTATTTTCATGGGCATGTAGTCCTTTGATTGAGAGCGTGTTCTCACCTCCATCTCTCCACACTTAATTGATTGATTGAATTGTTTGAGTTATGAATTATTTTAATTATTTGTTTCCTACATCTATACTCTTTTTTTTTTTAGTGGGTTTTCGAATAAACTTTAGTAGTCTAATTGACCTAATTGGACCACTAGGAGACATTCATGGATCACCTCTGGGTTCGGGTACGGGTCGATCCATGAATTTTTGGGTCGTATCTGGGTATCTAGATTTGGGGCGTGACAAAGACAATGCATGCGACTCATGAGACTCTTGGAATACCGGAATTGCCTTTCCGAAAGCGCTAAATTTTATGTCTTCAGCCAGACACAACGGAGGTGACAGGCTGTTGGAGCACAGGAGACTGAGTGGATCATCAGTTGACATAGATAGGATCGATGAGATCGATCTCAGAAGTTTGAATGAACGATACGTCAAGTTCATGGAACTGCTTTAGACGCTGCCCATTGACTTGAAAAAATGAGGGATCCTCAATAGTGATTGCCCTAAAGGGTGTGACTGCTATGACCGTATAGGGACCGGTTCACCTAGACTTCAGTTTCCCAGGGAAGAGATGAAGACGAGAATTATAAAGAAGGACCTTCTGTCCTGGATGGAACTCTTTCCTGAGGATGCTCTTGTCATGTATCTACTTCATTTTTGCTTTGTAATTTTTGAACAAGTTGTAGGCATCATTTCTGAGTTCTTCTAACTCATTCATTTGAAGTTTTCGCTCCTCCCCTACGGTTTCTAGGCCGAAGTTGAGCTTCTTAATGGGCCACAGGGCATGATGTTCAATCTCTACCGGTAGATGATAGGGTTTCCAAAAGACCAGACGATAGGGAGACATATTGAGTGGGGTCTTGTAGGCGGTTCTGTATGCCGATAGAGCATCAGTGAGACAACTAGACCAATCTTTACGTGTAGTATTGACTGTCTTCTCCAAGATCTACTTGATCTGACGATTAGAAATCTCTACTTGACCACTAGTCTGCGGATGATAAGCTAGGGCAACCTTGTGGGTTACCCCATACTTTTTCATTAATTTCTCGAATATCCTATTACAGAAATGGGTGCCCCCTCACTAATGATGGCCTTAGGGGCACCGAACCGAGTGAAGATGAACTCCTTCAAGAATTTGACCACGACCTTGTGGTCATTGGTCTTGGTGGGAATGGCTTCTATCCATTTGGAAACATAGTCTACTGCAAGGAGGATGTACTTAAACCCAAAGGAAATCGGAAAGTGGTCCATGAAGTCAATGTCCCAGATGTCAAATATTTCATCGACCTGAATGGGAGTGAAGGGCATCATGTTCCTCTGGGAGATGCGGCCTAGATGCTGACAATTATGACATGTTTTGGTGAAGATGTGGGCATCTTAAAATAGTGTGGGCTAGTAGAATCCGCATTACAGCACTTTTTCTGCAGTCTTCTTAGTGTTAAAATGACCACCACAAGGTTGGTCATGACACGAGGATAAGATATTGAGTTGGTGCAATTCAGGGACACAGAGACGAATGATCTGGTCAGGACAGTATTTATACAAATAAGGGTCATCCCAAGAGTAGTACTTAACTCTTGCTAGGAATTGGCTTTTGTCCTATTTTGACCAGTGTGAAGGCATTTCTTCGGTAATAAGGTAGTTGACAATGTCAGCATACCAAGGATTAACAGAGATAGCGAATAGTTGTTCGTCTGGAAAGGTCTCATGGATGGGCTGGGTGTCGAAGGATGACACTAAAGTCAGTCTAGACAAGTGATCACCCACTACATTTTCAGTTCCTTTCTTGTCCTTAATCTCGAGGTCGAATTCCTACAGTAATAAAATCCATCGGATTAATCGAGGCTTGGTTTCCTTTTTCGACATGAGATATCGAAGGGCTGCATGATCAGTGTACACTACCACTGATATTCGCTCAAAAGTGCTTATTTTAAGCAATTATCTTTTTAGCGTTATTGCATTCTCCTACGTAAAATGCTCTATTTATCTACTTTTCTACGTAATAGTCTCTTCTGTTGCGTAGAACACACTTTTCTGGACGAAATGATATATTTGCATGCATTAAACACATTTTCGGAAGTCTAGATATTAAGCCATTCTGATAAAGTCTCATTACGCGCTTCTTCTGTCGCAGGAAACCCCGATGGGACGATTCTCGAGACTTGTGGGCCCAAATCGATCATGAAAGCCCATTATCAAAGCTTAAAGAGCCCACAGGCTATGACTAGAAGATATGGGCCAAATATGGGCTGAATAAGAGGACCAAAAAGCCGGCCCAAAGAACGAAGAGAGTAGGAGAGCCAATGACCAAGAGACGGACCAAAGCGTTTAAAGCCACATGAGTCAGCAAAGAACGATAGTCGACTCTACTGGAGAAGCGTGAGGATGGTCACAGTGAAGACCAGGGTTCCAGACCCTCCGCCAGTGCTTTTCTCTCTATTTTCTGATACTTTCTCTCTCATCTCTCCGTATTCTCTCTCTCTCTTCATCTCTCGGTCCTCGAATCTACTGACCTAACCCCAGAACTCCTACCCTTCGGCTCTATCTCATCTCCCTTAGCTTTCTGACCGTTGGATCTTCAATCGGACTGTTGGATCTCTCTAGATCCGTTGATCTATCAATCTGGGTCCCAATCAAGTCACCATCCATCCGATCGCCATCAAACTGTCTGTCACATCATCTTGTGTGACGATGGACATCATCAATCCATGTGGGCTAGTAGCCGGGCCCATCATCATCGACCCGCTGTCCGACCAGTTAGTGGACCCCGTGAATTTCAAAATAATTTTAATTAAATTTTAAAAAATGGGGGGTCCACTAAATGGGGAGATTCCCCATAGAAAAGTAATGTTTTACTTAAAAAAAAAAAAAAATATTTTTCATTTTTTTATTTTCAAAAAATACCCTATTTCCATTAAAGGAAATAGGGAGCTTTAAAAGGAGAAGGATAGGGGTTCATTCGAACCCTAATCCTCCTCCTTTCCTCTCCTTTCTCTTCCCAAAAACCCCCCTTACGTTCTTTCGCCTCTTTCTCTTCTTCTTCTTCTTCTTCTTCTTTTTCTTCTTCTTCTTCTTCTTCTTCTTCATTTACCGGCCGGAGTTGCAGAACTCCGGCCACCTCGTCTTCTTCACGTTCTTATTCTTCTATTCTTCTTCACTAGGGCCATTCCTACCTTTTTCTCCACCGGACTGCTCACCACCGTGAAAGCAGTCCACGATATCCTCTCCACGCCCCACCGGAGTTGCAGCCTGCAACTGCGGTCGCCTTTCACATCGCCTGCTCCACCTGCCTCCTACAAACTCCGGCCAAAGCTCTGCACACCACAGCCAATGCCCTCCACTTTCTCATCCTCTTCCGGTGGCTTCTCTGCTCGAATGGCCAGCTGCACACCGCCTGCAACTTCTTGGGTTCACCTGCCGCTACACTTCACCTCCGCCTCATTGCTCTGCCTCCTTCCTAGCGCACCAGTAGGTAAATCCTCTATTCCTCTTTCTTCTCTTCTTACTCTTCTTCTTCTCCTCTGTTATTGATTGGAGTTGTACACCTGCAATTCTGATCGATGTTCTTTGTGGCTGCCACTGTGCGCCACCACCATCATCGCCTGCTGCATAGTGCCCTCTACTAGCACCTCCACAGAGCTTCCATGCACGAACCCACTATTCTCCGATGTTCCCAGCGTCCAACCCAATCAAGCAACCAGGTTGACATCTTCGTTGCAAAACGGAGTTGCAGGTTGCAACTCCAGTTTGCCTCCACCCGCTGCCCCCTCCTCCACCTACGGTGATTGGCACTAGAGCACCTCCATCCTTGCAAGCACGGTGTGCCATCTCATGCCGCTTCCACCCTCCACTGTCAAAACTTGTAGCCTAAAGTCCTCTTTCCTTGGACGCCTACCGTTCTCCCAAGCATGCCCAAGTCCACCCTTTCAACCACCATATGCTCACGGCTTTCACCAACATCTTCTACTGCCTCCATGGTGTTAAGGTAAAAGTTTTCCTCTTACTTTCTCTCTCTAGCATGTCCTCCATCTACATTTCTATCTCTTCACTTTTTTTTTATCTCTCTCTAGATCTTCTCACTCTCTTCCTCTCTCTAGGCCTTTTCTCACTTTCTCTCTCTAGTTCTCTCTTTCTCTCTCTGCCATTTTCTTTCTCTCTCTATCACTTTCTCTCTCTTCCTTAGGTTCTCTCTACTTTCCTTCTCTAAATCCTCCATTTCTCTCTCTAATTTTCATGCTTTCTAATTAGGTTTTCCTGATGTTTTATGGTTGTATGCGCATTTGATAAATTAATAAAGCAATTTGAATATTATGTTTTGGAGTTTTTCAGTGCATCTTAATCTAGAAATTATCTCTAAAATCATGTTTTCAATCACTTACAATCGTCATTCTCACCTCTCCATAATTTTCTAGCATAAATTCCATCATTTTATGTTCAAATATGCGCTAACCCGACTAATCCCGAGTGCGGATCGACATCCAACACAAGCCACTGTGCAAAATTGCTCATTATACAGGTTAAAAGTCTCGGATAATTATAAATTTGTTGAGATTAGGGTTTCCGTAACCAACGACGCGGAAAAATCCTACTATCTAACCACCTTAGTAGCTAAGAGGTATGGACGAAACTTATCAAGGGTGAAGACAACTGCCAGGAGTTCTTTCTCAGTGGTAGAGTAATTTATTTGGGTAGAGTTAAGAGTTTTGCTTGCGTAGTAGATCACGTGTGACCTTTTGTCAACTCTCTACCCTAGAACGGCTCTTAACGCGTAGTCAGAAGCATCGCACATCACCTCAAAAGGTCGAGTCCAGTCCGGGGGACGTATAATGGGTGTAGAAGTGAGCTCAGATTTGAGACGCTCAAATGCCTTGACATAGTCAGCATTAAAGTCGAAAGGACTATCTTTAGCTAGAAGATGGGACAGAGGTCGAGCAATTTGAGAGAAGTCCTTGATGAATCGCCTATAGAATCCTCCGTGTCCCAAAAAGGATTGGATGTCACGCACGGATTTAGGAGTGGGCAAGGTCGAGATGATATCAATTTTAGCTTTGTCGACTTCAATGCCCTGATGGGAAATGACATGTCCCAGAACTATGCCCTTTTTCACCATGAAGTGGCATTTCTCCCAATTGAGGACAAGTCGTTTGTCCTGACAACGTTGAAGTACGAGCCCTAGATGGTTGACACAGTCATCAAAGGATGACCTAAAGACTGAGAAGTCATCCATAAAGACTTCAAGAAATCTTTCCACCATGTTAGAGAATATGCTCATCATACACCATTGAAAGGTCACGGGTGCATTGCAGAGGCCAAAGGGCATGCGCTTGTAGGCAAAAGTGCCAAAGGGACAGGTGAAAGTTGTCTTCTCGTGATCCTCAGGGGCGATGGATATTTGATTATACCCTGAGTAACCATCAAGGAAGCAGTAGTATGAGTAACCTACTAGTCTCTCCAACAACTGGTCTATGAAGGGTAAAGGAAAATGGTACTTTCGAGTGTTGGTGTTGAGTCGTCTGTAATTGATGTAGACTCTCCACCCTTTCTTCAAGCACTGGGTGACCATTTTCTTGTTCTCATTTTCCACAATGGTGAATCTTGCCTTTTTAGGGACGACATGAATAGGACTCACCCATTTGCTATCGGAGATGGGGTAGATGATACCCGCATCTAACAGTTTGAGGACTTCATCCTGGACTACTTCCTTCAAGACGGGGTTCAACCTCCTCTGGTGTTCTTGAGAGGTCTTGGATTCATCGTCAAGATAGATGTGATGTTGGCACACCGAGGGGTCTATGCCTCGAATATTGTCTATGGTCCACCCTATCGCAGATTTGTGCTCGTTAAGCAGGTCAAGAAGTTTCATATGTTCACTCATAGAGAAAGCGGAAGCAATAATGATAGGGTAAGTTTCCTTAGGACCAAGATAGGCATAGGAAAGATCTGTGGGAAGAGGCTTGAGTTCCAATGTCGGAGCAGATGGAGTTGAAGTAGGTGCCACAGAAGACACGGATAGAAGAGGTTTGACCTCAGTAGGTAAAGGTAGGATGGGTTCTCTGGCCATGGTTATCAGAGGCTCGAACTCGATGAGTGGAGCGGGGATATCTATCAGTGGAGCAGTCTCCAAAAGATCATTGAGATTAGAAATGGCTGACTCTGTTGCAAAGTTAGCTCCAAAGTGTTCTAGACACTGCTTAAGAATATCTTCGGTTCGCGATCGGCATCCTGTTGCATTAAACGAAAGATATTGACCTCAGCTTTGAGGTTACCGAAAGCAATGGACATGTTTCTGTCCCGACACCCAATGTGTGCATACGCGGTGGCAAGGAATGGGCGGCCTAAGATGATCGGAATGCTGTTATCCTAATACGGCTCGGTGTCGAGAATGATAAAGTCCATAGGATAATAAAAGTCAGCGACTTTCACTAGGACATCTTCAATGATTCCTCGTGGAATCTTGATGGACTGATCAGCCAATTTTAGGGTCACATTGGTAGGCTTCATATCTTTCAGTCCTAACTGCTGATATACCGAGAATGGTATGAGGTTGACGCTAACCCCTAAATCTAGCAAGGCAGTGCAGCTAAAGTTGTCTCCAATTTCACATTGGACAGTTGGGCTACCCGGATCTTTGTGTTTGATCACATTGTTGCATTGAATGAACGCGGTAGCTTTTTTGGCCAAGAAGGCAACTTTGGGTACATGCATACGCCGCTTGACAGTGTATAAGTCCTTGAGGAATTTGGCATAGGAGGGGATTTGCTTGATAGCAGAAAGGAATGGGATATTGATCTGGACGTCTTTGAAGACGTCTAAGATTTCTGAGAATTGCTGATCCCATTTATCTTGGACAAGTCTGTCTGGGAAGGGAGGCTTTACTCGACAGATGGATTTGTCTTTAGCCTTAGATTTCTGCACAGGGATATCTGATGTTGGTGCAGAAGTAGAAGAAACAGAGGTAGGATTGGGACTAGTTTCTTCTGCGCGAGTGATGGGTGCTGGAGATGGCACCGGCGGTGGTTGGACTCCCATGTCCACAGTTTTTTCTGACCGTAAGGTGGTGACAGCTTGCACTTCCCCCTGATAGTTCTCATTCTGGCTCTGGAATTGGGAACCTATCTCATATACTGCCCCTTTTGCATTTTCTTTTGGGTTAACGATGGGTTGGTTAGGGAAGATGCCTTTAGCTTTCTCAGCTTCCAGGTTTCCTAAGTGTTGCTCTAGACGAAGCATGGATTGTTATTACTATTGTTCTAGGCGTTGCATAGATTGTTGTCGCTGAGTAATGAGTTGAGCTAGAAGGTCCTTGATACCAGATTTGGAGACCAACTGTTGAGGGGCAGCTAATGGGAGCTGAGGCACCAATTCTAGACTAGAGGTCATCGGGGCATTATAGTTATAGGATGGAGAAGTAGTGGGGACAATCTGTTGGTTCTGAAAGGTCTGTGGGACTCTTTGCTGATTCTGAAATGTGCTCGGTTGTCTAGAGTACTGACCTTGTTGGAACTGCTGGTTTTGAGTAGATGGGTACTGACTCTACTGGTACTGACCCTAATTGAATTGCCTGGTGGGTGGATTAAACCTAGGAGGATACGTGCCTTGAGGCTGACGCTAAGGTTGAGCTTGCAGTTGAGTAGACTGAGGCCTCCAAGAGAAGTTAAGGTGGTTTCTCGTGTCAGGATGATAAGATTGACTATACGAGTTCTGCATGGGTGGTTTGTATGTGCTAAAAGCACAAACTTCTTCCTAAAGAGGAGTGGGCCATCCTTCATTCAAAGGACAATGCTCAGTAGTATGGGAGGGTTGCAGACAAAGGGTGTAAGATTCCATAGGGCTCTCGTGTCCCACATGCATGATTGGGGTAGATTGTTGAGTAGGCTTTTGTACTGACACAGCCAGTGCCGAGACTGACTTGCTCAACTCTTGAATGACAAATCGAAGTTCAGTATCAACTGTAGCATCATGTCCCTTAGTGGTCCTTTGGACCGAAGTGGCTTGACTAAACTCTGAGTCAGTCGTCCAATGTTGAAAGTTTTCTCCTAACTCTCTCAAGAATTTGTATGCATCGGTCAAAGTTTGGTGTAGGAATTTTCCCTGGCACATTGACTCTACCATGGTCCGGGACTCATCAGTAAGTCCCTTGTAGAAGATGTGAACAAGATTGTCCTTATCGATGCTATGGTGGGGACACTTAGTCAGATAGTCCTGGAATCTATCCCACGCTTCAAAAAATTTGTCATTGGACTTCTGTCGGAAGGCCTAGATGAGTTGCTTCATCTGGTTGGTCCGAGTCATGGGGTAGAATTTGGACATGAATTTGCCCACAAACTCTTTCCAACTACTGATTGAATCAGTGGGTAAGGAGTAGAGCTAATCTGAGGCTCGGTCTTTGAGTGAGAATGGGAAAACTCGCAGATGTACATTGTCATCATCAAGGTTCTGATTCTTGAAAAGTAGGATGACATGGTGGAATTCCCTAATATGGGAATATGGGTCTTCTCTTGGGAGACGACGAAAGGTTGGCAGCATTTTGATCGTTTACAGCTTGATCTCAAATTGCACCGCCATGGTAGGTGGAAGAAGAATGCAGGTGGGCAGATTAGCAGAGATAGGGGCGAACGTCTCGATAAGAGGTCGTTCGGCTGCCATTACTACAAAGGTAGTAATACTGGGAGAGGCGGGTGGTGAAAGAGATGGGGAAGGATTCAGTGGAGGATCCACTGTAGGTACGTGATTCTCAGATCGAATCAAACGTTTGTTCGGACGGGTCCAAATGGGCATACGCTGAAGAGGCGAGCTCTAAACTTGGCAAAAAGTTGCTAAAGAGGAACACTATCCTATATGATGCACACCAAGCATAGATAATCCTATTCTAAGCAATCAGGATATCTTTTAGGAATTATCTTGTTAGTTTTGAGGCTAGAGTAGATTATGACAGTGGGCAGACCACTGGTTTATCTTTTAACCGTCAGACTAACTGTTTGCACTCAGAGGTTTTCACCAGGCTACATTCTTCAGAGCGAATCCTTTAGTACTAACTCTAGTCAATAACAAGGCAATCTGAAGCCTAGACAGACGTGCAGCACAATGGCTGTCTTAAGTACGTCCCAGACTAACCGGATTGGTCAAGTGTTTAAGAAGAGTGTTCCCTCGGGTTAAGCTAGGGTTGGTGCGTGTTCCTAGTCCACACACAACTAATCGCCGAATAGTCCAAGGTGCCACGTCATGCTCAGTGTACTTGAGTAGCAGGGACTTATGAGTGTGTTAGACAACAGGGACCCGCGCTCGTGGTCTTACTTCGATTGGATGTTAAGCGGGTTCGCTTTGTGTGGATTTTTTCTTGAACACTGGGTTAATTGTCTCTACTTCTTGATTCTTTTTAATTAAATGGAGCCTTGGGATCAAATCAGTTGGAATGATGAGGTGGGTGATGAAATCCCACCAGTTTCAATTTTGGAGCTGGGTCTGCTCTCTTAAGGTTGATTGATTAATGGCCATGCCACGCAAGTCGAATAATATGTATGCGAAAGCAAATAGACACGCTGCAATTAGTCACCCAATAATACCGTATCGCACTCAAGGCGAGGATAGGGACTTACCTCCTGTGGGCCATGCCACGGGGTCGCCTCCGTAGGATAGGGAGGGGTATCCAAACGGGCTTGGGCCTGACTCCACCTCTTTGAGCTTTCGCTCCCTACCCACACTGGATCATGTTCCTACACTCAATAGTTAGATTGGGTCTAGGGTTTTAGGATATTTATTGGAAGGTTTGACCGACTATTAAGGTTTCACAAAACACGCATTGGTTTTAGCCAATAATAGAGTTGTTTCCAATTATGGTTCGAAGTTAAGAATAGAAATTTTTGAATTTAGATTCAGAACTTTCTCTTTTCAAATGTTCTCAGATAAGGAAACCTTCCAAATAAAGTGAAGATTTAAAATCCCGTCTATTTTGAAAATTTCCCAAATTGATGAAATCTTTTCAAATTAGAAGATCTCTTATTTTAGAATTTTCCAAAATTAGAGAATATCTATAAATAGACTCTCTCCAAAATTAGAATGTCCTACAAATGGAAACCCTAATTTTGAGACTCCTTTGTTTCTGGAAACTATCCAAAAATAGAAAAGCCTAGAATCTATCTAAAACTAGCAAGAAATGAAAATCCTAATTTTTTTAATTTGTTGATTTTAATTTTTTTGGTATTTTTCACTTAATCTAGGGTTTCTAAAAAACCCTAGAACAAGATCTAGCAGTTATTTGGAAAGCAGTAAAAGTCCTAAATTATTACAACTTTGCACTCGGCCTTTCGAGGCATTAAAAATAGTAAGTTAAAAGTAGCTAAAATAACTAAAAACTAAAAAATAGAAAATTTCCCGAGAAGGTCGGGCTGTCGAAATTGAGCAGCTTTCCGATTTGGTAACTTTCCAATTCCGTCTTTACATCATTTTTCACACTTCCGTACTCTCGAGCGGCAGCGGTGCCATTTGAAAGTAGGGTTTTTCTGTCATTGAGAGAACGACCCTAATTCCAACACATTTATAATTTGATCCGAATTTTAATCCTGCAAAATATGCAATTTGTATAAGGATTCGTGTCGGATGTTGATCCACAATCGGGGTTAGTTTACGCAATTTGAACACATAAAATGATGGATTTTTTTTTCTAACGATGGTGGAGGGATGAGAATGATGATCACGGGATTAAAACATGATTGATTTTATGATTTTTTAGAGAGAGAAAACACTAAAAGAAATCCTGCTAACATGAAGACCACAAACAACCTATGAAATCAAATCAACACTTTCATTAAACTAATATACTTAAATAAAAAAAATCAACTAATAATAAAATAAAATGAATAGTAAATTCATTCAAATGAGAAAATCGATTACAGGCCTTGAGGTAAATCAAATAAAACTATGCTAAAAACAAAACAATCTTACCTAATGGAGATGAATGGAGCAATTAGTGGTTCCTACAACATTCAAGCCGAAGGAAAGGATGGATGGGGGGATGGTAAGCAATGGAGGCGGCAACTGTTTTGCTTTGGGTAGTAGAAGATGTGGACTAGTGTGGGCGTTGAGATGGTGATGATGGAGTTCGGTGGTGCGTGCGGTGGCTTGGTGCAGCAACAAAGAAGGAGATGAGGAAAAGGGGGGGCGAGCTGACGTGCACACCAGCAGGTAGGAGGCTGTGGCTGGTTTGATGGTGGACGGCTGGGGCAAGGCTGTGGAGGCGGTGAAGGAGATGGAGGAGAAGGGCCACGGTTTGGATAGGTGAGCTCCTCTTTCCTCTCTTCTCCTCTTCTTTCTTCTTTTCTTCTTCTTTTTTTTGTTGTTTTTCTTTTCTGGTTTTTTTTTTCTTTGTTTCCTTTGTAGCAGCAGCTATGAAGGGATGGTGGAGCTTTGATGGATGAGGACAATGGGTGCTGGAGAGTGGAGATGATGCAGACCGTGAGTTTTGGAGGAGAGAGGGTGGCTGTTGGAGTGGGGCATGAATGAGAGAGAGATTGGAGGATGACAGCTTGGCTTGGGAGGAAAAAAAAGATGGGGACATGAGAGGTAGCAGCAACAGCAGCAGCAGCAGGGTGGAGGTGGAGAACCAGGCGGCTAAGGAGGAGATCACCATGATCTCGTTCTTCCTTCTCTCTCCTTCTTCGTTTTTCTTTTCTATTTTTTTTTTTTTAATCTCCTTGAATAGAAAACTATGATGAAGAAGAGAAGGTTGACAGCCGAATGTTAATGGGATGGGGGCGTTATATTGAGAGACGATGCAAGGAGGGAGACTGTTAGGGTTAATTGGCCCTTGGTTTCCAAAAACGTGGAAGGGTATGGGCGGAAAAATGTGAGTTGCTGTTTTGAGGTTCGACTACACGTCTCTAGCATCTGCCACCTAGCACATGGGCTCTAACTTTTAGCCCATTTTAGGACAAGTTGCTTCCTCCTTTGCATATGGAACCCTCGTGCACCATATTAGGCAACTCATCCACCATTTGATCATATTTCAGTCACTATTTGTCGATCAGCCCTTCAATCCCATAGTTCTCAATGCTTTTGATGAATCTGGACCATCCATTTTGCTTTAATCACATCCACATTACGGCTGCATCTTTTTTGTTTATCCACACACCTACTAACTCGATTCAGCAACTTGCATAAATTGCCTATCACCCATGTGTGGAGATTTAACACCATCCAGCTATGTGCCACACGATTTCATCCTTTGTAATCAATTCATCCTCCGTTTGTCTTCTCACATGTTGATCCAGATTCAACATGTCTCCACTATCCATTTTGGTGAGTCCCTTGCAATTAGTGTATACCAGCCCATCTCATCGACTTTCCATATTGTGCCTTTCTTAGTTTTCTAATCATGAGAAACACAACCACTTTGGTCAATGTCCAGCATAGTGCCACTTGCCCTACGCCATTGGTCTACCATCTTGGTCAATATTACCGTCCTCTATGTTGGCCCGCTATTGTGGTCAAATGTTGTCTTGATTTGAATGCCACTATGTCAACGACTTGCTAAAACCATCTTAGCATGTGAAGTCGACCATTCTTTTCCATTTGACACCTTGGTTCACTGGCCCAAACATCGAGACCCACCAATTTGTCAACAACCAGCCTCCCTGTCCCTCTTTAGGAATTACATATGTCCAAGCACCTTGAGTAGACATCCACCGTTTAACCCATGTCCGATCGGGTGCATTTTTGTGATGCATCGCCTATTTGGGGTCTAGTAGCTTGGACCACCCTTGGTCCTTGACCTTTAATGTAGGTGCCTTTTGCTTTGTTACTAGGCACAGTTGGCCCACAACAATGGCCCGTGTCCAGGTAATATGCTCGGACTTCAAGAGTGGCCCTGTTAAGGTTCATTGGCTCATTTCTGCAATCCTCTGGCTCAGCCTGCATTTGGCCCATATCTTCTTATCCTCAGCCTGTTGGCTCTTGAGCTTTGATCTTAGGTTCTGGAAATTGATTGTGGGCCCGCATTCCATCAAAATTGTCCGATTAGTGCTCCTGCGATAGAAAAATCGCATAATGAGAATGACTTCGCATGTGGGTCAAATAAATGCGTATGAATGCATGCGAATATACCATTTTAACTAGAAAAGTGTGTTCTACACAATGAGAGAAACTCTTACATAGAAATGTTGATAAAAAATGTAGTTTTACGTAGGAGAGTGTGATAACCCTAGAAGGATAATTACTAAAAATAAGCACTTTTAAGCAAATATCAGTAACCGTTGTTACTCCCAATTGTAAACGAAAGATTCTGAGATCGAGGGTTCTTCGTCATCCTTGATGAACTGGAAAAAGTCTACAGGTACGAAGCAAATCCCATCTGCACTGATGGGTGTGACACCCTCCTCATCTGAGATGTCAGATAACTAAATAGTTGTATTTTCGTTTGGATATTCCCGTCGCGTTATCTATTTCGGGACCCCCTCCTCGGCCACAAAGACCATCTTCTTTCAATCAACTTCGCAAAAGGGTGGCACGGGCCTATTAGTGGCATCTAACAAATTGTAGAAACGAGCATCCACATAGTAGGGCTTCCATCTCTAGAATGGCTGCGCCAAACCCATGACGATCCCTTGCTGACCGTCCGCACAATACTTGAAACACTGGTGGTAGTAATGGATCCACGGCCTGCCCAACAGCAAATGATAGGAAGGGGTAGTATCGAGCACGTCGAAACGTTGGACGTGGTCCAGCTCGTTCACCACGATCCGAAGTTAGATCGTCCTGATCGATCTCTACACGGCCCTGCCGACCCCGTGGATGTAGATAGGTTGGGCAGTATCCACGGCGTCCATGGAAATGCCCAATGGGGATAGCATGCCTAAAGGGATGATGTTGACGGAGGATCCTATGTCCAAAGGAGCCCTGGGTACGACGACGTCAGCCGTGGGAATCGAGAAGCGGCGAAGACTTCGGCGGGGCTCTGGGATGTTCCTGCCAACCCTTTCCTTTCCTTTCCTCGAGAAGAAACATCGACAAACGGTTCCTTTCCTCGCTCTGCAACGGAGGTCAGAATTGTCTCCACAGAAAGTATGGGATCATTCATCTAGCTCTTCCCCGACTCGCGTTGCGAGGTACACGCAAAGAAAACCTCGTATTCTCCCCTCTTTAGAGTTGCCTCGGCGTAGCCACCTCGAGGGCCATCTTCGTCCCAGGGGAAAATTTTAATACCTCGAAGATGGACATCATAGTTGGGATCTTCAGGTGTGCCACCATGTCATACAGGGCACGAGTCTTTGATTTCTCACGACTGAGCTCTGCGGCCTATACTCGGAGCCTATTGATCTGTTCTAGATGCTTCTTCTCTCTTTCGACCCACTGTGGGTCTGGTACAACTTCAGTCGAGACCGTGGGGGCCCTGCTCTGTTTGGTTTCCTCTGTGGGCAAGTCAACAAGGGTGGCGGAATCCCTACTCGTGGGGCCATCCATGGCTCTTCTAACTCCAAGACTCTGTACCACCAAGGTTTCAAAAAGTTGCTCTTCAGCAACATTCTCATGAGAGACTACTCCCGCAAAATATCTCTGAGGGCCTTGGTTCTCAGTAAAGGAGGCAAGGTCCTGCTCCTCCTCCAACCAGTAGTCATCCGAGCATTGATACGAGTGACTGGCCATGCGGGCATTGGCCCCAGCCTCTGGGGGTCTGTTGCCTACTCCCTGTGCTGGCGGCTCCCTAGGTTGGGCCTGCAGTGCACCTGTGGAAATCTTCTGGTGGATGATGTCCTGCAGCTTGAAGCAACTCCTGGTGTTATGAGTGACGCTACGACAGAAGGCGCACCACCTGGCATCGGGCCCTTGGTTGGCTGGTCGGATTGCATAATTCGAAGGGGGTAGAATAAGCTGGTTAGCTGCCATGAGCCGATTGAAGATCTCCTCTATCTTCCAGTAGTCAAAGTTCAATTCTGGTCGGACAAGACGGCCTGGCAGTCGGCCTGCAAAGCGATTTGCTTCTAGTCAATTTTGCTCGTTTCTTTCTGGCACATGAACAAAGCGGGCCGGGTTCCTCACGTTGTGGTCGTGATCAATGAAGCCAACACTGCTATGGATTGCAGACAAGGAAGGGGCACCACAGAGGATCAAGTCCTTCTGAAAGATGAAATCGGTGCCTCGAACGAAGGTGTCCATGATAGAGCTATCATTGATAACTTCTGCTATCTTTCCTGCCTCCCTTTCGAAATTATCAAGGTAGGTCGTCAAAGACTGACCGGGGCTCTGCCGGTAATTATGGAGATTTTCTAGGGTAAAGACCTTCTTACGGGCCTAAAACTTCTGGTGGAAAGCTCTCTTCAACTGTTCCCAGCTGGAAATACTCTGAGGGGTAATGAAAGTAGGTTTTTTCTGCGTCGTTGGTTACAGAAACCCTAATTCCAACAAAATTTGTATCTTTTCCGATTTAATTCCTGCAAAAATAGTAATTCTTGCATAGTGGGAAGTGTCGGATGTCGATCCGCACTCGGGATTAGTCGGATTAATGCAATAACGAACATGATATGACAGATTTTTGCTTGAAATTGTGGAAAAACATGCTAGAGAGGATGGAAAATATGGAAAAAGAATGATGGGTGAGTGATTTAAACATGTATGAGAGAGATTTTTATTAATTACTAAACATAAATAAAAGAGAGAATTATAATTAAACACATTAATGTAAGATGAAAATGAACTAACCAAAATTTTATGAAGAGCAAATATCCAACCAACATTTTTGCAATAAGAAAGCACTAAACTAATCTTAAAAATCAATAAAAAAAATAAGAGATTCTAGAGAGGGAAACAAGAAAGACAAAATGTCCTAGAAAGAGAAAGAAATATAGAATGTAGAGAGAGACTATTAGAGAGAGAAAAATCAAAGGGAGAAATAGAGAAGAAAGTGACGAAGAAAGGATTAGGGAACTCACGAGAAACTTACCATGGACAACGAGGGTGGCTAGCCTTGGAGGAGCAGGTGGTGTTCATGGGCTTCAACCTGCAACTATGGAGGATGGGTGAGCGGCGGCGAGTCGAAGGAAATGAGCAACCTGGATGCTGAACGGTGAGTGTTGAAGGTTGCTTCAATAGAGGACGAAGTAGGAAGAGGCCAAGACCATTGCTGACTGTGCACGACTTGGAGATCACCAGCTATGAAGAAGAACTACAGCATGGGCGGTGGTGGAAGAACAAAATAACGGCATGCAAGAGTTGCAGGTGTGGGCGCTGAAGGTGAGAAGTCGGGCTTCACCCTGAGTTGCAGACCACGGCTAGGAGAAAGACGCACAGCCTAAACCACTTTTAGGAGGTGTAAAGAGCAGCAAGGAGAAGCATGTTGGCGAGCCCGATCTGTCCAAACGTTGATAATAGCTTTGAGGAACGACTAAAGGAGTAACAGGTGCTTTTCTTGGAGGTCCTCTAGTGCAACTCCGGTGAAACAAACCAGCAAAGGTGTTGCTGGTTGTGTTGGCCGTGAGAACGGTGACTGGCTATGGGGTAGTGGCTCGTGAAGAGGCAGCAACAATGATGAAGGGGGGGCGAGCTGGGCTTGCACTCCAGCAGGTAGGAGTCTTTCCTCTTTTTCTTCTTTTCTCTCCCTCTATCCTTTTTTTTTTTTTTTTTTTTTTTTTGTTTTTCTCTTTGGAGAAACGGTGGAGAGTGAGATCGGCTGAGAAAGAGGAGGAAGAAAGGGGCGGCTGGGGTTGTGAATAGAGAGAGGGAGAGGAGGTAAAGGAGAAGACGACGTGCAGAGGTCTGCAGCAGGTGGAGGCGGTTCAGATGCTGGCCGGAGTTGCAGGCTGCAACTCCGGTGGAAAAAATGGTGAAGAAGATGAAGAAGGTGGAAGAGAAGTGGAGAAAAACAGCCAAGAGAGGGGGAAAACGTGGTGGATGGTTTTGGGAGAGAGAAGAGGGGATTAGAGGAGGATTAGGGTTTGGAAAAATTAGGGTTCGTCCCCCTCCTTCCCCCTTTTAAAGCTTCCTTATTTCCTTTAATGGAAATAGGGGGTTTTTGAAAATAAAAAAAATAAGAAAAATATATATATATATATATATATATATATATATATATATATTTTTAAAGTAAAACACTACTTTTTTATGGGGAATCTCCCCAATTAGTGGACCCCCCATTTAATTAAAATTATTTTGAAATTCGCGGGGTCCACTAACTGGTCGGACAGCGGGTCGATGAAAATGGGCCCGGCTACTGGCCCGCATGGATTGATGATGTCTATCGTCTCACAAGATGATGTGACAGACAGTCTGATGGCGATCGGATGGATGGTGACTTGATTAGGACCCAGATTAGTAGATCGATGGATTTAGAGAGATCCAACGGTCCGATTGAAGATCCAACGGTCAAAAAGCTAAGGGAGATGAGATAGAGCTGATGGGCAGGAGTTCTGGGGTTAGGTCAGTAGATTCGAGGACCGAGAGATGAAAAGAGAGAGAGAATAAGGAGAGATGAGAGAGAAAGCATCAGAAAATAGAGATAAAAGCACTGGCGGAGGGTCTGGAACCCTGGTCTTCACTGTGACCATCCTCACGCTTCTCCAGTAGAGTCGACTATCATTCTTTGCTGACTCATGTGGCTTTAAACGCTTTGGTCCGTCTCTTGGTCATTGGCTCTCCTACTCTCTTCGTTCTTTGGGCCGGCTCTTTGGTCCTCTTATTCAGCCCATATTTGGCCCATATCTTCTAGTCATAGCATGTGGGCTCTTTAAGCTTTGATAATGGGCTTTCTTGATCGATGTGGGCTTGCAAGTCTCGAGAATTGTCCCATCGGGGTTTCCTGCTACAGAAGAGGCGCGTAATGAGGCTCTATCAGAATGACTTCATGTCTAGACTTTCGAAAATGTGTTTAATGCATGCAAATATACCATTTCGTCTAGAAAAGTGTGTTCTACGCAACAAAAGAGACTCTTACGTAGAAAAGTAGATAAATAGAGTATTTTAACGTGGGAGAATGCAATAACGCTAAAAGGATAATTGCTTAAAATAAGCACTTTTGAGCGAATATCACAACCCCCAACCAGCATATTGTCAATCCTTGGCAATTAGTGCGAAATAAATGAGCTTAAAAGGGCTCTGCACATGCTGCACACTTTTTCATATTAGCTCAGGAAAAACATCGTTCGTCAAATAATTGAATGGATGCAAAAATAGTTACGTGCTAGCGAAGAGTTGGAGAGTCTTGGCAAGACTACAGACTGATAATCATGACCCAGAATAGTCAGACTCTGCGTGTGTGTGTGCTCAACATTCTCATCATCCGACAGTAAAGATTTTCAGATCACCTCTAAGTTTTTATGCCTTGACCTCAAATCTCACATGTTTAGCACTCAGAATAGAATCACACAAGAAGGGTTTTCTTCTTTTCTCTCAATTTATATGTGAGGAGATGTGTTGATATATGAAAGCAAAGATCTCACATATGTATTATTTGAAGGAAGGACATCTTTAACAGAAGAAGATCTCATGATTGGAATACCACTTCACTTGGGAACGTTAGATCAAACTCTATAGCTTCTCCTTCTCCAATCTCCACATTTTATGATCGTGCTATCCTAGAATCAAGTAGGACTTTCCTGGGTTGTAATGAGGCTTAGGTCAGGTGTAGAAAAATAAAGGTATACAGGATTTCAAAGATCTTGAGAGGATATTTCCATTTTCTTGCATTTTTCCTGCGGCGTAACACCATTATCTGGTTCTTTTTCCTCTTTTTTTTTTTGTATTTTTCTCTTTTTTCTTGATATTTCTGAGACTGCTCAATTTCTTTTCAGCACTTTTTCATACTTTCTTTTCATATTTTGTTTTCAGCTTGAACCACTTTCTTTTCCTTTTGATTCTTCTTCTTTACTTTTCTTTTCACGGTACACCCATATCAATTATTCTTTTGTCCATCTCAAAATAAGGGTAGCCAGTCATGCTTCGTAGCTATACTGGATTTTAGGTTGATGGGTTTACAAAGAAAATGCTTTTATAGAAGGGTTCAAGGGGTTTCTAGTGAAGTATAATTCAGGTGAGTAAAAAGGCTGAATGGTTCAGAAAAAATGGCCTAAATCATTTTCTAGGGTTTGCACTATCATGTATACTGTCTTAACTGGATACAGAGAAGGTTCTGTCGTAGTAATCCAATGTTGATGTCGTTCCGAGTTTTATGATCGAAGCAAAAGATAATGAGATCTCTCAACGAATATTGCGGGCATGAAGAATAGTGAGTCATCTTGTGACTCAGAATTGTTGTATAACACTCTGAATTGATTAAAGGCTCGAAAGCTCACTGGGTTAGGTCTCCACAATTCTTCTCATAGGATCTCTAGAATTTCCAAACTTAGGATGACTCTGATGTTGATAGTGTACAATTGTGCCGAATCTGAGTTTTTCTGAGTTTTCAAACCTGCTGTAGTCACGCTTGACTTGACTCAACGCTAACTTTAAACAAAAATTGACATCCTCAATACTGACTTAACGAAGGTTTTTAGCTAATCAAAGTCAGGGTATTTGACACAGTTTTTGAAATTCTAGAAAACTTTTGGAGAACATCGGAAATCACCCCAAAAATGAGTTTTTTTTTTTTTTTTTTTTTTTTTTCAAAATGAAAACATGAGTTTTGGTAAATATCCACCCCCAACCAAAATACAGCACCGTCCTCGGTGCTCATGACCGGGACATAAAATGATGAAAAATCAGTGATGATGATGCAAAGATTCAGGAAGGATGTTACCAAGTCTGCAGAAACTCGACAGTGTGTGGTACCTGATGATCGGAAGAATGAATGTACCTGCATTTCCAAAGATATAACAATAATAACAAATGCATGAGACTCATGTACTCTAGGAATACCGGAATTGCCTTTCCGAAAGCGCTAAGTTTTACGTCTTCAGCCAGACATGACGGGGGTGACAGGCACCCCCAACCAAGTTGGAGCTCAGGAGACTGAGTGGATCATCAGTCGACATAGGCAGGATCGATGAGATCAATTTCAAAAGTCTGACTGAACGACACATCAAGTTCATGGAATTGCTTAAGACGCTGACCATTGACCTGGAATGAGGAGTGATCCTTGGGATCCTCAATAGTGATTGCCCCGAAGGGTGTGACTGCTGTGACCGTATAAGGACCGGTCCACCTAGATTTCAGTTTCCCAGGGAAGAGATGGAGACGAGAATTATAAAGAAGGACCTTCTGTCCTGGATGGAACTCTTTTCTGAGGATGCTCTTGTCATGTATCCACTTCATTTTTGCTTTGTAATTCTTGGACAAGTTGTAGGCATCATTTCTGAGTTCTTCTAACTCATTCATTTGAAGTTTCCGCTCCTCCCCTGCGGAGTCTAGGTCGAAGTTGAGCTTCTTAATGGCCCACAGGGCACGATGTTCAATCTCTACCGGAAGATGACAGGGTTTCCCGAAGACCAGACGATAGGGAGACATATTGAGTGGGGTCTTGTAGGCGGTTCTGTATGCCCATAAAGCATCAGTGAGACGAGTAGACCAGTCTTTACGTGTGGTATTGACTGTCTTCTCCAAGATCTGCTTGATCTGACGATTAGAAACCTCCACTTGACCACTAGTCTGCGGATGATAAGCTAGGGCAACCTTGTGGGTTACCCCATACTTTTTCATTAATTTCTCGAATATCCTATTGCAGAAATGGGTGCCCCCATCACTAATGATGGCCTTAGGGGCACCGAATCTGGCGAAGATGAACTCCTTTAGAAATTTGACCACTACTTTGTGGTCATTGGTCTTGGTGGGAATGGCTTCTATCCATTTGGATACATAGTCTACCGCAAGGAGAATGTACTCAAAACCATAGGAAACGGGAAAGGGGCCCATGAAGTCGATGCCCCAAATGTCAAATATTTCATCGACCTGGATGGGAGTTAGGGGCAGCATGTTCCTCTGGGAGATGCGGCCTAGATGCTGGCAATTAGGACAAGTTTTGCTGTAGATATGGGCATCTTTAAATAATGTGGGCCAGTAGAATCCGCATTGCAGAACTTTTTCTGCAGTTTTCTTAGTACTGAAATGACCACCACAAGGTTGGTCATGACACGAGGACAAGATATTGAGTTGGTCCGACTCAGGGACATAGAGACGAATGATCTGGTCAGGACAGTATTTATACAAATAAGGGTCATCCCAAGAGTAGTACTTAACTCTTGCGAGGAATTGGCTTTTGTCCTGTTTTGACCAGTGTGAAGGCATTTCTTCGGTGACAAGGTAGTTGACAATGTCAGCATACCAAGGATTAACAGAGATGGCGAACAGTTGTTCGTCTAGAAAGGTTTCAGGGATGGGCTGGATGTCGAAGGATGACTCTAAAGTCAGTCTAGACAAGTGATCAGCCACTACATTCTCAGTTCCTTTCTTATCCTTAATCTCGAGGTCGAATTCCTACAGTAAGAGAATCCATCGAATTAATCGAGGTTTGGTTTCCTTTTTGGACATGAGATAACGAAGGGCTGCATGATCAGTGTACACAACCACCTTAGTGGCTAAGAGGTACTGACGGAATTTATCAAGGGCGAAGACTACCGCCAGGAGTTCTTTCTCAGTGGTAGAGTAATTCATTTGGGCAGAGTTAAGAGTTTTGCTCGCGTAGTAGATCACGTGTGACCTTTTGTCAACTCTCTGCCCTAGAACGGCGCCTAACGCGTAGTCAGAAGCATCGCACATTACCTCGAAAGGTAGAGTCCAGTCCGGGGGACGGATAATGGGCGCAGTAGTGAGCTCAGATTTGAGACGCTCAAATGCCTTGACACAGTCAGCATTAAAGTCGAAAGGACTATCTTTAGCCAGAAGATGGGACAGAGGTCGAGCGATTTGAGAGAAGTCCTTGATGAATCGCCTATAGAATCCTCCGTGTCCCAAAAAGGACCGGATGTCACGTACGGACTTAGGAATGGGCAAGGTCGAGATGATATCGATTTTAGCTTTGTCGACCTCAATGCCCTGATGGGAAATGACATGTCCCAGAACAATGCCCTTCTTCACCATGAAGTGGCATTTCTCCCAATTGAGGACAAGTCGCTTGTCCTGACAGCGGTGAAGTACAAGCCCTAGATGGTTCAGACAGTCATCAAAGGATGACCCAAAAACTGAGAAGTCGTCCATAAAGACTTCGAGGAATTTTTCCACCATGTCAGAGAATATGCTCATCGTACACCTTTGAAAGGTCGCGGGTGCATTGCAGAGGCCAAAGGGCATGCGCTTGTAGGCAAAAGTGACAAAGGGACAAGTAAAGGTTGTCTTCTCGTGATCCTCAGGGGCGATGGGTATTTGATTATACCCTGAGTAACCATCAAGGAAGCAGTAATAGGAATGACCTGCTAGTCTCTCCAACATCTGGTCTATGAAGGGTAAAGGAAAATGGTCCTTCCTAGTGTTGGTGTTGAGTCATCGGTAATCGATGCAGACTCTCCACCATTTCTTCAGGCGCTGGGTTACCATTTCCTTGTTCTCATTTTCCACAACTGTGAATCCTGCCTTTTTAGGGACGACATGAATAGGGCTCACCCATTTGCTATCGGAGATGGGATAAATGATAATCGCATCTAACAGTTTAAGGACCTCATCCCGGACTACATCCTTCAAGACGGGGTTCAACCTCCTCTGGTGTTCTCACGAGGTTTTGGATTCATCCTCGAGATAGATGTGATGTTGGCACACTGAGGGGTCTATGCCTCGAATATCATCTATAGTCCAACCTATCGCAGATTTGTGCTCGTTGAGCAGCTCGAGAAGTTTCTTACGTTCACTCTCAGACAAAGCGGAAGCAATAATGACAGGGTAAGTTTCCTTAGGACCAAGATAGGCATAGGAAAGATCTATGGGAAGAGGCTTAAGCTCCAATATTGGAGCAGATGAAGTAGAAATAGGTGTCACAGAAGACACGGATTGAAGAGGTTTGACTTCAGTAGGTAAAGGAATGATGGGTTCTCTGGCCATGGTTATCAGAAGCTCGAACTCGATGAGTGGAGCGGGGATCTCTATCAGTGGAGCAGTCTCCAAAAGATCATTGAGATCAGAAATAGCTGACTCTGTTGCAATGTCAGCTCCAAAGTATTCTAGACACTGCTTAAGAATATCTTCGGTGGAGTCCGGGATTAGACTCTCAACGGCACACATTTCATCGGTCACTTCGCGATCGGCATCTTGTTGCATTAGACGAAAGATATTGACCTCAGCTTTGAGGTTTCCGAAAGCAATGGACATGTTTCCATCCCGGCAACCGATGTGTGCGTTCGCAGTGGCAAGGAATGGACGGCTTAAGATGACCGGAATGCGGTTATCCTGACACGGCTCGGTGTCGAGAATGATAAAGTCCACAGGATAATAAAAGTCAGCGACTTTTACTAGGACATCTTCAATGATTCCTCTTAGAATCTTGATGGACTGATCAGCCAATTTCAGGGTGACATTGGTAGGCTTCATATCTTTCAGTCCTAACTGCTGATATACCGAGAATGGTATGAGGTTGATGCTAGCCCCTAAATCTAGCAAGGCAATGCAGCTAAAGTTGTCACCAATTTCACATTGGACAGTTGGGCTACCTGGATCCTTGTGTTTGATCACACTGTTGCGTTGAATGAACGCGATAGCTTTTTCGGCCAAGAAGACAGCTTTGGGTACATGCGTACGCCGCTTAACTGTGCACAAGTCCTTGAGGAATTTGGCATAGGAGGGGATTTGCTTGATAGCAGAAAGGAATGGGATATTGATCTGGACGTCTTTAAAGACGTCTAAGATCTCTGAGAATTGCTGATCCCGCTTATCTTGGACAAGTCTGTCCGGGAATGGAGGCTTTACTCGACAAATGGATTTGTCTTTAGCCTTCGATTTCTGCACAGGGATATCAGATGTTGGTGCAGAGGTGGAAGAAGCAGATGTAGGATTGGTACTAGTTTCCTCTGTACGAGTGATGGGTGCTGGAGATGGCACCGGTGGTGGTTGGACTCCCATGTCCACAGTTTTTCCAGATCGTAGGGTGGTTACAGCTTGCACCTCCCCTTGACAATTCTCATTCTGGCTTTGAGATTGGGATCCGATCTCATATACTGCCCCTTTGGCATTTCCTTTAGGGTTGGCAATGGGTTGGCTAGGAAAGATCCCCTTAGCCTTCTCAGCTTCCAAGTTACCTAGACGTTGCTCTAGACGAAGCATGGATTGCTGTTGCTGTTGCTCTAGGCGTTGCATAGATTGAGTAATGAGTTGAGCTAGAAGGTCCTCGATACCCGGTTTGGGGACCGACTGTTGGGGAGCAGCTAATGGGAGCTGAGGCACCAATTCGCGACTCGAGCTCATCGGGGCATTATAGTTATAGGCGGAAGAATTAGTTGGGACAATCTGTTGGTTCTGAAAGTTCTGGGGAACTCTTTGCTGATTCTGAAATGTGCTCTGTTGTCCAGAGTATTGACCATGTTGGAACTGCTGGTTCTAAGTAGATGGGTACTGATTCTGCTGATATTGTCCCTGATTGAATTGTCTATTGGGTTGATTGAACCCAGGAGGATACATGCCCTGAGGTTGACGTGGAGGTTGAGCTTGTGGTTGAGTAGACTGAGGTCTCCAAGAGAAGTTAGGGTGGTTTCTCGTGTCCGGATGATAAGATTGACTATATGAGTTCTGAGTGGGTAGTTTATATGTGCTGAAAGCACAAACTTCTTCCTGAAGAGGATTAGACCATCCTTCATTCAAAGGACAATGCTCAGTAGTATGGGAGGGTTGCAGACAGAGGGTGCAAGATTCCATAGGGCTCTCATGTCCCACATGCATGACTGGGGTAGATTGTTGAGTAGGCTTTTGTACAGACACAGCCAGTGCCGAGACGGACTTGCTCAACTCTTGAATGACAGATCGAAGCTCAGTATCAGCGGTAGTATCATGTCCCTTGGTTGTCCTTTGGACTGAAGTGGTTCGACTGAACTCTGAGTCAGTCGTCCAATGTTGAGAGTTTTCTCCTAACTCTCCCAAGAATTTATATGCATCGGTCGGAGTTTGGTGCAGGAATTTTCCTTGGCACATTGACTCTACCATGGTCCGGGACTCATCAGTAAGTCCCTTATAGAAGACGTGGACAAGATTTCCCTTGTCGATGCTATGGTGGGGACACTTAGTCAGGTAGTCTTGGAATCTATCCCACGCTTCAAAAAATTTCTCATCGGACTTCTGTCGAAAGTCCTGGATGAGTTGCTTCATTTGGTTGGTCCGAGTCATGGGGTAGAATTTAGACATGAATTTGCCCACCAACTCTTTCCAACTGCTGATTGAATCAGCGGGTAAGGAGTAGAGCCAATCTGAGGCTCGATCTTTGAGCGAGAATGGGAAAACTCGCAGACGGACATTGTCATCATCGAGGTTCTGATTCTTGAAAAGTAGGATGACATGTTGGAATTTCCTAATATGGGAATATGGGTCTTCTCTTGGGAGACCACGAAAGGTTGGCAGCATTTGGATCGTCTGTGGCCTGATCTCAAATTGTACCGCCGTAGTAGGTGGGAGAACAATGCAAGTGGGCGGATTGGCAGAGATAGGAGCGAACGTCTCGATAAGAGGTCGTTCGACTGCCATGACTACAAAGGTAGTAGTACTGGGGGAGGTGGGTGGGGAAAGAGATGGGGAAGAATTCAGTGGAGGATCCACTGTAGGTACGTGATTCTCAGATCGAACCAAGCGTTTGTTCGGACGATTCCAAATGGGCATACATGAATGAGGCAAGCTCTATACTTGGCAAAAAGTTGCCGGAGAGGAACACTATCCTAAATGATGCACACCAAGCACAGATAATCCTATTCTAAGCAATGAGGATATATTTTAGGAATTATCTTTGTTAGTTTTGGGGCTAGAGTAGATTATGACAGTGGGCGGACCACTGGTTTATCTTTTAACCGCCGGACTAACTGTTTTGCACTCAGAGGTTCTCACCAGGCTACACTCTTCAGAGCGAATCCTTTAGTACTAACTCTAGTTAACAACAAGGCAATCCGAAGCCTAGACAGACGTGCGGCACAATGGCTGACTTAAGTACGTCCCAGACTAACCGGATTGGTCAGGTGTATAAGAAGAGTGTTCCCTCGGGTTAAGCTAGGGTTGATGCGTGTTCCTAGTCCACACGCAACTAACCGCCGAATAATCCAAGATGCCACGTCGAGCTCAGTGTACTTGAGTAGCAGGGACTTATGGGTGTGTTAGACAACAGGGACCCGCGCTCGTGGTCTTATTTCGATTAAATGTTAAGCGGGTTCGCTTTGTGTGGATTTTTCCTCGAACACCGGGTTAATTGGCTCTACTTCTTGATTCTTTTTAATTAAATGGAGCTTTGGGATCAAATCAGTTGGAATGATGAGGTGGGTGATGAAATCCCACCAGTTTCAATTTGGAGCTGGGTCTACTCTCTTAGAGTTGATTGATTAACGGCCACGGCACGCAAGTCGAAGAATATGGATGCGAAAGCAAATAGACAAGCGGCAATGAGCACCCAAATTACTCTGTATCGCACTCAAGGCGAGGATAGAGACTTACCTCTCGTGGGCCACGCCACGGGGTCGCCTCCGTGGGTTAGAGAGGGGTATCCTAATGGGCTTGGGCCCGACTCCACCTCTTTGAGCTTTTGCTCTCTACTCACACTGGATAGTGTTCCTGCAGAAAAGTTAGATCGCACGGTCTAGGTATTTGGGATTCTATTTGGAAGATCCTTGCCTTTTTAGGGTTCACTGAACAAGCATTAGATTTAGGCAAGTTTTTGAATTAGTTTCCAAATTCGAGATGGGTTAAAATTTTGGAATTCCCAGATTGGAAAATACCTAGATTGGAAAGTTTCCCAAACTGTGGAGATCTTCCAAGAAAGATTTGATTGCGGGATCTCTTACAATTTTGGGAAATTTCCCAAAATTGAAATTCTGCTAGATTTGGGGTGTTTCCTTTTGCAGACTTTTCCAAATTCGGAAGATTTCTAAAGATAGAAATTCTTCTAAAGAGGAAACTTCTAAGAGGGGAAACCCTAATTTAGCAAAGTTTCAAGATTTTAGAATCTTTCCAAAAATCGCAAATCCTTGATTGGTGATTTCTAAAAATCTGCAGAATATAAAACCCTAATTTTTTTGAATTTTTATTTTTGAATTTTTTTGTATTTTCTACTTAATCTAGGATTTCTAAAAAACCCTAGAACAAGATCTAGCAGTTATATGGAAAGTAGTAAAATTCCTAAATTATTACAAATTGCACTCGGCCTTCCGAGGCATTAAAAATAGTAATTTAAAAACTGCTAAAAATCAACAAAAACAAAAAATAGAAAGTTTCTCGAAAAGGTCGGGCTGGCCAAATTGAGCAGCTTTTCGCTTCAGCAACTTTCCAATTCCGTCTTTACGTCCTTTTTCGCACTCCCGAACACCCGAGCGGCAACGGCGCCATTTGAAAGTAGGTTTTTTCTGCGTCGTTGGTTACAGAAACCCTAATTCCAACAAAATTTGTATCTTTTCCGATTTAATTCCTGCAAAAATAGTAATTCTTGCACAGTGGGAAGTGTCGGATGTCGATCCGCACTCGGGATTAGTCGGATTAATGCAATAACGAACATGATATGACAGATTTTTGCTTGAAATTGTGGAAAAACATGCTAGAGAGGATGGAAAATATGGAAAAAGAATGATGGGTGAGTGATTTAAACATGTATGAGAGAGATTTTTATTAATTACTAAACATAAATAAAAGAGAGAATTATAATTAAACACATTAATGTAAGATGAAAATGAACTAACCAAAATTTTATGAAGAGCAAATATCCAACCAACATTTTTGCAATAAGAAAGCACTAAACTAATCTTAAAAATCAATAAAAAAAATAAGAGATTCTAGAGAGGGAAACAAGAAAGACAAAATGTCCTAGAAAGAGAAAGAAATATAGAATGTAGAGAGAGACTACTAGAGAGAGAAAAATCAAAGGGAGAAATAGAGAAGAAAGTGACGAAGAAAGGATTAGGGAACTCACGAGAAACTTACCATGGACAACGAGGGTGGCTAGCCTTGGAGGAGCAGGTGGTGTTCATGGGCTTCAACCTGCAACTATGGAGGATGGGTGAGCGGCGGCGAGTCGAAGGAAATGAGCAACCTGGATGCTGAACGGTGGGTGTTGAAGGTTGCTTCAATAGAGGACGAAGCAGGAAGAGGCCAAGACCATTGCTGACTGTGCAAGACTTGGAGATCACCAGCTATGAAGAAGAACTACAGCATGGGCGGTGGTGGAAGAACAAAATAACGGCCTGCAAGAGTTGCAGGTGTGGGCGCTGAAGGTGAGAAGTCGGGCTTCACCCTGAGTTGCAGACCACGTGATATTCGCTCAAAAGTGCTTATTTTAAGCAATTATCCTTTTAGCGTTATTGCATTCTCCCACGTTAAAATACTCTATTTATCTACTTTTCTACGTAAGAGTCTCTTTTGTTGCGTAGAACACACTTTTCTGGACGAAATGGTATATTTGCATTCATTAAACACATTTTCGGAAGTCTAGACATTTAGTCATTCTGATAGAGTCTCATTATGCGCTTCTTCTGTCGCAGGAAACCCCGATGGGACAATTCTCGAGACTTGCAAGCCCACATCGATCAGGAAAGCCCATTATCAAAGCTTAAAGAGACCACATGCTATGACTAAAAGATATGGGCTGAATAAGAGGACCAAAAAGCCGGCCCAAAGAACCACGAGAGCGGGAGAGCTGATAACCAAGAGAAGGACCAAAGCATTTAAAGCCACATCAAATGATGGCCTGCTCTACTGGCAAAGCTCAAGTGAAGAACAATGGAAAACCAGGGTTCATGACCCTCTGCCAATACTTTTTCTGATATTTTCTCTCTCATCTCTCCTTATTTTCTCTCTCTTCATTTCTCGGTCCTCGAATCTATTGACTTAACCCCAGAACTCCTGCTCATTGGCTCTGTCTCATCTCCCTTAGCTTTCTGACCGTTGGATCTTCCATCGGGCCGTTGAATCTCTATAGATCGCCATGTGATCTATCAATTCTATGCATCCGACCATCCGATCGTGCTACTGATCAGTCGATCATCCATCCTATCAACCACCCGATCTCCATTGTAAAATATCAGTCCCTAAGGCAGGTTTGATTGTAGAGAAATGCCTCAGATGATTGATTGTGGCTGAGAGCGTAGAGCTCGATTTCCGAAGAAAGGAAAATACATCTTTCCTTGATGGGTATTTCAAGGGGAAAATGCATTTTTCTCCCCTGGCAACCAAACACACCCTAACCCACATCCATCGAGCCCAGTGGCCCACTATCCTTCTCACCTACCTTCTGGCCCATGGCCGATGCACTCTGGGCCCACGATTTTTAGCGTTCCCATTGGCCAACCACTGGCCGACTCGTGGCGTCATCTCTCGGCCAACCACTGGCCAACACGTGGCATCAGCTCTTGGCCTAGTGGTCATGACCAAACGGCCCATAAACCTCGAGCCCAAGCCCGCAAGTTCAAATAGACAAATAAAAAATAAAAAATAAAAAATAAAAAAATAAAAAAATAAAAAATAAAAAAAAAAATAAAAAAAAAATAGATTTTTTTTAGAAACCGTGAGTTTCCAAAAGAGAAACCCACGGCTTCTCTATTAGAGGAGAGCCTTCTCTTCTTTGAGGGCTCTCTCTTTTTTTTCTCTTTCTCCCTCTTTCTCCTTTCTCTTCCTTTTCTTCTTCTTCCTTCCTCTTCCGGCGACCTTTCTCCGGCGAGTTGGTGGAGCGCCCCCCCCTTTTCTTCTTTTTCTTCTTTCTTCTTCTTTCTTCTTTCTTCTTTCTTCTTTCTTCTTTCTTCTTCTTCTTCTTCTTCTTCTTCTTCTTCTTCTCCCTTTTCGTCTTTGTCTTCTTCTTAATCTGCTCACCGGAGTTGCAAGTCTGCAACTCCGGCCACCTGCAACTCCGGTTGCTGCTTTGGTTCAGTCTCCCCACGCCTCATTCCCTCTTTCCTTCTCCATCTCTTACTGCCCCCCCCCACGAGTCTAGTCTGCCTCTCTTCCTTGCTGCTGCCGCCCATTCACCTGCACATCCTCCACCGCCTCCTCCATCAGCCGGAGTTGCAGGTTTGCAACTCCGGTTCTCTGATATTCGCTCAAAAGTGCTTATTTTAAGCAATTATCCTTTTAGCGTTATTGCATTCTCCTACGTAAAATACTCTATTTACCTACTTTTCTACGTAAGAGTCTCTTCTGTTGCGTAGAACACACTTTTCTGGACGAAATGGTATATTTGCATGCATTAAACACATTTTCGGAAGTCTAGATATTAAGCCGTTCTGATAAAGTCTCATTACGCACTTCTTCTGTCGTAGGAAACCCCGATGGGACGATTCTCAAGACTTGTGGGCCCAAATCGATCATGAAAGCCCATTATCAAAGCTTAAAAAGCCCACATGCTATGACTAGAAGATATGGGCCAAATATGGGCTAAATAAGAGGACCAAAAAGCCGGCCCAAAGAACGAAGAGAGTAGGAGAGCCAATGACCAAGAGACGGACCAAAGCGTTTAAAGCCACATGAGTCAGCAAAGAATGATGGTCGACTCTACTGGAGAAGCGTGAGGATGTCACAGTGAAGACCAGGGTTCCAGACCCTCCGCCAGTGCTTTTTTCCATTTTTTTTGATACTTTTTCTCTCATTTCTTCTTATTCTCTCTCTCTCTTCATTTCTCGATCCTCGAATCTACTGACTTAACCCCAGAACTCCTACCCTTCGGCTCTATCTCATCTCCCTTAGCTTTCTGACCGTTGGATCTTCCATCGGACCGTTGGATCTTCAATCGAACCGTTGGATCTCTCTAGATCCGTCGATCTACCAATCTAGGTCCCAATCAAGTCACCATCCATCCGATCGCCTTCAGAATGCCTGTCACATCATCTTGTGAGACGATGGACATCATCAGTCCATGTGGGCCAGTAGCCGGGCCCATCAGCATCGACCCGCTGTCCGACCAGTTAGTGGACCCCGCGAATTTCAAAAATAATTTTAATTAAATGGGGGGTCCACTAATTGGGGAGATTCCCCATAGAAAAGTAGCATTTTACTTAAAAAAAAAAAAAAAAAAAAAAAATTAAAAATATTTTTTTTATTTAAAAAAATACCCTATTTCCATTAATGGAAATAGGGAGCTTTATAAGAGGAAGGAGAAGGGTTCGTTCGAACCCTAATCCCCCTCTTTTCTTCTCCTCTCTTCCCCGAATCTTCTCCCCACGTTTTCCCTTCCTTCTTCTCCTTCTTTTTCTTCTTCGTCTTCTTCTTCTTCTTCGTTCTCTTAACCGTCGCCGGAGTTGCAAACAGCAACTCCGGTCGTCTTCTTCACATACCATCGCCAGCACGTCCTCCTCCCCCTCTCCTCCTATTCTTCTTCTTCTTCTTCTTCTTCTTCTTCTTCTTCTTCTTCTTCTTCTTCTTCTTCTTCTTCTCCTTCTTCTTCTTCTTCTTCGTTTTCTTCTTCTTTTGCCGGAGTTGCAGGTCTGCAACTCCGGCCGGCGAACTGCGCTCCACCACAGTCCTCTTCACAGCATGCTACGGTGAGCCCTTCTCACATTCTATTCCTCTCTTCTATCCTCTCTATCTTCCCTCAACACGTTACACAACTCTTACCTCTCTCTTCACCGTTCTTTCCACTCCAAGAAGAGGAGCCGTCAGCCACCACCGTCCTCCATTAGAGGCCTGCAACCACGACCTCTTGATCCGCCACCATCACCAGCGACCGCCCTCTCCTTCATCTCCAACGGTTGCTGGAGTTGCAACCTGCAACTCCAGTCCGTCAAGTTGCCTCCCACACCGCTGTCATCTCTCTCTCAAAAGAAAAGAGATAAAAAATTAAAAAAAAAAAAAAGAGAGGAAGAAAGAAATAAAAAAAAAAAAATCAGAAAAGAGAATAAGAAGAAAGAGGGGAGGAACATCCTCACCTGGTTCGTCCGCCTCCTCCACCGTCTCCTAGAGCCAACTCACGGCTTGCTCTTTGCTGCACTCACCACCCGCATGGATTCCACCACCGTTACATCCTCAACAAGCTGCTGCTACACCAGTGCAAATCTTGCAAGCAGCACCTCCCTGAATCCTCTCTAAGCCGTTCTCTCCCCGGCCAAAACCTACAAGCTACTGCACTGCCCTTCTGCTCTCCATTCAAGTTGGCAGTCGGATTGCAACTCCACATCAAGCATCGCACCTCCACCATCATCTTCTCTCGGTGATCATGGCGAATCACCACACATGTGCTGCCTCCTTTCCCTACACCATCATCATCGCCATCTCCCCGTCACCATGATCAACACGGGCACATCCAACAGTGGTTCAAAAAGGTAACAATTAACCTTCTCTCACTCCATTCTCTCATCCTTTCTCTCTCTAGGATAGGTCTTCCTCTCCCTACTTTTCTCACCTACTTTCATTCTTCTTTCTCTCTCTCTCTATCTCTACAATCTCCTCTCTACTTTCTCTCTCTAGTTCTCTCTTTCTCTCTCTAGTTTATTTTAATTTTTTTTATTGCTTATAATTCAGTTATTTTTACTTGATTGTAAGAGATATTTTCGAATGAATGAAATTGATTTGAATAATATTATGTCCCATTCTCTGCAAATTTCCCATCATTTTATGTCATTATCGCGCTAATCCGACTAATCCCGAGTGCGGATCGACATCCGACACAAATCCCTATACAATATTGCTCATTTTACAGGTTAAATGTCTCGGATAATTACAAATCTTGTTGAGTCTAGGGTTTCCGTAACCAACGACGCGGAAAAACCCTACTTTCATTCTCTCCACAGCAAACAAAAAAAAAAAAAAAAGAAGAGAAAAGAGGAGAGAAAAGGAGACATCACTCACCTTGTTCCCATCACCGCTGGCGACCTCCTTGGGCTGCTGTTCGTCGTCTTCTAGGCGAGCTTGCTGCTGCCCACACCTGCAACCTACTAAATCTTAACGCCCTGAACCACCACTCCGGCGAGCCACCTCATTCCACTCCTCTCCCTTACAGATTTCTGGTCTGCAACGGCATGCACCCTTCTCTCCTTCACGTCTACTCCCCTCTCAAGAACTGAAACTAGCCACCTCTCCCTTTTGCCATCCACCGTCTTCATCCCACACAGTGGCTGTTTTCCAACAGCACCACCGTCTCCATCAACACTGCCCTTTCTCTAAGCCGTTTGTGCCAACTGCCATTGGAGCCGCACCACCGTCTCATCATTCAACCACAGTCTCATCATTCGGCCATCTTCTCCAACCTCCCACGAATCAGTAGTATCTGCAACTCCGTCCACCATATCACCATCTCTCTAACAACTGGCAGCACGTGCAACACCCCTCTCCTACAGCCTTGGTTCATGTTTCTCCATCGTCTCCAATGCCAACCCACCGATCCTACACACGGGCTCTCCATCAAGGCCTACCGAGATTCCCTATTCCATCTTCAAAACAAACCTTGATCAACCTCTCCGGTAAGTTTGATGGTGAGTTTCTCTTATTTTAATTCTCTCCCTCTAACTTCTTTCTCTAAATTTGATTTTCTCTCTCATCTCTCTAGGACTCTCTCTAGTTTCTCTATCTTCTCCTCATTCTCTCTCTAGGAAACCCCTTTAGTTGCACTTTCTCTCTCTACATTTTAGTTCTTTTCTCTCTCTCTATGTCATTTTTGGCTTCTTCTTGTTTTCTCTCTCTAGACTAGCTTTCTCTCTCTAAATCTTCACTAGGGTTTCATTATTTTCCTTTATTTTATTTTATTTCATGTCAACTCAATTTTGTTCCAATGTAATGGATGGTTGTTTATGCATTAATGAAGCATTTTTCTTGATATTTAAGGTTTGATTTATTTCGCATTTTTTTGTTTTAATTAGAAGGTAATGGTATCTCTATCAAGAACATGTTTTAAAAATCCACTTCAAATCACCACTCTCAGCCCCACTATCATTAGCATCAATTTCTATGGAAAAATCCGTCATTTTATGTTCTTATTTGCGCTAATCCGACTAATCCCGAGTGCGGATCGACATCTGACACGAATCCCTATACAAAGCCTGTAATTTTGCAGGAATTTTGAGGCTCGGATCAAATTACAAATCTTGTTGATTCTAGGGTTTCCGTAACCAACGACGCGGGAAAATCCTACTTTCACCACGGCTAGGAGAAAGACGCACAGCCTAAACCACTTTTAGGAGGTGTAAAGAGCAGCAAGGAGAAGCATGTTGGCGAGCCCGATCTGTCCAAACGTTGATAATAGCTTTGAGGAACGACTAAAGGAGTAACAGGTGCTTTTCTTGGAGGTCCTCTAGTGCAACTCCGGTGAAACAAACCAGCAAAGGTGTTGCTGGTTGTGTTGGCCGTGAGAACGGTGACTGGCTATGGGGTAGTGGCTTGTGAAGAGGCAGCAACAATGATGAAGGGGGGGCGAGCTGGGCTTGCACTCCAGCAGGTAGGAGTCTTTCCTCTTTTTCTTCTTTTCTCTCCCTCTATCCTTTTTTTTTTTTTTTTTTTTTTTGTTTTTCTGTTTGGAGAAACGGTGGAGAGTGAGGTCGGCTGAGAAAGAGGAGGAAGAAAGGGGTGGCTGGGGTTGTGAATAGAGGGAGGGAGAGGAGGTAAAGGAGAAGACGACGTGCAGAGGTCTGCAGCAGGTGGAGGCGGTTCAGATGCTGGCCGGAGTTGCAGGCTGCAACTCCGGTGGAAAAAATGGTGAAGAAGATGAAGAAGGTGGAAGAGAAGTGGAGAAAAACAGCCAAGAGAGGGGGAAAACGTGGTGGATGGTTTTGGGAGAGAGAGGAGGGGATTAGAGGAGGATTAGGGTTTGGAAAAATTAGGGTTCGTCCCCCTCCTTCCCCCTTTTAAAGCTTCCCTATTTCCTTTAATGGAAATAGGGGGTTTTTGAAAATAAAAAAAATAAGAAAAATATATATATATATATATATATATATATTTTTTTTTTTAAAGTAAAACACTACTTTTTTATGGGGAATCTCCCCAATTAGTGGACCCCCCATTTAATTAAAATTATTTTGAAATTCGCGGGGTCCACTAACTGGTCGGACAGCGGGTCGATGAAGATGGGCCCGGCTACTGGCCCGCATGGATTGATGATGTCTATCGTCTCACAAGATGATGTGACAGACAGTCTGATGGCGATCGGATGGATGGTGACTTGATTGGGACCCAGATTAGTAGATCGATGGATTTAGAGAGATCCAACGGTCCGATGGAAGATCCAACGGTCAGAAAGCTAAGGGAGATGAGATAGAGCTGATGGGCAGGAGTTCTGGGGTTAGGTCAGTAGATTCGAGGACCGAGAGATGAAGAGAGAGAGAGAATAAGGAGAGATGAGAGAGAAAGCATCAGAAAATAGAGATAAAGCACTGGCGGAGGGTCTGGAACCCTGGTCTTCACTGTGACCATCCTCACGCTTCTCCAGTAGAGTCGACTATCATTCTTTGCTGACTCATGTGGCTTTAAACGCTTTGGTCCGTCTCTTGGTCATTGGCTCTCCTACTCTCTTCGTTCTTTGGGCCGGCTCTTTGGTCCTCTTATTCAGCCCATATTTGGCCCATATCTTCTAGTCATAGCATGTGGGCTCTTTAAGCTTTGATAATGGGCTTTCCTGATCAATGTGGGCTTGCAAGTCTCGAGAATTGTCCCATCGGGGTTTCCTGCGACAGAAGAGGCGCTTAATGAGGCTCTATCAGAATGACTTCATGTCTAGACTTTCGAAAATGTGTTTAATGCATGCAAATATACCATTTCGTCCAGAAAAGTGTGTTCTACGCAACAAAAGAGACTCTTACGTAAAAAAGTAGATAAATAGAGTATTTTAACTTGGGAGAATGCAATAACGCTAAAAGGATAATTGCTTAAAATAAGCACTTTTGAGCGAATATCAGGTAAGACTTACAAACCATGAAAATGTTGTCCCTTTAAGGGAAATCGAAAACATCTTGGCCATTAACAGCAGGTTCATAGAATTTTCTCCACACTGAAATTCATACCTCACCAGGTGCTCGGCGAGATCAGTGGTCCCGTCATATGCTGTGAAAGTAGGGACCACAAAGCCAGCTGGGTACGACTGTTGAGAGATATTAGGGGTAAAGACACCCTTAGGGCTGGAAGGCCCCAAAGTTAGGTCTCTCTCACGTAGAATATGGTCAGCATATTCATAGAGTTGGGTAGGGTCCATAGTAATGTTGCTCCCTTGTCCACTCTCGCTATTGACAGTAACCAGCTGATATTCGCTTAAAAGTGCGTATTTTCCACTGTTAACTTCTAAGCGTTTTCAAACTCTCCTACGTTAAAATGCTCTATTTATCTACTTTTCTACGTAAGAGTCTCTTTTGTTGCGTAGAACACACTTTTCTGGACGAAATGGTATATTTGCATGCATTAAACACATTTTCGGAAGTCTAAACATGAATACATTCTGATAGAGTCTCATTACGCGCTTCTTCTGTCGCAGGAAACCCCGATGGGACAATTCTCGAGACTTGCGAGCCCACATGCTATGACTAGAAGATATGGGCCAAATATGGGCTGAATAAGAGGACCAAAAAGCCTGCCCAAAGAACGAAGAGAGCAGGAGAGCCAATGACCAAGAGACGGACCAAAGCGTTTAAAGCCACATGAGTCAACAAGGAAGGATAGTCTACTCTACTAGAGAAGCGTGAGGATGGTCACAGTGAAGACTAGGGTTCCAGACCCTCTGCCATACTTTTATCTCCATTTTCTGATATTTTCTCTCTCATCTCTCCTTATTCTCTCTCTCTTCATCTCTCGGTCCTCAAATCTACTGACCTAACCCCAGAACTCCTGCCCATTGGCTCTATCTCATCTCCCTTAGCTTTCTGACCGTTGGATCTTCAATCGGACCATTGGATCTTCCACCGGACCGTTGGATCTCTCTAGATCCGTCGATCTACCAATCTGGGTCCCAATCAAGTCGACATCCATCCGATCGCCATCAGATTGTCTGTCATGTCATCTTGTGAGACGATGGACATCATCAATCCATGTGGGCCAGTAGCCGGGCCCATCATCATCGACCCGCTGTCCGACTATTTAGTGGACCCCGTGAATTTCAAAATAATTTTAATTAAATTTTAAAAAATGGGGGGTCCACTAGATGGGGAAATTCCCCAAAGAAAAGTAGAGTTTTACTTAAAAAAAATATATATATATATATATTTTTTTTTCTTATTTTTTATTTTTGAAAAATACCCTATTTCCATTAAAGGAAATAGGGAGCTTTAAAAGGAGAAGGAGAGGGGTTCGTTCGAACCCTAATCCCCCTCTAATCCCCTCCATTCTCTCTCCCAACTCTCTTGCCCCTTCTTCCCCTCTGTTTTTGGCCATTTTCCCTCCTCTTCTTCACCTTCTTCTTCATCTTCTCCGTTCTTGTGTCTCGCCGGAGTTGCAGAACTCCAGCCATCTGCAACTCCATTTTTATCCCCCTTAGCTCCATCTCCTAGCCTCCTTCTTCCTCCTCTCGTCTACGCTCCCTGCTGCTGCGTGAAGGACGGTCGCATCCCTCTTCTCTTGACACTGTAACAACGCCTCCACAGCCGCTGCAACTCCGCCTGGCACCGCCCCTTGCCGCTACACCGCTGCTCCCTGTTCCTCCGCCAGCCACTTGCTCCGCCTCTACCATCACCACCAGGCCGTCACTTCCTTCTTTGGATGGCTTCATCTCCTCCACGTTATCATCTCTCATTGCCGCTGCAAATCTACCATGCACCAGCAACTCTTGATCTCTCCATTGCTTCTTCTCTCTCGACTTCTACAAAGCTACCATCACCAGTTCTGGTTCCACCGTGTAAGCCATTCATCCACCTCTTCACTAGCAAGAACTACTTGCTGTACCCGACCTGTGGTGCTCTAAACACCACAACCTGCAACTCCGGTCGGAAACACCTCCCCCATCTCCGTTCACCACCTGTGCACCGCTCTTCTCCCTGGACAGACCAGCAAACCACGACCTTGGTCATGCACTCTTTCATTGCTGGACATACCATACCAGCAACTCTCACCGATGTTCACCTCCTTGCAAAGTCACCACCGTCCCTAGTTCACCATCATGCAACATCACCTTCTTCAACGGTGTTGTTTCTCCTTCACCTAACAGAAAAATTCCATGGCTAGCAAGCACGGTGTGGTCGGGCCCACCATCATGGCCGAGCTCCCCCTTCAATGGTCCATCTCCGATCCTTCTCCCAATGGTAAGTGGTAATCATTTTTTCTCTCTACTTTTCTCACTTTCTTTCTCTAGATATCCCTTTCTCTCTCTAGGGTTCTATATCTATCACTTTCTTTCTCTTATTTCTCACTCTAAAAACCCTTATTCTCTATCATTCTCTCTCTAAGGTTTCTCTACTTCTATCTTTCTCTCTCTAAAAATCTCTCTCTTTAGTTAGTTTTTTTTATGCTTTTTTGTATATAGTTTCTCGTTCAATCAATGTACGCACATTTATTTATTTCAATCAATAACATGGTTTCCTTTAAATGTAGTGTCTTCTTGTTGATTATTTCCTATGCTTTTAGTAGTTGATAGTTTCTCTCTCTAAAAATAAAAATAATGTTTCAAAATCCAATTTCATCTCTCTCATCTCTCCATGAATTTTTGACAATTTTTTAATTATAATCGTTCTTTGATTTGTATGAGCTAAGCCCGAGTGCGGATCAACATCCGACACGAGCCACTGTGCAAAATAAACTATTTTACAGGTTAAAAGTCTCGGATAATTAAAAATGTGTTGAAATTAGCTGGTGCTGTTGTTGAAGTCTGGGCTTTCTGGTGTAGGGGGACTTGCCCATCTCTCATTTCTCATAACTGCGACTGCAGGTGCCTCAATTGATCCCTGAAGGCCATGTTCTGTTCCCTGATGGCCCGATGGGAATCCAGTTCTTCCACGGAGGGCCCCTCCATAGGCCCTTTCCCTACAGTCTTTTCCATTTGGGCTGAAAGCCGTCCCATCTCCTGCCGAAGTTGTTCCATCTCTGTGTGCTGATGCTCGGATGGGTCTAAAGCCATGAGTTCTTGATATTGCTGCACAAGGCTGTCAATACAATCCAAAAGTCTGGAATTAAAATGAGTCGGAACAGCTTGCTCTCGCACCTCTACAGCTGTTCGTATTGCTTCCTCGATATTCAATCCAACCCAGTTCTTGCCAGTCATATGCCTTCTACTCAGAAATCCATGAAAGAAGAAGAAACCTTCAATAGGGTAGCTTATACTCATTTTGAGAAAATAATGTCTAATCTCTTAGACATTTTGAAAAGACAAAACATAAGTGATAAAAAGGATGTGAAGCAGTGCTACCCCCATGCGTACGTTACCCGAAGGTCCCATTTTTAAAACATTGAGGTATAGATATAGAAAAAACTTCCTCCTCGGAGTGGTTTTAAGCCTATATTTTCTACACAAGAATAAAAAATTCACTTTTAAATCATAATAGCTTTTATGGTAAAATCTGTTTAGAAATGATTAATTTACAAAGTATTAAAATCATCCTATTATGAAAATATGAACCCTTTCGAGATTTAACACATGGGGTTACGCTACCTCATTGAAAAAGGTGAAACAAACATGAAATTTGGCTTTAAAACAATCGGCGAAAAAAGATGTTTTAATGGAGGTTTAAAGAACCGCTTATTGATAAAATTGATCCCCTCTATCCAACGCTAACCCTATCGGATGTCGGGGCAATGTCACAATTGAGCAGGTTCGGAAGGTAGAGAAACACGAGTCCCGTGAATTCGCATTTTCTTATCGTCGCTAATTTAATTGATTATTGCATTATTAGTTTTCAAGCAATCATAATTCACATGCTTCTTGTATAATAGGTTATGGGATATGTGACATGGACATGCCAAATTAGTGAAAATTCATCTTCTTAGTGGGAAAACCAGAATGTATTAACAGTTCGCTGGATTACATGATGCGTACATGCTAAACATGGCATTGAGCAAAAATCCATCCGTCAAAACAATCCATCAAAATCAATAAATCGAACTGTGCAAATACCTCACCCCATCCCTTGGTTGGAGGAACTAAAGCAAAGAACAAGGAGCACAGGTCCCCGGCAGCGGCGCCATATTGTCTGGTGCAATTTGGCTATGCACGAGACTGGAAGTGGGTGGAGTGTGTGCTTGTGTCATTTTTGGGGTTCCCAGGGTATGGGTAGTCTCCGTTAGTCCGTGGGAGTGGTAATGCGGTATGTGCTGTCTCTTCTGAATGACCACAAACGTAATGGCATCCATCTATATAAAAAAATAGGACAGTTGTCCCCCATAACTAGCGGTTGAGATCTACGCTCCTTTTAAACGGTTAGATATGTTCTGGGCAAAAAAAAAATTCAACGAAGTCTTCCGTGCTCATTTTTTGCGCCTATTTTTTTGGGCTTTGACAGACACATATTTGTTGTCACACTCTTTGACAGACACGTGTAATACCCTGAACTTTCGTTCTAGGGTATTATGGTAAATTCACCTAATAATGCAAACTTAAAACTTTTTCAAACTCTTATTATTATTTTTATTGTTTAATATCATGTATGAGTATGTGTATTTAATTTGATTTCATTCTGACAACTTTGAAAAATCTGCTATTTTTGAAATTCGTTCTTTAGGGCAAAATTCCTGCTAAGAATAATGAACTATAACTTGCAGGGGACTTTTTCTTTCCTCAGCTAACATTCTAGAACTTTTATAAAAAAATTATTTTGTGGGCCCGAGACACAAAAAAATATTTCTATTTTATCTTTACCAACTTACCTGTGAAATTTGGAACCTTTCTTGAGACATGAAAACCCTAGCGGGAGATTTCGGGAGATTTTGACAAAAATAGTATTTTCATAATTTTTGAACTTTCCTACCATTCTTATATTTTTTAAATAATATTTAATTATATTTTATTTATTTAATAAGAGTGTGGGACCCACGAATCACTTTCGGGTCATTTCGATGTCACTTGACACTTTTTCGGTGCTTTGAACATTTTTATGTTTTTTATGTATTTAGACTACTTTTATGTGATTTGTGTGTGTGACATATGTCAATACCTTATTGTATGGACTTTTAAATTATATAATATAGTTTGATTGAATTAATTTATAATTATTTGTATTATGATTATTGGGTGGGGCCATATAGCCAATCTAGATACCTTTTGGGCTTAATAATATTCTTAAATAAAGCCTATTGATGTATATGGGCCTTGGGCCCATTCCTAACCCATTAATAGTGTAAAATATAAGTTTTTGAGGGTTGAAAAAGTCATCCCTTTGATAGTTACGAATTTCAACAAAATAGAAACCCTAATCCTTCCCGAAACCTATTTATGAAAAACCCTAAAGCTTTAGAAGCTTTCACAAACCCAACTCCATTAAAGAATAGAGAAAGCTCCATTAACCTTCATCCGGGCACCGATCGCACTCGAGCAATAAGGGAGAATTGACGGGGACTCTGATTTGAAGAACATACTCCGAGGAGAGGACGATCTGATGACCTTCAAATTTGAAGAAACTTTTGATTTTCATTAAAGTTCAAGAAATCTTAAAGTAAGTGCGCTTGATCCATCCTATACTTGTTTTTCTTCAAGATTTTATTTCTCTTTCATTAGATAATGGTTGATATTCATTATAAATTAATTTTAATAATATTTATTTTATTCTTATTGGGTTGATCTTTATTTTGGGCCACCATGATGGGTTGGGCCATGGTCTATTTTGTACCTATAACGGATGATTATGTTCTTTATCATTTTCGTTATACTTTTATAATTTAAATATTTTTATAATTATTTTTTCTAAATACCTCTTTGAATCTATTTTCCAAAACCGTTTAGTTTGTATTTTTCTGATTTGTATTGATTAAGTTATGATTTTCTTAAGTTGTTGGACTTTACAAAATAACCCAGAATTTTAGATTTTACACGGTCCACTTTACTTGGGATTTCGATCTATATTTTTAATCTAAATATTTTTCTAATTATTTTTCATGGATACCTCTATCAATCTAGTTTCTAGAACCTTTGAGTTTATATTTTTCTCATCTGTATTGATTAAGTTATGATTTTTCAAACGTACTAGACTTTTCTGTAAAACTCAGAATTTAAGATTTTACACGGTCCATTTTACTTGAGATTTCAATCTATATTTTTAACCTAAATATTTTTTTAATTATTTTTCACAGATACCACTATCAATCTAGTTTCTAGAACCTTTGAGTTTGTATTTTTCTGATTTGTATTGATTAAGTTATGATTTTTCAAACATGCTGGACTTTTCTGTAAAATCCAGAATTCTAGATTTTACATGGTCCACTTCACTTGAGATTTCGATCAATATTTTTAACCTAAATATTTTTCTAATTATTTTTCATAGATATCTCTATCAATTTAGTTTCTAGAACCTTTGAGTTTGTATTTTTCTGATTTGTATTGATTAAGTTATGATTTTTTAAATGTGCTAGACTTTTCTATAAAACCCAGAATCCCAGATTCTGTCCGACCCACTTCATTAAGGGTTTCGACCTATATTTTTAATCTGAATATTTTTCTATTTATTTTTTTAAAGACCTCTGTGAATCTAGTTTTTAAATCCATTAAGTTTATATTTTTCTAATTTATATTTATTTAGTTATGATTTTTACAAGAAATTATGTTTTCTGTGAACTACTTATTTATTGGATTTTGGGCGATTAATGGCCTTGGGAACCCTTAGTGGTTTGCTCATGATTATTGATTATTAAGGTTTTAACCTTGATGTTTGACTAAACCCTAGATGGTTTGACCTATACCTGTATGCATGGGGATCCCACCCATGTGTCTTGGATCTCTCATAGGGTTCGGCCAAGTGTCTTGGATCCCTCTTTAGGGTTCGACCTTGTGTCATGGATCCCTCATAGGGTTTGGCCATGGTGTGTTGGATTGTCTTGTGATTTCCACTTATATTATTCATCCGTGTTGATCGTGACCTTTGGTGATTGTTACATGTTATTTATGGTTAACCCTAATTCGTTCTCATATTATTACTCTTAATGATCATTGGTTCATTTTATATTTTTATTTAAATATTAAATACATGTGTGTTTATGTCATGTAACCCTAGTACATCTTGTTGTCATACCATGATCATCACGTCATTTCATATAAGTGGTGCATAAGGGAACGGGGTTGAAGTATATTATATATGTTATATTGGTTTTATCAATTAATCAGGGTTCGGTACCCTAGGGTGAAAGGCCCCAGACGTTATTATATCCTGCAGATGGGTCGATGAGACCGCTCCCAGTGCGGGAAAGAGATGGAGACCCTATGTGGTTATGGGTACTAGTTGCATTGGCATCCCTTACTCATCTGCATTCATCCTCATATTCATGCCATCCTTATTATACGATTGAGATGCATACCTTGATTAAAAAACTTGTATAGTATGATATCATACCATGCACACTATTGTATTACTGGGCCTCGGCTCACGGTGCTACACCGATATCATTTTCAGATTTTGAGGAGCCGGGTACGTGAGATGATTTTGAGACGAAAGACTTTGGTGCATTCGAGGAGATCGGCGAGGATTTGGGAGTCGATCCCACACTTTAGAAAGTTGTATTTGATTATTTTATAACATTATTTATTTATTTTCACGGGCATATAAGCCTTTGATTGAAAGCATGTTCTCACTTCTATCTCTCCACATTTAGTTGATTGATTGAATTATTTGAATTATTTGTTTCCTACATCTAGACTCTTTTTTTTACTTAGTAGGTTTTCAAATGAACCTTAGTAGTCTAATTGACCTAATTGGACCACTAGGGGACATTCATGGATCACCTCTGGGTTCGGGTACGGGTCGATCCACGGATTTTTGGGTCGTATTTGGGTATCCGGATTCGGGGTGTGACACACGAATGAACAGCCCTCTCTCCATCGTAGTGAAGACTCAAGACCCCCTCTGTGTCGTCTCTCTCAGCTCCGCCGTAGTGAAGACCTTCTCTTCGTCGTAGTGAAGACTGAAGCCCCCCTCTCTGTCGTCTCTCTCAGGTCAGTTCCTCCCTCCCCTCTCTCTCTCTCTCTCTCTCTCTCTCTCTGCTGTCTTGAGTTTCAGACGTTGGTTTGGTTTGAGTTTGGGGTCAAATCGTCAAAACCTCTTGAGTTTTAGTTGTCCTCAGATCCAATGCCTGAAACCTCTCTTTCTGGGTTTGGTTCGAGTTTGAAGGATGGGGTTTGAGTTTTTGGTTTTAGTGGTCCTCACATCCAATGCCTGAAACCTCTCTCTGGGTTTCAGACGTTGGTTTTAGTGGTGCTCCAACCCTGTCTTATTTTACCATTTTTGCTCTTTTAGGTGTGGGTTTTTAGTTTCAGGCGTCGGATTTTGAGTTTCAGGCGTACCCTGAAATGACCAAACCCCCTTTCCAACGCCTAAAACCTTACACCATTCTTTATTTCACCTTACACTATTCTTTATTTCAGCCCATTTCTGAGGCATATTTTGAGTTTCTGGCAAACCCTCTTTCCGACGCCTAAAACCTTACACCATTCTGTATTTCGGCCCATTTCTGAGGCGTAACCTTCAGACCATGCCTTTTGGGTTTTATTTTCTAATTTATTTGGTCTGTGAAAGGGGTTTTGGGTTCTGATCTGTGAAAGGGATTTGGTCTGTGAAGGGTTTGGGAAAAATGGGTTTGGCTTTGGCATGTTCAGTTTGATTCGTTTGGTTATACAGATCAAACAAAGCAAATTGTTTTGGGTTTATTTCTGATTTGTTTGAGTTTCAAGCATCCCCTGAAATGACCAAACCCTCTTTCCAACGCCTGAAACCTTACACCATTCTGTATTTCAGTCCATTTCTAAGGCGTAACCTTCAGACCATGCCTTTTGGGTTTTATTTTCTTATTTATTTGGTCGGATATTGGGGTTTGGGTTCTGATCTGTGAAAGGGGTTTTGGGTTCTGATCTGTGAAAGGGATTTGGTCTGTGAAGGGTTTGGGAAAAATGGGTTTGGCTTTGGCATGTTCAGTTTGATTCATTTGGTTATACAGATCAAACAAAGCAAATTGTTTTGGGTTTGTTTCAGCCATTTATGAGGCGTACCCTGAAATGACCAAGCCCTCTTTTATTTCAAACCATTTGGATTTCAGCCAGACTTACATCTAGATTTGTTTGCTTCGTTACTTGCATCTATATTTTCTGTTTAGCGTGTGTTCTTTTTTACTATTGCTATGTATGTGCTGCAATGTTTATGGTTCATCTATATTTTGTTTCAATTAAATGTGTATGGAATGCTTTCTCAGACAGAGTTCAAGTAGCATTTAATTGTTAGCGATCCTTTTGGCTGGAGTCTAGATTATTAAAAGAGTTCAAGCAACATTTAATTGTTAGTGATCCTTTTGACTGTTAAATCTATTTTCTGTTCAGCGTGTATTCTTTTTATTGTTGCTATGTACGTGCTGCAATGTTTATGGTTTTCATGTCTTTCATGGTTTTGGAATGGTTTTTGGGCTTGGGGGTTTTAAATTGAGTGGGTTGTTTGAGGTTTGGGGATGAGGTTGGGAAGCAATCCTTCATCTTCATGCTTTTCATGAGATGGGGAAATTGATAATAGAGGGCTGGCTATAGTGGGTTGTTTGAGGATTGGGGTTTTGGAATGGTTTTTGGGTTTGGGAGTTTTGAAGTGAGTGGGTTGTTTGAGGTTTGGGGATGAGGTTCAGGAGCAATCCACCACTGTATCAAGCTGTAAGGAGATATTTCATTTGACATGGAACCCTTGAAACATGGGTTCGAGCATTATTTTGAGCTCGGAGGAACCCTTGAAACATGGGTTCGAGCATTATTTTGAGCTGGGAGGATATGAACATTGTGGTTGCCATGTCAGTTATTGCACTAATTATTTGAATGAATAATATATACTTCCCTTTTGACCATGTGTGAATGTAGTAGATGGGGATTGCATAGTGTACTTAGAATGCAATTATTTTTTTAACTTGGAGTGGTCTTGCTCAGTTGCTTGAAACTAAAGTTCTCAAACATGCTCACTTTTTTCCATTTTGTGGAGTAAGCTGCCGAAGATTTGACCAAGCCTTATGTCCTAAGTCCTTTATTTATTTTTCTTTGGTGGGCATGTGTCTGCTTTATTGGATAGGTTAATGAGCAACTTTATATCAAAACTGTAAAGGCTATTGTGTCCTCTTTTAACTTTCTAACTTGGGATACATATAAATTTGACAAATCTAATATTCTAATACAACTTCTCTAATAGTGGCTATGCTACATACATTTGTAAGTACTAACTACTAGGCTGTCATAACAGAAACGTTACAATGTTATATCCGACCATTTAAATAGATATTTTCAGGTCATTTGTTCAGTTTCTGACGCCAAACAGCATGTAGATATTGGTGGATTTGGATGATATAAATGCTTCTTCCTCTGTTGTGCTTTGATGTCTCGAGTTGATTTCCTTACTAATTTTTTTGCTGATTTACAATCCTTGATTGCTGATTGTACATGTTGATTGTGTTGCACATGGCCTACAAAACGTGTTAACTGGACAATTGCCAATCATGCAAATTTTTGGTTTGGCCCACCCTTAGCTTTTGGCTTTTCTCACTGATTTCTACTAATGCCTTTCCAAAGCATTACTTTAATTTAGCATGTATGAATGCCCTAACTCTTATATTGGATGATTACTTATGCTCTTCAAATGTCTAACCATATATTTACTTTCTTCATTTGCAGGTCTCAAAATGGAGAAATTGTGTTGAGCTTGCAACGAAACTATAAGGTTGGTTTTTCTTTTCTCTTCATTTATCTATTTTAGATGTTGTAAGTATTGGTAATAAATATTTGTAAGTACTAAGTAGATGATGTAAGGCTATACACCATATATATGTTTGAATACATGTTGCCATGTGTTGTCAGTTTATTTTCCTCCCTCTAAATGACTGTTATTTGATAGATGTGGGATACTTGAACCCTCAGAAGACATTAGAGATTATCATGATAACATTGGCTTTCCAACTACTGTAAGTTAGGATCGATTGTGCATTTGCTAACAAATTTTGTGAAGTTATTACGAGTTCTGTTGGATGTCAAATTTGGTCTACTATCATATCATCATCATCATTTTTATCTGTTGCTTAGATGTCAAATTGGCAGATTCATGCATTATTTTTAGATTTTTGAACCACCATAGTATTATTGTTACTTGGAGAAGAAATAATCTGAGTTTTAAATTTTGGTTTTGTTGGCGTGATAGGTCAATCAACTAGAATGTTCTTCTTAGGCTTTAGAGTGTGGCTTTTCCCATAAATTGAATAGTTACAATTTTATAGATTCATATGTTTTCATATATTATTACTGAATGTGTATACTGCCTTCTTGCAGTCTAGGGTTCGAATTGATTTCAAGTGAATTCAAAACTTGAGGTTCTTTGTGTGACGATATAGAGTCCCTTCTTTTCTTTGTGTTTCACACATGGCGAACAACAAGGCGATTGCAGATATGGTGAAGAGATTTTGTTTCTTTAATCTTCATTGATATTTAATGGATCAATTGTCCTTTTATACTTACCTTCAACGGTGAACCATCAATTCTTTTTTCCTCAGTATTGTTGCATATCCATTGTATTTGTGTGGTCTTATCACATAATCTCTACGAGAGGCTTCTTTCTGAAATCATAGTTCGCCAGGTTTATGGATTAATAGTTACTTAAATGAGTGTGTGTCTTCAGAAACATATATAAAGTCACAAAAAATAGGCACCCACAGATCTGATGTAGCTTTCAAGTGTTCTCTTTTAAGGTCATTTAAATAAATGTAAGGTTAGTTTAATCCCTTTTTCTGAATTCACAGATTCTGCTAAGTGGGAAGCATTCAATTCTTGGAAGGACAATTGTTGTTCATGCTAATTGATATTCACTCAAAAGTGCTTATTTTAAGCAATTATCCTTCTAGCATTGTCACTCTTCTACGTAAAACTGCATTTTTTATCAACATTTCTACGTCAGAGTTTCTCTCATTCTGTAGAACACACTTTTCTGGTTAAAATGGTACATTCGCATGCATTCATACGCATTTATTTGACCTACATGCGAAGTCATTCTCATTACGTGATTTTTCTATCGCAGGAGCACTAATTGGGCAATTTTGATGGCATGCGGGCCCACAATCAACTCCCAGAACCTAGGATCAAAGCTCAAGAGCCAACAGGTTAAGGATGAGGAGATATAGGCCAAAGACGGGAAGAGCTAGAGAGTCGAAAGAATCGAGGGACGACCAAGAGAGAATGAAAGACAAGCCCTCAAAGAAGAAACTAAGGAGATTAGAGCTTATAAACCAACACAAGGCGAGTGCCTGCTCAGTTGGTGAAGCATGTAGAAGACCAAGTCAGAGATCAGGGTTCATGACCCTCTGCTAGCATTTTCTCTCTATTTTGTAATATTTTCTCTCTTCTCTCTCGACTCCCTCTCCGTTATAGTCTACCATCTGATCGCCAGTAGATCATCAATCCGATCATCCACCCAATCATCCTTTCAATGAACCATCCGATCTCCATTCCCCTAAGTCTCGATCTTGTGGATCTCCTCCTTTCCAACCCCCTGGCCCAGTAGATCACTTACCATCAGGCACATTGGCTCACGATTCAGCTGGCCCACTATCGGGCTAATGCCCTATGCACCCTGGGCCCACGATTTTTGGCATCATTCCGCGATCCCCTGGCCAACCCATCCAATGACCTATGGCCCTCAAAACTCACAGCCTTTGTCCGATCCGTTGCGTGGACCACATGGGATAATAATTTTTTATGTATAAAAGGTGGTTTGTTAAAAGTAAAAATTATTTCACAAAATAAACAAATCATTATTTTTTCCAAAAGATAAGATTTGATTTCATCAAGGACATGGCCATACAAGGAATAATAGTGCTAAACTTTCCTAGAAATGTTAGCAAACATGGATGTGGCTGATTTAGAAGGAAGAGATCGATGGCAAGGATTTCATCAAGTAAAATAAAGGACTTTTTTAAAAATAGAAGTTTTGAAAATAGGAAATGAAGAGGGCGTGATCGAGGATCTTTCCAAAAGGGGAGCCCTCCCTTCATTCCACGTCAAAATCCCCCACATCTCTCACTCTAGAGGCTCTCGAACATATCTCCTCTCCTCATTCCTCCCAACCGTCATCTCCCCCATCTCTTCCCTCTCCTAAAAACCCAGCCACCATCTCTTCCATTATCGCCTCTCTCACAAAAACCAGAAAAAGAAATAAAAAAAAATAAAATAAGAGAAGTAAGAGAGGAGAGAACGGTGGGTTCCATCTAACTCAGCCCGCCTACAACAGCACCTCCACCATTGCCATCTTCATGCTTCATCCACCATTGAAGGATCTCCACGTCAGCTCCATCTCCCACCTGCAAACGAGTTGCAGGTGGTGAAAACCCCCAAACCGTCCTCATCTTCTTCATCAAAAAAAAAAAAACCAGAAAAAAAAAAAAGAAAAGAAGAAGAGAGAAGAAGGAGATCAAAGCCTGCACGTTCCTCTTTGAGTCACCACGACCACCATCATCCCTTGCAAGAAGCCCAACACCCATCTCATTGCTGCTTGTCCTTCTTAATCTTTTCTTTTACCGGAGTTGTAGTCTGCAACTCCGGTCAGCCAAACTCCAAAGCAACGTCTCCTCATGTTGCTGGTTCATTTCTCTCAAACCAGCACCTTGTGGTTCCCTTCTCCTTGAACCTATGAACCAGATCGTCAAGATCTAACGGCCTGCACCTGTTTCACCGCCTCTTGCCATTGATTCCGGCGAGAAGCTCGCCGGAATCTGCACTCCACCGTCAACACTGCAACTCACCACTGCCATAACCTTCACCATCCTCCTCTTGCACACACACGTACTCGCCTACCAACGTCCTCTTCCTCCATCTCTTCCCCACTCCTCTCCTTTGCTTTCTCTCCAGTCGTCTTCTTCAAAGAAAAAAGAAAAAAAAAGGAAAACCAAAAAAAAAAATAATAAAAGAGAAGAAGAAAAAGGATAGAAAGAGGGAGAGAAGGGAGCGCTCTTAGATCTCCACGCTGGTGCGCCCCCTTGTGTGCATCTCTTGGACGTTTCTGGTTCTCCAAAAACCAGATGGCCATCATCTCCATTTGGCTCCTCCTCAAGCCGCTGCTGCACCTGCACCTCCTCCATCGCTGAGCCACCACCGCCCATTCTACTTCACCATCATAAGTTGCTGGTTCAGCCAGCAAGCCTTCCTCACCAACCGTCTGCTACCGGCGCCTCCATCTCAAACGCCTTTGAGAGGATAAGCCGCTGTGCTCCTCCGCCCTCCAATTTTTTGCCATCAAAGGCAACACCCTCAATTGGTGCACTATGATGCTCCTTCACGGGCTGACCGGAACCTCCACCATGATTCATGGGCCAATCCCACTTCACTCCGGACAGCCATGAAACTTGAGTCCAGGGACCATTCATCTCCATTAATAAGTTCTTGGGTAAGTTTCTCTCTCTAGTTTTCTTTTCTCTCTCTAGGATCTTCCAAAATTATGTTCTCTCTAAAAATCTCTTATTTCTCTATCTATCTTACTCTTTCTCTCTCTACTACTCTCTTTATCTTGCTTGTTAGAATTAATTTCATGTTATTTGCTTAAGTAGTGGATTCTAGCATTGTAAACTTTATTTCGTTGAAAGACTAAAAAAAAAAAAAAAAATTTTGATTTTAGCGTGTTGTTCTCTCTCAATCTTCTTTCATGTCTCTCTAAAATGAAGCTGCTTTAAATCAATCCTCCATTGCACCTCATCCATCAATTTTTGTAATATTTTTCGTCATTTCATGTTCGTTATTGCGCTCATCTGACTAATCTCGAGTGCGGATCGACATCCGACACTGTCCACTGTACAAGCTTCAGTATTTTGCAGAAATAAACAGTGAACTAGAAGGATCAAGTTAAAAATGTGTTGAAACCAGGGTTTCTGATCCAACGACATGGAAAAACCCAACTTTCAAATGGAGTCGCTGCCGCTCGGGTGTTTGGGAGTGCGAAAAAGGACGTAAAGACAGAATTGGAAAGTTGCTGAAGTGGAAAGCTGCTCAATTTGGACAGCCCGACCTTTTCGGGAAACTTTCTATTTTTTGTTTTTAGTGATTTTTAGCAATCTTTTAAATTACTATTTTTAATGCATCGGAAGGCCGAGTGCAATTTGTAATAATTTAAGAATTTTACTGCTTTTCATATAATTGCTAGATCTTGTTCTATGTTTTTTTAGAAACCCTAGATTAAGTGGAAAATACCAAAAAAATAAAAAAATCAAAATTCAAAAAAATTAGGGTTTTATATTTTGCAGATTTTTAGAAATCACCAATCAAGGATTTGCGATTTTTGGAAAGATTCTAAAATCTTGAAACTCTGCTAAATTAGGGTTTCCCCTCTTAGAAGTTTCCTCTTTAGAAGAATTTCTATTTTTAGAAATCTTTCGAATTTGGAAAAGTCTGCAAAACGAAACATCCCAAATCGAGCAGAAATTTAATTTTGGGAAATTTTCCAAAATTGTAAGGGATCTCGCAATCAAATCTTTCTTAGAAGATCTCCACAGTTCGAGAAACTTTCCAATCTAGGTATTTTCCAATCTGGGAATTCCTAAATTTTACCTTATCTCGAACTTGGAAATTAATTCAAAAACTTGCCTAAATCCAATACGTGCTCTGTGAACCCTAAAAAGGCAAGGATCTTCCAAATAGAATCCCAAATACCTAGGCCGTGCGATCTAACTTTTTTGCAGAAACACGATTCAGTGTGGGTAGGGAGCGAAAGCTCAAAGAGGTGGAGTCAGGCCCAAGCCCATTAGGATACCCCTCCCTAACCCACAGAGGCGCATCACTGCCGCTTGTCTATTTGCTCTCGCATACATATTCTTCGACTTGCGTGGCGTGGCTGTTAATCAATCAACTTTAAGAGAGCAGACCCAGCTCCAAAATTGAAACTGGTGGGATTTCATCACCCACCTCATCATTTCAACTGATTTGATCCCAAGACTCCATTTAATTAAAAAGAATCAAGAAGTAGAGCCAATTAGCCCGGTATTCGATGAAAAATCCACATAAAGCGAACCCGCTTAACATCCAATTGAATTAAGACCACGAGCGCGGGTCCCTGTTGTCTAACACACCCATAAGTCCTTGCTACTCAAGTACACTGAGCTCGACATGGCATCTTGGACTATTCGGCGGTTAGTTGCATGTGGACTAGGAACACGCATCAACCCTAGCCTAACCCAAGGGAACACTCTTCTTATCCACTTGATCAATCCGGTTAGTCTGGGACGTACTTAAGTCAGCCATTGTGCCGCGCGTCTGTCTAGGCTTCGGATTGCCTTGTTGTTAACTAGAGTTAGTACTAAAGGATTCGCTCTGAAGAGTGTAACCTGGTGAGAACCTCTGAGTGCAAAATAGTTAGTCCGGCGGTTTAAAGATAAACCAATGGTCCGCCCACTGTCATAATCTACTCTAACCCCAAAACTAACAAAGATAATTCCTAAAATATATCCTGATTGCTTACAATAGGATTATCTGTGCTTGGTGTGCATCATTTAGGATAGTGTTCCTCTCTGGCAACTTTTTGCCAAGTATAGAGCTTGCCTCATCAGCGTATGCCCGTTTGGACTCGTCCGAACAAGCGCTTGATTCGATTTGAGAATCACGTACCTACAGTGGATCCTCTACTGAATTCTTCCCCATCTCTTTCCCCACCCGCCTCCCCTAGTACTACTACCTTTGTAGTCATGGCAGTTGAACAACCTCTTATCGAGACGTTCGCCCCTATCTCTGCTAATCCCCCTACTTGCATTATTCTCCCACCTACTACGATGGTACAGTTTGAGATTAGGCAGCAGATGATCCAAATGCTGCCAACCTTTCGTGGTCTCCCAAGAGAAGACCCATATTCCCATATTCGGGAATTCCAACATGTCATCCTACTTTTCAAAAATCAGAACCTCGATGATGACAATGTGCATTTGCGAGTTTTCCCATTCTTGTTCAAAGACCGAGCCTCAGATTGGCTCTACTCCTTACCCGCTGATTCAATCAGCAGTTGGAAAGAGTTGGTGGGCAAATTCATGTCTAAATTTTACCCCATGACTCGGACCAACCAAATGAAGCAACTCATCCAGGATTTTCGACAGAAGTCCGATGAGAAATTTTTTGAAGCGTGGGATAGATTCCAAGACTACCTGACTAAGTGTCCCCACCATAGCATCGACAAGGGCAATCTTGTCCATGTCTTCTACAAGGGACTTACTGATGAGTCCCGGACCATGGTAGAGTCAATGTGCCAGGGAAAATTCCTGCACCAAACTCCGACCGATGCATATAAATTCTTGGGAGAGTCAAGAGAAAACTCTCAACATTGGACGACTGACTCAGAGTTCAGTCGAACCACTTCGGTCCAAAGGACAACCAAGGGACATGATGCTATAGCTGATACTGAGCTTCGATCTGTCATTCAAGAGTTGAGCAAGTCAGTCTCGGCACTGGCTATGTCTATACAAAAGCCTACTCAACAATCTACCCCAGTCATGCATGTGGGACACAAGAGCCCTATGGAATCCTGCACCCTCTGTCTGCAACCCTCCCATACTACTGAGCATTGTCCTTTGAATGAAGGATGGTCAAATCCTCTTCAGGAAGAAGTTTGTACTTTCAGCACATACAAACCACCCACTCAGAACTCATATAGTCAATCTTATCATCCTGACACGAGAAACCACCCTAACTTCTCTTGGAGGCCTCAATCTACTCAACCGCCAGCTCAACCTCTGCGTCAACCTCAGGGCATGTATCCTCCTGGGTTCAATCAACCCAATATGCAATTCAATCAGGGACAATACCAGCAGAGTCAGTACCCATCTACTCAAAACAGCAGTTCCAACAGGGTCAATACTCTGGGCAACAGAGCACATTTCAGAATCAGCAAAGAGTTCCCTAGAACTTTCAGAACCAACAGATTGTCCCAACTAATTCTCCAGCCTATAACTATAATGCCCCGATGAGCTCGAGTCGTGAATTGGTGCCTCAGCTCCCACTAGCTGTCCCCCAACAGTTGGCCCCCAGACACGGTATCGAGGACCTTCTAGCTCAACTCATTACTCAATATATGCAATGCCTAGTGCAATAGCAATAGCAATCCATGCTTCGTCTAGAGCAACGTCTAGGTAACTTAGAAGCTGAGAAAGCTAAGGGGATCTTTCCTAGCCAACCCATTGCTAACCCAAAAGAAAATGCCAAAGGAGCAGTATATGAAAGTAGGATTTTTCCACGTCGTTGGTTACGGAAACCCTAACTTCAACACATTTGTAATTTTTATCCGATTATCCTGCAAAATTGACAGATTTGTATAGGGATTCGTGTCGGATGTCGATCCGCACTCGGGATTAGTCGGATTAGCGCGAATAAGAACATAAAATGACAGATAATATACAAGAGAAAAAGGAGAATGATGGAAGAGATGAGAAGGGCGAGTCGATTTAAAACACATCCAAATAAGATCCAGAGAAGATTAAAATCATCGAAATCAAATTGCATTAATTAAACTGTTGCTTACATGAAATAAATGACAGAAATAAATAAAGCGGTAAATCTATTCTAGAAAGCATGTAAGAAAGCATGTAAAAAGAGATTTTAGAGAGAGAAGAAGAAGGTAGAGAGAGATTTTTCACACCTCGGTCGTTTACCGGCTGACAAGTTAGAGGTGAGAGAAAAACTCACCCTCTTGCATTCACTGAACGGAGTCGGCGGTGCAAAAAGGCGATCAGCCTGGGGACTCTAAAGAGAATCGATTTTCAAACCCTAGAGAGAAATAATTCATCAAACACTTACCGGAGATTGGATCGGACCGAGATGAATGGATCAGCCAAAGAAGGTGAGTGATCGGCCAATGAATGCATGGAGAAGGGTTTCATGGGATCGACCATTGGTGGTGCTTGCCTGGTGAGTAGTTCGGCCAGGGTAGTGAGATCGGCCTAGCAAGGGTTGGATACTCGGCATCATCATAGTTGTGCAAGATGCTTGGGCATAGACCATTGGATCGGATTGTTGGCCAAGCATGGGAGAGCTAGGTGATGTTGCTGGCGAATCTGGTGTCGCATGGATGATGAAGGTGGCTGGATTAGGAGTTGGTGGAGCTCACGGGATTCATCCAATGAAGGAGGGCACATAGCAGTAGAGATTTGCTGGTTCAGAGGAGGAAAGCGTTGTGGTGTTGCTGGTACAGCAACTCAAAAGTGGCAGGTTGCAATCCCGTTTGCAATGATGAATGGGCTTGCCTATTTGGAGAGAGGTCTTCACGATGAGGTGCAGCAGGATGTGGTCGGACAGGAGCGTTGCTGGCTATGGTAAGAGCAGAACGTGGTGGCTCCTTGCTGGTTCGGGTGGAGGAAACAACCTCCTCCTTTTTCCTTTTCCTCTATTTTTCTTTTCTTTCTTTTTCTTTTTTTTTTTTTGTTTTCTTTATTGCTTGAGAGAGGATGAAGACGGCGGCAGGAGAGAGAGGAGAGAGAGGCGGACTGGACTGGTTGGGGGGCGCTGCCGGCCAGAGTTGCAGGCTACAACTCTGGTAGAAAACGGGAGTAAGAAGATGAAGAAAACAAAAAAAGAAAATAAAAAAGATGAGAAGAAGGAGAAGAAGAAGAAGAAGAAGAAGAAGAAGAAGAAGAAGGTGGAGGAGAAGAAGACGACCAGAGAAGGATGAATGCAGTGGCGGCAGGCGGGAGACGATGCTGCAGCAGGTTCAGGCGGTGGAGGTGGACTGGTTAATGTGAACCAGTCCGCCGGAGGAAGGAGGCGCAGTTTGGCGGCAGTACCGTGGTGCAGCAGCGTTGCGGGGGTGTTGGCGGGCGAAGCAGCAGGAGGAGGAGGAAGAAGGGTATGAAGAAGAAGAAGACAGCCAGAGTTGCAGGCCTGCAACTCCGGCGAAGGATGAAGAAGAAGAAGAAGAAGGAAAAGGAGAAGGAAAAAGGAGAAGAAGAAGTGGAGAAAAAGGAGGGGGAAGAAGGAGGAATGATGTGGGGGGAAGGAGAGGAGAAAAGGGTGAAGGAAAATTAGGGTTCGTCCCCCTCCTTCCCCCTTTATATAAGCTCCTAATTTCCATTAATGGAAATTAGGATTTTTAGGAAATAAAAAAAATATTAAATTTTTTTTTTTTTTTTTTAAAGTAAATCTCTACTTTTCTTTGGGGAATTTCCCCCTTTAGTGGACCCCCCATTTTTTAAAATTTAATTAAAATTATTTTGAAATTCATGGGGTCCACTAACTGGTCGGACAGCGGGTCGATGATGATGGGCTCGGCTACTGGCCCACATGGATTGATGATGTCCATCGTCTCACAAGATGATGTGACAGACAATCTGATGGCGATCGGATGGATGGTGACTTGATTGGGACCCAGATTGGTAGATCGACGGATCTAGAGAGATCCAACGGTCCGGTGGAAGATCTAACTGTCCGATTGAAGATCCAACGGTCAGAAAGCTAAGGGAGATGAGACAGAGCCAATGGACAGGAGTTCTGGGGTTAGGTCAGTAGATTCGAGGACCGAGAGATGAAGAGAGAGAGAATAAGGAGAGATGAGAGAGAAAATATTAGAAAATTGAGATAAAAGTATTGGCAGAGGGTCTGGAACCCTGGTCTTCACTGCGACCATCCTCACGCTTCTCCAGTAGAGTAGACTATCATTCCTTGCTGACTCATGTGGCTTTAAACGCTTTGGTCCGTCTCTTGGTCATTGGCTCTCTTGCTCTCTTCGTTCTTTGGGTCGGCTTTTTGGTCCTCTTATTCAGCCCATATTTGGCCCATATCTTCTAGTCATAGCATGTGGGCTCTTTAAGCTTTGATAATGGGCTTTCCTGATCGATGTGGGCTCGCAAGTCTCGAGAATTGTCCCATCGGGGTTTCCTGCGAAAGAAGAAGCGCGTAATGAGACTCTATCAGAATGACTTCATGTCTAGACTTCCGAAAATGTGTTTAATGCATGAAAATATACCATTTCATCCAGAAAAGTGTGTTCTACACAACAAAAGAGACTCTTACGTAGAAAAGTAGATAAATAGAGCATTTTAACGTAGGAGAATGCAATAACGCTAAAAGGATAATTGCTTAAAATAAGCACTTTTCAGTGAATATCAGTATATGAGATCGGTTCTCAATCTCAGAGCCAGAATGAGAATTGTCAAGGGGAGGTGCAAGCTGTAACCACCCTACGATCTGGAAAAATTGTGGACATGGGAGTCCAACCACCACCGGTGCCATCTCCGGCACCCATCACTCGTACAGAGGAAACTAGTACCAATCTTATATCTGCTTCTTCTACCTCTGCACCAACATCAGATATCCTTGTGCAGAAATCAAAGGCTAAAGACAAATTTATTTATCGAGTAAAGCCTCCCTTCCCGGACAGACTTGTCCAAGATAAGCGGGATCAGCAATTCTCAGAGATCTTAGACATTTTTAAAGACGTCCAGATCGATATCCCATTCCTTTCTGCTATCAAGCAAATCCCCTCCTATGCCAAATTCCTCAAGGACTTGTGCACAGTTAAGCGGCGTACGCATGTACCCAAAGCTGCCTTCTTGGCCGAAAAAGCTACCGCGTTCATTCAATGCAATAGTGTGATCAAACACAAGGATATAGGTAGCCCAGCTGTCCAATGCGAAATTGGAGATAATTTTAGCTGCACTGCCTTGCTAGATTTAAGGGCTAGCGTTAACCTCATACCATTCTCGGTATATCAGCAGTTAGGACTGAAAGATATGAAGCCTACCAATGTCACCCTGAAATTGGCTTATCAGTCCATCAAGATTCCAAGAGGAATCATTGAAGATGTCTTAGTAAAAGTCGCTGACTTTTATTATCCTGTGGACTTTATCATTCTCGACACCGAGCCGTGTCAGGATAACCGCATTCCGGTCATCTTAGGTCGTCCTTTCCTTGCCACCGCAAATGCACACATCGGGTGCTGGGATGGAAACATGTCCATTGCTTTCGGAAACCTCAAAGATGAGGTCAATATCTTTCGTCTAATGCAACAGGATGCCGATCGCGATGTGGCTGATGAAATGTGTGCCGTTGAGAGTCTAATCCCGGACTCCACCGAAGATATTCTTAAACAGTGTCTAGCACACTTTGGGGTTGACTTTGCCACAGAGTCAGCCATTTCTGATCTCAATGATCTTTTGGAGACTGCTCCACTGATAGAGATCCCCGCTCCACTCATCGAGTTCGAGCCTCTAATAACCATGGCCAGAGAACCTATCCTTCCTTTACCTACTGAAGTCAAACCTCTTCAATCCGTGTCTTCTGTGACATCTATTTCAACTCCATCTGCTCCAACATTGGAGCTCAAGCCACTTCCAACAGATCTTTCCTATGCCTATCTTGGTCCTAAGGAAACCTACCCTGTCATTATTGCTTCTGCTTTGTCTGAGAGTGAACGTAAGAAACTTCTCGAGCTGCTCAACGAGCACAAATCTGCGATAGGTTGGACTATAGATGATATTCGTGGCATAGACCCCTCGGTGTGCCAACATCACATCTATCTCGAGGATGAATCCAAAACCTCTCGAGAACACCAGAGGAGGTTGAACGCCATCTTGAAGGAAGTAGTCCGGGACGAGGTCCTCAAACTGTTAGATGCGGGTATCATCTACCCCATCTCCGACAGCAAATGGGTGAGTCCTATTCATGTCGTCCCTAAAAAGGCATGATTCACAGTTGTGGAAAATGAGAACAAGGAAATGGTAACCCAGCGCCTGAGGAAAGGGTGGAGAGTCTGCATCGATTACAGACGACTCAACACCAACACTAAGAAGGACCATTTTCCGTTACCGTTCATAGACCAGATGTTGGAGAGACTAGCAGGTGACTGATATTCGCTCAAAAGTGCATATTTTCCACTGTTATCTTCTAAGCGTTATCATACTCTCCTACGTAAAATTGCTCTAATTTTCCACTTTTCTACGTAAGAGTCTATTTCATTACGCAGAACACACTTTTCTGGACGAAATGGTATATTTGCATGCATTAAACACATTTTTGGAAGTCTAGGTATGCAGACGTTATGATTGAGACTCATTACGCATTTTCACTATTGCAGGAAACCCGATCAGATGATTCTCGAGACTTGCGGGCCCACGATCGACCACTTAAGCCCAACGACAAGCTTAAAAGGGCAACAGATCTTGCCATCAAGACACAGCCCAACATGTGAACCTCGATTGTGTACTTCAAGGCACAGGTTGCTAAACTGATGAGTGATCAAATTTGAGGCCTATAGAGAATGCCAGAGTTCAAGAGCTTAATATTCTAAGGCCTAAAGCCCGTCGTACATCGAGCCCGAAGTCAATCCACAATGTCAAAAGATCGTGGGCCATGATGAATGGTCCAGATTACATGAAGAAGGGTGAAACCAAGTGCTAGACCAAAGAGGACATCGAGATTGTTATACAGGGGTAATTGAAAGGGCCAGCATGTGTGTTAGAACCTCAGAAGTGGGCCAGCCAAAACCTTTGACATGCTGACATTTAAATAAATTGGTACTTGGAAGTGCAAGAACGGTTCTAATCCACCAAGCACAATGCTTTTGGCTTGCGACAAAGTAGTATAGAAATGCGCTTGGTATATCCAAGAAATGGATGGTCTTGATTAAAATAGTGGCCGATTTGGTACATATGAAGCTGATTGGCGCATAAGGTGATGTGGTGCAACAAATGATGGACTACCAATGCATGAACCAGTGTATAAAACATTAGATCAATGGGTCAGACTACCGGACCATGCACGGATTAAAATGGTGCCCCACGTGAAAGATGATGGACTGGATGATAGATACACAAAGTAACGGTGGATGCATATAAGAAGCTAGACGGATCGCTAAATAGGTAGCAAATCATAAGGGCATTATTGTCATACAGAGCTTGGTGACCGTTGGATGCATTAAATGACGGGTAATGGGCATGTTGGACTATCCTAATGAAGAGGTAGACCACACATTAGCCTTGATGGAGGGGGGATATATGTTTTCTTCTTTAATGGGCTGATGTGGCAGCACCTATTGGGAGGGAAGTGGGACCCAGCATGAAGCTAATGGTTTCCACTTTGATTTGGAAACCGTTTCACCACATAAATCTTTCTTTTTATTCTCACTTTCTATTTTTTTCTAAAAACCCTAATCCCGTGATGAGAAATATATATTCTCTCAACCTAGAACACTTCTAGAACACTTTGGAGCTGACTTTGCAACAGAGTCAGCTATTTCTGATCTAAATGATCTTTTGGAGACTGCTCCACTGATAGAGATCCCCGCTCCACTCATCGAGTTCGAGCCTCTGATAACCATGGCCAGAGAACCCATCCTTCCTTTACCTACTGAAGTCAAACCTCTTCAATCCGTGTCTTCTGTGACACATATTTCTACTTCATCTGCTCCAATATTGGAGCTTAAGCCTCTTCCCACAGATCTTTCCTATGCCTATCTTGGTCCTAAGGAAACCTACCCTGTCATTATTGCATCCGCTTTATCTGCGAGTGAACGTAAGAAACTTCTTGAGCTGCTCAACGAGCACAAATCTGCGATAGGTTGGACTATAGATGATATTCGTGGCATAGACCCCTCGGTGTGCCAACATCACATCTATCTCGAGGATGAATCCAAAACCTCTCGAGAACACCAGAGGAGATTGAACCCCGTCTTGAAGGATGTAGTCCGGGACGAGGTCCTTAAACTGTTAGATGCGGGTATCATTTACCCCATCTCCGATAGCAAATGGGTGAGTCCTATTCATGTCGTCCCTAAAAAGGCAGGATTCACAGTTGTGGAAAATGAGAACAAGGAAATGGTAACCCAGCGCCTGAAGAAAGGGTGGAGAGTCTGCATCGATTACCGACGACTCAACACCAACACTAGGAAGGACCATTTTCCTTTACCCTTCATAGACCAAATGTTGGAGAGACTAGCAGGTCACTCCTATTACTGCTTCCTCGATGGTTACTCAGGGTATAATCAAATACCAATCGCCCCTGAGGATCACGAGAAGACAACCTTCACTTGTCCCTTTGGCACTTTTGCCTACAAGCGCATGCCCTTTGGCCTCTGCAATGCACCCGCGACCTTTCAAAGGTGTATGATGAGCATATTCTCTGACATGGTGGAAAAATTCCTCGAAGTCATTATGGACGACTTCTCAGTCTTTGGGTCATCCTTTGATGACTGTCTGAACCATCTAGGGCTTGTAATTCACCGCTGTCAGGACAAGCGACTTGTCCTCAATTGGGAGAAATGCCACTTCATGGTGAAGAAGGGCATTGTTCTGGGACATGTCATTTCCCATCAGGGCATTGAGGTCGACAAAGCTAAAATCGATATCATCTCGACCTTGCCCATTCCTAAGTCCGTACGTGACATCCGATCCTTTTTGGGACACGGAGGATTCTATAGGCGATTCATCAAGGACTTCTCTCAAATCGCTCGACCTCTATCCCACCTTCTGGCAGAAGATAGTCCTTTTGACTTTAATGCTGACTGTGTCAAGGCATTTGAGCGTCTCAAATCTGAGCTCACTACTGCGCCCATTATCCGTCCCCCGGACTGGACTCTACCTTTCGAGGTAATGTGCGATGCTTCTGACTACGCATTAGGCGCCGTTCTAGGGCAGAGAGTTGACAAAAGGTCACACGTGATCTACTACGCGAGCAAAACTCTTAACTCTGCCCAAATGAATTACTCTACCACTAAGAAAGAACTCCTGGCGGTAGTCTTCGCCCTTGATAAATTCCGTCAGTACCTCTTAGCCACTAAGGTGGTTGTGTACACTGATCATGCAGCCCTTCGTTATCTCATGTCGAAAAAGGAAACCAAACCTCGATTAATTCGATGGATTCTCTTACTGCAGGAATTCGACCTCGAGATTAAGGATAAGAAAGGAACTGAGAATGTAGTGGCTGATCACTTGTCTAGACTGACTTTAGAGTCATCCTTCGACACCCAGCCCATCCCTGAGACCTTTCCAGATGAACAACTGTTCGCCATTTCTGTTAATCCTTGGTATGCGGACATTATCAACTACCTTGTCACCGAAGAAATGCCTTCACACTGGTCAAAACAGGACAAAAGCCAATTCCTAGCAAGAGTTAAGTACTACTCTTGGGATGACCCTTATTTGTATAAATACTGTCCTGACCAAATCATTCGTCTCTGTGTCCCTGAGTCGGACCAACTCAATATCTTGTCCTCGTGTCACGACCAACCTTGTGGTGGTCATTTCAGTACTAAGAAAACTGCAGAAAAAGTCCTACAATGCGGATTCTACTGGCCTACACTATTTAAAGATGCCCATATCTACTGCAAAACCTGTCCTAATTGCCAGCATCTAGGCCGCATCTCCCAGAGGAACATGATGCCCCTCACTCCCATCCAGGTCGATGAAATATTTGACATTTGGGGCATCGACTTCATGGGCCCCTTTCCCATTTCCTATGGTTTTGAGTACATTCTCCTTGCGGTAGACTATGTATCCAAATGGATAGAAGCCATTTCCACCAAGACCAATGACCACAAAGTGGTGGTCAAATTCCTAAAGGAGTTCATCTTCGCTCGATTCGGTGCCCCTAAGGCCATCATTAGTGATGGGGGCACCCATTTCTGCAATAAGATATTCGAGAACTTAATGAAGAAGTATGGGGTAACCCACAAGGTTGCCCTAGCCTATCATCCGCAGACTAGTGGTCAAGTAGAGGTTTCTAATCGTCAGATCAAGCAGATCTTGGAAAAGACAGTCAATACCACACGTAAAGATTGGTCTACTCGTCTCACTGATGCTTTATGGGCATACAGAACCGCCTACAAGACCCCACTCAATATGTCTCCCTATCGTCTCGTCTTTGGGAAACCTTGTCATCTACCGGTAGAGATTGAACATCGTGCCCTATGGGCCATTAAGAAACTCAACTTCGACCTCGAATCTGCAGGGGAGGAGAGAAAACTTCAAATAAATGAGTTAGAAGAACTCAGAAATGATGCCTACAACTTGTCGAAGAATTACAAAGCCAAAATGAAGTGGATACATGACAAGAGCATCCTCAGGAAAGAGTTCCATCCAGGACAGAAGGTCCTTCTTTATAATTCCCGTCTTCATCTCTTCCCTGGGAAATTGAAATCTAGGTGGACCGGTCCTTATACGGTCACAGCAGTCACACCCTTTGGGGCAATCACTATTGAGGATCCCAAGGATCACTCCTCTTTTCAGGTCAATGGGCAGCGTCTAAAACAGTTCCATGAACTTGACGTATTGTTCATTCAGACTTTTGAGATCGATCTCATTGATCCTGTCTATGCCGACTGATGATCCACTCAGTCTCCTGTGCTCCAACTTGGTTGGGGGTGCCTGTCACCCCCATCATGTCTGGCTGAAGACGTAAAACTTAGCGCTTTCGGAAAGGCAATTCCGGTATTCGTAGAGTACATGAGTCTCATGCATTTGCTATTACTGTTAAATCTCTGGAAATGCAGGTACATTCATTCTTCCGATCATTAGGTACCACACACTGTCGAGTTCCAGCCGACTTGGTAACATCCTTCCTGAATCTTTGCATCATCCTCACTGATTTCTCATCATTTTATGTCCCGGTCATGAGCACCGAGGACGGTGCTATATTTTGGTTGGAGGTGGGTATTTACCAAAACTCATGTATTCCTTTTGATAAATATAGATATAGATATAAAAAAAAAAAATTTCTTATTTTTGGGGTGATTTCCGATGTTCTCCAAAAGTTTTCTAGAATTTCAAAAATGTGTCAAATACCCTGACTTTGATTAGCTGAAAACCTCGTTAAGTCAGTATTGAGGATGTCAATTTTTGTTTAAGGTTAGCTTTGAGTCAAGTAAAGCGTGGCTACAGCAGTTTTGAAAACTTATAAAAACTCAGATTCGGCACAATTGTACACTATCAACATCAAAATCATCCTAAGTTTAGAAATTCTAGAGATCCTGTGAGAAGAATTGTGGAGACCTAACCCAGTGAGCTTTCGAGCCTTTAATTATTTCAGAGAGTATACATTAATCCTGAGTCACAAGATGACTCACTATTCTTCATGCCCGCAATATTCGTTGAGAGATCTCATTATCTTTTGCTTCGATCATAAAACTCGGAACGACATCAACATTGGATTACTACGACAGAACCTTCTCTGTATCCAGTCAAGACAGTATACATGATAGTGCAAACCCTAGAAAATGATTTAGGCCATTTTTTCTAAACCATTCAGCCTTTTTACTCACCTGAATTATACTTCACTAGAAACCCCTTGAACCTTTCTATAAAAGCCTTTTATTTGCAAACCCATCAACCTAAAATCCAGTCCAGCTACGAAACATGACTGACTACCCTTATTTTGAGATGGACAAAAGAATAACTGATGTGGGTGTACCGTGAAAAGAAAAGTAAAGAAGAAGAATCAAAAGGAAAAGAAAGTGGTTCAAGCTGAAAACAAAATATGAAAAGAAAGTATGAAGAAGAGCTGAAAAGAAATTGAGCAGTCTCAGAAATACCAAGAAAAAGAGAAAAATACAAAAAAAGGAAAAAAAACCAGATAATGGTGTTACGCCGCAGGAAAAATGCAAGAAAATGGCAATATCCTCTCAAGATCTTTGAAATCCTGTATCCCTTTATCTCTCTACACCTGACCTAAGCCTCATTACAACCTAGGAAAGTCCTACTTGATTCTAGGATAGCACGATCATAAAATGTGGAGATTAGAGAAGGAGAAGCTATAGAGTTTGATCTGACGTTCCCGAGTGAAGTGGTATTCCAATCATGAGATCTTCTTCTAGTAAAAATGTCCTTCCTTCAAATAATACATATGTGAGATCTTTACTTTCATACATCAACACATCTCCTCACATATAAATTGAGAGAAAAGAAGAAAACCCTTCTTGTGTGATTCTATTCTGAGTGCTAAACATGTGAGATTTGAGGTCGAGGCATAAAAACTTAGAGGTGATCTGGAAATCTTTACTGTCGGATGATGAGAATGTTGAGCACACACACACGCAGAGTCTGACTATTCTGGGTCATGATTATCAGTCTGTAGTCTTGCCAAAACTTTCCAACTCTTCGCTAGCACGTAACTGTTTTTGCATCCATTCAATGATTTGACGAATGGTGTTTTCCCTGAGCTAATATGAGAAAGTGTGCAGCATGTGCAGAGCCCTTTTAAGCTCATTTATTTTGCACTAATTGCCAAGGATTGGCAATATGCTGGTTGGGGGTTGTGATATTCGCTCAAAAGTGCATATTTTCCACTGTTATCTTCTAAGCGTTATCATACTCTCCTACGTAAAATTGCTCTAATTTTCCACTTTTCTACGTAAGAGTCTATTTCATTACGCAGAACACACTTTTCTGGACGAAATGGTATATTTGCATGCATTAAACACATTTTTGGAAGTCTAGGTATGCAGACGTTATGATTGAGACTCATTACGCATTTTCACTATTGCAGGAAACCCGATCAGATGATTCTCGAGACTTGCGGGCCCACGATCGACCACTTAAGCCCAACGACAAGCTTAAAAGGGCAACAGATCTTGCCATCAAGACACAGCCCAACATGTGAACCTCGATTGTGTACTTCAAGGCACAGGTTGCTAAACTGATGAGTGATCAAATTTGAGGCCTATAGAGAATGCCAGAGTTCAAGAGCTTAATATTCTAAGGCCTAAAGCCCGTCGTACATCGAGCCCGAAGTCAATCCACAATGTCAAAAGATCGTGGGCCATGATGAATGGTCCAGATTACATGAAGAAGGGTGAAACCAAGTGCTAGACCAAAGAGGACATCGAGATTGTTATACAGGGGTAATTGAAAGGGCCAGCATGTGTGTTAGAACCTCAGAAGTGGGCCAGCCAAAACCTTTGACATGCTGACATTTAAATAAATTGGTACTTGGAAGTGCAAGAACGGTTCTAATCCACCAAGCACAATGCTTTTGGCTTGCGACAAAGTAGTATAGAAATGCGCTTGGTATATCCAAGAAATGGATGGTCTTGATTAAAATAGTGGCCGATTTGGTACATATGAAGCTGATTGGCGCATAAGGTGATGTGGTGCAACAAATGATGGACTACCAATGCATGAACCAGTGTATAAAACATTAGATCAATGGGTCAGACTACCGGACCATGCACGGATTAAAATGGTGCCCCACGTGAAAGATGATGGACTGGATGATAGATACACAAAGTAACGGTGGATGCATATAAGAAGCTAGACGGATCGCTAAATAGGTAGCAAATCATAAGGGCATTATTGTCATACAGAGCTTGGTGACCGTTGGATGCATTAAATGACGGGTAATGGGCATGTTGGACTATCCTAATGAAGAGGTAGACCACACATTAGCCTTGATGGAGGGGGGATATATGTTTTCTTCTTTAATGGGCTGATGTGGCAGCACCTATTGGGAGGGAAGTGGGACCCAGCATGAAGCTAACGGTTTCCACTTTGATTTGGAAACCGTTTCACCACATAAATCTTTCTTTTTATTCTCACTTTCTATTTTTTCCTAAAAACCCTAATCCCGTGATGAGAAATATATATTCTCTCAACCTAGCAGCCGTGACTCTCTCTCTCACATGCTAGACCTCTCCACAATGTTCTCTCCCACTACCATTAACGCCCCTACCATTAACACCCCAGGCCTCATTCAACCACGTTCCTATCCAAACCCTTGCCTTCTATAGTCGTTTCCATCATCAGCAACTCCCAAGAAAAAAAAAAAAAAAAAAAAACAGCAAAAGAAAAAGGAAGAAGAAGAAGAAGGAAGAAGGGGGATACCCACCTGCTGCTGCCACGACCTGCAAGTTGCAGGCCGTTAAATCCTTCACCATCACCAAGCCGCCTCCTCCAACGCTTCCTTCTCACCACCGCCTGCAACCACCCCTGCACGTTCCTCCTTGCTGCTGCTTCCATCTTACCACTTCACCTCGGACTCCACCGTTCTTGCTAGGCGAACCAGCAAGAACTAACTGTGCAACCATTCTCTCTCCCCATTAAAAAATAAAAGGAGAAAACAGAAAAAAAAAAAAAAAAAGAAGAAAAAGAAGAGAAGAGGAAGAGAGGAGGAGGGTGCTGAACTTACCTCAGCCGCCTCCAGTACTCCAACACCGCCCTGCTCTTGCTCCCCTATCCACGTTGCTGGTGTTGCAAGCGGCAACACCAAACAACAATCACAACCCGATTTTGAAAACAAAACCAGAAAAAAAAAAAAAAAAAAAAAAGAAAAAGAAAAAGGGGAAGAGAAGAAGAAAGAGAAGAAGAAGGAGGAAGGAAGGGTACCTCCATTCATCAACACCACAAGCGTGCTCCTCCATCACCTTCAGCTTCACGGCCTCATACATCAGCCACCACCATCCAGCCGCTCTCTCCTTTGGCCGATCCTAATCACTTAGGGTAAGTGGTCATGAGTTTTCTTTTTCTCTCTAGATCTCTCTTAGTCTCTTTTCTCTCTCTTGTTTTATTTTTCTCTCTCTTTAATTGTCACTTTCTCTCTCTAGACCTTTCTAGCATCACTTTCTCTCTCCCCCATATTTTCTCTCTCTAGGATAGCCTTCTTCGATATTTCTCTCTCTACATTTTCTCATTTCTCTCTCTAATTTTTATGGCTTTCTAGGTTAATTTTTGAATTTAATTTGATTTTGTAAGACTCATTGAGGATGAATAAAATTATTATTTTTGCATTTGTTAGTTTACTTTTGTGTTTTTGATTGTTTGTGGTAATTTCTCTCTCTAAAAATCACTAAGAATGTTTTAAATCCATCACCATTCTCACCTCTCCATGTTTTCTTGATAAAAATCCGTCATTTCATGTCGTTGAATTACGCACACTAACCCTGAGTGCGGACGATACCCGACACGAGCCACTGTACAACCCTGTGATTTTTGCAGGATTTGAGTGAACAAGATTCGGATAATTACAAAAATTGTTGATTCTAGGGTTTCCGTAACCAACGACGCGGAAAAATCCTATTTTCAGTGACTCTTATTATTGCTTCCTTGATGGTTACTCAGGGTATAATCAAATACCCATCGCCCCTGAGGATCACGAGAAGACAACTTTCACCTGTCCCTTTGGCACTTTTGCCTACAAGCGAATGCCCTTCGGCCTTTGCAATGCACCCGCGACCTTTCAAAGGTGTATGATGAGCATCTTCTCTGACATGGTGGAAAGATTTCTCGAAGTCTTTATGGACGACTTCTCAGTTTTTGGGTCATCCTTTGATGACTGTCTCAACCATCTAGGGCTTGTACTTCAACACTGTCAGGACAAGCGACTTGTCCTCAATTGGGAGAAATGCCACTTCATAGTGAAGAAAGGCATAGTTTTGGGACATGTCATTTCCCATCAGGGCATTGAGGTCGACAAAGCTAAAATCGATATCATCTTGACCTTGCCCATTCCTAAATCCGTGCGTGACATCCGGTCCTTTTTGGGACACGGAGGATTCTATAGGCGATTCATCAAGGACTTCTCTCAAATTGCTCGACCTCTATCCCATCTTCTGGCTAAAGATAGTCCTTTCGACTTTAATGCTGACTGTGTCAAGGCATTTCAGCATCTCAAATCTGAGCTCACTATTGCACCCATTATCTGTCCCCCGGACTGGACTCTACCTTTTGAGGTAATGTGTGATGCTTCTAACTACGCTTTAGGAGCCGTTCTAAGGCAGAGAGTTGACAAAAGGTCACACGTGATCTATTACACGAGAAAACTCTTAACTCTGCCCAAATGAATTACTCCAATTACTCCACCACTGAGAAAGAACTCCTAGCGGTAGTCTTCGTCCTTGATAAATTCCGTCCGTACCTCTTAGCCACAAAGGTGGACAGTCTACACTGATCATGCAGCCCTTCGTTATCTCATGTCGAAAAAGGAAACCAAGCCTCGATTAATTCGATGGATTCTCTTACTGCAGGAATTCGACCTCGAGATCAAGGATAAGAAAGGAACTGAGAATGTAGTGGCTGATCACTTGTCTAGACTGACTTTAGAGTCATCCTTCGACAACCAGCCCATCCATGAGACCTTTCCAGATGAACAACTGTTCGCTATCTCTGTTAATCCTTGGTATGCTGACATGTTCAACTACCTTGTTACCGAAGAAATGCCTTCACACTGGTCAAAACAAGACAAAAGCTAATTCCTAGCAAGAGTTAAGTACTACACTTGGGATGACCCTTATTTGTATAAATACTGTCTTGACCAGATCATTCGTCTCTGTATCCCTGAATCCGACCAACTCAATATCTTGTCCTCGTGTCATGACCAACCTTGTGGTGGTCATTTTAGCACTAAGAAAACTACAGAAAAAGTTCTGCAATGCGGATTCTACTAGCCCACACTATTTAAAGATGCCTATATCTACAGCAAAACCTGTCCTAATTGCCAGCATCTAGGCCGAATCTCCCAGAGGAACATGATGCCCCTCACTCCCATCCAGGTCGATGAAATCTTTGACATTTGGGGCATCGACTTCATGGGCCCCTTTCCCATTTTCTATGGTTTTGAGTACATTCTCCTTGCGGTAGACTATGTATCCAAATGGATAGAAGCCATTCCCACCAAGACCAATGACCACAAAGTAGTGGTCAAATTCCTAAAGGAGTTCATCTTCGCCCGCTTCGGTGCCCCTAAGGCCATCATTAGTGATGGGGGGCACCCATTTCTACAATAGGATATTCGAGAAATTAATGAAAAAGTATGGGGTAACCCACAAGGTTGCCTTAGCTTATCATCTACAGACTAGTGGTCAAGTAGAGGTTTCTAATCGTCAGATCAAGCAGATCTTGGAGAAGACAGTCAATACCACATGTAAAGACTGGTCTATTCGTCTCACTGATGCTTTATGGGCGTACAGAACTGCCTACAAGACACCACTCAATATGTCTCCCTATCGTCTCGTCTTTGGGAAACCCTGTCATCTACCGGTAGAGATTGAACATCGTGCCCTGTGGGCCATTAAGAAGCTAAACTTCGACCTCGACTCTACAGGGGAGGAGCGAAAACTTCAAATGAATGAATTAGAAGAACTTAGAAATGATGCCTACAACTTGTCCAAGAATTACAAAGCAAAAATGAAGTTGATACATGACAAGAGCATCCTCAGGAAAGAGTTCCATCCAGGACAGAAGGTCCTTCTTTATAATTCCCGTCTTCATCTCTTCCCTAGGAAACTGAAATCTAGCTGGACCGGTCCTTATACGGTCACATCAGTCACACCCTTTGGGGCAATAACTATTGAGGATCCCAAGGATCACTCCTCTTTTCAGGTCAATGGGCAGCGTCTAAAATAGTTCCATGAACTTGACGTATTGCTTATTCAGACTTTTGAGATCGATCTCTTTGATCCTGTCTATGTCGACTGATGATCCACTCAGTCTCCTGTGCTCCAACTTGGTTGGGGGTGCCTATCACCTCCGTTGTGTCTGGCTGAAGACATAAAACTTAGCGCTTTCGGAAAGGCAATTTTGGTATTCCTAGAGTATCATGAGTCACATGCATTATCTTTATCACTGCTATAATTTATTGCCCATGCAGGTACCATCACTCTGGCACTACTCTGGTACGTTCCACTGTTGATATCTGACATAATCGGTATAACCCTTCTTTCACGCTTGCATCATGAACTTATCGTTTTCACTATTTACCATGGTCATGAGCACCGAGGACGGTGCAATATTTTGGTTGGGGTGGGTACTTTACCAAAAATCTCATGTGATAAAAAAAATGCATTTTGGGATGATTTTTGGATTGTTTTCAAGGTGTCTTTTGTTGATTTTAGCAGTATTTTCAAAAATCGTTACAATGATGAATCAGAACTCTTCGCTAAGTCTATTCATTGAAAAGGATGTCTACACTGAGAAAATCACTTATTAGCTCTTAGTTCGGTGTGGAAGAATACTACAGTGGAGTTAAACTCTTGGAAAACTCAGATTCAGCAAGAATTTTTCACAAATCAACATCAGAACTATCTGTAGTTTGGACGATCTAGAGATCCAAGAAGAACGACTGTGGAGACCTAACCCAGTGAGCGTTTGAGCCTCTCTTCACTTCTGAGGGATATAAATAACTCTGAGTCACAAGATGACTCACCTTTTTTTTTTTTCAGTCCCCAACTATTCCCTTGTAAGATCTCATTAATCCTTGCTTTGGTCATAGAACTTGGTGCGACATCAAAGATGGATCATCACAAAAAGAACCTTCTCTTTATCCAGTCGAGACATCACAGATGAAAGTGTAAAACCTAGAAAATGATATAGGCCATCTTTCTACCCCAATCAGACATTTTTGGCTTACCTAACATCTACATCATTAGAAACCCTCTTGAGCCTTAAGATGAAAACCTTTTCTTAATAACCCATCAATTAAATCCAATCCCCAAAATGAAAACAACTCAAACACCTACTTCTGAGAGGGATAAAAGAATTGTTGGTATGATTACAACATGAAGAGAAAGCAAGAAAAGAAAAGAAAGACCAAGTGGATCAAGCAAAAAGGAAATATGAAAAGAAAAGAAGAAAAAAAGGAAAATAAAAGAGGAATCGAAAAAAAAAGTTAGTAGAACAAAAGTCAAGAAGATGAATAAGTGAAAAAGGTAGAAGAAAGAGAAATCAATGAATTGGTGTCACCACCCTCGAAAAATGCTGCAAAGAACAGTAAGATGCCCTCTCAGATCTTTTGAAACCCTGAAGGCCCTCATTTTTTTTTCTACCTTTTCCTAAGCCTCTATACAACCCAGGGCAAGTCCTATTTGATTCTAGGTTAGCACCATCACAGAATGTGGAGAATGGAGAAGAGAGAAACTATAGAGTTTGATCCGACACTCCTAAGTAATATGACATTCCAATCATGAGATCTTTTAAATCTTGTGTCCTCATTTCTAGATAAGTATGTGAGATATTGCAAGTTCAAACATCTATCTCCTCACAATATAACTTGAGAGAAAAGAATAAAACCATTTCTGTGTGATTTACTTCTGAGTGGTATACAAGTGAGAATTGAGGTCGAGGCATATAATCTTGTATGTGATCAGAGAATCTGACTACCAGATAGGGATGATGTTGAGCACACACACACGCTGAGTCTGAGTAATCTTTGGTTCAAATGTCCACTAGTAGATGTGCTACATTTTACTGACTAAGTTCTAATTCTTGAATGATCACTTGCACCCTTGAAATGAACTGACAAAACAGAGTTTTTTTGAGTAATGAGAACAAGTTTTCAGCATATACGATACCCTTCCGAGCTTATGTATTTCGCATTAATTGCCAACGATTGGCAATATGCTGGTTGGGGGTTGTGATATTCGCTCAAAAGTGCTTATTTTAAGCAATTATCCTTCTAGCATTGTCATACTCTTCTACGTAAAGCTGCATTTTTTATCAACATTTCTACGTCAGAGTTTCTCTCATTCCGTAGAACACACTTTTCTGATTAAAATGGTACATTCGCATGCATTCATACGCATTTATTTGACCTACATGCGAAGTCATTCTCATTAGTCAATTTTTCTATCGCAGGAGCACTAATTGGGCAATTTTGATGGCATACGGGCCCACAATCAACTCCCAGAACCTAGGATCAAAGCTCAAGAGCCAACAAGTTAAGGATGAGGAGATATAGGCCAAAGACGGGAAAAGCCAGAAAGTCGAAAGAATCGAGGGACGACCAAGAGAGAAGGAGAGACAAGCCCTCAAAGAAGAGACTAAGGAGATTAGAGCTTATAAACCAACACAAGGTGAGTGCCTACTCAGTTGGTGAAGCATGCAGAAGGTGAGTGCCTAGTCAGAGATCAGGGTTCATGACCCTCTGCTAGCATTTTCTCTCTATTTTGTAATATTTTCTCTCTCCTCTCTCGACTCTCTCTCCGTCATAGTCTACCATCTGATCGCCAGCAGATCATCAATCCGATCATCCACCCAATCATCCTTTCAATGAACCATCCGATCTCCATTCCCCTAAGTCTCGATCTTGTGGATCTCCTCCTTTCCAACCCCCTGGCCCAGTAGATCACTTATCATCAGGCACATTGGCTCACGATTCAGCTGGCCCACTATCTGGCTAATGCCCTATGCACCCTGGGCCCATGATTTTTGGCATCATTCCGCGATCCCCTGGCCAACCCATCCAATGACCTATGGCCCTCAAAGCTCACAGCCTTTGTCCAATCCGTTGCGTGGACTGAAAGTAGGATTTTTCCGCGTCGTTGGTTACGGAAACCCTAATCTCAACAATATTTTTGTAATTTGATCCGATTATCCTGCAAAATTGATAGATTTGTATAGGGATTCGTGTCGGATGTCGATCCGCACTCTGGATTAGTCGGGTTAGCACAAATGAGAATATTGAATAACGAAAATTGCTAGAAATGATGATGGGATGAGAATGGTGGTGTAGGATCTTTAAAACATGGTTTGTGATTTTTTTAAAAAGAGACTTTTATACTAACAATAAGAACACGAAAATAAAGACAAGTTCCATTAATTCATTAATCCGAAAGTTATTACAATATTTGAATCAAAATAAGCAATAAAAACTAAACTAGAAAGCTAATAAAGAAAGTGATAGAGAAAAAAAAACAAGAGAGAGAGATGAAGAATGGCTAGAGATAGAGAGAAAGTATAAGGGAGAGAGAGAAGTAGAGAGAACAAGGGTTTGAGATAGAGAAAAACATAGTGGAGAGAGAAAGTGAGAAGAGAGAGAATCTTACCAACTTACTAATGGGAGAGGATGAGTAGCAAATAGGTAGGCCATAATCGTGAGCCCGACTACACCATGCTTGATGGCAATGAGTAGAGATCGCCGGAGATCTTGGCACTAGTGGGTGGAGTTGATGGAGAGCATGTACGCTGGAGATGTGGTAGGTGGCCGTGATGGAGAAAAGTGGGGTGACGGCTGGTGTTGCTGGGAAGACAGCAACGTTTGGAGCTTTGAGATGGTGGTGCGTTGTTGCTTAAAGAGACCGTGAGACTCACGATTTCAGGTCTGCCCGGAGTGGTGATTCATTGCAGCCACGGAAAGGTTGATCACCGGTGTGTTGCAGGGAAGCTTGATGGAGAAGAACATGGTGAGTTGTGGAACGTGGGAGGCGGCTGGGTGTGACTGTTGCTGGCCGTTGAGGCTTTGAGGGGCAGCACGACGTGGTGGCTCTCCTATTGAGGACGGCTCGGGGTGCTTGGTGGAGGCGCACTAGTCCGGTTGCTTGCTCTTGAGAGGGAGATATTGGATGAGGAGAGAGATGGGGGCAGCGTGCATTCAGAGGTGTGGTGAGGGTGGCTGGAATGCAAGGGGCATGGAAGGGAGAATACGGCTATGGGAGAGCAAGGGGGTTGACGTGTTGCAGGTTGCAGGCGGTGGAAGAAGAGGGGCGGTGTTGCTGTTTGCAACACCAGAAACGGTGTGTGCAGCAGCGTGGAAGTGGTGTAGTTGGTGGTGCGGCAAGAGGCGAATGGCAGGGCGGAGAAGGAGAAGTGGAGCAGGTTCGTGCGCGGTGCTCGCAGCTGTTGCTGGCCGGAGTTGCAGGCTGCAACTCCGGTAGAAGACGCGAAGAAGATGACGAAGAAGAAGAACGAAAAAAAAGAAAAAGAAGGAGAAAGATGGGGCCAAAAACGAGGGGAAGAGTAAAGGGGAAGGAGAGGAGAAGATTTGAGGGGGATTAGGGTTCGAACGAACCCTTCTCCCTCCTCTTATAAAGCTCCCTATTTCCATTAATGGAAATAGGGTATTTTTTAAATAAAAAAATATTTTTAATTTTTTTTTTTTTTTTTTTTTTTTTTTTTTTTTTTTTTTTTTTTTTTTTTTTTTTTTTTAAGTAAAATGCTACTTTTCTATGGGGAATCTCCCCAATTAGTGGACCCCCCATTTAATTAAAATTATTTTTGAAATTCGCGGGGTCCACTAACTGGTCGGACAGCGGGTCGATGCTGATGGGCCCGGCTACTGGCCCACATGGACTGATGATGTCCATCGTCTCACAAGATGATGTGACAGGCATTCTGAAGGCGATCGGATGGATGGTGACTTGATCGGGACCCAGATTGGTAGATCGACGGATCTAGAGAGATCCAACGGTCCGATTGAAGATCCAACGGTCCGATGAAAGATCCAACGGTCAGAAAGCTAAGGGAGATGAGATAGAGCTGATAGGCAGGAGTTCTGGGGTTAGGTCAGTAGATTCGAGGATCGAGAGATGAAGAGAGAGAGAGAATAAGGAGAGATGAGAGAAAAAGTATCAAAAAAAAATGGAAAAAAGCACTGGCGGAGGGTCTGGAACCCTGTTCTTCACTGTGACCATCCTCACGCTTCTCCAGTAGAGTCGACCATCATTCCTTGCTGACTCATGTGGCTTTAAACGCTTTGGTCCGTCTCTTGGTCATTGGCTCTCCTGCTCTCTTCGTTCTTTGGGCCGGCTTTTTGGTCCTCTTATTCAGCCCATATTTGGCCCATATCTTCTAGTCATATCATGTGGGCTCTTTAAGCTTTGATAATGGGCTTTCATGATCGATTTGGGCCCACAAGTCTTGAGAATCGTCCCATCGGGGTTTCCTGCGACAGAAGAAGCGCGTAATGAGACTTTATCAGAACGGCTTAATATTTAGACTTCCGAAAATGTGTTTAATGCATGCAAATATACCATTTCGTCCAGAAAAGTGTGTTTTACGCAATGAGATAGACTCTTACGTAGAAAAGTGGATAATTAGAGCAGTTTTACGTAGGAGAGTGCGATAACGCTAACAGGATAAGTGCTTAAAATAAGCACTTTTGAGCGAATATCATGGACCACATGGGATAATAATTTTTGATGTATAAAAGGTGGTTTGTTAAAAGTAAAAATTATTTCACAAAATAAACAAATCATTTTTTTCCAAAAGATAAGATTTGATTTCATCAAGGACATGGCCATACAAGGAATAATAGTGCTAAACTTTCCTAGAAATGTTAGCAAACATGGATGTGGCTGATTTAGAAGGAAGAAATCGATGGCAAGGATTTCATCAAGTAAAATAAAGGACTTTTTTAAAAATAGAAGTTTTGAAAATAGGAAATGAAGAGAGCGTGATCGAGAATCTTTCCAAAAAGGGAGCCCTCCCTTCATTCCACGTCAAAAACCCCCACATCTCTCACTCTAGAGGCTCTCGAACATATCTCCTCTCCTCATTCCTACCAACCGTCATCTTCCCCATCTCTTCCCTCTCCTAAAACCCAGCCACCATCTCTTCCATTATCGCCTCTCTCACAAAAACCAGAAAAAGAAATAAAAAAAAAAAAATAAGAGAAGTAAGAGAGGAGAGAACGGTGGGTTCCATCTTCCTCAGCCCGCCTGCAACAGCACCTCCACCATTGCCATCTTCATGCTTCATCCACCATTGAAGGATCTCCACGTCAGCTCCATCTCCCACCTGCAAACGAGTTGCAGGCGGTGAAAACCCCCAAACCGTCCTCATCTTCTTCATAAAAAAAAAAAAAGAAAAGAAGAAGAGAGAAGAAGGAGATCAAAGCCTGAACGTTCCTCTTTGAGTCGCCACGACCACCATCATCCCTTGCAAGAAGCCACAGCACCCATCTCATTGCTGCTTGTCCTTCTTAATCTTTTCTATTACCGGAGTTGCAGTCTGCAACTCCAGTCAGCCAAACTCCAAAGCAACGTCTACTCTTGTTGCTGGTTCATTTCTCTCAAACCAGCACCTCGTGGTTCCCTTCTCCTTGAACCTATGAACCAGATTGTCAAGATCTAACGGCCTGCACCTGTTTCACCGCCTCTTGCCATTGATTCCGGGGAGAAGCTCGCCGGAATCTGCACTCCACCGTCAACACTGCAACTCACCACTGCCATAACCTTCACCATCCTCCTCTTGCATACACACGTACTCGCCTACCAGCGTCCTCTTCCTCCATCTCTTCCCCACTCCTCTCCTTTACTTTCTCTCTAGTCGTCTTCTTCAAAGAAAAAAGAAAAAAAAAAAAAAGGAAAACCAGAAAAGGGATAGAAAGAGGGAGAGAAGGGAGGTCTCTTGGATATCCACGCTGGTGCGCCCCCTTGTGTGCATCTCTTGGACGTTTCTGGTTCTCCAAAAATCAGATGGCCATCGTCTCCATTTGGCTCCTCCTCAAGCCGCTACTGCACCTGCACCTCCTCCATCGCTGAGCCACCACCGCCCATTCCACTTCACCATCATAAGTTGTTGGTTCGGCCAGCAAGCCTTCCTCACCAACCGTCTGCTACCGGCGCCTCCATCTCAAACACCTTTGAGAGGATAAGCCGCTGTGCTGCTCCGCCCTCCAATCTTTTGCCATCAAAGGCAACACCCTCAATTGGTGCACTATGGTGCTCCTTCACGGGCTGACCGGAACTCCACCATGATTCATGGGCCAATCCCACTTCACTCCAGACAGCCACGAAACTTGAGTCCAGGGACCATTCATCTCCATTAATAAGTTATTGGATAAGTTTCTCTCTCTAGTTTTCTTTTCTTTCTCTAGGATCTTCCAAGGTTATGTTCTCTCTCTAAAAATCCTTTATTTCTCTATCTATCTTACTCTTTCTCTCTCTACTACTCTCTTTATCTTGCTTTTTAGAATTAATTTCATGTTATTTGCTTAAGTAGTGGATTCTAGCATTGTAAACTTTATTTCGTTGAAAGACTAAAAAAAAAAAAAAAAAATTTTGATTTTAGCGTGTTGTTCTCTCTCAATCTTCTTTCATGTTTGTTGATTTAGTGTGTAGTTTTTGACAAATTCTCTCTCTAAAATGAAGCTGCTTTAAATCAATCCACCATTTGCACCTCATCCATCAATTTTTGTAATATTTTCCATCATTTCATGTTCGTTATTGCGCTCATCCGACTAATCTCGAGTGTGGATCGACATCCGACACTGTCCACTGTACAAGCTTCAATATTTTGCAGAAATAAACAGTGAACTAGAAGGATCAAGTTAAAAATGTGTTGAAACCGGGGTTTCTGATCCAACGACATGGAAAAACCCAACTTTCACTAATCCCTACGATCTTGGCATAACTATGGCGTTCATCTGCACACTTCCTTTTTTTCTTTAATCTGCAACTCTCCCACAATTGTATAATTTTCACAACTCTTATTATGTTTTAATCTCAGAGACATTCAAAAGTTCTTTTATGTGTAATGTTCTATTTAGGCTTTAGAGTGTGGTTTTAATGTGGGGTTTCTTCAACAAACTGGACTACAATTTTATAGATCTATATGTTTTCATACATTATTGTTTAATATGTACAATATACTTTATTGCTTTTTGGTTTACTAATTCAATGGTGCTCTTCAACTCAAATTCTATTAATTGAAAATTAATATCTAATATTTTATAAATTTGTACATAAAGACAAATAAATCAACTGAAACTAGCCTATCTGGGGAGCAAGATAACACGACTTTGAAAGTGTGCATGTTAAGCAACCAAGAAATATCACAACATGTGTTATCACAACGTTTGAGAAGAGAAAGAGAGTGGAATGCTTCAAATGAAAGAACCATCAGCCCAAACGTGATAAACTCTTACCCCAATAGATGGACAATATCACAACGGGCTTGAAGAGAAAGAGAAAATGTTATATCGTCATTTACGGCAATGCCAATTCAGTTGGAAGAATCCCATGGAGAACCGAAGAGAATAAAGCTTACACAGTATGTCGCACAATCTTCAACAATAGGGATGATTCTATAAATACCAAATCGAATGGACATCTGTCAAGCAGAAATGACTCCACTTACTATGGATATCACGACGCGAAACCTTGGAGGAAATTTTTTAGTGCGACCTGAATTTCCTATCCGTGCACGAAGCATAGAAGAAGAAATTCTTGGTGCTGAAGTCTGTGAGCTTACATCAATTGTTCATGCTGTGTCGTCGCCTATCCAAATGGGAGAATCTCAAGGAGAACCCTTGCGAAGAAAGTTTACACAGTAAGCTTCTATTCCCATGCAAAGTACCACATCATTTGTTCTATTTGGTTCAATCTTTTTTGAGTTATCTTTAAATTTTTTCCCTTGAATTTGAATTGTACAAAACACTGTCAGTACAGTTGAAGTTAACAAGATCACATCGATCGCACCAAATCCATGCATCGCATCACCGTCTAGAGTACTGCCCACTCAACTGCGAGAATCTCAAGGATGCGTCATACCACAACTTTCTATATCTCTCCCTATTATTTTAAAATAAGTTTAATTATCTCTTAACTTCTACTCATATACAGAACACAGACACTCCAACATTTTACTGAAGAAATATTTACATACAAGGTGATGAAAATGATTTGCAACCCATTTCTTCTGCACAACAAGGGCATCTTTCGATTAATACGCATGGGGATGGGCGTCATTTTTTAGGAAATATGGATGTAAAGTGTTGCTTCTGCTCAGCGCGTCATTGGAGAGACGAGTGGTTATCAAAATCATCACTAGCTCGCCCTCTTTTCAGAACATGCTGCTTGCAAGGGAAAATAAAGCTTCCTTTGCTTTCTTCATTGCCTCCAGCGCTACAAGGATTATATGATGGCACCAATCAGCAAGCAAAGTCTTTTAGAAAATACATTCAAGAGTATAATGCATCTAATGTGTTTACGAGTCTTGGTGCCATAATTGATCCAAGGGTACTAACTAGACGAGGTCCTACATCATTCACCATCCATGGAGAGTTGTGACATCAAATTGGAGCTTTGATACCAGATCCAGGGCAAACAACAGTATATGCACAACTTTACATTTATGATCCGGGTGCAACATTAGATATTCGCCATCAACGTAATCCACATTTGGATAAGGAAGTGTTAAAAATTATTCAAGAAACTATGTTGTATTATAACCCGTTCTCCAAAATATATCACCATGTCTACGAGGTGTTGAATGCAACAATTGAGGAAGGTCACAACTTTAATGTGCCAACTTACTTACATTACAGTTCTGCAAAGGATCGACGTCGCTACAATCTTCCAACGACAGATGAGATTGCAGTTATATTACCAGGAGATGGGAGTGAGGTAAGCAGTACGTGAGATATTGTTATACATTTAAGAGGAGGGCAAGAATTGATGCGGATAAGTGAGTGCCACCCAGCTTATCTACCTTTGCATTATGTTCTCATGTTTCTTCATGGAGAACTTGGATGGGCACCTGATCTTAAGCATTGGGATGTTGCCAATAACATTAGTATGACTCAAAGGTTAACTCAAATGGAATTCTATGCGTATCATCTTTTTCAATGCCCTACAGAATATTCACCCATTCTATATGGAGGTAAATTGTTTCAAGAGTTTTTGGTAGATGCTTGGGCTGCAACTAGACAAAATCGCTTGCGTTACTTCAGAAACAACCAAGATGATCTTCATGCTAAATTAATCAAGGTTTGATAGATATTGAATTAGAAGGTCTAAATCCTAACAAAGTTGGTGAACGAGTTATATTACCATCATTGTTCACTGGTGGCCCAAGACAAATGTTTGAAATATTCCAAGATTCAATGGCCATCACGCACTATAACAAGCACCCGGATATATTTCTTACAATGACAGCAAATCCTAATTGGATAGAAATTGAAAATGCGCTTCTGCCGCATCAAAATGCCACAGATCACCCTGATTTGGTTTCTCAAGTTTTTGAGTTAAAGCGTAAAGCTTTATTAAAGGTAATAAAGGACAAACATATTTTCGGTAAAATTGTCGCACACATTTTTACTATTGAATTCCAAAAACGTGGGCTTCCACATATGCACACACTTTTCTTTCTGCACCATGAAGACAAAATTTGTGGGCCAGCTCAAGTTGATCAGGTAGTGTGCACAGAATTTCCAGACCCAAACATTAATCCTGCTCTTTTCCAAACTTTAAAAAAGTGTATGGTTCATGGGCCATGTGGTCTTAGGAACATGAATGCACCATGTATGAAAAATGGCAAGTAGACAAAAAGATACTCTCGGGCCTTTACAGATGCGACAACTATGGATCAAGATGGTTATCCTATTTATCGTCGTCGCAATACGGGCGAAGTGTATATTGTCAAGGGACAACAAGTTGATAATAGAGACATTGTATCATATAATGCATATCTATCAGAGAATTTCGACTGTCATATGAATGTGGAAGTTTGCACAAGACTTCAATGCGTTAAATATATTCACAAGTACATTTATAAGGGACATGACCGAACAACAGTAGTACTTGATGGAGAAGATGAAATTAAACAATATCTTGATTCAAGATATATTGGACCACCAGAAGCAGCTTAGCGATTATTTGGACATCAATTACATGAAGAGAGTCCAACAGTTGTACGCTTGGCATTGCATTTGCCTGGGATGCACCGTGTTGTTTTTAATGCTTCAGAATCAATGGATTGTATTCTTTCAAGAGCTGAGCAACAGATGTCAACTTTAACTGCATTCTTTGCATATAATGCTTCTAATCAAGATGGGCGTTCATTTACGTATCAAGAATTTGCCCAACATTTTGTTTGGAACAAGCAACGAAAAGTATGGACATCAAGGAAGCGAGGTTTTGCAATTGATCAAATGTATTTTACAAGCCCTAATTCTGGTGAGAGATTTTATCTTTGTTTGCTTTTGACCGTTGTTAAAGGTCCACATTCCTTTGAATGTGTACGCACGGTAGGCAATGTTTTACACGATACATTCAAAGTGGTATGTGTTGCACGTGGATTGTTAGAGGACGATCAAGAATGGATACAATGTTTACAAGAGGCTGCCATAATGAAAAGTGGATATCAGTTGAGAAGATTATTCAGTATTATTCTCTTGCAATGTTACCCTGTACGGCCACATTAATTATGGATTCAGTTTTCAACTAACATATGTGATGATCTGTCACACAAGATTCGCATATTATTTCATATTCCTAATCCAACCGATAGTCAGATAACAGATTATGGTTGATATCTATTAAATCAAATCTTTTTGGAATCAGGTAAGAGTCTTGCAGACATTCCGCCAATACCACAACCAATAGAAATATGGAGTGTAGTAGTTGACAATAGACTTAAATGGGAGCAACAACAACTTCAACATGAAGGACAACATGCTCAAGCACTTGTTAATGTTGATCATCTTAATGAGTCACAAATTTATGCTTATAATGTAGTGATCGATTCTGTCACTCAAAATAAATGAATGCTATTCTTTTTTAATGGAGCAGCTAGGACGGGAAAAATGTTCGTATACAATACAATTGCGGCTAAGTGTCATAGTCTTGGGCATATTGTCATTATGGTTGCTTCATCTGGTATTGCATCATTGCTACTGAATGGCGGTCGGACTGCTCACTCAACATTTCGCATCCCATTGGACATGATGGAGAATTCAGTGTGCGGGTTTTCTAAGCAATCAATCTATGCTAGCCTATTCAAAGAAACAAAACTCATTATTTGGGATGAAGTTCCAATGCAACATAGGTTCTGTATTGAAGCGGTCGATCGTACACTTCAAGATATAATCGGCAATAACAAGCCATTTGGTGGAATCACTGTCGTTCTTGGTGGAGACTTTTGCCAAATCCTACCAGTTATACCGAAAGGGGTTCGTGAGCAAATTGTTGCAGTATCATTAAGATGATCCTCACTCTGGAAACATGTTCACGTTCTATCGTTGTTACAAAACATGCGATTGAATAATGCCGAGCCTGAAAATGTTACTTTTGCAAATCTCTTGATGGAAGTAACAATTATTTTTAATGTTCTCATTTATCACATAGATTGCGATTGTATATAAAATAACATGAGAATCTTATTCTTTTAAATTTCTTTTAGATTGGAACCAAACCACAAGAAATTATTCAATTACCATCAACAATGCGTAGATGTGAGCATCTTCAAGAACTGATTTGTTCAGTTTATCCCCAATTAAATGAAGCTTCCACGGTCTTAGCGAGTTTTCTAACTGAACGCACCATTCTCTCTGCACGTAATGACGATGTCAATGCTATCAATGTTGCAGCTTTGGATATGTTCTCAGGAGAATCATTTATTTTCTTAGCAATAGACAAAATGGTAGAAGAAGATGCAGATGATCATACCAATAGTCGATATCCAAATGAGTATTTAAACTCACTTGATCCTCTTGGGTTACCACCATTTATGCTCAAACTCAAAAAGGAATCTTGCACCAAAGGATGGGCTTTGCAATGGAACGCGATTAATGGTAATGCGTTGCGCAACACGCATAATTGAAGCTCAATTTTAACTGGAGAAAAATTTGGCAACTTAGTCTTCATTCCTAGAATATCATTGACACCGTTATCATCTGAGTTACCCTTTCAAATGACACGACGCTAGTTTCCTATACAATTGGCATATGCAATGACAATAAATAAATCACAAGGTCAATCAGTCAAGTACGTTGGAATTGATTTGCGGACGCCAATTTTTAGTCATGGACAATTATATGTAGCTCTATCAAGATGTACTTCATCAAACAGGATCAGTGTCATCTTCCCACCAAATGCTTCAAATTCAACAACTAACATTGTCTATCCTGAAGTACTACTTTAGTAGTTACTTAAGGTACATTATATATTGATATTTTTAATATTGATTTTTTGGAAAATTTTATTATTTATTTTTTCTGGATATAACTCAAAACTGAGGTAAACCAATTTATATTTACAGACTAGCTGGGATCATTATATCGAACCAGAAAAATAGAAGATATATAAAGATAGGTGGAGAAGATGGCCAACAGTAAGAAATCATCTATCACCAATTTAAGTATTACTATGATTGTTTATATTTATTGATTATTGATAGAATTATATTTTTTTTTATAAATTATAAGGTTGATAACGGTGAAAAGGTTCATTTGATTGTCCATTGTCCGAAGTTGCCGTGATATGTAGATATGGATGAAGTTTGGTTTTCAAACATAATTTTGAGAACCATAAGAAATCTTCAATCAGAGGTACATTTAAGAATATACAAATTTTTTATTAATTATTTATTATTATATTTATATTTTTACTAATATATATTTTATGTTGTTCACAGTGATAGCTAGTTTAATCAATGGAAATATGCTATGGATGAGGTGGATTGTAATTAAAAAAGCACTACGAAGGGTTCATTGTAATTTTGACTATTTTTTTGATAAAATAGAAATACACCGTGTTTTATTTTTTTTGTAAATGTAATGTGATCATCAACAAAAAATTTATATGATATCTACAATTTTTTTGTTATTTATAGTGTTTAATGTTAGTTGGACTGTAGTGCCTACGGAACCGATTGACATGTAAAAGGTAAAAAAATTGATTATGATAATATCTTGGTAGTTGTAATCGTTTGGTTTATATATATTAGCGAATAAGTATTGCTTGAAAGCAGAAAGAGTAGAAACTCTGTTAGAAAAAGTTCCATTAGGTTGTGCAATAAAGCTTTCTATGTTTTTTGGTCGTATTAACCAAAATTTGATTTTCTCTTTGTGGTGTTTCAATGAGTTTTCTGATATATTTGCTTTGGAGCATCTGATGTCGAGATTAGTGGAGACGAAGTGGACCCCACTTTATGTCTCTCCCCATTGGATACATACACGCTACCTCAAGCGGGTATGTGTGAACTATGAACTTTAATCTTCTAGAACAACATCTATTATTGTTTTTCGGTTAATTTTTCAAATTTACTTTCCCTTTCTGCATCTTAATTCTAATTTATACTCAATTTAGATGTTAATTCGAAGAAGCTAAGGGTTAGGTTGGTGATCCCTCCAGGCAAGTTATTCATAGGAGTGGACTTCCATTGTTTAGAGCACAAAATTGAGCCGAGGGAGTGGACCATAAGCTTTTCTACAAGGACGGCTGATACATGATGCGGTTGTATATGGTATGCATTAGATCCTACTAGAATAATTTTTTGAATATGCCCCTCAATTTTTTGACTACTTATCTATTAGCTATTGGTGATGATTGGAGAAACACATTACTTTTTAGTGGATAATATTTCATTTCTTAGGTTTGAATGCCTAAGGCACTCGAATTTATTTGCACATGCTTTGTTTGGGAGTGCCATTGGCATGGGTCATTTAGGAAGTGGGTTTGAGTGCCGAAGGCACCCGTTTATGCATACACTTTGTTGGGGAGTGCCGTTGGCACGGGTCACCCCTAGTTTCATACAACAGAACTTGACTGAACTGTCCTTCACTAACACCATCATTCTGAACAACCACAAACGTAACAAGGGGTTGATTGATTAATGTTACTTCCAGTTCATCATTCCCCAAGAAGATGATCTTAATCTGGTCATGCTGAATGCGTCACTCAGCTTGTCACACTGAAGGACTGGGGAATGTCCAAAACGCATCCAATGGTTTCAAACATTGTTAAGTGGAGTCATCCTCTACTCAAGCAGTCTCAAAAGGAAGTGATTCAATTAGTCTTTAGTTACCTTTTAGCATGCTGTTTTTAAACAATGGAGAGAAAATCTCTAGATATCAATAACATTAATAGGTTCATTAAAAAAGAGAAGATCTCCGGGTCTCAATAACATTAATAAGTTCATTAAAACGATGTGACAGAAACGTCTATGCGGCAAGACAACTCCATAACATTTTAGGTGCCGGATTCTTAACCGTTTTTCGACCCTAAGTGGAATCCCCGGGACCCACAAAAGATAGGCTTGTTCTCTTGCTTCAGTCCATTCCCCTCAAGATGGGGAGTATGTTACTCAAGCATTAACCGTGTAGTAACCCAGCATAGAGTCCTTAGAAGAGGAACATTTATCCGGTATAGTTCATTAGGGATTACCTTTTTACTAACGTTGCACAAGATATCTGAACTTGAGATTCTGTATTTCTTCAGTAAATCTCACATACACTGAAGGAAAATACTAAGTCAAATTCTAGATGAATTTCGACAGAGTATAGCCTTATCGCAATAAAATAGGAGAAGATCATTTTTTCAGTCCCCAGAGTCCTCTATTTATAGAGTTCTGGGGAGGGGTCTGCACATGTTGCAAACTCACATTTATAAGGAAAAAATGATTAAAATAATGAAAAATTACAAATAATCTTTAAAAAATAATTGCATACGGTTGTAGGGTTCCTAGAGATACACAACCGTATGGCACTAACTCTAGTAGATTCTGCACTCTTTTCGAAGAAAATAGCATATGTGTTTTTCTGGACAAATGAGAGATCTTCCTGAAATTTTAACTGCATCCTACACAATCATATATCATTACGTTTTGAATCCCCTGCACTTATCTCGAGGAAAAGGGCACGTGTGCTTTTCTGGGGATATGAGGGGTATTTTTGAAAATATAACTGCATACAGTTGTATAAGAGGAGGTCCTACACAACCATATGTGAATAGTTTTTCATCCCACTATGCGGATCTCAAGGAAAATGGCACATGCGCTTTTTCTCATTTTTGACCATAGATCTTCTAGATCTGACTCCATACGATTGTGTAGCTTTCCTTTCTACACAACCGTATCAAATTTGTCTCTCTGGTCTGTGGGTGGTTGGCTCAGAAATTGAGGTATGCCCTTTATGCAAAAATCAATCTCTGATCTGTCAAATCTGAGGGTATACGGTTGTGTATCCCCATGTGTTAGACAACCGTATGTAGTTACTTCTCAGAGAATTGGACTGGTTCTGCTCAAAACTGACCATCTTCATTTTTCTTAAAATCCGTGCCAGTTGTGCCCTTTCTGACTGAATACGGTTGTGTATTCTCATTTCTTACACAACCGTATGGGCTCATCTCCTCAGTAAATACCCTCCCTAAGTCCTCTAGTCTTGAAGAAATGACATTTTGTGGTTATGCGTCGGCAGTCAATCTTCGCGTCCCTTGGTCGTGATTTTCGTAGCGATCCATATTTCATTGTCAACAACAGGCCGTTGAACAGCTCCTCAACTTTCTCCCCTCTTGTCACACCCCAGATTTTGACTACATAAATCCCGAGGTGTGTGCCGCGTGTCCTGAATCCAACGCTTGAATTCAAGACGCGTAAGGCAAAACTTGTCCTCACATCTAATCAGAGTTGCAAAAATCAGAGTAAATTTTTTATTTTTAAAACAACAGAAGCGCGAACTTACTAGACTTACAACTATGCTCGAACTACTAAATTGGAACCGTTCGATTATAATTCAAAATATAAACTACAACTATCCTGCGTGCTATCATGATATTACATAGTAGAGAGATATTTATGATTCAATGATATAATATAAATATGAATAAGAAATTCAAACATTCTAATGATAATAACCTACCAACTATCCTACTAATATCATCCGGTCCATTACATTTGACTTCATCTCCACCATCAATCTGAATGATTCTTCAATTCTTCTCAATCTTTCGATTTCTTCTCTGCAAGAGGACGGTGAGTGGGTGAGCTTTTATGAAAAAGCTCGTAAGTGTGTCCAACTTCTAACAACATGTCGGGGATAAAACAGTTGATAATTATAAAACATGCAAATTTCATGAAAAACACATGTGAAAGTATTTGATGCAACTAAACATGTTTGAAAGTCAACAATGCGATAGAATCCATAATAGCAAAATGAAAACATATAGAGTAGCAGTTAACTCAATTTCATAAAGTAGTTAAATTCATACACCACCGTAATACAGAATGATCATGAGATGCATGCACGAGATGCAGATTTTAAATCATAATAGTGGCAGGCCCAAGTCGTAACCTCTCATCCCATAATAAGCGTTACTCGTGAGTCTACCTATAGCATGCAATATAATATTCAATTTCCTTTTATTTTGTATCCACTATCTTCTTTCTACTTAATAATTGGGACCCGGTCCCACAAGTTTCTTTGGACGCCACTAAAGATACGACTGATTTTCTCACCACCCCAGTCAGGGTCTCTCTCTAAGTAACCAAATAACCATCATCCAGAACCAATCCATCTCCAAATATCTACTATAATACATAGCTCCCAAGTTCACCGGCTGGAGTCTGTCCCGGGACTGATTTCTACCGTTGGTCATACGTCGACGACTGCAGATTTGCTAAGGATCCAGAGCTCATCCAGTGCAGCTGCCCACCTACACACGCGTCTAAATGCCCATCGGGCAAGCGTGTATCTCTAGGGTCCGCGTGATCACACAAATAAAATCATGCTTAACTTATTATATGCAATGCACTTTAAATTAAGAATCTATTCCTCAAACTGTATAATCATGCGAACATTTGTAAAAAGTGCGAGTAATTGTAGATACATAATTGATAAACAAATAAATGCAATTTCCAATATGTAAGTTAAAACATTCGATTCAAGATCATTTTCAACTAGAGCAAAAAGCAGAACATTTCTTCAATATCAAATGTAGTTGATAATACAATTTTGGTTCTGGAAAGCCTAATACAAGGCACGAAGAAGAATGGGGACCACTCACCGTTGAATGCTCTAATTCCTCTTTGATGTTAAGCTGCTATTTTGATTATTCTTGGCCCCAATGTTTCTGATCTTTGCTTCAAATTTCTCTTCCTTTGAGATCGAATGATGACGCCATGAAAGAGTTTAAGAGGCATTAGGTTAAGTTTAGAAAATAAGAAGGGTTTAGACTCTAAGAAATCATAGCTAAAAATCAGTTAAATCCAACTCGATTAATCAGGGTTTGATAAAACCCTAATCTAAATGACAATCTGGAATTGACTCTTGTAAAAAGTCAATTATTCTATTATCATCATTTTATTTTATCTGACTTTTATCTAATTTCCCCCTATGCTCCCAAATTTCTATATGAAATCTCTACTTAAATTTATCTTATTCTTCCTCATTTTATTAAATTTTAATTTATAATTATTTTGGATTCTCTTATAATTTATAAGGATTATAAATACTTAATTTTAATATTATATATATATATATATATATATATATATATAATTTCTTTATCGGATTATTATTATTTTTGTTATTCTTATGCTCCCCATAATTTATTTTAATCATTTAATATATCTATTAATTATTTAATTATTAAAAGTTATATTTTTTGGGTTGGGTCTTGACCGGGTCGGGTTGGTCTATCTAGACAAGGCCCGGTCATGGCCTGGTCGGGCCTAGGCATGGGATGCTCCTGTTTGGGCACAGCCTGGTCATGGCTTGGCATGTGCCTGGGCATGGCCTAGCATGCACGGGCAGTGTTGGGCATTGTCTAGGCATGACCTGGGCTTGGCCTAGGCATTCTGCCAAGCACCTGGGAACCCGAGTCAACTCGTCGAGTCAACTGGGCAGACACTAATCTTTATCATAAACAGTGCCCAATCTCACGATAGGCGACCCAGGTGGGTCCCATCAACCCAAGCGAGGCTTTTGCCCTTCATGTGGGCCCATGGGCCACCAAAAAGTGAAACCCGTAGGTGGTGGGGGCCACACGCCAAAAACATACATATTGTGATTTCTAGCCATTGGACCGCGTGGTCTATGTGGACCACACTTTCCACGGTTAATTTCGCCAGTCGACGTAGGCCCATAGACCACACATCAATAATTATTATGGTGATCTATAAGCGGTCCACTACTTAATGGATGGTCCACCACTTGATGGACCGCACATCAAAATCAGCCAAGATGATGATTTTTGGCCGTTGGATCGATATCATTTTCATGGACTAATTTCAATAGTCAAAATGACAATATTGTTGACCAAATCTAACCATATGTTAATAAACTTTTATTATTTTTACAAACAACTAACTTTTATTATTTTTATAAAATAACATAAATCTTTTATAAAACAATTAACCCTAATCTTTTATAAGGAAACTAACATTTTTTATTCTTATAAAATAACTAACACTAACCTTTTATAAAGTACCTAACCTTAACAATTTATAAAACACTAACATTATTTATTATTCTAATAAACTAACAACTAACATGTATTTATATCTCTAAAACAACTAACTTTTCATTTTACTTTTCTTTACTCTTTTTCTTTTGTCTTTTTATATTTATTTTATTTCTGCTAATGCACATCTTCTTTGATAGTTTGTTGGAAACATGGGCATATATGCACCGTCCCATGAATGCTAACCACAACTTGGTGGGGCCACCCAAAATAGGAGCCACGTTTTATAATCCTAGGACACACTAACCGTGTAGATGTTTTGCTCACACACACGTGGATGATTGGCCCACACCCAGGTGGACCTAGTAGACACTAATCCCCATAGTGGGGCCACCAACACATGCCCCAAATGGTACAATCAGAGTTAACACTAATCGCATGGCTGTTTGGACAAATCTCATGTCGATATATGAACCAAAAATTAGCATGGTTTGTGAATTCTAACCGTTGGATTTGAGCATTATGGGTCAATACTTGGACCCATAGACCAAATGGATGTTAAGCCAAAACTCGAGTGGACCTACACAACCACAAGCAACAAGGTCAAGCCGTTTAATGGTTGTCCAACACCTAAGTTGACCTACAAAACAGAAATCAGTCTGCTTAGTGATCTAAAACCGTTGGATGGTTGACAAACACCTCAGTGAACCTACAAAAACCAAAAATCGCCTGTACATGCTCTTCAACCGTTGGATTGGAATCATTACCTTGAGTTGATCCAACCGTTGGATTTGAATCATTTTCATCATTTTTATTTTATTTCTTTACTTTTCCTTTCTTGACTCTTTTTCCCATTTTTTTGGGTAATTACCAAAAAAATTAACGTTTTCAACATTTATCACCGAACAGCCAATGACTTTTCAACATTTCCCAGTTTGTTAATTTAGGCACATTTTCGGACATTATTACCCTTACTGTCAAAACAACTTTTCTCTTACCAAAGAAAGCTTCTCCGGTAAGCTTTCTTCTTCATTTTTTCTCCTGTAAGCTTTCTTCATTTGTTCATACGTAGAGATCAAAGATTGTAATACGATAAGCTTTCTTCATTTTTTCATTTCTTTTTCATCCGTTTTCTCCTTTGCTCTCTTTTCTCCCTTTCTACCATCCATTTTCTTCTTTTCTAGAGCTTATCCGGTAAGCTTTCTTCTTCATTTTTTCTCTTGTAAGCTTTCTTCATTTGTTCATACGCAGATATCAAAGATTGTAATACGGTTAGTTTTCTTTATTTTTTCATCCGTTTTCTCATTTGCTCTCTTTTCTTCTTTTCTAATTGATATTCGCTTAAAAGTGCATATTTTCCACTGTTATCTTCTAAGCGTTTTCACACTCTCCTATGTTAAAATACTCTATTTATCTACTTTTCTACGTAAGAGTCTCTTTTGTTGCGTAGAACACACTTTTCTGGACGAAATGGTATATTTGCATGCATTAAACACATTTTCGGAAGTCTAGACATTTAGTCATTCTGATAGAGTCTCATTATGCGCTTCTTCTATCGCAGGAAACCCCAATGGGACAATTCTCAAGACTTGCAAGGCCACATCGATCAGGAAAGCCCATTATCAAAGCTTAAAGAGCCCTCATGCTATGACTAGAAGATATGGGCCAAATATGGGCTGAATAAGATGACCAAAAAGCCGGCCCAAAGAACGAAGAGAACAGGAGAGCCAATGACCAAGAGACGGATCAAAGTGTTTAAAGCCACATGAGTCAGTAAAGAATGATAGTCTACTCTACTGGAGAAGCGTGAGGATGGTCACAGTGAAGACCAGGGTTCCAGACCCTCTGCCAATACTTTTATCTCCATTTTCTGATATTTTCTCTCTCATCTCTCCTTATTCTCTCTCTCTCTTCATCTCTCGGTCCTCGAATCTACTGACCTAACCCCAAAACTCATGCCCATTGGCTCTGTCTCATCTCCCTTAGCTTTCTGACCGTTGGATCTTCAATCGGACCGTTGGATCTTCCACCGGACCGTTGGATCTCTCTAGATCCGTCGATCTACCAATCTGGGTCCCAATCAAGTCACCATCCATCCGATCATCATCAGATTGTCTGTCACATCATCTTGTGAGACGATGGACATCATCAATCCATGTGGGCCAATATCCGGGCCCATCATCATCGACCCGCTGTCCGACCAGTTAGTGGACCCCGTGAATTTTAAAATAATTTTAATTAAATTTTAAAAAAAATGGGGGGTCCACTAAATGGGGTAATTCCCCAAAGAAAAGTAGGGTTTTACTTAAAAAAAAAAAAATTATATATTTTTTTATTTCAAAAATTCCCTAATTTCCATTAATGGAAACTAGGGAGCTTTAAAAGGGGAAGGAGAAGGGTTCTTTGGAACCCTAATCCCCCTCCTTTCTGCACCTCTCCTCCCCCAAAAAAACCATTCCCGACTTTTTCCTCTCTTTCTTCTTCTTCTTCTTCTTCTTCTTTGTCTCCTTTTCCGGCGAGAACCTGCAACTCCGGCAGGTTCATCTTCTTTCGCTTCTTCTTCTTCTTCTTCTTCTTCTTCTTCTTCTTCTTCTTCTTCTTCTTCGTCATCTTCTTCTTCTCCTTCCCTTGCTCCTCATCTTCTTGTTCTTCTTTTTCTTCATCTTCTTGCTAAATCTGTCCGCCGGAGTTGCCGCCTGCTGTACATTCGCTCCACCCTTGGCCACCACCGTTAGACCAGCAACTTGCAGGTGTGCCTCCAGCCGTCTGATTCTGCCTCCCCCTGCTACCAAGCCGAACAGAATCCTCCTTGTACCGGAACCTGCAACTTCCGGCCAGCACCATTGCTGCCACGTCTCACTCTCTTAGATCCACCTGCTGGCTACCACGCTCACCACCTCCTCTACCGCCTCCATTCCACAACAGCGTCTCCTTCATTCCCTTGAGTTGCAGGCCGTGCTGAGCAAACATTGCAACGTTGCTGCATCTTCAACGTGCAGCAACACCCCAAGCCATTAAACCCTTCATCACCATCGTTTCTGGTGTTGCAGGTGGCAACACCAGTTAACCTCCCTCTTCTCTACCGCCTAGCAACACCTACTGCAACTCCCTTGCAGTAAGCGTGCTCCACCACAACCCTCCATCTTCAAGCCACTACCATCCTTGCTGGCCAAAACCAGTAGGAACAGCCTGCAATTACTTTCCTACGGTGCTATACAGCTCCTCCATTGGACGTGCTCCTTGCTCCCTTCTTCCACAGCCTGTGTTCTCCAAACCACCAACGTGCAGCAAGCCTTCCCCACCTTCTAGCCACGCCTTCATCATTTTTACCATCCTCCAAGGCACCGGGCAGCATATGGTTTGCTCACGGTTAGTCTTCTTCTTGCTGGCCAATCCTCATCCCCGCAGGTAAGATGTCCGAAGGTATTTCCTATCTCTCTCTTTTCATTGTTCCTCTCTCTCTCTCTCTAGATCTCTTTAGTCCTTTTCTCTCTCTATTACTTTTCTCTCTCTTCTTTCTCTCTCTACGATTACTGCTTTTATGTTTATCTTATTAGACTCTTATTTCTCTTGCATTGTAAGGTACAATAATTTGAATCAAAGTTGATTTTTGATTAATTGGTTTCATGTTTGAGCTTTACATCTCAATTGATTGCAACATTTTTTACATAATGGATTTATGATAATCTTTTCTCAAAATTATATATGTTTTAAATCTCGATATTCACCATCCTCACCTTTCTATTTTTCTTAGTAATAATTTCTGATAAAAATCCGTCATTTCATGTTCATGATTACGCTAATCCGACTAATCCCGAGTGCGGATTGATATTCGCTCAAAAGTGCTTATTTTAAGCAATTATCCTTTTAGCGTTATTACATTCTCCTACGTAAAATACTCTATTTACCTACTTTTCTACGTAAGAGTCTCTTCTATTGCGTAGAACACACTTTTCTGGACGAAATGGTATATTTGCATGCATTAAACACATTTTTGGAAGTCTAAATATTAAGCCGTTCTGATAAAGTCTCATTACGCGCTTCTTCTGTCGCAGGAAACCCCGATGGGACGATTCTCGAGACTTGTGGGCCCAAATCAATCATGAAAGCCCATTATCAAAGCTTAACAAGCCCACATGCTATGATTAGAAGATATGGGCCAAATATGGGCTGAATAAGAGGACCAAAAAAGTCGGCCCAAAGAACGAAGAGAGTAGGAGAGCCAATGACCAAGAGACGGACCAAAGCGTTTAAAGCCACATGAGTCAGCAAAGAATGATGGTCGACTCTACTGGAAAAGCGTGAGGATGGTCACAGTGAAGACCAGGGTTCCAGACCCTCCGCCAGTGCTTTTCTCTCTATTTTCTGATACTTTCTCTCTCATCTCTCCTTATTCTCTCTCTCTCTTCATCTCTCGATCCTCGAATCTACTGACCTAACCCCAAAACTCCTGCCCATCGGCTCTATCTCATCTCCCTAAGCTTTCCGACCGTTAGATCTTCCATCGGACCGTTGGATCTACAATCGGACCGTTGGATCTTCAATCGGACCGTTGGATCTCTCTAGATCCGTCGATCTACCAATCTGAGTCCCAATCAAGTCACCATCCATCCGATCGCCATCAGACTGTCTGTCACATCATCTTGTGAGACGATGGACATCATCAATCCATGAGGGCCAATAGCCGGGCCCATCTTCATCGACCCGCTGTCCGACCAGTTAGTGGACCCCGCGAATTTCAAAATAATTTTAATTAAATGGGGGGTCCACTAATTGGGGAGATTCCCCATAGAAAAGTAGGTTTTTACTTAAAAAAAAAAAAAAAAAATATTTTCATATTTTTTATTTTCAAAAAATACCCTATTTCCATTAAAGGAAATAGGGAGCTTTAAAAGGAGAAGGATAGGGGTTCGTTCGAACCCTAATCCCCCTCTTTTCTTCTCCTCTCCTTCCCCCAAAACTCCCCCGACGTTTTCGTCACCTTCTTCTCCTTCTTTTTTCTTCTTCTTCCATCTTCTTCTTCTTCTTCTTCCTCGATCTTCGCCGGAGTTGCAGGCAGCAACTCCGGCCATCTGGTTCTTCTCCTTCTCCTCCTTCTTCTTCTTCTTCTTCTTCTTCTTCTTCTTCTTCTTCGTTCTCTCCTGCCCATCCTCTTCTTCTGTTATTCTTCTTAGCAGGTACCGCCCACAGCACGTCTTCACGTGCTACCGGAGTTGCAGGTTGCAACTCCGGTCGCTGTTGCGTCCTCCACCGCAACACCACAACTCCACCGCTAGCCTGCCCCACCATCGTCTCAGCTAGCCCCCTCTTTCCCTTCGTTACCTTCTCTTCCTCCCCTTCTTTCTTCAAACCTTTCTTCTTCTTCTTCTTCGTCCCCGTTTTCGCCGGAGTTGCAGGTCTGCAACTCCGGCCGTTGATTCTTCTTCCCTTCTTCTTCTCTTCTGATTCTCTTCTTCTTAATCTCCATCACCTGCTCTTCTCTTCTTCTCTGCCACAGCACCGCCACCTGCTGCAACACCGTGCATCCACAGTCATCATCACCATCTGTGCGCCTCCACCACCGCCCAAAGCTCCGCCCAAGCGACCTCCAGCAACGTTGCTGGTGTTGCATAACAACAACCATTCACCACCAACGTGCATCCTCTCCGCCCTCCTCTTCTCCTTCACGAGGTGTAGCCCGTGAGCACCTCACTTTGTGGCTGGGGAGCACACCACCTCCGGCCACCACCGTTGACGCTGGAGCAACACATTGCCGCCTCCTCCTTTCCACCACCGTCTTCACCACCCCTTATCCTACCTGCTGGTCACCTACTGCACTGCTACCACCTCAACCATGGCTGTTCCATCCACTTGAACCACAACACCCATGTATTCTCCTCCGATCCTTCACGTGTGGAAATACACCACCACGTGGTGTAATCAAACCCACTACCAGCCTGCCACGACGTCAAGGCGAACCCACGATCAGCATCCTTGCATACTTGCACAACACCACACCATCGTACATCTCCTTCCTTGGTGAAATCAGCCCTAGTCTGTGCAACTCGATGGTAAGGTGCAAAAAGGTGATCTCCATCTATATTTTCTCTTTCTAGATTTCTCACTCATTTTCTCTCTATCTTTTTCACTAATTCTTCCCCTTTCTCTCTCTAGGTTTCTCCCTCTCTTTCTCTTTTTATCTCTTTATTTCTCTCTCTCTCTAGACTCTTTAGATTTTCCTTTCTCTCTCTACCTCCCTCTCTTATTAAAATGCTTTCTAGTTTAGTTATTTGTCAGATTTTTGCTGTAAAAGACAATTTTGATTAAATGAAGTTGATTTGAATAAAATTATGTTCCATTCTCTGCAAATTTCCCGTCATTTTATGTCATTATTGCGCTAACCAGACTAATCTCGAGTGCGGATCGACATCCGATACAAGCCACTGTGCAAATCTGCATTTTTGCAGATTAAGTGAACCAAATCGGAGGAAATTACAAATATTGTTGAACTTTAGGGTTTCCGTAACCAACGATGCGGAAAATCCCTACTTTCACGGATCGACATCCGACACAAGCCACTATGCAAAATTACCCATTCTACAGGTTAAATGTCTTGGATCAATTAAAAATATGTTGAAGTTAGGGTTTCCGTAACCAACGACGCAGAAAAATCCTACTTTCACTACTCATCCGTTTTCTCCTTTGCTCTCTTTTATCCCTTTCTATCATCCGTTTTCTCCTTTTTTAACATCTATTTTATTCATTTCTATCTTCTCTTTTCTCCTTTTCTCTTTTTCTATCATCCATTTTCTCATTTTCCATCATCTCTTTTTACATTTTCTATCATCTGTTTTCTCCTACTTTGTCATCTATTTTCTCCTACTCCGCCATCTATTTTCTCTTTTTCTATCATCCGTTTTCTCCCTTGCTTTCTTTTTTTCCTTTCTATCATCTGTTTTCTCCTTTTATAACATCTATTTTCTCCATTTCTATCTTCTCTTTTCTCATTTTCTATCATCTATTTTCTCATTTTCCATCATCTCTTTTCACATTTTCTATTGTCTGTTTTCTCCTACTCCGTCGTCTATTTTCTCTTTTTCTATCATCCATTTTCTCCTTTTTTAACATCTATTTTCTCCTTTTCTATCATCCATTTTTTCCTTTGCTAATATCTATTTTCTCCTTTTCCATCATCCATTTTCTCCTTTGCTAACATCATACTAGACAATTATTAAACTTGTTAAGAACTGCAAGTTACGAAACTTGACAATTATGAATGGATGTTGTCATCTCTAATAACAAGTAGTGTAATAAGTAACACTCGATCTATTTACTTATTCTGTTCTAATACATCAATTAAATGACAGAACTGATGACAGGAAGAAACAGATGATAGAATAGGAGCAAACTGATGATAGAAGAGAGTCAAGAAGATAGACGACAGACAAGAAGAAAATAGAAAGTACACATAGAGAAAACATACGACATACAAGCAAGACAAAAACAGATGACATACAAAGAGAAAACGGCCGACAGACAAAGAGAAAACAGACTACATATGAGATATATAGACAACACAAAATAGATGACAGACATAGAGAAAACAGACGACATACAAGCAAGATGAAAACAGACGACATACAAAGAGAAAACACCCGACAAACAAAGAGAAAACAGACGACATATAAAGAGAAAACAGACGACACACGAGAAATATAGACAACACAAAATAGACAACAGACATAGAGAAAATAGATGACATATAAGACGAAAATAGATGACACACAAAGAGAAAACAGACGACATACAAGACGAAAACAAATGACATACAAAGAGAAAATAGACGACATACATTCCTCTCCTCTTCAGCCTTCATTTTCTCTTCCTCCTCCACCCTCCTCTCCTCTCCAGCCTTCCTTTCCTCTTCATCCTCTATCTTCCTCTCCTGTTCAGCCTTCCTTTTCTCTTCCTCCTCCACCCTCATCTCCTCTTCAGTCTTCATTTTCTCTTATGATTTCTTTTGCATGTTCTATCATCTGTTTTCTCCTCGTGTTTATTTTCTACTTTGATATCATCTGTTTTCTCTTTTCATACCATCTCTTTTATATTTTCAGGTCGTTTGTTTTCTACTATTCTATCATTGGTTTCTCCTCATTTCTATTTGCTCATTTAGGTGATTATAGTGGGTTTTTTCATGGCCATTGTTGATATTGTATCAGAGAGAACAAATGATAGAGGAGAAAAAAATATACTATAAAATAAGAGAAACAGACGACAGAATAAAAGGAAATAGATTATAAAATAGAAAAAAATAAAAAAAAGAACATAAAAGAGTGTCATTGTCAAAAAAGGTTGATTGCTTTTTGGAGTGATCCCCAACTGTTAGATCATAATCGGACGGTTGATCCAAAAGTATTTTAGAGCCATCATTGGGAATAGGAGTAGAAAAAGCTTTAGGCGTACAGTCGTGTCAGCTTTGTTCAGTCGCCTTTTTGAAATCACACCTAAAAGTTAAGGGCAAAATCGATAATTGTTAGTTGTTTTGGTATTTCCAACATGTCAGTTGGCTGTTCGGTGATAAAAGTTGAAAATGTTAATTTTTTTGGTAATAAACCTTTTTTTTTTCTTCTTTCTTAATCTTAGTACATGTATATTCAGTAGGGACATTTCCCCTGTTTTGATTCAAATGTTGAAGGACATTAGGGGCACCAACCCATATATATTAAACACCCTATGTTGGGTCCCACACCTACCAAGTGGGCCCACCAAAACCTTACCTACCCCAGCCCATTGAAATCTACAATTTTGTTTTTTTTTGTTTCATCACTCTTTTCATAAAGAAAAGGGGGTGCTGTCCTACTGAAGGAAGAGTTGCAGGTCTAGCAACAACGGGCTCTACTCCTAACCCAAATCCATGACCCTGGAGGTCCAAACTACCTTCTTACAGACCCACTAGACCCCTCTCAATACCCTTCAATCCCAGCACCCTTCTAGTGGAGGAAAAAGGACACTAAATCCTATGAAAATGGTGAAACGTCCAAAACAGGGATTGTTTTTATAGCATAAAATGGCCATCATTGGCTGCTACTTGGACCCTATTTGTACTGTCACGCCCCGAATCCGGATACCCAGATACGACCCAAAAATCCATGGATCGACTCGTACCTGAACCCAGAGGTGATCCATGAATGTCCCCTAGTGGTCCAAGTATGTCAATTAGATTCTAAGGTTCATTCGAAAACCAACTAAGTAAAAAAAATGTCTAGATATAGAAAACAAATAATTAAAAATAATTCATAACTCATGGAGAGATGGAGGTAAGAACATGCTCTCAATTAAAGGACTACATGCCCGTGAAAATAAATAAGTAATGTTTTAAAACAATCAAAATAAAGTCTTCTAAAGTGTGGGGATCGACTCCCAAATCCTTGCCAATCTCCTCGAATGCACCGGAGTCTTCCGTCTCAAAATCATCTCACGTACCCGGCTCCTCAAAATTTGAAAATGGTATCGGTGTAACACCGTGAGCCGAGGCCCAGTAATACAGCAGTGTGTATGGTATGATATCATACTATACAAGTTTTTTAATCATGGTATGCATCTCAATCGTATAATAAGGATGACATAAATATGAGGATGAATACAAGTGAGTACGGGATGCCAATGAAACTAGTACCCATAACCACGTAGGGTCTCCATCTCCTTCCCGCACTGGGAGCGGTCTCATCAACCCATCTGCAGGATATAATAACGTCTGGGGCCTTTCACAGGGGGTACCAAACCCTGATTAATTGATAAAACCAATATAAACGTATATAATATACTTCAACCCCGTTCCCTTATGCACCCCTTATATGAAATGACGTGATGATCATGGTATGACAACAAGATGGTACTAGGGTTACTGAAAGTAGGATTTTTCCGCGTCGTTGGTTACGGAAATCCTAGATCTCAACAATATTTGTAATTATCCGATTCTTTTTCACTCAAATCCTGTAAAATGAGCAATTTTGCACAGTGGCTCGTGTCGGATGTCGATCCACACTCGGGATTAATCACGTTAGTGCAATAAAGAGCGTGAAATGATGAATTTTTGCTAGAAATTGGTGGAGAGGTGAGAATGGTGGATTCGGGATTTTAAAACATGATTTTGGGATTTTTAGAGAGGAACATTAACTAATACCATGAATGAAATGAACAACACCATACATCAAACCGTTAATCAAAGAAAACTAACTTAAGATTCTTCATAAAAACCATTATCTTTTACAATGCTAAAAATCAAAATACCACAAGAATTAAAACAAAATAAAATAAACTAGAGAAAGGATAGAATCTAGTGAGAGAGAAGGGAACTTGATGGAGAAGAAATTTAGAGAGAGAAGTGAGTTGTAGAAAGAGAAAGGAAAGGATGAGAGAGATTACCATCAAAACTTACTGGAGAATCGATCGGATGAGAACCAATGAAGGGGGTGTAGTGGTGGGCCATGAAAGAGGTGTTGTGGTGCGTGGAGTTGCTATTCATCCATACGGTGATGGCTGTTGGAGGAGATGGTGCATTAGCGTGGAGGATCAAGTGGTGAGGTTATGCATTGCAGATGGCGGTGTAGCAGGGAGGATCCACGGTGGGAGATCGTGGAATGAAGCAGGGTGCTCACCGTGATGGTTGGTGATGCTGGGAGGTCTGCAACCATCAAGGAGCAGCACCGTTGTAGGTCTGGGAAGGGAAAAACGGTAGAGAAGGAGATGGGTGGCAGTGGAGGTGGACGGCCAAGAGAATGGTGTTGCAGGTTGGAGCTTGGTGGCCTGCAACACGTTGAGACGTGATGGGCTGAGTGGCTGCAGCGGTGGTCAGTTGGGGGTGTTGGTGATGGCGGCCTAACGGTCTCCCTTCCTTCTTCTCTTCGTTTCTTTTATTTTTCTGGTTTTTTTCTTTTTTTTTTTTTCTTGAGGAGAGAATGGTTCGGAGGAATGAGAGGAGAAAGGAGAGAGAGGACGCTGTGAGAGAAGTCGGGCGTGGTAGAGGAGCTAGGTGATGGTCCAAACCATTGCTTTTGTAGGCGGGGTGGTAGGCGGAGGAGATTCTGATCGAGTTGCAGCGGTGGTTGGGAGCTGTTACAGGCGGTGGAGGGACTGCAGCAGCAGGCGGTGGCAGCACACGGTTCTTGCAAGAGTGGGGCAGTGCAGCAGCAGGCTGAAATGGAGAGGTGGCGGTAAAGAGGAGGAGAGGATGAGAACGTGGGAGAAAGATGGGCCAAAAAGAGAGCGATTGTAGGGAGACGGTGGAGAGAAGATCATTGCCTCTTGGGGTGTGGGAGAGAGGATACTAATTTCCTCTCCTTCCTTTTTTATCCTTCTTCTTCTTTCCCTTTTTCTCTTATTATTTTTTTTTTTTTTTTATTTTTTTTTTTTTTTTGTTTTGGTTTTAGAAATGTGAGAGATGGACCAAGCCGTTAGAGGCTGAATATGTGGAGAGGGGTTAGGGTTTTTTTTTTTTTTTGAATGAGGGAAAGTGAGAGCTTTTAAAACCGTAGGATTCTTTAGGGAATCTAGTCCGTCCAATCTTTTCTCCTCCTTATGGCCAGCATGCATTTGACTCCTCCATGAGTGTGTCCACCATCCTTTTTGTTTTAAGTCACCTTCTAAAACATCAACACCTCTTGCTAAAATCTGAGCCTTTGATTACCTTCTGATTTTTCTTTAAGTGGGCTGATGCCATCCTCTTTGCTGTATGAAGTCTATACCCACTCATCCTTTGCTCCTTCATAAACAGTCAAGCCAATGGTAGGGCCATGCTCTTGAAGATGTATGGGACCCACTTTTGCATCCCCGCAACATTTGCACGTCTAGCACTTCTTGTCTTGTTGCCTCACATTAATTTTCAACCCATGGGCTTCTTAACCAGGTAATTTGGCCCATGTCATGGCCTAAACATCTTAGGGCTCACATCTCTCCAGCCTTCTAATTTCCTTTGCAAAATCAAGAACATTATAAGCAACACATCAGGCCCCATCTTCTCGAATACAGTATTTCACCCTTCAACTCGCGTATGGTGCTAATCGTTGTGTTAATCGTTGTGTATGTCCCACTTATTTTCCATTGCTTGATTTGATCTCTACTGATTTAGTTTGGTCCACATCTGTGTGAAATGAACTTTACACTAGTCCGTATTGAGACCCACCGTTCGCTCTATGACCTGGGCCCATTACGATGCCCTTTGTCCTTGAATATATGCCCAACATCTGGTTTTCTCTAATAAAGTTTCACCTGCCACCTCGGAATCTCTTCTCTTGCTGTCCTTCTAAGATTTCCATTCTCTTGCCTTCATAGTCGCCCAGGTTCATTAGCTTTCTAACATGTTCAACTTCTCCGCTCTAAAAGATGTCCAGATTCAGCTTTTTAAGCTTTCTTCACTGGCCCGGTTCGATGGTTAAGTTGATCAACTTTAGATTGATTGTAGAGTTGATAAAGGCTTTAGTGATTGATCGTGGGCCCGCCTGTTTTGAGAGTCGTCCGATCGGGTTTCCTGAAAGTAGTGAAAAACGCGTAATGAGTCTCAATCATAACGTCTCATACCTAGACTTCCAAAAATGTGTTTAATGCATGCAAATATACCATTTCGTCCAGAAAAATGTGTTCTACGCAACAAAAGAGACTCTTACGTAGAAAAGTAGATAAATAGAGTATTTTAACGTGGGAGAATGCAATAACGCTAAAAGGATAATTGCTTAAAATAAGCACTTTTGAGCGAATATCACAACCCCCAACCAGCATATTGCCAATCCTTGGCAATTAGTGCGAAATAAGTGAGCTTAAAAGGGCTCTGCACATGCTGCACACTTTTTCAAATTAGCTCAGGGAAAACACCGTTCGTCAAATCATTGAATGGATGCAAAAATAGTTACGTGCTAGCGAAGAGTTGGAGAGTTTTGGCAAGACTACAGACTGATAATCATGACCCAGAATAGTCAGACTCTGCGTGTGTGTGTGCTCAACATTCTCATCATCCGACAGTAAAGATTCTCAGATCACCTCTAAGTTTTTATGCCTTGACCTCAAATCTCACATGTTTAGCACTCAGAATAGAATCACACAAGGGTTTTCTTCTTTTCTCTCAATTTATATGTGAGGAGATGTATTTAATATAAAGAGGCAAAAGATCTCACATATGTTTTATTTGAAGGAAGGACATCTTTAACAGAAGAAGATCTCATGATTGGAATACCACTTCACTCGGGAACGTTAGATCAAACTCTATAGCTTCTCTTTCTCCAATCTCCACATTTTATGATCGTACTATCCTAGAATCAAGTAGGACTTTCCTGGGTTGTAATGAGGCTTAGGTCAGGTGTAGAGAGATAAAGGAATACAGGATTTCAAAGATCTTGAGAGGATATTGCCATTTTCTTGAATTTTTCCTGCGACGTAACACCATTATCTGGTTCTTTTTCCTTTTTTCGTATTTTTCTCTTTTTCTTGATATTTCTGAGACTGCTCAATTTCTTTTCAGCTCTTCTTCATACTTTCTTTCTATATTTTGTTTTCAGCTTGAACCACTTTCTTTTCCTTTTGATTCTTCTTCTTTACTTTTCTTTTCACGGTACACCCACATCAGTTATTCTTTTGTCCATCTCAAAATAAGGGTAGCCAGTCATGTTTCGTAGCTGGACTGGATTTTAGGTTGATGGGTTTGCAAATAAAAGGCTTTTATAGAAAGGTTCAAGGGGTTTCTAGTGAAGTATAATTCAGGTGAGTAAAAAGGCTGAATGGTTCAGAAAAATGGCCTAAATCATTTTCTAGGGTTTGCACTATCATGTATACTGTTTTGACTGGATATAGAGAAGGTTCTGTCGTAGTAATCCAATGTTGATGTCGTTCCGAGTTTTATGATCGAAGCAAAAGATAATGAGATCTCTCAACGAATATTGCGGGCATGAAGAATAGTGAGTCATCCATTGACTCAGGATTATTGTATAACTCTCTGAAATGATTAAAGGCTCGAAAGCTCACTGGGTTAGGTCTCCACAATTATTCTCACAGGATCTCTAGAGTTTCAAAACTTAGGATGACTCTGATGTTGATAGTGTACAATTTTGCCAAATCTGAGTTTTTCTGAGTTTTCAAACCTGCTGTAGTCACGCCTGACTTGACTCGACGCTAACTTTAAACAAAAATTGACATCCTCAATACTGACTTAACGAAGGTTTTTAGCTAATCAAAGTCAGGGTATTTGACACATTTTTGAAATTCTAGAAAACTTTTGGAGAACATCGGAAATTACCCCAAAAACAACATATATATATATATATATATATATATATATTTTTTTTTTTTTTTTTTTAAGAAAATGAAGACATGAGTTTTGGTAAATACCCACCCCCAACCAAAATACAGCACCGTCCTCGGTGCTCATGACCGGGACATAAAATGATGAAAAATCAGTGATGATGATGCAAAGGTTCAGGGAGGATGTTACCAAGTCGGCAGAAACTCGACAGTGTGTGGTACCTGATGATCGGAAGAATGAATGTACCTGCATTTCAGAGATATAACAGTAATAACAAATGCATGAGACTCATGTACTCTAGGAATACCGGAATTGCCTTTCCGAAAGCGCTAAGTTTTACGTCTTCAGCCAGACATGACGGGGGTGACAGGCACCCCCAACCAAGTTGGAGCACAGGAGACTGAGTGGATCATCAGTCGACATAAACAGGATCGATGAGATCAATTTCAAAAGTCTGAATGAACGACACATCAAGTTCATGGAATTGCTTAAGACGCTGACCATTGACCTGGAATGAGGAGTGAGCCTTGGGATCCTCAATAGTGATTGCCCTGAAGGGTGTGACTGCTGTGACCGTATAAGGACCGGTCCACCTAGATTTCAGTTTTCAAGGGCGAAGACTACCGCCAGGAGTTCTTTCTCAGTGGTAGAGTAATTCATTTGGGCAGAGTTAAGAGTTTTGCTCGCGTAGTAGATCACGTGTGATCTTTTGTCAACTCTCTGCCCTAGAACAGCGCCTAACGCGTAGTCAGAAGCATCGCACATTACCTCGAAAGGTAGAGTCCAATCCGGGGGACGGATAATGGGTGCAGTAGTGAGCTCAGATTTGAGACGCTCAAATGCCTTGACACAATCAGCATTAAAGTCGAAAGGACTATCTTTAGCCAGAAGATGGGACAGAGGTCGAGCGATTTGAGAGAAGTCCTTGATGAATCGCCTATAGAATCCTCCGTGTCCCAAAAAGGATCGGATGTCACGCACGGACTTAGGAATGGGCAAGGTCGAGATGATATCGATTTTAGCTTTGTCAACCTCAATGCCCTGATGGGAAATGACATGTCCCAGAACAATGCCCTTCTTCACCATGAAGTGGCATTTCTCCCAATTGAGGACAAGTCGCTTGTCCTGACAGCGTTGAAGTACCAGCCCTAGATGGTTCAGACAGTCATCAAAGGATGACCCAAAAACTGAGAAGTCGTCCATAAAGACTTCGAGGAATTTTTCCACCATGTCAGAGAATATACTCATCATACACCTTTGAAAGGTCGCGGGTGCATTGTAGAGGCCAAAGGGCATGCGCTTGTAGGCAAAAGTGCCAAAGGGATAGGTGAAAGTTGTCTTCTCGTGATCCTCAGGGGCGATGGGTATTTGATTATACCCTGAGTAACCATCGAGGAAGCAGTAATAGGAGTGACCTGCTAGTCTCTCCAGCATTTGGTCTATGAAGGGTAAAGGAAAATGGTCCTTCCTAGTGTTGGTGTTGAGTCGTCGGTAATCGATGCAGACTCTCCACCCTTTCTTCAGGCGCTGGGTGACCATTTCCTTGTTCTCATTTTTCACAACTGTGAATCCTGCCTTTTTAGGGACGACATGAATAGGGCTCACCCATTTGCTATCGGAGATGGGGTAAATGATACCCGCATCTAACAGTTTAAGGACCTCGTCCCGGACTACATCCTTCAAGACGGGGTTCAACCGCCTCTGGTATTCTCGAGAGGTTTTGGATTCATCCTCGAGGTAGATGTGATGTTGGCACACCGAGGGGTCTATGCCTCGGATATCATCTATAGTCCAACCGATCGCAGATTTGTGCTCGTTGAGCAGCTCGAGAAGTTTCTTACGTTCACTCTCAGACAAAGCGGAAGCAATAATGACAGGGTAGGTTTCCTTAGGACCAAGATAGGCATAGGAAAGATCTGTGGGAAGAGGCTTAAGCTCCAATATTGGAGCAGATGGAGTAGAAATAGGTGTCACAGAAGACACGGATTGAAGAGGTTTGACTTCAGTAGGTAAAGGAAGGATGGGTTCTCTGGTCATGGTTATCAGAGGCTCGAACTCGATGAGTGGAGCGGGGATCTCTATCAATGGAGCGGTTTCCAAAAGATCATTGAGATCAAAAATGGCTGACTCTATTGCAAAGTCAACTCCAAAGTGTTCTAGACACTGCTTAAGAATATCTTCGGTGGAGTCCGGGATTAGACTCTCAACGGCACACATTTCATCGGTCACTTCGCGATCGGCATCTTGTTGCATTAAACGAAAGATGTTGACCTCAGCTTTGAGGTTTCCGAAAGCAATGGACATGTTTCCATCCCGGCAACCGATGTGTGCGTTCGCGGTGGCAAGGAATGGACGGCCTAAGATGACCGGAATGCGGTTATCCTGACACGGCTCAGTGTCGAGAATGATAAAGTCCACAGGATAATAAAAGTCAGCGACTTTTACTAGGACATCTTCAATGATTCCTCTTGGAATCTTGATGGACTGATCAGCCAATTTCAGGGTGACATTGGTAGGCTTCATATCTTTCAGTCCTAACTGCTGATATACCGAGAATGGTATGAGGTTGACGCTAGCCCCTAAATCTAGCAAGGCAGTGCAGCTAAAGTTGTCGCCAATTTCACATTGGACAGTTGGGCTACCTGGATCCTTGTGTTTGATCACACTGTTGCGTTGAATGAACGCGGTAGCTTTTTCGGCCAAGAAGGCAGCTTTGGGTACATGCGTACGCCGCTTAACTGTGCACAAGTCCTTGAGGAATTTGGCATAGGAGGGGATTTGCTTGATAGCAGAAAGGAATGGGATATTGATCTGGACGTCTTTAAAGACATCTAAGATCTCAGAGAATTGCTGATCCCGCTTATCTTGGACAAGTCTGTCCGGGAAGGGAGGCTTTACTCGACAAATGGATTTGTCTTTAGCCTTAGATTTCTGCACAGGGATATCTGATGTTGGTGCAGAGGTAGAAGAAGCAGAGGTAGGATTAGGACTAGTTTCCTCTGTGCCAGTGATGGGTGCCGGAGATGGCACCGGTGGTGGTTGGACTCCCATGTCCACAGTTTTTCCAGATCGTAGGGTGGTTACAGCTTGCACCTCCCCTTGACACTTCTCATTCGGGCTTTGAGATTGGGATCCGATCTCATATACTGCCCCTTTGGCATTTCCTTTAGGGTTGGCAATGGGTTGGCTAGGAAAGATCCCCTTAGCTTTCTCAGCTTCCAAGTTACCTAGACGTTGCTCTAGACGAAGCATGGATTGCTGTTGCTGTTGCTCTAGGCGTTGCATAGATTGTTGTTGCTGAGTAATGAGTTGAGCTAGAAGGTCTTCAATACCAGATTTGGGGACCGACTATTGGGGAACAGCTAAAGGGAGCTGAGGCACCAATTCGCGACTCGAGCTCATTGGGGCATTATAGTTATAAGCTGGAGAATTAGTTGGGACAATCGGTTGGTTCTGAAAGTTCTGTGGGACTCTTTGCTGATTCTGAAATGTGCTCGATTGTCCAGAGTATTGACCCTGTTGGAACTGTTGGTTCTGAGTAGATGGGTACTGACTCTGCTGGTATTGTCCCTGATTGAATTGCCTATTGGGTTGATTGAACCCAGGAGGATACATGCCCTGAGGCTGACGCGGAGGTTGAGCTTGTGGTTGAGTAGACTGAGGCCTCCAAGAGAAGTTAGGGTGGTTTCTCGTGTCCGGATGATAAGATTGACTATACGAGTTCTGAGTGGGTGGTTTGTATGTGCTGAAAGCACAAACTTCTTCCTGAAGAGGATTAGACCATCCTTCATTCAAAGGACAATGCTCAGTAGTATGGGAGGGTTGCAGACAGAGGGTGCAGGATTCCATAGGGCTCTCGTGTCCCACATGCATGACTGGGGTAGATTGTTGAGTAGGCTTTTGTACAGACACAGCCAGTGCCGAGACTGACTTGCTCAACTCTTGAATGACTGATCGAAGCTCAGTATCAGCTGTAGCATCATGTCCCTTGGTTGTCCTTTGGACCGAAGTGGTTCGACTAAACTCTGAGTCAGTCGTCCAATGTTGAGAGTTTTCTCCTAACTCTCCCAAGAATTTGTATGCATCGGTCGGAGTTTGGTGCAGGAATTTTCCTTGGCACATTGACTCTACCATGGTCCGGGACTCATCAGTAAGTCCCTTGCAGAAGACATGGACAAGATTGCCCTTGTCGATGCTATGGTGGGGACACTTAGTCAGGTAGTCTTGGAATCTATCCCACGCTTCAAAAAATTTCTCATCGGACTTTTGTCGAAAGTCCTGGATGAGTTGCTTCATTTGGTTGGTCCGAGTCATGGGGTAGAATTTAGACATGAATTTGCCCACCAACTCTTTCCAACTGCTGATTGAATCAGCGGGTAAGGAGTAGAGCCAATCTGAGGCTCGGTCTTTGAGCGAGAATGGGAAAACTCGCAGACGCACATTGTCATCATCGAGGTTCTGATTCTTGAAAAGTAGGATGACATGTTGGAATTCCCGAATATGGGAATATGGGTCTTCTCTTGGGAGACCACGAAAGGTTGGCAGCATGTGGATCGTCTGTGGCCGGATCTCAAATTGTACCGCCGTAGTAGGTGGGAGAACAATGCAAGTGGGCGGATTGGCAGAGATAGGAGCGAACGTCTCGATAAGAGGTCGTTCGACTGCCATGACTACAAAGGTAGTAGTACTGGGGGAGGCGGGTGGGGAAAGAGATAGGGAAGAATTCAGTAGAGGATCCACTGTAGGTGCGTGATTCTCAGATCGAACCAAGCGTTTGTTCGGACGATTCCAAACGGGCATGCGCGAATGAGGCAAGCTCTATACTTGGCAAAAAGTTGCCAGAGAGGAACAATATCCTAAATGATGCACACCAAGCACAGATAATCCTATTCTAAGCACTCAGGATATATTTTAGGAATTATCTTTGTTAGTTTTGGGGCTAGAGTAGATTATGACAGTGGGCGGACCACTGGTTTATCTTTTAACCGCCGGACTAACTATTTTGCACTCAGAGGTTCTCACCAGGCTACACTCTTCAGAGCGAATCCTTTAGTACTAACTCTAGTTAACAACAAGGCAATCCGAAGCCTAGACAGACGTGCGGCACAATGGCTGACTTAAGTACGTCCCAGACTAACCGGATTGGTCAAGTGTATGAGAAGAGTGTTCCCTCGGGTTAAGCTAGGGTTGGTGCGTGTTCCTAGTCCACACGTAACTAACCGCCGAATAGTCCAAGATGCCACGTCGAGCTCAGTGTACTTGAGTAGCAGGGACTTATGGGTGTGTTAGACAACAGGGACCCGCGCTCGTGGTCTTATTTCGATTGGATGTTAAGCGGGTTCGTTTTGCGTGGAGTTTTCCTCGAACACCGGGCTAATTGGCTCTACTTCTTGATTCTTTTTAATTATAGATGGATCCTGGGGATCAATATCAGCTGGAGTGATGAGGTGGGTGATGAAATCCCACCAGTTTCAATTTTGGAGCTGGGTTTGCTCTCTTAGAGTTGATTGATTAACGGCCACGCCACGCAAGTCGAATAAGTTGTTGCTAAAAAACAAATAGACAAGCGGCAATGATGCACCCAATATGCTCTGTATCGCACTCAAGGCGAGGATAGAGACTTACCTCCCGTGGGCCACGCCACGAGGTCGCCTCCGTGGGTTAGAGAGGGGTATCCTAATGGGCTTGGGCCCGACTCCACCTCTTTGAGCTTTTGCTCTCTACCCACACTGGATCGTGTTCCTGCAGAAAAGTTAGATCGCACGGTCTAGGTAGTCGGGATTCTATTTGGAAGATCTTTGCCTTTTTAGGGTTCACAGAACAAGCACTGGATTTAGGCAAGTTTTGAATTAATTTCCAAGTTCGAGATGGGTTAAAATTTAGGAATTCCCAGATTGGAAAATACCTAGATTGGAAAGTTTCCCGAACTGTGGAGATCTTCCAAGAAAGATTTGATTGCGAGATCCCTTATAATTTTGGGAAATTTCCCAAAATTGAAATTCTACTAGATTTGGGGCGTTTCCTTTTGCAGACTTTTCCAAATTCGGAAGATTTCTAAAGATAGAAATTCTTCTCAAGAGGAAACTTCTAAGAGGGGAAACCCTAATTAAGCAGAGTATCAAGATTTTAGAATCTTTCCAAAAATCGCAAATCCTGGATTGGTGATTTCTAAAAATCTGCAGAATATGAAACCCTAATTTTTTTTTTTGAATTTTGAATTTATTATTTTTTTTGTATTTTCCACTTAATCTAGGGTTTCTAAAAAACCCTAGAACAAGATCTAGCAGTTATATGGAAAGCAGTAAAATTCCTAAATTATTACAACTTTGCACTCGGCCTTCCGAGGCATTAAAAATAGTAATTTAAAAACTGCTAAAAATCAATAAAAACAAAAAAAATAGAAAGTTGCCCGAAAAGGTCAGGCTGTCCAAATTGAGCAGCTTTTCGCTTCAGCAACTTTCCAATTCCGTCTTTACGTCCTTTTTCGCACTTCCGGTCACCCGAGCGGCAGCGGCGCCATTTGAAAGTAAGGTTTTTTCCGCGTCGTTGGTTACGGAAATCCTAGATCTCAACAATATTTATAATTATCCGATTCTTTTTCACTCAAATCCTGTAAAATGAGCAATTTTGCACAGTGGCTCGTGTCGGATGTCGATCCACACTCGGGATTAATCACGTTAGTGCAATAAAGAGCGTGAAATGATGAATTTTTGCTAGAAATTGGTGGAGAGGTGAGAATGGTGGATTCGGGATTTTAAAACATGATTTTGGGATTTTTAGAGAGGAACATTAACTAATACCATGAATGAAATGAACAACACCATACATCAAACCGTTAATCAAAGAAAACTAACTTAAGATTCTTCATAAAAACCATTATCTTTTACAATGCTAAAAATCAAAATACCACAAGAATTAAAACAAAATAAAATAAACTAGAGAAAGGATAGAATCTAGTGAGAGAGAAGGGAACTTGATGGAGAAGAAATTTAGAGAGAGAAGTGAGTTGTAGAAAGAGAAAGGAAAGGATGAGAGAGATTACCATCAAAACTTACTGGAGAATCGATCGGATGAGAACCAATGAAGGGGGTGTAGTGGTGGGCCATGAAAGAGGTGTTGTGGTGCGTGGAGTTGCTATTCATCCATACGGTGATGGCTGTTGGAGGAGATGGTGCATTAGCGTGGAGGATCAAGTGGTGAGGTTATGCATTGCAGATGGCGGTGTAGCAGGGAGGATCCACGGTGGGAGATCGTGGAATGAAGCAGGGTGCTCACCGTGATGGTTGGTGATGCTGGGAGGTCTGCAACCATCAAGGAGCAGCACCGTTGTAGGTCTGGGAAGGGAAAAACGGTAGAGAAGGAAATGGGTGGCAGTGGAGGTGGACGGCCAAGAGAATGGTGTTGCAGGTTGGAGCTTGGTGGCCTGCAACACGTTGAGACGTGATGGGCTGAGTGGCTGCAGCGGTGGTCAGTTGGGGGTGTTGGTGATGGCGGCCTAACGGTCTCCCTTTCTTCTTCTCTTCGTTTCTTTTATTTTTCTGGTTTTTTTCTTTTTTTTTTTTCTTGAGGAGAGAATGGTTCGGAGGAATGAGAGGAGAAAGGAGAGAGAGGACGCTGTGAGAGAAGTCGGGCGTGGTAGAGGAGCTAGGTGATGGTCCAAACCATTGCTTTTGTAGGCGGGGTGGTAGGCGGAGGAGATTCTGATCGAGTTGCAGCGGTGGTTGGGAGCTGTTACAGGCGGTGGAGGGACTGCAGCAGCAGGCGGTGGCAGCACACGGTTCTTGCAAGAGTGGGGCAGTGCAGCAGCAGGCTGAAATGGAGAGGTGGCGGTAAAGAGGAGGAGAGGATGAGAACGTGGGAGAAAGATGGGCCAAAAAGAGAGCGATTGTAGGGAGACGGTGGAGAGAAGATCATTGCCTCTTGGGGTGTGGGAGAGAGGATACTAATTTCCTCTCCTTCCTTTTTTATCCTTCTTCTTCTTTCCCTTTTTCTCTTATTATTATTTTTTTTTTTTTTTTTTTTTTTTGTTTTGGTTTTAGAAATGTGAGAGATGGACCAAGCCGTTAGAGGCTGAATATGTGGAGAGGGGTTAGGGTTTTTTTTTTTTTTGAATGAGGGAAAGTGAGAGCTTTTAAAACCGTAGGATTCTTTAGGGAATCTAGTCCGTCCAATCTTTTCTCCTCCTTATGGCCAGCATGCATTTGACTCCTCCATGAGTGTGTCCACCATCCTTTTTGTTTTAAGTCACCTTCTAAAACATCAACACCTCTTGCTAAAATCTGAGCCTTTGATTACCTTCTGATTTTTCTTTAAGTGGGCTGATGCCATCCTCTTTGCTGTATGAAGTCTATACCCACTCATCCTTTGCTCCTTCATAAACAGTCAAGCCAATGGTAGGGCCATGCTCTTGAAGATGTATGGGACCCACTTTTGCATCCCCGCAACATTTGCACGTCTAGCACTTCTTGTCTTGTTGCCTCACATTAATTTTCAACCCATGGGCTTCTTAACCAGGTAATTTGGCCCATGTCATGGCCTAAACATCTTAGGGCTCACATCTCTCCAGCCTTCTAATTTCCTTTGCAAAATCAAGAACATTATAAGCAACACATCAGGCCCCATCTTCTCGAATACAGTATTTCACCCTTCAACTCGCGTATGGTGCTAATCGTTGTGTATGTCCCACTTATTTTCCATTGCTTGATTTGATCTCTACTGATTTAGTTTGGTCCACATCTGTGTGAAATGAACTTTACACTAGTCCGTATTGAGACCCACCGTTCGCTCTATGACCTGGGCCCATTACGATGCCCTTTGTCCTTGAATATATGCCCAACATCTGGTTTTCTCTAATAAAGTTTCACCTGCCACCTCGGAATCTCTTCTCTTGCTGTCCTTCTAAGATTTCCATTCTCTTGCCTTCATAGTCGCCCAGGTTCATTAGCTTTCTAACATGTTCAACTTCTCCGCTCTAAAAGATGTCCAGATTCAGCTTTTTAAGCTTTCTTCACTGGCCCGGTTCGATGGTTAAGTTGATCAACTTTAGATTGATTGTAGAGTTGATAAAGGCTTTAGTGATTGATCGTGGGCCCGCCTGTTCTGAGAGTCGTCCGATCGGGTTTCCTGAAAGTAGTGAAAAACGCGTAATGAGTCTCAATCATAACGTCTCATACCTAGACTTCCAAAAATGTGTTTAATGCATGCAAATATACCATTTCGTCCAGAAAAATGTGTTCTACGCAACAAAAGAGACTCTTACGTAGAAAAGTAGATAAATAGAGTATTTTAACGTGGGAGAATGCAATAACGCTAAAAGGATAATTGCTTAAAATAAGCACTTTTGAGCGAATATCAGTTACATGGCATAAGCACACATGTATTTAACATTTAAATAAAAATATAAAATAAACACATGATCGTCAAGAGTAATAAATGGGTACGAACTAGGGTTAAACAACATGAATAACATGTAAACAATCACCAAAGATCACGATCAACGTTGATGAACAATATAAGTGAAAATCGCAAGACAATCCAATGCACCATGGCCGAACCCTATGAGGGATCCATGACACAAGGTCGAACCCTAAAAAGGGATCTAAGACACTTGGCCGAGCCCTACGAGGGATCCAATACACATGAGTGAGATCCCCATGCATACAAGTATAGGTCAAACCATATAGGGTTTAATCAAACAACAAGGGATAAACCCCTTAATAGTCAATAAGTCATGACCGAACCACTAACAATTAATAGATTTTTACAAAAAATTTACTGCCTTATAAAAATCATAACTAAATAAATATAAATTAAAAAAATATAAACTCAATGAATTTAAAAACTAGATTCATAGAGGTTTTTAGAAAAAATAAATAGAAAAACATTCAGATTCAAAATATAGGTAGAAACCCTTAATGAAGTGGGCCGGACAGAATCTGAAATTCTGGATTTTACAGAAAAGTCCCACACATTTGAAAAATCATAACTTAATCAATACAAATCAAAAAATTACAAATTTAAAGGTTTTGGAAAATAGATTCATAGAGGTATTTAGAAAAAATAATTATAAAAATATTCAAATCATACAAATACAACGAAAATGATAAAGAACATAGTCATCTGTTATAGGTACAAAATAGACCATGGCCAAACCCATCATGGTGGCCCAAAATAAAGATCAACCCAATAAGAATAAAGTAAATATTATTGAAATTAATTTATAATGAGTACCAACCATTACCTAATGAAAGAGAAATAAAATCTTGAAGAAAAATAAGTATAGGATGGATCAAACACACTTACCTTAAGGTTTCTTGAACATTAATGAAAATTGAAAGTTTCTTCAAATTTGAAAGTTGTCAGATCATCCTCTCCTCGGAGTATGTTCTTCCATTCGGAGTCCCCGTCAATTCTCCCTTCTTGCTCAAGTGCGATCGGTGCCGGCTGAAGGTTCAATGGAGCTTTCTCTATTCTTCAATGGAGTTGGGTTTGTGAAAGCTTCTAAAGCTTTAGGGTTTTCATAAATAGGTTTAGGGAATGATTAGGGTTTTTATATTAGTAAAATTCGTAACTATCAAACGGATGACCTTTTCAACCCTCAAAAACTTATATTTTACATTACTAATGGGTTAGAAATTGGCCCAAGGCCCATATACATCAATAGGCTTCATTTAAAAATATTATTAAGCCCAAAAGACCCCTAGATTGACCATACTGGCCCACCTAACAATCATAACACAAATAATTATTCATTAATTCAATCAAACTATATTATATAATTTTAAAAGTTCATATAATAAGGTATTGACACATGTCACACACATAAATCATAAAAACATTCAAAGCCCTAGAAAAGTGTAAAATGACATCGGAATGATCTGAAAAGTGATTCGCGGGTCCACGCTTCTATTAAATAAATAAAATATAATTAAATATTATTTTTGAAAAATATAATAATGGTAGGAAAGTTCAAAAATTATGAAAATACTATTTTTATCAAAATCTCCCGCTAAGGTTTTTATATCTCAAGAAATGTTCTAATTTCTTGGGTAAGTTGAGAAGGTTAAAATATGAATATTTTTTGTGTCTCGGGCCCACAAAATAATTTTTTTATAAAAGTTCTAGAATGTTAGCTGGGAAAAGAAAAAGCCCCCTGCAAGTTATGGTCCATTATTTTTAGTAAGAATTTAGCCTTAAATAGCGAGTTTCAAAAATAGTAGGTTTTCAAAGTTGTCAGAATGAAACCAAATTAAATATACATACTCAACAATGATATTAAACCATAAAAACAATAATAGAAGTGTGAAAAATATTCAGGTTTTCATTATGAGGTGAACTTACCATAATACCCTAGAACGAAAGTTCAGGGTATACCTCATTCACCTACATATGGCTTTTACTTTAGGACCTAATTTAAACCATAAAAACTTAGCAAATCTAGACTAGAAACAACCATCCAAATCAGGAAAAAGAAAAGAACTTCAAGTTTAACAAGTATGGAATTTAAACAAAATACAAAGAATGCTACGAAACTGAAAAGGGGTGTAACCACGGTAGCATAAAGAAGACTTGATGAAGAAAAATATAAGAAAAGGAGGGCAAGGGAAGAAGGAGATGCCATTTACCTTGTGGTGGAGCTTTTCCTCACCAAGGCGTGGTGCTCCTTCTCACTCCACGACTTTCGCTAGTTCTCAAGCTGTTGCCATTAACGGTTCAGCACAGAGTGGGAAGAGGGGAGAACAACATACTCACCTATGAGCTTAGTTGTTTGAGAGATAAAGGAGAGAGCAGAGAGATCTTTAGAGAGGGTTTAAGGGAATGACAAAGATGAGTTGTTTCTTTGCTCCCACGAGAGTCAATCTCCCTTTTATACTGTTTTCCAATTGCTTCCCACACAAGCCACTCTTTCAATTTATATTTGTTCCTTAGGATGGCATAATGGTAATATTGAAAAGGATAAGTTTGTCCTTTCACTAGACTTGGACACATTAGTCATTTTTTTAAAAGAATTGTTTGACACGTGTCACCATCCTATGAATTATTTGGACACATGTCGCAACATAGGGTGTGGTAGGTAGGGGTAGTTGAGATGACATCATTGCATTGCTATGGTGTATGACGAGTACACCAACCTACAACACACCCAATAGCATTTTGTTTATAACGTGTGATAGGTAGTGACTTTCAAAAATCCAACCGTACGGATGCGAAGAGCATTCTGTCCTCTTCGAATGACAAGTTATGTGAAACTCCATTATCGAAGGCACGGTGAGATTAAGCTAAGATTGTGTATCAAACGCCTGGTTTAGGGCTATATTATCCAAAAGGAAACCCAGAACATGTCGCAACGCTTTCAAGGTGCCTAGAGAAGTGGAAGTTGTTGTCATTAGAGAATTCCAACAACCAAGGACCCCCTAGAGTCATGCAGTAGGACTCATAACTCAAGGAAAAATGCTCAAAAACGGGTCCAAAATCCTAGAAGGAGACCCAAAAAGTTAAGGACCCAAAAGGACGACCCGAAAATCTGTCATTACACCTCTTTTCCGAGTAGAACTTCGGTCACCACCTAGAACCTTGAAGCGTCAAGGTGCTATCCTCCTTAAGTGTACCTGCTGCATCTCTCCAAGGACGCCAGCAACATCCTTCATTCCTCACGGGCATCACACCACATTAATGCCCCATGGAAGCTGGACTGCTCCTCCCTCTTCAATAGTACTCCTTGTTACCCCCACTAGGCCGTGTGTAAGGCAAGTTGAAGCTCCTCCCACGTGTTGCCTACCTTCTCCGCACGATCACCCTCACTTTGCATCACTATCCACTTGCTGCAAATCCAGCCAGCATCACACAGCACCTTCGAGGACTCTCCTCCTCCATTAAGTGCCATTGACCGAATTCTTCCCTTGGTAGTGTACCCTCTCCTTCACATGCCAACAAACCTCTTCTATTGGTAAGTATCAAGGTTTGCTTTCACTTTCTTTATCTCTCTACTTCTCACATTTTCTCTCTCTAAGTTCCCTCTCTCTACTCTTATTCTCTTTTATCTTTAGCACTTAATATAACTTTTACTGCTTGTTTTGGCTTTGATTATTGTAAGAACAATTCCTTAAGGTTATGAATGAAGTTATTTTGATTAATGCATGTTTCATGTTTCTTTTTGAAGTCTACTTATTATTTCAAAATTAATTTTCTGTTATTGGATTTAATAGATCTCTCTAAAATCAAAGAAAAGATTGTTTTAATCTTGATTTCCACCCTTCTCACCCTTCCATCATTTTTAGCAGATTTCCTTTAATTTGTTCTTTATTTTCCCTAACCCCGATGTGGGTGCCATATTTTTTGGCAAATGATATGACGACACGTGTACTTTCTACACACGTACGGTATTAGGAGATTGACGCGTCCTATTATTTATCGTGCGTGAGTAAATGTGTCGGAGACATCAACAGAGGCCATAGCCATCCCATCGCTGCCATGCAACTTCCATTAATGGAAATGCCGCGTGCCAAGTGAGACGATCAGGAGGGAATATCTCGAGGCGGAGTTAGTAATAGAATGCATTAACATCTCAAACATTAAATATGTCGGAAAGCATTCAATCTTGCCCGACATATTAATGGTAGATCTTAACGGGATTTCTATTCAACCAATCCCGACGAAATCCAGCAGCCCACATGGTTTGAAATCCCGTTTATCTCAACAAAATCAGATGACTTACTTGACGGGATCTATTTTCATTTCATCCCGACAAGGTCACACTACTCGTTGGATGCATATTTCCCTACAAGATCAGATGACTTACTTGACGGGATCTATTTTCATTTCATCCCGACAAGGTCACACTACTCGTTGGATGCATATATCCCTACAAGATCAGATGACTTACTTGACGGGATCTATTTCTATCTCATCTCGGCAAGGTCATATGACTTGCTGGATGCATATATCCCGATAAGGTCGACAGACTTACTTGACGAGATCTAATTCTGTCTTACCCCGGCAAGGTCAGATGAGGTCAAATGACTTTCGCCATGGGATCAATCGTAATCTTATCCCGACAATATTACAGGTTCCTACGTACGAGGTAAGTATTCTGAACACAATCAATTTCTTAACCAATGAATATTGGCCACATGGTAGCTAGTTGAACTATCATGATTTTGACATCCCCTTGTCCGAATACCTGACATGAAGGATGCCACCTCAGTATCATTTCAGTTATTTCAGGTATAACCGAATCAAGGAAGTCAAGATCTAACAAGAAGATTCTGTTTTATAACAGAATCCATCCAAGTCATCATTGATTGATAACGACTGGACACGTGGAAGGTGAGTCACGCTAGTTCTAAGGGTATAAATATGAGACCCTCAGAACTGAGAAAAGGATCTTGCTCTCTAGATCCAGATAGCCTAAACTCTGAAATATTTTACTATTTTCATGAACCCAACCCTGTTACCATTCCTAAGCTGACTTGAGCGTCGGAGTATTATCAACAGGTACAACCATATCTCATCTGGAGATCATCCTATCCTTCGCAGAGGAGAAAATAGTTTCATCGTGGAGCATCAGAGTCGTCCGATCATCACTAAAATCCGAATCGTCTGACCTCGAAGATTGTGTGAGTTAGATCAGATATTTTTCCCCTACATCTTTTGGCGCCGTCTGTGGGAACGAGGAGAAGTTTTCCGTTCTAAGAGAGATTCGATTCGAGCAATGGTGGATACTAGACGGACTGGCCTCAGGAGTAGAAGAGAGAAAAATCCTCCCAACGATCTCAGAGATGCTATCACAGAGGGTAGAAGGGCGAGAGAACTGGACAATCAGCAGAAGATGATTGCCCAGTTGCGAGAAGAGAATGAAGAGCTGAAGCAGCGGATGACAGTTCAATATACTGGTGGCTATATATCTGGTACAGCCAGGCATAGTCATCATCAGAAGAGTCATTTCCAATCAGACAGGTCAAATTCAGAGGAATCTATTATGCGGAATCCACGAAGCAAACATGGGGATTCCCAAATCCCACCTCCAGAGAAACGTCATAAGGCCGAGTCTTCCTGTCAACGAAGCTCGGATGATATTCAACCTGAAACCAAGAAGCAGTTTGCTGATCATATTCGACCTTGTGTTATGGATCCCTCATAGGGTTCAGCCATGGTGTGTTGGATTCTCTTGCGATTTTCACTTATATTATTCATCGATGTTGATCGTGATCTTCGGTGATTGTTACATGTTATTCATGTTTAATCCTAATTCGTTCCCATATTATCATTTTTGATGATAATGTTTCATTTTATATTTTTATTTAAATGTTAAATACATGTGTGCTTATGCCATGTAATCCTAGTACATCTTGTTGTCATACCATGATCATCACGTCATTTCATATAAAGGGTGCGTAAGTGAATGGGGTTGAAGTATATTATATACGTTTATATTGGTTTTATCAATTAATCAGGGTTCGGTATCCTAGGGTGAAAGGCCCCAGACGTTATTATATCCTGCAGATGGGTCGATGAGACCGCTCCCAGTGCGGGAAGGAGATGGAGACCCTATGTGGTTATGGGTACTAGTTGCATTGGCATCCCATACTCACTTGCATTCACCCTCATATTCTTGTCATCCTTATTATATGATTGAGATGTATACCTTGGTTAAAAACTTGTATAGTATGATATCATACCATGCACACTGTTGTATTACTGGGCCTCGGCTCACGGTGCTACACCGATACCATTTTCAGATTTGAGGAGTCGGGTACGTGAGATGATTTTGAGGCGAAAGACTCCGGTGCATTCGAGGAGATCGGCGAGGATTTAGGAGTCTATCCCACACTTTAAAAGACTTTATTTTAATTGTTTTAAAACCAACCTTATTTATTTTCACAGACATGTAGTCCTTTGATTGAGAGCATATTCTCACCTCTTTCTCTTCACATTTAGTTGATTGATTGAATTATTTTAATTATTTCTTTTCTACATCTAGACTTTTCTTTTTTCTTAGTGGGTTTTCGAATGAACTTTAGTAGTCTAATTGACCTAATTGGACCACTAGGGAACATTTATGGATCACCTCTGGGTTCGGGTACGAGTTGATCCACGAATTTTTAGGTCATATCTGGGTATCCGGATTTGGGGCATGACAATAAGAATGACGTCGACATGTTGTTTAATGTATGCTCTGATCAAAAGGAGACATTGCGAGATTTCACAAAAAGATTCCGTACTCTCATGACCACGGTGGAAGATTGTGATGATAAATATGCTGTTACAGCCTTTCGGAAGGCATTGCCTATAGGTTCTGGGCTATATACGTCCTTAACCAAGAACAGGCCGGTAAGTATGGAGGCCTTGTTCCTTCGAGTTGAAAAGTATTCTAAACTCGAAGATGACACACTCCAACGTGGCCAAGGAGTGGCCGTATTAGTGAATGAAGTGAAGAAGGCTCCAGCGTCCAGCAAAATTTCTAAGGGAAAGCAGAAGGTTGCTACTGAGGTTACGACAGCAGAGATTCCCAAGAAGAAACCAGAGAAGTCGGGAAGTGTTGGTCAATATCCTCGTCAAGAGAAGAGGATTTTTACAGCATTGAACAAGACTCACAGTGAGATCTTTGATCTGATTAAAAATGAGAAATATCTCTAATATCCTAGACCAATGAGGCCAGACTTGAAGGGAGATAGAGATATGACGAAGTTCTGTGCCTTCCACTAAGAAACTGGGCACATAACAGATAAATGCTGGGCGTTGAGGCACAAGATTGAGGATCTGATTAACCAAGGCTACTTGCAGCAGTTTACTGCCTGCACGACTGGGGCAGTAGCTGAAGCCGAGATCCCCAAGAAAGACAAGAACCCCGTTAAACAGCAAGAGCGTGGGTTGGTAATTGACGTTATACACGGGGGAGGACGACAACTTTCCCGTGGAGAAACGGAGAGAGAAGACAGGATCAAAATCAGGAGGTTGAACACCTGAACGAGATCCTGCACCTATCAACGATTCCTAGAATGACAGACCCAGTGAAAATGATGGAGAGCACTGATGCAGCAATTTTCTTCTCCGACAAAGATCTCGTGGGAGTGGATCATCCGCATTCAGATGCTTTAGTGCTCACTTTGCCTGTGGGCAACTATGAGGTGAAGCATCTACTGATAGATCCCGGTAGCTCAGCCGAGATTTTATTTGCAGAAGCTTACAGGAGGATGGGTTTTAACCCATCGGATCTTATCAAGAGCAATATTCCCCTGGTCGGGTTTAATGGCCAGAAAGAGTATGCTCTTGGAAAGGTAATTCTGCCGATAAAAATGGGATCGATCACGCCTATGGTGGAATTTCTTGTTCTGGATACGCCATCCCCCTACAATGGCATTTTAGGAAGAGGATGGATACATGAGGTAAAGGGCATACCATCCACATATCATCAATTGTTCCGATTCCCGACTGATCACGGGATTATGGAGCTTAAAGGAGATCAAGTCATCTCGACAAAATGTTATGCCATTGCCCTTAGACCAAAGAGTGTTCCAGGCCAGGAGGATCATCATGGAGAGGGAACCTCATCTGTGGTTGCTGAGCAATAGCAATCAGAGCGTATCGCGGCAAGTCTGGAGCAGACTGCGCTGAGCCGGGAAGGTGAAAATGTTAAATTTGAGCGAGGAACCATTCCCACGGTGAAAGAAACTGACCAGATCAACCTCGGTAGCGAGGAAGATCCAAAGTGTACCTTTATCAGGGCTGGTCTATCTATCAAAAAAAAGATATCCTACACTGATTTTCTGAAATCTTATATGGATGTTTTCGCATGGTCATTCAGCGATATGCCAGGTATTCCTCCCGACATCTCTTGTCATCATTTACAGGTAAATAGTAAGCATTTACCTGTGAAGCAAAGACCTCGAAGAATTACTCCCGAGAAGCAGTAGGCAGTCCAAGAGGAGATTGATAGACTCTTGAAGGCCGGGTTCATCCGTGAAGTCAACAATGCTCAATGGTTAGCCAACATAATGGCTGTTCTGAAGAAGAATGGAAAGATCAGAGTTTGCATAGACTTCACCCATTTGAATAAGGCTTGCCCTAAAGATCCATATCATTTGCCGATGATTGATCAACTTGTCGACGCCACCTCGGGATATGAAATCTTGTCTTTCATGGATGGATACTCGGGCTACAATCAGATTTCGTTGTATGAACCATACCAGGAGATGACGGCCTTCATGACTGATAGGGGTGTCTTTTGTTACAAAGTGATGCATTTTGGCCTCAAAAACGCAGGAGCCACTTATCAGTGCCTCGTCAACAAAATGTTTCATGACATGATTGGCGTGACAATGGAAGTCTATATAGATGATATGATGGTTAACATGATGACTCGGGAACTTCATCTGGGAGATCTCGAAAAAATATTCGACCGCCTTCGGGAGTATCAATGAAGCTCAATCCTGCCAAATGCGTCTTTGGAGTGACCTCTGGGAAGTTTCTAGGTTATCTCATTAGAAGACGATGAATTGAAGCTAATCCCGAGCAGATCAGGGCCTTGACGGATATGCCTTCACCGAAAAACAAGAAGGAAGTCCAAAAGCTAGCCGGGAGGATAGCTGCATTGAATCGCTTCATAGCGAGATTGTCAGATAGATGCAGACCTTTATTCAGGCTCTTGCAGAAAAATGGGAGGTTTGACTGGATGGAGGAATGTGATGAAGCCTTCCAAAAGCTTAAACACTATCTCTCTCAACCTCCAATTCTTTCTAAACCCGATCAAGGGGAGCCTCTAGGTCTCTATTTGGCTACTACTGATGAATCTATCAGCACCGTCCTCTTCCGTGAGCTCGACCGAGAAGAACGGCCAGTATATTTTACCAGTAAAACTCTTATTGGAGCAGAAATGAGATATGCCACAATCGAGAAAGCTGTTCTTGCTTTGATTTATGCTTCTAGGCATCTTAAACCTTACTTCGAAGGAAGAACTATCACGGTCTACACAGAGCACCCTTTGAAATCTATACTCGGTAAGATTGATTTATCCGGAAGAATGGCTAAATGGGCCATCTATTTGGCTCAGTATGACATTCAATTCTCACCAAGGACGTCCGAGAAGGGACATGCCTTAGTTGGGTTTTTGGCTGATTTCCCTGTCCAAGATGTGGCAGACACTGGGGGCGACGACAGAGAAGTTCTTCCACTTCCCGAGATGCTAGAGATGTTGAATCCTAAGATGGGGTGGAAGTTGTTTACTAATGGATCGGCCAGCGAGAGTGGATCGGGTATAGAAGTTGTCCTGGTTAAACCCGAGAACACTAGATTGGAAAAATCTATTAAACTCGGGTTCGTGGCGTCCAATAATGAAGCAGAATATGAAGCAATGATTTTAGGGCTTCAAACAACACTAGATCTCGGGATAAAGGATATTACCGTATATACTGATTCTCAGTTGGTCGTCAGTCAATAAGCTGGGACATATCTAGCCCAAGATGAGAGGATGACAGCCTATTTGGATATCGTCCAACAATTGGCAGGACGGTTCGATAACCTAGAGGTTCATCAATTACCTCGAATGGAAAATCGACATGCTGGTGCCATGGCCTATCTATCCACTATGTTGGGAGGTACTGAGTCAAGAACCATACCCGTGGACTATCAAGAATTCCCCAGTATTCATATGCCTGTTGAGATGTACTTAGCCCCGATTAAGGTTGGTCATGAGCCAAGCTGTATGGATGATTTTCGAAGGTATTTGCAGAATGGAGACCTCCCATCTAAGAGAGATGTGGTGAAAAGAATTCAGAGGCTTGGGAGAAGATACACCATGGTGGGCCAGAATTTATACAGAAAATCAGCATCAGGCCCCCTCCTCAAATGCCTTACCCCTAGTGAATCTCAACAAGTTCTTCTTGAGATACACGCGAGTGAATGTGGAAATCACTCGAGGGCGAGGACCTTGTTACATAAAGGCATCAGCCAAGGTTATTTTTGGCCCTATATGCAAAAAGATGCCAGGTTGCTTGTCAAGAAATGTGAGAAGTGCCAGAAATATTCTCCATTGATCAAAGTTCCCGCCGAAGAGTTACATCCTGTATTCAGTCCGTGGCCATTTGCAAAATGGGGATTGGATATAATGGGGCCATTCCCGATAACCCCAGGGAATGTCAGGTTCTTACTGGTAGCCACAGGTTATTTCACAAAGTAGATCGAAGCAGTTCCATTAGTTCAGGTGCAGTCTTCACATGTTAAGAGGTTCTTGTGGGAGAATATCATCTGCAGATTCGGCATTCCGCAGGAGATTGTCACGGACAATGGAACCCAGTTTGATTCCAACGAAGTCAAAGCTTTGTGTCAGGCTTTGAATATAAAGAAGCAATTATCTGCCCCAAGATACCCCCAGAGTAATGGACTCGCTGAAAGGGCAAATCGAGTCATACTCAAAAATTTGAAGAAGAGACTGGATCAGGCAAAGGGAAAATGGGCAAAAGAATTGTCGGGAGTACTATGGGCATACCGAACTACCCCGAGAAGGACTATAGGAGAATCTCCATTTTCCCTGGCCTATGGGTCAGAAGCAGTGATCCCTACAGAAGTTGTTGTCTCGACATCTCGTACTTAGGCTATCAATACTGGACAGAATGAGGAGATACTGGCTCGAGATAATGATTTGCTAGAAGAACGGCGCAAACAAGCGGTTGTGAGATTGGCAAATTATCAGTAAACCATCAAACAATCGTATGATCATCGTGTCAGATGCAGGACCTTCAAAGTTGGAGATTTGGTATTAAGGAAAGTATTTGACAATACCAGAGAGCCTGAAAGTAGCAAATTGGGTGCCAATTGGGAAGGTCCTTACATTATTGACAGGATTGGGCAGAACGGGGCATATTACTTGAAAACACAAGATGGAGATGTATTCGAAAGGCCGTGGAACGCGTTTAATATGCGCATCTTCTATCAATAAAGATGACTCCGAATTTCTCATATAAGAAGCATCATCATCAACTTTAAAGTCCTAGCTGGGAGCCTTGGATTCTTATACATCTTGGCTTCTTGCCTTGATAAGAATTCAAGTATACAAACCGGAAGGCTGGGATGATCTAAATATTTTAAGTCATGCGACAAGAATTAATGAGATTCCCGTCGATTATGAAGTCCTAGCCGGGAGCCTTGGATTCTTATACATCTTGGCTTCTTGCCTTGATAAGAATTCAAGTATACAAACCGAAAGGCCAGGATGATCTAAATATTCTAAGTCATGCGACTAGAATTAACGAGATTCCCGTCGACTATGAAGTCCTAGCCGGGAGCCTTGGATTCTTATACATCTTGGCTTCTTGCCTTGATAAGAATTCAAGTATACAAACTGGAAGGCCGGGATGATCTAAATATTCTAAGTCATGCGACTAGAATTAACAAGATTCCCGTCGACTATGAAGTCCTAGCTGGGATCCTTGGATTCTTACACATCTTGGCTTGTTGCCTTGATAAGAATTCAAGTGTACAAACCGGAAGGCCGGGATGATCTAAATATTCTAAGTCATGCGACTAGAATTAATGAGATTTCCGTCGACTATGAAGTCCTAGCCGGGATCCTTGGATTCTTACACATCTTGGCTTCTTGCCTTGATAAGAATTCAAGTGTACAAACCAGAAGGCCGGGATGATCTAAATATTCTTAGTCATGCAACTAGAATTAACGGGATTCCTGTCAACTATGAAGTCCTAGCCGGGAGCCTTGAATTCTTTCACATCTTGGCTTTTTGCCTTGATGAGAATTCAAGTACACAGACCAGTAGGCCGGGATAGCCCAAGTTGATTCCCGACAAACCTATATTCCTACCAAGGATCCTTGAATTCTAACACATTGACTTCATGCCTTGATAAGAATTCAAGTATACAAACTGGAAGGCCGGAATAACTTAACTGGATTCCCGTCAACTGACTAATTGGAAACCCTGAGTAATACATTCGTTCTTTTCACCTCATTGCTAACTAAAATTTCTGAGCCCGGTTAACGGGATCAAATTTTTCAGTTCATATTATAAGAGGGAAAGATTACCTATTATATCAGAAAGCCTTAAGCGGCATCTACATACAGTGGCCTCTTAGGCGCAAAAAAAAAAATGCCCCATGGCATTGATCATAGATTTAGACACTCTGCTCGCCTACCGGCTGAATAACAGGTGTATTAACATCGGGACTCCCTTCAACAAGGGATGATTATGTGTGAAGAGGTGGATTGACTGATGGGATTTGAGAATCAACTATAGATGTTGAGTCAGCGGGAGGAATTACTGCGGGTACACTACTGAGATTTTGCTCGCACATAGTCACAAAAGGTTCAACGGGAGTAGATATCTCGAGGCTGTTATCAGGAAATTGTTCAAGTTCCTCAGTAGCTTCTGATCCATCTTCTCCAAGATCCATCCGACACTGAGCATACCCTTCACGGTATCCCAAGGCGTGACTCTCTCCTTGAAGTTCATGAGAAGCTCTTTCAATCTCATCCCTTTCAACAGTGACCTTTTCCAAATCCTTCTCGAGCTGATCAATAGCTTGGCAGGATTTTTCAAATTCCCTCTGTAGTTGGTCATTCTGAATCTTTGCCCTGGTCAGATCATCTTCAGCATTCTTTTGAGCAGCCAAAGCCTTGGTTGCTATATCTTTTTCCAATGCTGCCTTGGTCTTGGCAATTTCTGCAGATTGAAGGGCAGTTTGGAACTGATCTTCACGGGCTTTCAGATCGGCTTCACGGGAATTTAATGCCGACTCGAGCTCAACAATCTTCTTCTTACCCTTCTCATATCGGTTAGTGACATCTATCACATAATCTTTTAACCCGATATATGAGTGAACAGTCTGCAAAAACACGAAGACTTCAGATTTGGAAATTCAAACAAGGAACTTCAGAATCAGCAAAAGTTTCTTTTTTACCTTGAGAATGGAGCGGCTAATCACATCGTGGATTGTTGACGGGTCTGTCAGATCAACATATCGAAGTCTGTCTTTGGGAAGACATATCTGTTCAATATATTTTACTGCAACCCCGGGGTCAGTGATCGAACTGGCCCCAGAAATCGGTGTCCTGTTGTCCAAGTATCCTGTTTTGATCACATACTCTTGACCTGCATCAAATTCTGGAAAACCTACAATGGGATGTCTTCTTCGATAAGCCTCTTTTTTTGATATCCACTTATCTATCATATCAAAAGAAGTTCTCTTTAAGAAGGAAGTCCAAGATGCATGTCCCTCACCTGAAGAAGTACTCGCTTCACCAAGCCTTTGGAGGTTTGCCAGGGGAACAGGGAGCATCTCTATTGATGGCGAGGTATCTACTTGATCTCCTTGATTAGACAAAGGAGAAGGGAATCTGGAAGGAGAACTCGGGGTGATAGGAGGATTTGCCCGTCGAGTTGAAGGGCTGGGACTTGCCTGTTGGGCAGGTGGTTGAGGAGCCACAACAGGTGGAGAATGTGTTGACTCAGGAACGGATATCTTAGCTAGACGAGAGCTGGATGCATCAAACTCTGGTGTCAAACCTTTCACCAACCTCCTCCTCTTCCGTCGCGGAGGATCCACCACGGGGCGTGGGAAATCAGTCCACCTCATTTGATCTTTCTTACTTGCCATCTACAATGAGACGAGAAGATTGTCAGAAATAAATTATTGAAATCAAAAAGCACAATCACAAGCTTATTACCTCTTCCGCTCTTGTTAGTTGACGGGCGAGCTCATTTCGTGGCTCTAGGTGACCACCTGGATGCCTGAAATATTCTGCAATGGGCAAAGCATCAGTAGAAGCGCGGGAGGGACGAGATTCTGATGGACTTGGCACCTGAACCTCGGATTGAGGTTTCCTCTTTCTTACGAGAGGAATTTTTGGACTTGTATCCTCGGGATTGTCTTCACCCGTCCTGGTAGAGATCACGGGAGTAGATGATCTGGAGGAATTCTTGGGAAGAGCTGGTTGTCGGGGTTGCAAAGGAATATTCCCGACAAGATTCTCAGGAAGAGCTGGTTGTCGGGTTTGCGAAGGAATATTCCCGGCAAGTGACCAGACTTTTACTATTGCAGGGATCTTTCGGAGGATATGTTTGACCTTATCTTCAATATCTACTGGATATCTTAACGGGGGTCTCACAAAGTCTGCAAGGAACAAATTTTATGGTAAGGGTTCTCGAGATATTAAGATTAGTATACCCGAGAACAATGAAATAGTAAAAGACGTACCTCGAAGATTGAAGTTCGATCTAACCCTATTCCTCAGGGGACCCTCCTCCGTCCTCTCATCAAACTCCCACGATCCCATCACCAATAGGGGATTAGCATGCCAACCCTTATGAGAATTGGGCAAGTTTTCGACAATCTTTTTGGTTTTATCCCGAGCAGCCACAGTCCAGAACATTAGAGGGTGAGTAGAGTCGGAACATCTCTTCAAAAAATACAGATAATCGATCTCGGAAAGACCGATTTTGAGTTTACTGGAAGCGTTGATATAATCGATTCTGGCCATTAGACGCCAGAAATTACTATTTAGTTGACCGAGAGCACGATCGTAGAAGCGAAGTACTTCCCGGGCAAGAGGAGAAAGAGGGAGAGACAGCCCAAATTTCAGTTGGGCATAAGTTATACTGATCTCGCCAGGATTGTATCCTCACCATGATGACCTCCAACCATTATGAAAATTGAGGCAGGAATTCCAAATTTTATCCTCAGACCAACGATGTATGGGTCATTCCCATAAGTGGGAACTCTGACTATCATCCCCGGAACATCTGATTCCGTTGATGGGTCAGCAACAGGGTTTACTCCTTCATGTTCTTCATCAGGCCCGACCACATAGGTGTCACTGGCCTGATCCGTCGAATCGGAAGTATCTTCCCCTTCCAAGGGAGGGTTAGACCCTACAGGCTCACTCCCAGGTAACTCATTACTTTCTTCTAAGACTCTCTTACCCCTCATGGTTCTTGAAACAAGAAAAGAAAACAGAAAGGAGAAGATGAAGATACAGATACCCAAAACTTGAAGATCTCCGCGGTAGACTATTAAGGAATGAGATGAAGAACTCCGGTCGAACGTAGACAAGATCTTCAGGAAGAAAATGAACCAGGACAGATTCGCACAAACAAGAAAGCGAGAAGCCAGAAATGATAGAAAGAGGAGTCCAAATCTATTTATAGAGACAAACCTGGATTTATCAAACTTACGGTCTGGCAATATCAAACCCCGGGCTCCAAAATTTCAATATTCTTATTCGACTATTCGACAGCTTGCCTCTTCGAATACTGCATTTGTCAATCATTCTATTCGACGGCCGTACATAGGGCTTCACGCCTGTACGGACACGTCCCATTTTGACAGTTGTGATGGACGCCACATTAAATGAAGGAGGCAACAGTTGAGTGACTTGAGGGAAATCTAATGGAAACAAATTAACAGCAGATCGTCCACGGTTGGGATCTTTTTCTGAAGATACGACAACAGCTTCTCGATCTTCTCAAAAAGGGGGGCGATGTGGGTACCATATTTTTTGGCAAATGATATGATGACACGTGTACTTTCTACACATGTGTGGTATTAGGTGATTGACGCGTGGTATTATTTATCGTGCGTGAGTAAATGCGTCAGACACATCAATAGAGGCCATAGCCATCCCATCGCTGCCATGCAACTTCCATTAATGGAAATGCCACGTGCCAAGTGAGACGATCAGGAGGGAATATCTCGAGGCGGAGTTAGTAAAAGAATGCATTAACATCTCAAACATTAAATATGTCGGGAAGCATTCAATCTTGCCCGACATATTAATGGTAGATCTTAACGGGATTTCTATTCAACCAATCCCGACGAAATCTAGCAGCCCATATGGTTTGAAATCCCGTTTATCTCAACAAAATCAAATGATTTACTTGACGGGATCTATTTTCATTTCATCCTGACAAGGTCACACTACTTGTTGGATGCATATATCCCTACAAGATCAGATGACTTACTTGACGGGATCTATTTTCATTTCATCCCGACAAGGTCACACTACTCGTTAGATGTATATATCCCTACAAGATCAGATGACTTACTTGACGAGATCTATTTCCATCTCATCCCGGCAAGGTCATATGACTTGCTGGATGCATATATCCCGACAAAGTCGACAGACTTACTTGACGAGATCTAATTCTGTCTTACCCTGGCAAGGTCAGATGAGGTCAAATGACTTTCGTCACAGGATCGATCGTAATCTTATCCCGATAATATTACAGGTTCCTACGTACGAGGTAAGTATTCTGAACACAATCAGTTTCTTAACCAATGAATATTGGCCACATGGCAGTTAGTTGAACTATCACGATTTCGACATCCCCTTGTCCGAATACCTGACACGAAGGATGCCACCTCAGTGTCATTTCAGTTATTTCAGGTATAACCGAATCAAGGAAGTCAAGATCTAACAAGAAGATTCTGTTTTATAACAGAATCCATCCAAGTCATCATTGATTGATAACGACTGGACACGTGGAAGGTGAGTCACGCCAATTCTAAGGGTATAAATATAAAACCCTCAAAACTGAGAAAAGGATCTTGCTCTCCAGATCCAAATAGCCTAAACTCTGAAACATTTTACTATTTTAATGAACCCTGTTACCATTCCTAAGCTGACTTGAGTGTCGGAGTATTGTCAACAGGTACAACCATATCTCATCTGGAGATCATCCTATCCTTCGCGGAGGAGAAAACAGTTTCATCCTGGAGCATCAGAGTCGTCCGATTATCACCAAAATCCGAATCGTCTGACCTCGAAGATTGTGTGGGTTAGATCAGATATATTTTTCCCCCACACCCGAGTACGGACGATATCCGACGTGAGCCACTGTGCAAATCTGCATTTTTGTAGATTAAGTGAACCAATTCGGAGAATTTACAAATATTGTTGAACTTTAGGGTTTCTGATCCGACGATACGAAAAAACCTTACTTTCAGGAAACAAGTACTTTATCACATTCATAGATGTTTGCTCTAGGAATTGTAAAATATATTTATTGAAAAGTAAAGATGAAGCTATTGAAAATTCAAAATATATAAAACAAAAGTTGAAAATCTACTTAACAAAACAATTAAAAAACTTAGATTAGATAGGGGTGGAGAATACGGAGTTATTGCCTTATCTGAATTTTGTGAACTCAATGGTATAATTCATGAAATAACTTACCTTACTCCCCTTAGTCTAACAGAATAGCTGAAAGAAAAAATCGCACACTTAAAAATATAGTAAATGCTATGCTAAATAGTTCAGGGTTATCATTATCCATGTGGGGGGAAGCTCTTCTAACAGCTTGTTTAATCTTAAACAAAATACCATATAAAAATAGTGACAGAACTCCATATGAAATATGGAAATGTAGAAAACCAACTTTTCACTATCATAAAGTGTAGGGGTGTCTAGCAAAGGTGGCTATTCCATTCCCTAAGAAAATAAAACTAGGACCTAAAACTGTTGATTGTGTATTTATTGGATATGCATAGAATAATGCGGCCTATAGATTTTTAGTTATAAAATCAAATAACAATTAATATTATAATTGAGTCTAGAGAAGCTGGATTCTTTGAGGATAAATTTCCTTACAAAGAAAAAATAGTAAAAAAAAAGATAAATGAAAAGAAATAAAAATAAGAGAGAGTCAAAAATAAGAGAGAGTCTAAACTTAGAATAAGTAAAAGGGTTAGAATAGCTTCCAGCTTTAGACCTGATTTTCTAACTTAATTGAAGATGATCTACAAACATTTAATGACGCTATGTCATCATTAGATGCTTCTTACTGGAGAAAAGCTATAAATAGTGAATACGAATTCATGACGTATAACAACACATGAGAAGTGGTAGATTTACCTCATGGTAGTAAAACTATTGAATGTAAGTGGATATTTAAAAAGAAATTAAAAGCTGATGGACCAACAGATAAATATAATTCTAGACTTGTAGCCAAATGGCACAAACAAAAATAAGGTATTGATTTTTTTGATACTTTTTTCATCTATAATAAGGATAATGTCTTTTAGAGTTCTAATAGCAATAGCCTCAATCTATAAACTTGAAATCCATCAAACGGATGTAAAAATTGCTTTTCTAAATGGTGATTTGGAAGAGGAAATATATATGGATCAACCTGAAGGCTGTGATAAAAGACCTAGAAAGAAAAGTTTGTAGACTTAAAAAATCCTTGTATAGACTTAAACAAGCTCCTAAACAGTGGAATGAAAAATTTGATAAAATCTTAATAGCAAATGGATATAAGATTAATGAAACAGATGGATGTGTATATACTAAGTTTAACAAAGAAAATGATGTAATAATCTGCTTATATGTTGATGATATGCTGATCATTGGCACTAACTTGGATGTGATTAACAACACTAAGAAATTCTTAATGAGTTAATTTTGAAAAAAAGACTTAGGCAATGCCGACATCATTCTTGGATTAAAAATTAATAAAAGTCTAGAAGGGATATCTTTATTTCAATCTCATTATGTTGAAAAAATTTTAAGAAAATTTAAATAATTTGAGTGTAATCCAATTAAAATATCATTTGATCCAACAATAGTCTAAGGAAGAACACTGGTTGGTATCTCAATTTGAATATTCTCAAGTAATTGGCAGTCTTATGTATATTATGAATTGCACTAGACCTGATATAACTTATGCTGTAGGGAGACTCAGTAGATACACTAATAATCCAGCAAATGAACACTGGGAAGTTCTAATTAAGGTAATGGGATATCTGAAACACACTTTAGACGATAGTCTACATTTTAGTAGTTATCCAACCTTATTAGAAGGATACAGTGATGCTAACTGGATTTTTGATTATGATGAATCTAAGTCTACGAGTGAATATGTATTCACTCTTGGAGGCGCTACAGTGTCTTGGAAATCATCTAAACAAACCTGCATCGCCAGATCCACTATGAAATCTGAGTCTATAGCTTTAAATAAAGCTGGAGAAGAAGTAGAATGGTTAAGGAATTTCTTGATGGATATTCCAATCTGGCCAAAACTAGCGCATCTTGTTTTTATTCATTATGATAGCCTTGCTGCTATTGGATGTGCACAAAATAACTCATATGATGAGAAATCTCGACACATTCGTCGGAGGCATAACACTATTAGATAGTTGTTGAGAGATGGAACCATTGTTATTGACTTTGTAAAGTCAAAAGAGAATATAGCTGATCTTTTGACGAAAGGTTTGGCGAGAGATATAATTCTAAGTACATCTCGGAGGATGGGGCTTAAGCCTCTAGATATATAAATCACCAACAATAGGAACCCAACCTATGTGATTGGAGATCCCAAGATCTATGTTCAATGGAAAAAATAAGTTGTCCGAGTGATTAGTGACGATACTAAAAATAGGAGTTGTACTCCAAACCCTTGTTAGCAATTTGTAATACTGCAAAAAGTCGATACGGGAAAAATTAGAGTTTTATTCGATTTTGGGTTTCAAAAATCCAGTCAAATATTTGGTCAAAAATTCGTTAAACGGCAAATATGCGGCATATGGTTTATACGCGTTTTATACGATCTACTTTAAAATTTCAGAAACCAAAAATTTGGTACATTTTGAAAGAGAATCAATATATTTAATAATATAGCTACCATAGTCCAATGTATTATAGTTACCAAAAATTCGGTACATGCTGAAAGGGAGTCAATATACTACTTGAGGTCTAGTCAACCAATAAGCACATTTTGTTCAAATTACTTTTTATATTTAGCTAAATAAAACGTAGGGACGTGTGGTTCAAGCACTTTTTGTTTTTTCTACTTTAATCCCATATCGGAGAAATAAGTGATAGTTAAGGGAGTTTGAGTCATATAAATAGGACTAGAATATAAAGAGGAAAATATACTTACCTTCACGGGGTCAATGGGTGATCAAAAGAGCCCATGACCTAGGTTAACGGCGTATATTGCACGTAGGAGGGGTGATCTCTTAAGATCTACCCAAGTGGTAGAGTAACTGAGGGACATGCCATAAATGTTGTTTTTCTGGGAATAAACAACGGGTCTGGAACGTTGTTTTTTTGGAACGATTTTTTCAAAATATCTTAAAAACGCATTCAATTCGTTTGAGCTTGAAAAAAAATTGATTTTTTTTGAATTTTTCAAATATTCGGATGAATAAAACTTTTCTTGAAAAAAATATAAAATTCGCGAATTAATCGTGAATTAATTGGATGATTGTTGGCAAGGCTCCAAACCTATCCCTATGGTGTAGTAGTATCGCCTGTATAGTGTAGAGGTTGATTCGTGGACTCTTAATGTTTTCTATAGCTGGTTGGATCAATAGGATGTACATATACATGACTCTTGATAGAAACACCTATATGAGTGAGGAAATGGGGTCATTTTCTATGAGAATTTAGGCTGATTCTCTAGAGCACTCAAGAAAACCTAGGAAAGCTCAAGGCCGGAATGAGCACAACCATAAGAACCCTAAAAGTGGACAAGGAGAGTTATGCGTGTAATTTATCGTTTTGGTTTACAAAACAAAGTTGAACAATTCAAGACTGTAGTTTACAAGACAGCTAGTAAACCCAATAGATGTACACTAAGTAGAGGTTCAAGTCCAAAAGACACCTCTGCCCATACGTGACTTTCCATTTCAATTTTGTTTATTTTTAAAATTTTATTCATGTGGGGGATTGTTATATAAGTTAAGTTTGAATAAAATATATTCTTTAGAAAAATTGCTAAAAGTTTTAATTCCTAAACCAAAAAAGTTAGCAAAGAAGATTTGTTCTTTTAAGAAAAATATACCATGCACAAGAAGATTTGAAAAAAGGAAGTTGCTTTTTTAGCCAAAAATTTAAAATGAAATTTGGTGTAAAATTTTTGGGGGGAAAACAAAAATTGGTATAAACCTTTTGGATCAAAGGTTAAGAGAAAACCTTTTGTCCCACATTGTTTGTGAGAGAAGAAATCCATGAGTATGTAAAGGATAGACTTAACCTTAAACACACATGCGCATGCCGAGTCAAGCCGGGTCGGGTCAGTTCCATGGGTTGTGGGTCGTGGGTTGTGATAAACCCAATCTATCTTTTTATTCAAAAGACTTTTGAATTTCTTCCACGTTTTAAATGAGATTAGCATGAACTTTGTAATGTTTCTTACATTTATTATTGTAACATTTTTCCATTTAATTTTGGACCCTTGAGCCCTTAATACGTTGATTAAGAGCACAGCGGATTTCTCATCTGGACCTCTATATAAACAGATGATGGGAGAGGTCTGAGACACACTGAAATATAGACAAACAATATCTTCTTCCTTCTCCAAGATCTTATCTATTTTACAAATTTATGTCCACATTGGGTTTGATCTTCTCAATCTAGTGCTACGACTGCAAAAGGAGTGTAGTTGTATCCTGGGAGGTGAGCGTCTATCAAAGACTACTGGCATCAAGAGACATTCTTGTAGTGAACATCAATGACCTTGAGGACAACGTATTTGACATGTCTCTACCAATAAGTTCTTATCTCCTCTTTCTATATTCTACATCTTGATTTCTGTCATTTTTTTAATTTCTCGAATTCAAATTTGTGTAACTATTTAATTATTCCGAATATATATACAGTACACTAGTTTTCAAAAAGTGACACTATGCAGTAGCACGATCCGAAACTATTGGGCAAGGACACCAAGCACCATTATGAATAAAAAAAAAAGCTTACCATAGAGGGAGATTCATCAACGGTTATTAACAGTACAAAAAGATGACACCCAAAGACCGTGGGGACTCTGTACAACATGCATTCAAATGTCCACGTGGCACAACGAGCTATCAGATGTTTTAGGGTACAAATATTCAAGCTAAATTATTTCAACCACTATTATTTGTGACATACTTTAGGGGAGTGAGATTCTTCACCCCAAAGCGGATTTTGATATTTCATTCGACCATTTGAGGGCAAATATTGTTTGGAGTTGTAGTTTTCAATCTTTTTATGACGAAACAAGTTGAATACATACCATATATTATTCTCTATCACGGATAAAACTTTGATGACTGGGCCTTGTCATCGAGGGAGATGACATGACAAGGCAGCAGATCTCAGCACGTGGAATTTGTACGGCTGACCACCTCGGCCTCACCACACACGTACCCAGGTGAGTACTCAAGTGCTTTTTGCCAAAACACTCACTTGTGTACGTGGGTGGTGAGGCCGAGGTGGTCCGACGGCACAAAATCCATGTGTCATTATCTGCTGACCTGTCATGCCGTGATCTGCTGCCCTGTCATCGAAGTTTTACTCCTCTATCACTATAGGGCGAATGATTTGATGTTGACAAGGTAATGCAGGTGCTGAACATGGCGCCTCATTCTCTCACATCCACAAATGTTCTTCAATAAACTAAGTGATTTAACTCTGTAAGTTGGGGTAGTCGCTGGGTGTTGATACCACGTCTTGGACTCAACACCCATCTTACTTATCCACTAAACTACCTTTCTTGCTACAAAAACAAATTTTAAAATTAAAGTGAACCAACAAGTTACGTTTGTGTTCTCGGGCGTGGATTTCGAGAATCCAACGGGTGGTTGTGCTTTGGCAAAAGTGTTGATCTGGTATTCACTTTTGTCAAAACACAACCACCCCTTGGATCGAAATCCACGCCCGAAAACATATGTGAACTTGTTGGTTCACTTTCGTGAATTCACGGATCCCGACCAGAATTGAGGACAATCCATGTAACTTAGAGCGTACCTGTTTTTTTATGGTAGAAATAGACAAAAAAAATTTGCAGATTACAACCTCGAAAATAAAAACTAAGATAACATGGATCACCCAAGTCTCCCTTACGAGCTTCCCACAGCCTACAGCACTAGGGCTGGCAATGGATCGGATCAACCCGAAAATCTGATCCAATAACTTTGGGTCCAGAACTACCTATATTATTATCGGATTGGTACTGGGTCCATGTATGTTGATCTGATTTCTTGTTGGATCGACACCGGATCAGGCATGTACTGATCTAGTACTGATCCGATATACATAAAATTATAAAATTGGGCATGTACTGAATTGGAATTGGATGATTTTTGGCGAGGAGATCATCCTCACAAAAGTTCAAATCATTCTGACATTCGTAGACTGATTTAGAAGTTGAAGAATTATGGACCGTCTATTTTTACAGTTAACTTGAAGACGACACTTGATGGGGTTAGAAATTTCAGAATGGGCTGATTTTTTGTACGAGTGATCTATATGGTGAGGAGATCATCCTCACCAAAAATCAGATATTGATTCATCCTATATATATATAAATAATATTATTATATTAATAAAATATGATATAATATATGCTATATGTAATTATAAAGATAATTTTACCTTTCTATATGTATTTTTTATATCATTATTGTATAACACTTCAATTTTGAGTGGATAAAATATCATTTTGATTTAGTAGATTGAATTATATCGGATCGGGTCCGGAACTCTATTCTAACGGATCGGTTCCGGATCACGATTATGTGATCTGAGATCTTATCAGATCGGCATATTTTCTTATCGGATCGGGTCCGGATCGGCACCAATCCTACTCAAACCCAATCCATTGCCAGCCCTATAGAGCACATAAGGGAGTTAAGCCCATTAACTCATTAACTACCTAATCTTCTTCTCTAAGCTTCTTGTTCCCGATCGACAGAAAACGATAATGGGATTTTACTCCGACTACCTTTCTTTTAAAAGCCAAGTCGGGCGAAATTGTTTGAACCACCATCATTTGTGGAGGTCATAGATTTAGTGGAGCTACGTTTGATGCAGTAAGCCAGTTACTCATCTTTCAGTAGGTCAATTTGAGGGTTGAATTGTTGTTTTCAGACCTATAAGCTGTAAGCACTATAGAGAATGTTCTGATGTTGACCCAATAATGCTAGTTGCGCACCATGGAACCTTCTTATCTTCACCCATTCTAGACGGCTTAGTTGTAAAAGGCTTCCCGGAAAAAATAAATAAATAAATTCCATGCAAGAGTTACTGAAGATCATAGTACATCTAGTAAGAACACATGTACTTAGTGAAATTAGTGAGTGACTCCTCTTCACCATTGGTCAAAATTGTTAAAAAAACATGGCTGAATCCCATCAACAAACCACTGATTCCCTATTTAATATGGCTCCGGCTCCTAGGACCCCTTTTTCTGACCCCCAATCAGGAGTCGGACTCGGACAAATCTAGTATGCAACCATTTCTAGATTGTCAGTACTGTTGGATGTCCCTTGAAAAATGTGTTATTTCAATGTTTTCAAAAAAAAAAAATTATAAATTAAAAACACGTTTTTCAATGAGCATTCAATGGTGGATACAATGTTTGCATACTTTTACGTGTGCAAATGGTTTCTAGTATTTGCAAACTAGACCGACCCGTGGGACTCGGGGCTGTGGATTCCGAGAATCCAACGGTGGTTGAATTAAGTGAATGCTAGCTCAGCGCTATCAACCACCATTGGATTCTCCGACTCCCGAGAGGGGTCAGAGGCAATACAAAAATCCCAAAAGTTAAAAGGAATTTAATATTTTTCTTTCAAAACTAATGCTCACAAAAATAAAATAAAATAAAAACATAGAGAAAGAAAACATTAATGGACTCTTAGCAGCGTACATTATATATTTTGTCAGAAGAAAGCATTTGTCACGTCACCGCATCTCTCTCCCCTCTAATAGAGGGTTCAACGCAAGTTTATTGGACATCAATAGCTTATAAAGGGCATTTTTGTCATTTTAAATTAAAGTAATTTAGAGTTTTTGCTTTAGTTTGACTTGTATTGACTTCATCTAACCATTAGAACATATTTGGGGGGACTTTCAAGAAATTCTAAAAAAAATTATTTTTTAGGGTTTTTTAAAAATTTATGTGGGGCCCACATGGTCTTGTGAGGCCCACGAAATTGGGGACTGTTTTGAGGTGCATATAAGATTAGTGTTGTATTAATTAAATTAATACATATGTTGTATTATACATGCATGTAGCGCATACATACAGGTGTTTGTGTGTGTGTCATGCACCCTACAACTCATTAACGTTGACTTCTCGGTGCCAACTAGGAGAAAGAATGTTCTCTCTCCTCCACTTATACATAGACATTTTTGAGTTATTTTTGGGGTGGACCCCGCATAAAAATCAGCTACCTCTCCCCTCCCCCTAAATTTTTTTAATTCCTTATTCTATTAAAACCTTTTCTCTTTCATTACTTTTACATTAAGGCCGTGTTTGATTGCACAGGAAAATTTTCTGAGAAAATGCATCTGGGATATGCCTTAAATGGCTGATTGATTGCATGTGAGAACACATATTTCAATCATGTGAGAAAATAAAGGTGTATTTTCAGGTGGAAATGAATTCTCACCTATCTGGATGGGAAAAGAATTCCTGGCTTAGTAGGAAAAGTTATCCAGATTTTAATGACTTGTTAGGGAAAATTATACAAATTTATACTGACTATCTAACAATGGGCAGTTGTGTTTTCCTAAGGAAAATGCAATTTTCCCACTTGATAATCAAGCAGGGCCTAAGGAAAACATGCTAAACCCAAAACCTATATAATCCCCTTATGGGGCCGTGTAAGGTTCTAACTTATTTTAGTGTTGGCTAATCTCATTTGACAAAACACAGTGTAACCTTCTTAAACATGTGTAAGTTAGGCCTTACGAGTGTGTTGTAGTTGCATTACTCTAGTTCTGCCTGAAGACTACATGGTTGATGAATGATTCTTCCAAAGATTAAAAAATGATTCATCTAAAGACTTGAAGCTTCATCAAAATATCTTGAATGAATCACATAGTATAGGTCGGTAAGTGACTATGAGACCATAGAACATAAGTGATTAACATTAAACAACTTTGGTCTAAGTCTATTTGTGCAAGAGGATGAGTTTCGAAGCCTAAAATGAGTTTCTACGCTTTCTGGTTGTGCCCAATTGATTGGACATTCCCCCTAATTGATTGGACTGGGAAAAACAACATCTTGATTTCTACTAGGAGCTACCCAATTGATTGGAGGTGTTTGCCCAATCAATTGAATCTCTACTAGCTAGGAGCTACCCAATTGATTGCAGATGTTTGCCCAATCAATTGGAGATGTCAAATCGATTAGAGCACTATTTTCCAATTGATTGGGCTTCCCCAGTTGATTGGAGGAGCCCAATCAATTTGCACAATTCCCCAATCGACCAGACCGCATTATGAAAATTTGGAAATTTTCCCAATTCAACTCCAACTTTTGTCAAACTTTGTAAGACTTTACTCTTGCAATAAACACATCATTATAGGTTCGAAAACCTAATCAATAAAAGTATAGAGAACCTCAAGATTCAAGAAGAAAGCCCTAGGATTTTTGTTCTACTCTTCTGATTTTATTATTGATTGATCAAAGTTTGAAGTTTTAATTTTTAAGGATATTTTCTAAGCTTGATCAGACTCTATTTAGGATTCCCTTTCAAATCTAAACTTAGATGTATACTCAATTTGATCGAGGAAATTGTGTGATTAGGGAATGTATTGAATCCTTTGCATTTCGGGGTTGAACCAGGTTGTGAGAAGAAGATTAGGGCTAGATCTACAAATCTACAGCTACTCCATTAAAGCCGGCCGCTATAAGGCTGTGGTCAGTAATTCCTCCCAATCATCCTCTAAAAGGAGGTGGGCAAGTCTCACCTAATCACTTTAAATTCCTTCTCCTTATTTTTTTTTGATAAATAAACTGCTTTATTAAAAGACCCTTAGAGGCTAAGGAAGCCTACCAAGCAATCAAACAGTACAAAGCAAAGAAATACAAAGCGCACCCAACAACAAAGCGCACATCCCCCCTAATCTCGATCCTTACCAACCAACTCTGTCAATTTGAATACTACATCCTCAAAAAATATCTCTTTCCCTTCCTCATACAATTTGACCCACAAAAATACCAAAGCTTTAATTTCCAATACAAGATCCTCCATAGAAATGCTCTTGCCTTCAAATACCCTATTGTTCCGCTCTCTCCATAATCCCCAAATAATCGCTAATGGTGTCAAAGTCCACATCCTTTTTCCAAGTCGGCCTAAAGATTTACAATCCCAAGCAAATAAAAGGTCCTTTACCGTTTTGGGGATTACCCAAGTTATTCCAAACTCTTTAACCAACTCATTCCATATAAGCCAAGCGCATCTACAATGTAAGAACAAATGGTCTACTGACTCTCCACTACACAAACATAGTGGGCAATGATCCATGATACCCACTCCTCTCTTTCATAAAAAGTCCATAGTTTGAAGCCGACCTCTCACAACGCACCATACTAAGAACCGAACTTTTGATGGAGCTCTACTTCCCCAAATCTTGGATGTAAGGAATGGCTCAACTTCCCCTATCTCCAGTGCTCCGTAGAAAGAACGCACAAAGAATGTGCCTATTTTCTCGAGAGTCCACCACCTAGAATCATTCCTCGAACTACCAACAGGAGTTTCTCCTACTTTGATTAGAAGCTCAGACAACCTAGTCATTTCCCAGTCATAGAGATGACGCCGGAATCTAAACTCCCATGCTGGTTCTCCTTATTCGCTCACCCTAATCTGGAATTTAGTGGCGATGGTGGTCAGGGAGGGTTCTCAGTCGGCCATACATGTTCCAAGTCGATGCTAGCTATATCAAACAATCCAAACAAAATTCTGATCCTCCTCTGTTACGGTTTCAGGTGGTCTGCCTTCACTTCGAACAATTTGGTAACTTGGGTAACAACTAGCATAAGTCTCCAAGCTTCTGAATCCTTGTAAACGCTGTCATTAATTTCAAGGCCAATCATTAAAGCCTCGCATTCTGCCATGTTGTTTGTACATTCAAAGGTTAACTTGAAAGCAAATGAAGCCAACGTGCGCTCCACATACTGGCCCTGTCTCTTGATATAGGACATATGGTGCGAATCCCAAGGACCATGCATCGTATAGATCTAGTGAGGACCATATTCACGGACCAGTTTTAGATTTGTAAACATAATTGTAGCAGTGGACCTGTGATGGAATATTCTACTTTCCGGTTTCCTAAATGTACGTAACAGCTAAAAGAAGAAAAATTAAAAACAGATTTAAACGTTATAGTTACCCATGGTTTTGTTTAATATTTAAGGGGACGGTCTCTCCGAAGCGAAACTCCAGAGCTCTTCACTGCATAGTAGTTTTTTTTAACCTTTTCTTCTTCTTCTTCTCTCTTCTAATTTTTTTGGACAATGGGAGAGAATGGACTGAAAAAAATTTAGATGCAGACGACTCCGACATCTAAATCAACCTGATTTGTTTAGCCCATCCCTTGTTGGATATACATACAAAAAATCAACCTGATTTGTTATTTATAGCCATAGATTTATTACTTTTTTAGGATTGATTCTAACAGTGAAGTTGGATAAATTCAAGCATGCTTTTTGGGTGCAAATCCAACGGCTATAAATCGTTAATCAGGCTGATTTTAGTGCTTTTATCTACCAATGGGTGGGCTAAACATCCATATGGTCAGTGTGCCCAAAAAACATGAGCTAGTAGCTTAGTAAGGCCGCCAGAATCCTCTGCACCGGCTTCAACTGGAACCCTCTGCATCTAAAATTTTCCAGAATGGACGGTTTGAAGAAAATATTTGTAGGAGATTTAGAAAAAAAGAAAGGTTTAATAGTGAATGTGGCAAATTGATAATTTTAACCCTTCAGTGTTCTTTAAAAAAAAACTCCCAAAAATTTACATTTCCGCTAGCAAACAAAGAGGAAAAAAATGGAGAAAATTTACATTTACAGTCTCCGAAGCCTATCCTCCTACAAAATCCCCCTACTCATAAGAACTGATGAGAAAAGAAAAACAAAAGAAATCTCACTGGTTCTGATGATCAGGAGTTTCGTGGGTCTCTGTCTCCCTATTTTCCATTTGTTCTTCTTGATCAGCATTTTGCTCTTCTTTTTTCTCTAAATTCTCAGTCTCTTTGTTTTTGTCATTGTTACTATCTCCAAAAGAAGAAGCCCTGCTAGAAATAGGTGTAGCTAAGAACGTGGGCTTCTCATCACCGGCCATGATCACAACAATTTTCTCTTCAAACACTTGGCGAACTTTGATCATTTCCCCAGCCTTCTCGTCTCCGTTCTCAGGATCCCTCTCTCCACCTTCTCCACTCTCCAAATACCCAGAAAGTTTCCAATAAGAGCAAGCAAGAATCAACAGAGCAAAAGCTATAAGACCCAACATAGCTGCCAAACCTCCAAACAGGTACGGTACCGGAGAATGCCATGGAGAGTGTACCATAGCAGCTGATGATGATGGCGACGACGTCGTCCCATTAAAGGTTCCACCGGTTCTCATTTTCTTGTGTTTGATAGAGAGAATATATAAGAAGAGAAGCTTCTTTGTGTGTATGGAAAAACAGAAGGCTTTTGGTGAATGGAGAAACGAGTGATGGGTTGAAGGGTATTTATAGCGGGGGGAAGAGAGAGAAAGAGAACAGTGAGATTTTATTTTTTTATTTGGTGACAATGTCGTCATCCACTGTGCGAGCCGTTTTTTTTTTTTTTTTTTCGGTTGTGGTGTGGGAGTGGTTTTAAAGAATATGGATTCGCGAGTCATAAGGCGATTCAGCTTTATTAATCGAGCCAGACCCTGGTCGAGCTGAACCGTGGATTCGCGAGTTGTAAAACTGATTGGGTTAAAGGGACCCTACTACAGTGAAAACGCACTAGAGGGAAGATCAATGATTCGTGAAAGGATGAAAAGAGAGGCAAACCTCTAATCATGGTTTAAAAAACGGCTTCGGACCTCCCCCGTTACATTATGTACCCTTAAAACATCCAGAAAATAACGGCCCTTATTTTTCTGTTATAGCGACCATTATTTTCTGGAAAATTTTGTGAAAAAAAAAAAACGGTCGTTATTTCCGTTTAATTCCAGTGCCATTTTTTTTTTCCATTTTTCTGTTATTTTTTCCTCTTTTTCGGTTATAATGGAAAAAAACGGTAACGCCCGTTATAACGGCCGCTTTTAAACCGCTTGCCTCTAATCATTTGCTTGGTATGTTGATTGAGTAGTGTAATTACTAGATTACCATCATCATCCAACCACTAAGATGACTTGATTGGGTGGATATTAATTGTTTCTTAGAGGGGTCTTTCTCATTTAATTATGAGCATGTGCACAATTACATAAATGGCCTCATTAAAAAGGTTACAATTATTGCCTGCCATTAACTCTAATCCAAAGGTCGAGCTCTAATTAACTCAATTTTGTTGCGTGTGAGCCTTCAAGTTCAAAATCTGCTTTCACACTTTTTTTGTCTTCTCCTTAAGATGCTTCTAAATCCTTTGCTATTTGGGGTACAATCCATCCTAAATGTGGTCCCTGGGATTAGTGGGCCATTTGAGGTAGAGTTCATGGAGAATGATGTGCCTAAGAACCATGGTCTACTTTCCATAAAAATACAAAGGGGACCGTTTTGAAAAGCTGCAGGCTGTTTTCGTGAGGGAAATGAAAATTGTATGACTCCCTAGGACATCGGTGTTTTGGACCTTGAGAGACGACGATATGTTAGTTATAGCCGCCTTGTATCTCGGGTGTCGCAGAGCTAAGAACGGGAAGTCCGTTTTTTATGACGTGTTAGTTTTTGGAGTAAATGACGGACCACGGTATCGAGATGTTTGGTCCAAGGTTTAAAGGAGGCCGTTTTAACGGTTAAACGGATTGGGGGCATTACCGTTTAAACGGCCATTAAAACGGATTGAAATGGTCAGGGGAAATAATGGATAAAAAAGGGAAAAAACGGAATTAAACGGATTTTAACGGTTTTAACGGAAAAAGTGGCGCTGAAATTCAAATTTTGAAATTTGAAAATTAAAAAAAAAAATAGAATTTAAAGGATTTAAACGGATTTTAACGGAATTAAACGGTTTTAACAGCCATTTTTTTTACAAAATTTTTCAAAATTAAACGGCTGTTTAAACGATTTTAACGGCCGTTAAAACAAAAAAAAATGGACATTTTTTTCAAAACCGATAAAACGTGTTTAAATGGTTTTAACGGAAACGGGCTCGGGGCGTTACCGTTTAAACGGCCGTTAAAATCGTTTAAACGGCCGTTTTTAAAACCATGGTTTGGTCCATCTCTAGGCGGACCTACAGACTAAATATCAGCTTCATTATCGGTTCTTAACCTAGCCGTAGTATTAGTGTCTTTTCCCGGGGCCAATTTTTAACTGTATTATTCAAGCATTATTTGAGATATACTAATCAAAAGGTTATAGATAACGAATCTTGTTGATTTTTTGTATGTAGGTCATCTAGGGATGCACCAAACATCCAACGGTCAGTGGTCTCTAAGGGTGTGCCACATGGCTTGTACTTTAGTAAGTCATCAACATTGATGACGGACACGTCGTCATCAAAGATTTACTCTTGGAGTCCACATAACCCGCATTTCTCGCTACCTGATCGATCATGCAATCTGAGCTGTCTTCCTCTCTCTCTCATTCTCGCTCCGCAGTCGGCTCGGCTTCGACTTCGGTCGACTCACTGCTTTTTAATTGCTCATTTCATGTGCCATTCTGCACGTACATCTCTACTCTTATTTGTCATGTATGGACCTCGAGCAAGACTGTGCAACGCTCAATAATGCTCAAATTCCTACGGTGAAAATCAACCCATGAAAATAACTTCAATCCAAACGCCTAGAAATCACTGATCAGGTTTATTTTTGGTTTGTAGGTTAATCTAGTGATTGGCCAAACATCCATACGGTCAGCGCCCTCTATGAGTGTGCCACGTGCCTCGTGCTCACAACCTGCAGTTAGCGAAGGTTTACTCGGCTGAGAAGGCGAGCAAGCGAAGCTGAGAATCAGGTGGTTTAATCATTAAGTCGATGGTGGGGTCAGAGAGGAGGTTGCTGCGAGTATGGGTGGGCCATCCTCTTTATAGTTTGCCTGCCACCCTCGCCAATTGGATTTTACATTACATGCACAAGTAGTGTATCGATCACAAAACTCGGTTGGATATTGGGTAAATAAAAGACGTACAGACGTGAGCGAGCGCACCAACAAAAAATCATGTCCTTACAAGATCAGTGAGTGGGTCCCATGGGTCCCATGGGTCCCACCACCAAGTTGCAACGTCAGCCCCCACCACGCAAACGTACACGCCAAGGACAATGAAGGAACGGATATTCGTGGGGGGGGGGGATCGGCTAAAGTCCGAACACAAATTATTATTAAAAAAAACCCCATTACACATATTAAAATACAAAAAGAAAAAAAAGAGGATTAAAAGTAGGGAAACAAATCAAAACCAAACCCCACTATTAACAACAACTTAATTAAAACGTCTATCCATCTCTTTCTTTCATCCAATCACAACCTCGAATATTCTTTTATTTTCTTTTCTTTTCTTTTTTTTTTCTTTTTTTTTTTTTATCGAATAAATCCTCCCCTTTTCTTTAATCCAATTCCTACTTTGTTTCCAAATATAACTCTGCAGTAGTGTGTCACCTTTTCTATTCGCTCACGTTAGCACACAGAAACGAACTTTTGCATCTTTTTTTTTTTTTGTTTTTTGGTTTATAATATTTCATCAAGTAAGAAAAGATATGGGATAAGAGATAGAGATAGAGATAAAAGAGATAGATACGTGTTGGGTTAGTTTAAATGAGAAATTAAGAGAGTGGGTCTACATACGAGCAGCACGACGATATGTTTTAATTTTAATTAAATATGTAGGGTAGGGCACTTAATGAGTGAATGCCACGAGGTTTTGAGATTTATATTAACAAAATGTAAATTAGTGACTCTAATCTCTAAACAATGGTGGGAGTAGTGAGATGATGTTGGAATCTTCTGTCACAACACCAATGAAAAGAGAATGTGAAAATACAAATTGGATTCCGCACTTGTTCCCTCTACTTGAGTGGAATTGTGACGTCTGTATCCTTTTACTTGTGCTTCCTCAGGATAAGGGGGAACCACATCCTCCTTACACACTCACTAAACATTTCAACAAATTAACAGATTGATGTTGTCTTCTTCTTTTTTTTTTTCTTTTTTTATTATTATTATTATTTATTTATTTATTTTTTAAGGCCACTTGAATCATATGGGTACCATGACATACTCAAGGCCTCACTTGCATATACTTGGGTAGAACCCATCAATTGGGTGTGATTCTGCGACGACTCTTAACTTAAGCCTTTGTGTTCAGACAAATAGTTATTGAAAAGCCCGTTTCGCTACGCAAGTACCTACATTTCCTTCTTTGTGCTTATTGTGCTTGGGTAATTAGCACTACGAACACAGTAAAATTACGTGTTTCTTACATCGTCGACCCTCATGATCACTAGGTATGTACCTCCAAGAGCTTGTGTCTATTAGACATTCTATTCAGATGATGAAAGCAAGAATATATGCATAATAATTGATCTATAGGAGGATCCCCATGAACAGATATGTGATTCAAAATAATTACAAAACATCGATAGTTCATTCGACAGGATGTTCGTACTAAAAAAAATGCGTAATTTTATTATCCAAACTCGGATTGGGATGATTTGGGTACCATTGGAAAGAGGACGAGGAGACCTATAAACTCATTTGGCTAGACCAAACATTAAACCATTCAAAATTGTTTGTCCATTCAAAATCAAGGTCAAAGTTAAACTTACTATTTATTGAATCTTTGACTATGAGTATCTCTTCATTCATAGAAATTCTGTAGATGTCTTAAGAGAGTTTTTAATGTACTTATAAGTTTAAATATGAATAGAAGAGAAATTATACTTTAATTCTATTTTCAAACTTACTATAAATAGAAATAGTAATTACTATTTACAGTATGATCATCTACAATATTAGATAGAGAGAGAGAGTTGTATATGTAGGGGTGGCCTAACATTTCGATTATCTGAATTGTGGACCATGTGTCGCCATGTGTATGGGTTCCATATTAGATAGAGAGAGTTCTATATGTATCGATCATTCATACAAAGCTCTTTCTTACTTGCCACTTTTAGTTTTTGCCAAGAGCTTGTGTCTACTCTAACAAGACTTAAGACAATAAAAGAAGAATGATAAGAGATCTACCTCAAGTAGATATGTCCCTTGAGTTGTTGACTCCATGTTTACGAATGAGAATGTGCTTCACTTGGGAAAAGCAAGAGCATACATCATTTTGCCTTCCACAACACATTGTATAACCAACAAATTATCGAAAACTGGAGAACCCCTACAACAGGCACTAGCAAAATGGCCTTCCACAACACACACACACTTTGGCTTTAGATCCTTAAAAAATTTGCAACATTCCTAGTCCATTGTAGTAGGCCAAGAGTCTAGTCACAAAACCAAAATTGTAAAAATGACAGATTAACGACGCACCAAGTGTGTCTCCAACTAAGGGTATTTTTCTCATTTCATATTAAATTATATTAAAAATGAAAGGAAACCTATGACTTTGTTCACCCTAGAAGGTCAACTTCTGTAAAACCCCAAAAAAAAAAAAAAAAATTCTTACAAAGGGTATTTTGGTCTATTTTAATATTTAGAACCCTTTTTCACAAAGTTTTTCTTCATGAAATACAATCACTTAATTGTTAGAATATCCTCATCAATTTTCGGCCGATTCCAAGACGGAAAAATTTTCAGGATTTCTAGGCCGTCTCTTGCGGGCCCACATGGGCTCAGTAGACCCCAAACATTTTTACAGGCTGTTTTGATTCCCACGTGTTTTGAATCTATTCTAGACATCAACAATATATGTTAGAGTAAATTTTTATTTTTGTATATGCAATTTCCTATGCTTGGTGATATGAGTGTATATGTATGCGTATTATGCACGTGTATATGGGATATGGTGTAAGTGCCACACCTTGCAACTATTAATTTTGATGTATATTTATTATTACTACATGGGGTACTTATGTAATAACTAGTACTTATTAAAGTATAAAGACTATAGGTAAATTAAATACATACAAATGCATAACTTGTAAGAAAACTAAATTTTTCTTAACTATTATGATGGAGTTAAATAAAACTTAGGACATAAAACACTTTCCAATTTGTACCACCAAAACTGTTATTTTAATAAAGAAAATCCATTCTCTTTCATCTTTTTAAGGTAATATAGTTTTTGCCTAAAACAAAGACAAACCCTTGACCTTGACCTCCCAAAACTTATATTTTTCATTTCTTTATTCACCCCTCCCAATTGCAATAACCGCCCAACCCAAAACCTTATCAACTTTTGGTGTTTCAATCAAACACCATAACAAACCTAACTATTTAACCTATCTCATTATCACCGCCCAACCCTTCATCCTTTCCCAAATAACCTTCACGTGAGCGTCAACATACAGTAACCACGTAAGGGTGCAGCCGCCATCTCCATCCATTGAAGAGACCTTGTTACTCTTTCCTTCATCACGCCTAAACAAAGATGCCGTTGTCCACGAGTTCTTGATGGCAGACGAAACCTCTTGCTACTATAACTAAGCCACCCCACCATCGACCATGACTTCCACTTTAGCCGTGAGCTACCCCCCGGTACAGTGATCAAGATCATATCCGCCCAAGATAAGATCAAACACCCTCCTGCCTTCATCATCTGGATCCCTATTCTTAGTTTTAGACCAGCCCGATATATACATGAGATATTGGGATCAACCCAACTCTTCTATTGCCAACGACTAGGCCAAACACAAACCCCACGTGACTGTAGACTGCCCAACCTTCTTCCCTCTCGTTTCCCATTCCTCATCTCATTAAAGACTGACGGAGATAAGAACCTCCAAAAATTATTATTGGCCATCGAAACTTGTTCAACTATTAGACCTCTCCTTCCCCATCTCTCATGCCCATCGAGTGAAGCTGCTCCAACTCCAAAGCAATCCATGTAAAGCCTTGGAGGAACCTCATCGTGGGATCGAGATCCACCGTTAGATCTGCACATCTCCACCCCCTGCCGACCAACACCTCTTTTACAGGTAAGAGTCCCTTGTTTAATTCTTCCAATCTTGTATTCTCTCATTTTCTCCCTTTTAAATTTTTTAGCTCTATAGGAGGACCATTCGTACCCGGTCTTAAAGTGATTAGTGAGTCGTAGATGACCTAGCATGCACTTGGGAAGATCAGTACATTTTGATCATTCTCCTTCACACTCAACAACCATAATGGCCACCGTTTCTTACTCCCCCGCCACCCCATGGTTCTGACCTTTATCTAATGACCAAACAGACTGTCTCCCTTAATCTCAACCAATCAGATTGTGTTTTATACCGTTAGATCTTGAGCCTTCAATTAAACCATATCTATAGTAATGTCACAAACCCAACAGCTTTTCTCACGTTTACAAAACTATTGGCCGTTAAACTATCAACTCGTCGTCACCTTCCATGTGTTGATATTTGGACAGTTCATTTTAGCATCTAGCCACACTACTCACCAACCCAACCAGCACACGTGTGTCATATAACGACATCTTGTCTATCGTCTGAGAAACGGAACCACATGTCTACACCATGCATACTCATTCGACCACTTATCATCTCCTTCTATGGCCTGACATATTGCTCTTGAAACCATATTGTTTCTCTAGGTGTTGCAACTGTATTCATTTAGTAACCTTTTAGTTCTAATCCGTTAACTCCTAGGTAGGCCCATTAGTTGGATGGTCCAAATTTATAACTCCTATTGTTATAGTGCTCAAATCTAAAGAATTCGGACTTAGTCTTATCATTATTGGTTATATTTTTGAAAAATAATATGAATGATACTAGTTTGATCGTTTCCTAAACCGGACAAGGATAACGTTGAGTCAATTGAACCTGTAGAACCAACGTTCAGTGTTAGAATTTTATTTTGACGAGCATACACCTAACTCAAACATGAAAATTGAAGGTTCCATAATATTGGACTGAAATTACGTGAAGAGGGCCAATTAGAAGAATTAAAGTGAAATTCAGAAAGCGATCAAAGGTAGGTTCCCTTCCCATGATTCTTTCAATACTTGTCATTGACTTGTGAGCATGTAATTATTGTTAAACTGTAATTGATAGTCGATTTTATACTAGAGATTCTCTGTGTAGATTCTATTTGTTTCGTATTGAAGATCCCCTGTGTGAATATTTACATTTTCAGTAATTTATTATATATATGAAGGCATGCATTGTATTTCCGATTCAGAAGTGATAAAGCAAGTTGTGAGTGAGTTCTCCATAGTAAAAGACGCAAAAACCCCGGGAAGACCCCCTATGTGGGTGAAGAAGGAGACCCCTTGTGTGGGTTGTGTATTACTTTTGATTAATTGTTCATGCATTTATTATTATCCTGATATTACTGTTTGACAATCTATATTCTGCGAACCTGTCTGTATATCTTGTATTGTTTGAATCATGTTTTGGGTGAAAACTCCGAGTGAGTGTTTGGCTCACTCCTACAACCACCACTTTCAGATTTGGATGAGACGTGGACGCACGAAGAAGGGTACGAGTAGGGACTACAACCAGTGGATGAAATAGGAGATGGGACATGCGAACCCGAGGAGCATCAGCCAAAAATTTAGAGTTCTTTTTTACCTTGAGTGTGACAGATGGCGGTAGCTACCAGAGATTTTAAATTTTGAGATCTTAGAAAATTTCGAACTCTCAATATATCGTTGTAAACTTGAGATTCTATGTTCCATTTATTATTTTTCACACCTTGGATTTCGGGTAAACGGGCTGATCCACAGGCATTCGGGTCAGGTTTGGGTGCCGAAATTTGGGGCATGATAACTTTACTGAGGGAGGCATTGAGGAGGATGAAGGGCTTGCGAGAGTTGGTGGCAAAGGTCATGATGACGACATAGTGGAGGAGGCTATTGCGCTTGCACTTGCAGAGTAGGATTAGGGCATGTTCAAGGTTATTAGAGAGTTTCGCGATGATGCGGCAAATGATGTGTATGTCTATTACAAGATCTACACTCCCTCTGTCACACCTCAATCCTAGGGTCAAGGACTTGACCCACAATCCATGGCTAACCAAGGTCGAGACATGAGGATGAAAAGGTAGAAAGGTCAAATCTACATAAAGTACCAAATTTACAATTCAATTCAACAATGCGTCGATCATGTCCAGTCATAATATATTTATTCATTTAATGGTCAAAGGTTCACAGTGGGTTGATTTGGTCAAATTTATGGTCAATAGGGTCTACATCTCCATTAACCTAAAGGAAACTAGAGTTTTTATAAAATATGCCCAAAAACAGTCAACTTGTAAAAATCATAACATGTTCTTTTTAATTCAGAATTGAGTGATTTTAAACTTTATCTATTTTTCTAATCTTGTATAAGCATTCATGGTACAAACATTTTAACATACAATATAGTTACATTATGTATAAAGTTTTAGAAAAATAGATACAAATTTTTCTGAAAATATAATAAAATAATAATAAAAATAAATCCATCTTAAATCTAAATGAGATGAAACTAGTAGATTTTTAACATTTGAATTGGTCCCTAATTGTCATATTGTTGTATTAAACTAATTAAAACAATTCAATTAGGAAACTGAGGATTTACAGTAGGGTTTTCTACTTTTCTGTGTATTAATTAGAAATAAGAATCTATCAGGACTATTGTGGGTACCACATTTTTCAGATCATAAGATGCTGACATGGGGCAAAGTTGATGACATTTGATAGACAAAAAGTTGACACCTGGTGCCTTGAGATGAGTGTTAGGATAAGATTGACAAGACTATAAAGATAAACTCATCGTTTACTGCATCATATCAGACTAATCAAAGAATGACACATGTCTATTTTGACATGATATACGTACTACTGATATATAGTATGGGTTCTCGGGACAATCATTATTACAAGACCAGCTTCATCATTCACTTGTCGACATATGGGCTTACAAACCTTCTTGGCAAATAACAGATGAATCACGGAAAGCCAGCTCCGTCATTCACTTGCCGACATACGGTCATGCAAACCTTCTCGGCAGGTAAGAGAGGAATCATAGAAGGCTGGCTCCATCATTCACTTGTAGGCCTACGGGCATGCTAACTTTCTCGATATGTGACAGAGGAATCGTAGAAGGCCGACTACTCCATCATTCACTTGTCGGCTTTCGAGCATGCAAACCTCTTGGCAGACAATAGATGAATCATGGAAGACTAGTAAGAATAGTTATGTCATTCATTTTTCGACATACGGGCATGCAAAACTTTCTGATAAGCAATAGAGGAATCATGGAAAGCCAACTCTGTTATTTACTTGTCGGCATACGGGCATACAAACCTTCTCGACAGGTAATAGATAAATCATACAAGGTTAGCTTCACCATTCACTTGTCGACAAACGAACATCAAACCACCCCATCAAGTAACAAACACGGTCAGTTTCATCAATTCTCTTATCAAGATACGAACATGAAGAATCTTCCTAGCATGATATTATCAATATAAACATGATGCTTAGTAGGAGATCTAGTCGTTTATTCAAATCTTCATCTTCCTCTAAATTGTTCTCCGTCGTATTTAAGTAGTTGAGATTTACAAATGGGGGGAGGAGATCCAATGTAATACATTGAATTTTTATTTAGTGATAATTTTAATTTGAGTGAGGTTATATAAATTCATCAATTTTCATAAAAAGTTTCTAAAATTCACTACTTGAGAGTTAATAACAAGGACTTGGTATTAAAACATCAGAATTTGGTTGTTTAAAGTTTTTACCACATCCCTTCATAATCTAGAATTTAATAGCTCAATAGAAGAAATGCAAGCAAGAGAAAAAAAATAACTACTTTTTTTTCAGTTTTTTATTTTTATTTTTTGAAAAATAAGGAATGCTTTAGTCAATACTATTAACAGAAATTATCCAAAAAATGAAGCACGAGTCCATACCCCCCAACCTAACTCAAATATTGTCATCAATGTTTGAACAATGGAGCATCATATACACCGAAGTCATTCTCACGTTAGAGAAAGGATTTTAAAGAACCATATTGAGGAAGAAAGTTTTGGCTTTTCATTATGAGTTTTAAAAATATTTTTTCTCTTGGGACAAAAAAACACAATGTTAGCCATATGTGATAGAATTTTTAAAAACCAAATTGAGTATAGAAGTTTGATCAAATGACTATTGGTTCTTAAAACTCTTCCAATTTCAATATTATTAGAAGGTGACATTGTAGAAGTAAGAAATGGATACCTTTTCCTCAAATTTCTCAGTTTGGAGTTGCCTTTACACTCCAACCGTTTCCTCAAGATGAAGCTTATGGTTATGGATTTTCGGATTGAGTCTCATTAATTATGCCATTCATAATCCAACCTATTACATGTTCATGGTCCCTAAGGTCTTATAACAATTTTGTCTCTTGGTCCATGATTATTGAAACTAGGGTTTTTCCGTCGTTGAGAGAACGACCCTAGAATCAACTCATTTTTAATTTATCCGATTCATTTTCTGCAAAATACACAATTCTTTGCACAGTGGAAAGTTGGATGTCGATCCGCACTCGGATTAGTTGGGTTAGCATGATCGAGAACACGAAATGACGAAAGATTGCAAGAAATAATGAAAATAAACTTCATCATTCATTAATTAAAATGTCTATTACAATGCTTGAATAGAAAATAAAATAAACTAAAAATCAGTTTAAAGAAGAAAATCTAGAGAGATAAAGTCAAATCTAGAGAGAGAAAGAAGGGAAAAGAGGTGAGAATTCCTAGAAAGAGAAACTAGGAAGAGTCTAGAGTGAAAGAGAGGTCTAGAGATTTCTAGAGAGAGGAAGAGAGAGACAACTCACCTCGGACTTACCATGATGGTTTGGTAAGGAAGATGGACCCGAGAGGCCATGGATTTACATGTATGGATCGGCCAAGTGGTGGTTGTGGTATTGATTTGAAACCCCGGGAAGTTGCTGGTTTGGACACCAATTTTAATGGTGGTGTTAGTGACTGAAAGTAGGTATTTTCCGCGTCGTTGATTACGGAAACCCTAATTCCAACATATTTGTAATTTTTATCCGATTATCCTGCAAAATTGACATATTTTTGTATAGAGATTCGTGTCGGATGTCGATCCGCACTCGGGGTTAGTTTGTGCAAGCAGATAACATGAATGATGAATTTTTCTCAGAAATTGCCACTAAAAAGGATGGAATGGTGAGAATGATGATCACGAGATTTTAAAACATGATTTTTATGTTGAAGATTGATTCTCCATTAAAGTGATTAACATGCAGATAAAATTCAAAATTACTATTAAAAGAGAATAAAAACAATAATTCAAAAGAAACTAATTTCATTGAATAAAATTAAGATGTTTACATTGATGGATAACAAAAACAAGAGAATTAAAACTAACCTAAAAAGCATGAAAGGTAGAGAGAGAAAACTAGAGAGAGAATATGGTGAATGAGAGAGAAATAATGAGAGAGGGAGAAAAACATAGAAAGATCTCGAGAAAGAGAGCTAGAGAGAGAAGAATGATTTAGAGCGAGAAAGTTGAGATCCTACCGGGGGTGGTTGAAGCATATGGTGGCTGTGATGGATGGGGAGGACGGATCATGGCTTAGTGGTGGACCAAACATCAAGGATTTGCTGGTGCCGCTGTGTGCGCCATTTGAAGGTGTGGATCACGGCATGGATATAGAGCGAAGAACCGTTGCACTAGGAGAGTTGCAGTTCCAACACAAGAGATGCAACCCGGCTATGAGTTGCTGGTGTGAAGGATGGTGGCGGGCTGGATTGTGGGAGCAGTGGTGGACCCAGACGGTGGTGCAAGTCGAGCTGGTGGCTGAGATGGTCGGTGGTAGCAGCAGCGTGGAGGGAACCAGCAGGTAGGCATGCTCTTCTACCTTTCTTCTTCTCGTTTCTTTTTTTTTATTTTAAGACGACTTGAGGCTGATTGGAAGAGTGGAGCGATATGTTGCAAGAAGTTGTGAGCGGACTGGTTGCAACAGTTGGCCGGAGTTGCAACCTGCAACTCCGGCGGTAGCTTTTGAGAAGGAGACGGTGTGGAGATGCAGGACAGTGGACGGCTGGTGTGGGGCGTTGGTGATGAAGACGGTGCTGGCGAGGTGAACAGGGTGTTGTGGACCGTTGCAGGTCCTGTTTGCTATGCAAACCTGCAACTTTGAGTTGCAGGTTTAATGGATGGTGGTTGCTCCGGCGGTGATGGAGGTTGCAGGTCTGTGGAGACAACCCAGCGACCTCTTCTTCTCCTTCTTCTTGCGATGGAATGTTTTGGGAGCAAAGGGGCGTGGGAGAGAGAGGTACGTGGGGCGGTGCACCTGCTGTGGCACTCGCAGGGGAGGAAAAGAGTAGCAGGGGGATGCTGTGGTGGTGGCCCGAGTTGCAGGCTGCAACTCCGGTGGAAGATGGTGAAGAAGATGACGAAGAGGGTGGAAGAAGAAGAGGAGAAAGAAGGATAAAGAAGGAGCGAAAATGTGGTCAGGTTTTTTGGGGAGAGAAGGGAGCAATAAGGAGGGGGATTAGGGTTCCAAAGAACCCTTCTCCTTCCCCTTTTAAAGCTCCCTAGATTCCATTAATGGAAATTAGGGAATTTTTTAAATAAAAAAATATATATATATATATATATATATATATATATTTTTTTTAAGTAAAACACTACTTTTCTTTGGGGAATTTCTCCAATTAGTGGACCCCCCATTTAATTAAAATTATTTTGAAATTCACGGGGTCCACTAACTAGTCGGACAGCGGGTCGATGATGATGGGCCCGGCTATTGGCCCACATGGATTTATGATGTCCATCGTCTCACAAGATGATGTGACAGACGGTCTGATGGCGATCGGATGGATGGTGACTTGATTGGGACCCAGATTCGTAGATCGACGGATCTAGAGAGATCCAATGGTCCGATTGAAGATCCAACAGTCCGATGGAAGATCCAACGGTCAGAAAGCTAAGGGAGATGAGATAGAGCCGATGGGCAGGAGTTCTGGGGTTAGGTCAGTAGATTCGACGACCGAGAGATGAAGAGAGAGAGAGAATAAGGAGAGATGAGAGAGAAAGTATCAGAAAATGGAGATAAAAGTATTGACAGAGGGTCTGGAACCCTGGTCTTCACTGTGACCATCCTCACGCTTCTCCAGTAGAGTAGACTATCATTCCTTGCTGACTAATGTAGCTTTAAACGCTTTGGTCCGTCTTTTGGTCATTGGCTCTCCTACTCTCTTCGTTCTTTGGGCCGACCTTTTGGTCCTCTTATTCAGCCCATATTTGGCCCATATCTTCTAGTCATAGCATATGGGCTCTTTAAGCTTTGATAATGGGCTTTCCTGATCGATGTGGGCTCACAAGTCTCGAGAATTGTCCCATCGGGGTTTCCTGCGACAGAAGAAGCGCGTAATGAGACTCTATCAGAATGACTTCATGTCTAGACTTCCGAAAATGTGTTTAATGCATGCAAATATACCATTTCGTCCAGAAAAGTGTGTTCTACGCAACAAAAGAGACTCTTACGTAGAAAAATAGATAACTAGAGTATTTTAACGTAGGAGAATGCAATAACGCTAAAAGGATAATTGCTTAAAATAAGCACTTTTGAGCGAATATCAGTGACCATTGGGCAAGGATGATGCCCTGCTCATTGCATGTTGAGAGGAGTGGCTGTTGTGTGCATCGATGCGGAGGAGTTGCTATCGATCGGTCTTGATGCAAGGTAGCATGTTGTGAGGGAGAGATGTTGACCTGAAACTCACTAGTGAAGGATGGCCACTTGCTTTTCTGTTATTGCAAGGGACGATCAAGGTAAGAGCTTGTGGTTGAAGTACTTTGAAGGGTATGCAGGTCAGCACGTGAAGAGAATGACTTGGAGGGAAGTCCATTGGTTGTAGGTTGAGAAAAGATCAAGAAAGGAGAAAGAGTAAGAAGGGTGGTTGAAGGATGGAGATTGGGGGTTGACGCTGCCAATTCCGACGAGGTTGAAGGCTGGTTCGTCGGAGGATGGAGGGCGGTGCTGGACGGAAGCACCAACAGGTGCTGTAGCAATCCTCAACGGAGGTGGATGAGGCATGGAGAGATGAAGACAGTGAGGATGGTTGCTGGAGAAGGCAGAGTTGCAGATGGCTGGAGTTCTGCAACTCTGGTGGAAAGAAATGGAGAGGAAGAAGAAGAAAAAGAAGTAGAAGAAGTAAAAAGAGGAGAAGAAAACCGTTGGGGGCAGACTGGAGTTGCAACCTGCAGCTCCGGTGTTGAAGACGGTGGAGGAGCACCGGTTGTGAAGAGAACCAGTCTGCAAGAAGGGAAAGAAGAAGAAGAAGAAGATAAGAAGAAGAAGGAGAAGAAGAAGGGAGATGAGGAGAAGGAAGAAAGTGGAGAAGATGGATGCCTCACGGTGGTTGCTAGTGAAATTAGGTTTTCTCTATGATGTTGGATTGGAAACCCTTGATTTCAACATTATTTGTAATTTCTCCGAATTGGTTCACTTAATCTGCAAATAAGCAGACTTTCACAGTGGCTCGTGTCAGATATCATCCACACTTGTGATTAGTTAGCACAAGAAGAAATAAGAATAATCAAAAAATGCTCAGAATAAATAGAAGGGTGAGAATGGTGGAGGTTGATTTAAAATATGCTTGAGATTGTTGTTAAAACTATTAAAATGAAAAAAATATAAGAGAAACGAGAATGAAAAACACAATAAATGAAAACAACTTAAACTTGAATTCAAAACTTGTTCATTAAACTAAAAACAAATGCTTACAATGCTTGTCCAAATGCTTTACAACAGAAATAACATTAAACCAAATTAATCTAGAAAGCCATTAAAATATTACCCTAAAAAGCATGTAAAGGTAGAGAAAGAAATAAGAAAGAGAAAGAAGGTAGGAAGGTTAGAGAGATGAATTAGAGAGAAGCTTACCATTGAAGAGGTAGATGGTGTAACTTCGATTGGATCGACCTCAATAGGATTGAGGATTGTAGCCTTTGATTGTTAATATTCGATTAAAAGTGCATATTTTCCACTGCTATCTTCTAAGCGTTATCACACTCTCTTATGTAAAACTGCTCTAATTATCCACTTTTCTATGTAAGAGTCTATTTCATTACGCAGAACACACTTTTCTGGACGAAATGGTATATTTGCATGCATTAAACGCATTTCTAGAAGTCTAGGTATAAAGACGTCATGATCAAGTCTCATTACGTGCTTTTCTCTTGCAGAAAACTCGATCGGGCTATTCTCGAGACTTGCGGGCCCACAATCAACCACAGAAGCATAATATCAAAGCTTGAAGAGCCACAGGCTATGACTAGAAGATATGGGCCAAATATGGGCTGAATAAGAGGACCAAAAAGCCGGCCCAAAGAACGAAGAGAGCAGGAGAGCCAATGACTAAGAGACGGACCAAAGCGTTTAAAGCCACATGAGTCAGCAAGGAATGATGGTCTACTCTACTGGAGAAGTGTGAGGATGGTCATAGTGAAGACCAGGGTTCCAGACCCTCTGCCAATACTTTTATCTCCATTTTCTGATATTTTCTCTCTCCTCCCCCTAATTTTCTATCTCATCTCTCCTTATTCTCTCTCTCTTCATCTCTCGATCCTCGGATCTACTAATCTAACCCCAGAACTCCTGTCCATTGGCTGTCTCATCTCCCTTAGCTTTCTGACCGTTGGATCTTCAATCGGACCGTTGGATCTTCCACCAGACCGTTGGATCTCTCTAGATCCGTTGATCTACCAATCTGGGTCCCAATCAAGTCACCATCCATCCGATCGTCATCAAATTGTCTGTCACATCATCTTGTGAGACGATGGACATCATCAATCCTTGTGGACCAGTAGCCGGGCCCATCATCATCGACCCGTGGCCCGACCATTTAGTGGACCTCGCGATTTTCAAATACTTTAAATTAATTATTTTTAAAAATAAAAAGGGGGTCCACTAAATGGGTAAATTCCCCAAAGAAAAGTAAGGTTTTACTTAAAAATATATATATATATATATATTTTTTTTTTATTATTTAAAAAAAATCCCTAATTTCCATTAATGGAAACTAGGGAGCTTTAAAAGGGGAAGGAGAAGGGTTCGTTTGAACCCTAATCCCTCTCCTTTCTTCTCCTCTCTTTCCCCCAAAAGCCCTTCCCCCTTCTCTTCTCCATTTTTTTACCCTAATCTCTCTAATGTCTCCATCTTGTTCTTGACGTTTTTCCTTGGGGGAAAAACGCTAGCCGCCCCTCCTCCATTGAAGAACAACGTCTTTCTCACCCCATTCACGATCTATCATCCTTTCTCCACCTCCATAGCCACCCCTCTCTCTTCCTCTATTCTCTAAAAACTCTCTCTTGGACGACAAGAAAAGGGGAGCTTTGGGATCCTATTCTGATCTCCGACCATTCTTGAGTTGCTGTGAAACCAGCAAGTCTGCAACAACTTCCACCACCGTCCAAGTACTGGTCCTCCCTTGGAGAGCAAGCATCCAGCCACCATGTGAGCATCAGCACCTCCTAACGCATCACCATTATCACCGTCCTAAGCCCTCTCCTCCACTAACCGGAGTTGCAGACCTGCAACTCCGGCGATCTTCATTCTCAACCACAGACTGGTTCTCCTATGGTGATCTCACTCCCATCCGGTATCTCCTCCTCAACCACGGACTGGTTCTCTTCTCTACCGCCTAACCTCACTGCTGCTGCACAAACTGCAAGCAACTTCAAGTCCCTCCACTACGTTCCACAACTCCACCCCCTCTAAGCCGTTCTCCACTTCTCTTCATTCAAAACCAGACCGCCCCTCTCTCATTACCGCTGATATACCTCCTGATATTCGCTTAAAAGTGCGTATTTCCAACTGTTATCTTCTAAGCGTTTTCACACTCTCCTACGTTAAAATGCTCTATTTATCTACTTTTCTACGTAAGAGTCTCTTTTGTTGCGTAGAACACACTTTTCTGGACGAAATGATATATTTGAATGCATTAAACACATTTTGAAAATCTAGACATGAAGTCATTCTGATAGAGTCTCATTACGCGCTTCTTCTGTCGCAGGAAACCTTGATGGGACAATTCTCGAGACTTGCGAGCCCACATCGATCAGGAAAGCCCATTATCAAAGTTTAAAGAGCCCACATGCTATGACTAGAAGATATGGGCCAAATATGGGCTGAATAAGAGGACCAAAAAGCCGGCCCAAAGAGCGAAGAGAGTAGGAGAGCCAATGACCAAGAGACGGACCAAAGCGTTTAAAGCCACATGAGTCAGCAAGGAATGATAGTCTACTCTACTGGAGAAGCATGAGGATGGTCGCAGTGAAGACCAGAGTTCCAGACCATCTGCTAGCATTTTTTTCTTTATTTTGTAATATTTTCTCTCTCCTCTCTCTAGATCCTCATTCTCTCTCTGCTCACAATCCAAATCATCCGATCCTCTCTCCCTCCTCAATCACTCAACCCTACGGCCTACCTTTGCCAATCTGCATCACCCAATCATCACCATACATCTCTACCGCATGATCACGAGAAGATCATCCACCCCATCTAGTCATCCATCTCACCATCTCAAAATCCTATGGCCCTCATCATCACTTGTTCAAATCATATGGGCCACAGCCTAGCTAAAGTGCAGGCCCATTACCCACGGCCTAGCCATTTAGTAGACCCCGCATCCTTGACTTAAGGTGGACCCCATTGCCTTTATTGAAAAATATCCCACGGGTTCACCTAAAAAGGGAACTTCCCCTCTATTTCTCTCACATGGATTGGAAGGAGAATGCTTTAAGAGCTAGACGTCATTCACAATGAGGGCAGTTTGGGGAACATGGTTGGACATTTAAATGTGGCTAGACGTGGACATGGAAGGTCATTGAAAATCATGAGCCAAAGAAGGAATATCATAAACATGTTTTACTAATATTAGAAGTTGTTGGTAAGATTTTAAAGAAAATGATGAGGTGGCATTTAGAAAAATGGCATTATTTCAAAAGAAGTTTTCAAAAATATAGGGAGAGCATCATGTTTTTAGAAACCGTGGGTTTCTTTAGAGGGAAAGACATTTTCAAAAAAAAAAAAAAGCCCTAAGGGAGACCGATCTAGTCGCTCTCTTGGACCGCCCCTTTGATTCCATTCTCTCCTCACTTCCATCTTTCCTCTCTTCTCTCCTCTTCTCCCCACTGACGTTCCAAAATTTGGAGCCATATATCCCATCCTCCACGCCCCATCATTCCCTCCTTTTCCACCTCTCCAGCCCGCCATTAACACCGTTCCCTCTCCACGGACTAGTTCACACTATGCTGCTCTAGCTTAGACGAGATCTCCCTCTCCTTGCTGCCTTCGATCAGTGCTTCAACCATTCTCTTGCCGGAAACCTGCAACTCCGTTCGTAGCCAGTGCTCCATCACAATCTCTGTCTCTTCTATTCACCATCTCCATCTCATAGAAAAAAAAAAGAAGAAAAAAAAAGGGAAGAAGAGGAAGAACGAGGAGAACACGAATTGCAACCCCTCCTACGCTCCATGATCTGGCCGGACCTGTAACTCCGGGGACCACCATTAACGCCGGAGTTGTCTACTGCTCCACCTTCTCTTTCTAGCTGCCTACAGAAGCTCCTCACTTTGCTACCTTGCTACTGCTGGTCCAACTAGCAACTCTTGGCTGGAGCAGGCCGTTATCTCCATCAACACTGCCTCCACAGCTTCTTCCCTCCCAGCGATCTCACTTCACTAAAACAAAAAAAAGAGAAAAAAAAAGAGGGAGAAGAAGTGAGGAAGGTCGCGCACCTGCTGGTTCTCCCCTCCTTGCAGTCGCCTTATCCTCCAATCTCATCTTTTGGGCCGGCAAAAAAAAAAAAAAAAAGGGAGAAGAAGAGAGGAGGAAGCCGACTTGCCTCACCTTGCTCCAACTTCTCCAAGATCTGATTGCTGTCCTCTTCATGGATCATCAAGGTAAACCCCCAAGGTAACCATTATCTTCCTTTCTCTAGTTTCCCCATTTCTTCTCTCTGGGTCTCTCTCTAGTTTTGGCTATCTTCTCCGCATTCTCTCTATACTCTTATTTTCACGTTCTCTCTCTACATTGTAGTTCTTTTCTCTCTCTACCTATCTCTCCCTAGGTTTCTCTCTCTAGTTCTTAGTATCTCTTCTCTCTAAATCTCTTGTTTCTCTCTCTAGTTCTTATCTTTTACAGATTTTCTAGTTATATTTATTTTCTTGTTTAAATGTTTGTGAACACTTTTGATGAATGAATAAATTGGTTATGTTGATTTTTCTTCTTTAGTGTTTATCGCCCACTCTCTCTCTAAAAGTCTCTTATCTCTCTCTACTTTCTCTCTCTACCATAGTAATTCCCTTCTAGGCTAATTTTTTATGGCTTTCTAAATCAATTTCTTCAGTTTAATTTATTTTGTAATCACTCGTTGATAATTAATTAAGTTGATATTTCGCATTTCTTATTTTGCTTTTATGGTTCTTTATTGGTTATGAGTAATTTTCTCTCTCTACAAATCACCAAAAGATGTTTTCAATCACTCCATCATTCTCACCCCATCAATTCCAAGCGAAAAGTCCATCATTTTATGTTCTTTACGCGTGCTAACTAACCCCGAGTGCGGATCGACATCCGACACTTCCCACTGTGCAAGAAGTTCTAAATTTTGCAGGATAATTGAAAAAATTACAAATCTTGTTGATTTTAGGGTTTCCGTAACCAACGACGCGGAAAAACCCTACTTTCAAATGGCGCCGCTGCCGCTCGGGTGTTCGGGAGTACGAAAAAGGACGTAAAGACGGAATTGGAAAGTTGCTGAAGCGAAAAGCTGCTCAATTTGGACAGCCTGACCTTTTCGAGAAACTTTCTAATTTTGGTTTTTAGTGATTTTTAGCAGTTTTTAAATTACTATTTTTAATGCCTCGGAAGGCCGAGTGCAATTTGTAATAATTTAGGAATTTTACTACTTTCCATATAACTGCTAGATCTTATTCTAGGGCTTTTTAGAAACCCTAGATTAAGTGGAAAATACTAAAAAAATAAAAAATCAAAATTCAAACAAATTAGGGTTTTATATTCTGCAGATTTTTAGAAATTACCAATCCAGGATTTGCGATTTTTGGAAAGATTCTAAAATCTTGAAACTCTGCTTAATTAGGGTTTCCCCTCTTAGAAGTTTCCACTTTAGAGGAATTTCCATCTTCAGAAATCCTCCGAATTTGGAAAAGTCTGCAAAAGGAAATACCCCAAATCTAGCAGAATTTCAATTTTGGGAAACTTTCCAAAATTGTAAGGGATCTCGCAATCAAATCTTTCTTGGAAGATCTCCACAGTTCGGGAAACATTCCAATCTAGGTATTTTCCAAATCTGGAAATTCCTAAATTTTAACCCATCTCGAATTTGGAAACTAATTCAAAAACTTGCCTAAATTCAATACGTGCTCTGTGAACCCTAAAAAGGCAAGGATCTTCCAAATAGAATCCCAAATACCTAGACCGTGCGATCTAACTTTTCTGCAGGAACACTATCCAGTGTGGGTAGGGAGCGAAAGCTCAAAGAGGTGGAGTCGGGCCCAAGCCCATTAGGATACCCCTCCCTAACCCACGGAGGAGACCCCGTGGCGTGACCCATGGGAGGTAAGTCCCTATCCTCGCCTTGAGTGCGATACGGTGTTATTGGGTGCATCATTGCCGCTTGTCTATTTGCTTTCGCATACATATTCTTCGACTTGCGTGGCGTGGCCGTTAATTAATCAACTTTAAGAGAGCAGACCCAGCTCTAAAATTGAAACTGGTGGGATTTCATCACCCACCTCATCATTCCAACTGATTTGATCCCAAGGCTCCATTTAATTAAAAAGAATCAAGAAGTAGAGCCAATTAGCCCGGTGTTCGAGGAAAAATCCACACAAAGCGAACCCGCTTAACATCCAATCGAAATAAGACCACGAGCGCGGGTCCCTGTTGTCTAACACACCCATAAGTCCCTGCTACTCAAGTACACTGAGCTCGACGTGGCATCTTGGACTATCCGGCGGTTAGTTGCGTGTGGACTAGGAACACACATCAACCCTAGCTTAACCCGAGGGAATACTCTTCTTATACACTTGACCAATCCGGTTCGTCTGGGACGTACTTAAGACAGCCATTGTGCCGCACGTCTGTCTAGGCTTCGGATTGCCTTGTTGTTAATTAGAGTTAGTACTAAAGGATTCGCTCTGAAGAGTGTAGCCTGGTGAGAACCTCTGAGTGCAAAACAGTTAGTCCGGCAGTTAAAAGATAAACCAGTGGTCCGCCCACTGTCATAATCTACTCTAGCCCCAAAAACTAACAAAGATAATTCCTAAAATATATCCTGATTGCTTAGAATAGGATTATCTATGCTTGGTGTGCATCATTTAGGATAGTGTTCCTCTCTGGCAACTTTTTGCCAAGTATAGAGCTTGCCCCATTCGCGTATGCCCGTTTGGAATCGTCCGAACAAATGCTTGGTTCGATCTGAGAATCACGTACCTACAGTGGATCTTCTACTGAATTCTTCCCCATCTCTTTCCCCACCCGCCTCCCCCAGTACTACTACCTTTGTAGTCATGGCAGTTGAACGACCTCTTATCGAGACGTTCGCCCCTATCTCTACTAATCCGCCCACTTGCATTATTCTCCCACCTACTACGGCGGTACAGTTTGAGATTAGGCCGCAGACGATCCAAATGCTGCCACCTTTCGTGATATCCCAAGAGAAGACCCATATTCCCATATTAGGGAATTCCAACATGTCATCCTACTTTTCAAGAATCAGAACCTCGATGATGACAATGTGCGTCTACGAGTTTTCCCATTCTCGCTCAAAGACCGAGCTTCAGATTGGCTCTACTCCTTATCCGCTGATTCAATCAGCAGTTGGAAAGAGTTGGTGGGCAAATTCATGTCTAAATTCTACCCCATGACTCGGACCAACCAAATGAAGCAACTCACCAGGACTTTCGACAAAAGTCCGATGAGAAATTTTTCGAAGCGTGGGATAGATTCCAAGACTACCTGACTAAATGTCCCCACCATAGCATCGACAAGGGCAATCTTGTCCACGTCTTCTATAAGGGACTTACTGATGAGTCCCGAACCATGGTAGAGTCAATGTGCCAGGGAAAATTCCTGCACCAAACTCCGACCGATGCATACAAATTCTTGGGAGAGTTAGGAGAAAACTCTCAACATTGGACGACTGACTCAGAGTTTAGTCGAACTACTTCGGTCCAACGGACTACCAAGGGACATGATGCTACAGCTGATACTGAGCTTCGATCAGTCATTCAAGAGTTGAGCAAGTCAGTCTCGGCACTGGCTGTGTCATTACAAAAGCCTACTCAACAATCTACCCCAGTCATGCATGTGGGACATGAGAGCCCTATGGAATCCTGCACCCTCTGTCTGTAACCCTCCCATACTACTGAGCATTGTCCTTTGAATGAAGGATGGTCTAATCCTCTTCAGGAAGAAGTTTGTGCTTTCAGCACATACAAACCACCCACTCAGAACTCGTATAGTCAATCTTATCATCCGGACACGAGAAACCACCCTAACTTCTCTTGGAGGCCTCAGTCTACTCAACCACAAGCTCAACCTCCACGTCAACCTCAGGGCATGTATCCCCCTGGGTTCAATCAACCCACTAGGAAATTCAATCAGGGTCAGTACCAGCAGAGTCAGTACCCATCTACTCAGAACTAGCAGTTCCAACAGGGTCAATACTCTGGACAACCGAGCACATTTCAGAATCAGCAAAGAGTCCCACAGACCTTTCAGAACCAACCGATTGTCCCAACTAATTCTCCAGCCTATAACTATAATGCCCCGATGAGCTCGAGTCGCGAATTGGTGCCTCAGCTCCCATTAGCTGCCCCCCAACAGTCGGTCTCCAAACCTGGTATTGAGGACCTTCTAGCTCAACTCATTACTCAATCTATGCAACGCCTAGAGCAACAACAACAGCAATCCATGCTTCGTCTAGAGCAATGTCTAGGTAACTTAGAAGCTGAGAAAGCTAAGGGGATCTTTCCTAGCCAACCCATTGCCAACCCTAAAGGAAATGCCAAAGGGGCAGTATATGAGATCGGATCCCAATCTCAAAGCTAGAATGAGAACTATCAAGGGGAGGTGCAAGCTGTAACCACACTACGATTTGGAAAAACTGTGGACATGGGAGTCTAACCACCGCCGGTACCATCTCCAGCACCCATCACTCGTACAGAGGAAACTAGTACCAATCCTACCTCTGCTTCTTCTACCTCTGCACCAACATCAGATATCCCTGTGCAGAAATCTAAGGCTAAAGACAAATCCATTTGTCGAGTAAAGCCTCCCTTCCCGGACAGACTTGTCCAAGATAAGCGGGATCAGCAATTCTCAGAGATCTTAGACGTCTTTAAAGACGTCCAGATCAATATCCCATTCCTTTCTGCTATCAAGCAAATCCCCTCCTATGCCAAATTCCTCAAGGACTTGTGCACAGTTAAGCGGCGTACGCATGTACCCAAAGCTGCCTTCTTGGCCGAAAAAGCTACCGCGTTCATTCAACGCAACAGTGTGATCAAACACAAGGATCCAGGTAGCCCAACTGTCCAATGTGAAATTGGAGACAACTTTAGCTGCACTGCCTTGCTAGATTTAGGGGCTAGCGTTAACCTCATACCATTCTCGGTATATCAGCAGTTAGGACTGAAAGATATGAAGCCTACCAATGTCACCCTGAAATTGGCTGATCAGTCCATCAAGATTCCAAGAGGAATCATTGAAGATGTCCTAATAAAAGTCACTGACTTTTATTATCCTGTGGACTCTATCATTCTTGACACCGAGCCGTGTCAGGATAACCGCATTTTGGTCATCCTTGGCCGTCCTTTCCTTGCCACCGCGAATGCACACATCAGGTGCCGGGACGGAAACATGTCCATTGCTTTTGGAAACCTTAAAGCTGAGGTCAATATCTTTCGTCTAATGCAACAGGATGCCGATCGTGATGTGGCCGATGAAATGTGTGCCGTTGAGAGTCTAATCCCGGACTCCACCGAAGATATTCTTAAGCAGTGTCTAGAACACTTTGGAGCTGACTTTGCAACAGAGTCAGCTATTTCTGATCTCAATGATCTTTTGGAGACTGCTCCACTGATAAAGATCCCCGCTCCACTCATCGAGTTTGAGCCTCTGATAACCATGGCCAGAGAACCTATCCTTCCTTTACCTACTGAAGTCAAACCTCTTCAATCCGTGTCTTCTGTGACACCTATTTCTACTCCATCTGCTCCAATATTGGAGCTTAAGCCTCTTCCTACAGATCTTTCCTATGCCTATCTTGGTCCTAAAGAAACCTACCCTGTCATTATTGCTTCCGCTTTATCTGCGAGTGAACGTAAGAAACTTCTCGAGCTGCTCAAAGAGCACAAATCTGCGATAGGGTGGACCATAGATGATATCCGAGGCATAGACCCCTCGGTGTGCCAACATCACATCTATCTCGAGGATGAATCCAAAACCTCTCGAGAACACCAGAGGAGGTTGAACCCCGTCTTGAAGGATGTAGTCCGGGACGAGGTCCTTAAACTATTAGATGCGGGTATCATTTACCCCATCTCCGATAGCAAATGGGTGAGTCCTATTCATGTCGTCCCTAAAAAGGCAGGATTCACAGTTGTGGAAAATGAGAATAAGGAAATGGTCACCCAGCGACTGAAGAAAGGGTGGAGAGTCTGCATCGATTACCGATGACTCAACACCAACACTAGGAAGGACCATTTTCCTTTACCCTTCATAGACCAGATGTTGGAGAGACTAGCAGGTCACTCCTATTACTGCTTCCTTGATGGTTACTCAGGGTATAATCAAATACCCATCGCCCCTGAGGATCACGAGAAGACTACTTTCACCTGTCCCTTTGGCACTTTTGCCTACAAGCGCATGCCCTTTGGCCTCTGCAATGCACCCGCGACCTTTCAAAGGTGTATGATGAGCATATTCTCTGACATGGTGAAAAAATTCCTCGAAGTCTTTATGGACGACTTCTCAGTTTTTGGGTCATCCTTTGATGACTGTCTGAACCATCTAGGGCTTGTACTTCACCGCTGTCAGGACAAGCGACTTGTCCTCAATTGGGAGAAATGCCACTTCATGGTGAAGAAGGGCATTGTTCTGGGACATGTCATTTCCCATCAGGGCATTGAGGTCGACAAAGCGAAAATCGATATCATCTCGACCTTGCCTACTCCTAAGTCTGTGCGTGACATCCGATCCTTTTTGGGACATGGAGGGTTCTATAGGCGATTCATCAAGGACTTCTCTCAAATCGCTCGACCTCTGTCCCATCTCCTGGCTAAAGATAGTCCTTTCAACTTTAATGCTGACCGTGTCAAGGCATTCGAGCGTCTCAAATCTGAGCTCACTACTGCGCCCATTATCCATCCCCCAGACTGGACTCTACCTTTTGAGGTAATGTGCGATGCTTCTGACTACGCTTTAGGAGCCGTTCTAGGGCAGAGAGTTGACAAAAGGTCACACGTGATCTACTACGCGAGCAAAACTCTTAACTCTGCCCAAATGAATTACTCCACCACTGAGAAAGAACTCCTGGCGGTAGTCTTCGCCCTTGATAAATTCCGTCAGTACCTCTTAGCCACTAAGGTGGTCGTGTACACTGATCATGCAGCCCTTCGTTATCTCATGTCGAAAAAGGAAACCAAGCCTCGATTAATTCGCTGGATTCTCTTACTGCAAGAATTCGACCTCGAGATTAAGGATAAAAAAAGAATCGAGAATGTAGTGGCTGATCACTTGTCTAGACTAACTTTAGAGTCATCCTTCGACAACCAACCCATCCATGAGACCTTTCCAGACGAACAACTGTTCGCTATCTCTGTTAATCCTTGGTATGCTGACATTGTCAACTACCTTGTCACCGAAGAAATGCCTTCACACTGGTCAAAACAGGACAAAAGCCAATTCTTAGCAAGAGTTAAGTACTACTCTTGGGATGACCCTTATTTGTATAAATACTGTCCTAACCAGATCATTCGTCTCTGTGTCCCCGAGTCGGACCAACTAAATATCTTGTCCTCGTGTCATGACCAACCTTGTGGTGGTCATTTCAGCACTAAGAAAACTGCAGAAAAAGTACTGTAATGCGGATTCTACTGGCCCACACTATTTAAAGATGCCCATATCTATAGCAAAACCTGTCGTAATTGCCAGCATCTAGGCCGCATCTGCCAGAGGAACATGATGCCCCTAACTCCCATCCAGGTCGATGAAATATTTGACATTTGGGGCATCGACTTCATGGGCCCCTTTCCCATTTCCTATGGTTTTGAGTACATTCTTCTTGCGGTAGATTATGTATCCAAATGGATAGAAGCCATTCCCACCAAGACCAATGACCACAAAGTGGTGGTCAAATTCCTAAAGGAGTTCATCTTCGCCCGATTCGGTGCCCCTAAGGCCATCATTAGTGATGGGGGCACCCATTTCTGCAATAGGATATTCGAGAAATTAATGCAAAAGTATGGGGTAACCCACAAGATTGCCCTAGCTTATCATCCGCAGACTAGTGGTCAAGTGGAGGTTTCTACTCGTCAGATCAAGCAGATCTTAGAGAAGACAGTCAATACCACACGTAAAGACTGGTCTACTCGTCTCACTGATGCTTTATGGGCATACAGAACCGCCTATCGTCTCGTCTTTGAGAAACCCTGTCATCTACCGGTAGAGATTGAACATCGTGCCCTGTGGGCCATTAAGAAACTCAACTTCGACCTCGACTCTGCAGGGGAGGAGAGAAAACTTCAAATGAATGAGTTAGAAGAACTCAGAAATGACGCCTACAACTTGTCCAAGAATTACAAAGCAAAAATGAAGTGGATACATGACAAGAGCATCCTCAGGAAAGAGTTCCATCCGGGACAGAAGGTCCTTCTTTATAATTCCTGTCTTCATCTCTTCCCTGGGAAATTGAAATCTAGGTGGACCGGTCCTTATACGGTCACAGCAGTCACACCCTTTGGGGCAATCACTATTGAGGATCCCAAGGATCACTCCTCTTTTCAGGTCAATGGGCAGCGTCTAAAACAGTTCCATGAACTTGACGTATTGTTCATTTAGACTTTTGAGATCGATCTCATCGATCCTGTCTATGTCGATTGATGATCTACTCAGTCTCCTGTGCTCCAACTTGGTTAGGGGTGCCTGTCACCCCCGTTGTGTCTGGCTGAAGACGTAAAACTTAGCGCTTTTGGAAAGGCAATTCAGGTATTCCTAGAGTACATGAATCTCATGCATTTGTTATTACTGTTATATCATTAGAAATGCAGGTACATTCAGTCTTCCGATCATCAGGTACCACACACTGTCGAGTTTCTGCCCACTTGGTAACATCCTCCCTGAACCTTTGCATCATCATCACCGACTTTTCATCATTTTATATCCCGGTCATGAGCACCGAGGACGGTGCTATATTTTGGTTGGGGGTAGGGTATTTACCAAAACTCATGTCTTCATTTTGAAAAAAAAAAAAAATATTGTTTTTGGGGTGATTTCCGATGTTCTCCAAAAGTTTTCTAGAATTTCAAAAATGTGTCAAATACCCTGACTTTGATTAGCTAAAAACCTCCGTTAAGTCAGTATTGAGGATGACAATTTTTGTTTAAAGTTAGCGTTGAGTCAAGTCAAGCGTGACTACAGCAGGTTTGAAAACTCAGAAAAACTCATATTCGGCACAATTGTACACTATCAATATCAGAGTCACCCTAAGTTTAGAAATTCTGGAGATCCTGTGAGAATAATTGTGGAGACCTAACCTAGTGAGCTTTCGAGCCTTTAATCAATTCAGAGGGTTATACAACAATTCTGAGTCACAAGATGACTCACTATTCTTCATGCCCGCAATATTCGTTGAGAGATCTCATTATCTTTTGCTTCGATCATAAAACTCGGAACGACATCAACATTGGATTACTACGACAGAACCTTCTCTATATCCAGTCAAGACAGTATACATGATAGTGCAAGCCCTAGAAAATGATTTAGGCCATTTTTTTCTGAACCATTCAGCCTTTTTACTCACCTGAATTATACTTCACTAGAAACCTTTTGAACCTTTCTATAAAAGCCTTTTCTTTGCAAACCCATCAACCTAAAATCCAGTCCAACTACGAAACATGACTGGCTACCCTTATTTTGAGATGGACAAAAGAATAACTGATGTGGGTGTACCATGAAAAAGAAAAGTAAAGAAGAAGAATCAAAAGGAAAAGAAAGTGGTTCAAGCTAAAAACAAAATATGGAAAGAAAGTATGAAGAAGAACTGAAAAGAAATTGAGCAGTCTCAGAAATATCAAGAAAAAGAAAAATATGAAAAAAGAAAAAAGAACTCGATAATGGTGTTACGCCGCAGGAAAAATTCAAGAAAATGGCAATATCCTCTCAAGATCTTTGAAATCCTGTATTCCTTTATCTCTCTACACCTGACCTAAGCCTCATTACAACCCAGGAAAAAACTACTTGATTTTAGGATAGTACGATCATAAAATGTGGAGATTAGAGAAGGAGAAGCTATAGAGTTTGATCTGACGTTCTCGAGTGAAGTGGTATTCCAATCATGAGATCTTCTTCTGTTAAAAATGTCCTTCCTTTAAATAATACATATGTGAGATCTTTGTTTTCATATATCAACACATCTCCTCTCTTTCCCCCAAAAGCCCTTCCCCCTTCTCCTCCTTCTCTTCTCCATTTTTTTACCCTAATCTCTCTAATGTCTCCATCTTGTTCTTGACGTTTTTCCTTGGGGGAAAAACGCTAGCCGCCCCTCCTCCATTGAAGAACAACGTCTTTCTCACCCCATTCACGATCTATCATCCTTTCTCCACCTCCATAGCCACCCCTCTCTCTTCCTCTATTCTCTAAAAACTCTCTCTTGGACGACAAGAAAAGGGGAGCTTTGGGATCCTATTCTGATCTCCGACCATTCTCGAGTTGCTGTGAAACCAGCAAGTCTGCAACAACTTCCACCACCGTCCAAGTACTGGTCCTCCCTTGGAGAGCAAGCATCCAGCCACCATGTGAGCATCAGCACCTCCTAACGCATCACCATTATCACCGTCCTAAGCCCTCTCCTCCACTAACCGGAGTTGCAGACCTGCAACTCCGGCGATCTTCATTCTCAACCACAGACTGGTTCTCCTACAGTGATCTCACTCCCATCCGGTATCTCCTCCTCAACCACGGACTGGTTCTCTTCTCTACCGCCTAACCTCACTGCTGCTGCACAAACTGCAAGCCACTTCAAGTCCCTCCACCACGTTCCACAACTCCACCCCCTCTAAGCCGTTCTCCACTTCTCTTCATTCAAAACCAGACCGCCCCTCTCTCATTACCGCTGATATACCTCCTGATATTCGCTTAAAAGTGTGTATTTCCCACTGTTATCTTCTAAGCGTTTTCACACTCTCCTACGTTAAAATGCTCTATTTATCTACTTTTCTACGTAAGAGTCTCTTTTGTTGCGTAGAACACACTTTTCTGGACGAAATGGTATATTTGCATGCATTAAACACATTTCAAAAATCTAGACATGAAGTCATTCTGATAGAGTCTCATTACGCGCTTCTTCTGTCGCAGGAAACCCCGATGGGACAATTCTCGAGACTTGCAAGCCCACATCGATCAGGAAAGCCCATTATCAAAGCTTAAAGAGCCCACATGCTATGACTAGAAGATATGGGCCAAATATGGGCTGAATAAGAGGACCAAAAAGCCGGCCCAAAAAACGAAGAGAGTAGGAGAGCCAATGACCAAGAGACGGACCAAAGCGTTTAAAGCCACATGAGTCAGCAATGAATGATAGTCTACTCTACTTGAGAAGCGTGAGGATGGTCGCAGTGAAGACCAGGGTTCCAGACCATCTGCTGGCATTTTTTTTTTTATTTTGTAATATTTTCTCTCTCCTCTCTCTAGATCCTCATTCTCTCTCTGCTCACAATCCAAATCATCCGATCCTCTCTCCCTCCTCAGTCACTCAACCCTACGGCCTACCTTAGCCAATCTCCATCACCCAATCATCACCATACATCTCTACCGCATGATCACGAGAAGATCATCCACCCCATCTAGTCATCCATCTCACTATCTCAAAATCCTATGGCCCTCATCATCACTTGTTCAAATCATATGGGCTACAGCCTAGCTAAAGTGCAGGCCCATTACCCACGGCCTAGCCATTTAGTAGACCCCGCATCCTTGACTTAAGGTGGACCCCATTGCCTTTATTGAAAAATATCCCACGGGTTCACCTAAAAAGGGAACTTCCCCTCTATTTCTCTCACATGGATTGGAAGGAGAATGCTTTAAGAGCTAGACGTCATTCACAATGAGGGCAGTTTGGGGAACAAAATGGTTGGACATTTAAATGTGGCTAGACGTGGACATGGAAGGTCATTGAAAATCATGAGCCAAAGAAGGAATATCATAAACATGTTTTACTAATATTAGAAGTTGTTGGTAAGATTTTAAAGAAAATGATGAGGTGGCATTTAGAAAAATGGCATTATTTCAAAAGAAGTTTTCAAAAATATAGGGAGAGCATCATGTTTTTAGAAACCGTGGGTTTCTTTAGAGGGAAAGACATTTTCAAAAAAAAAAAAAAGCCCTAAGGGAGACCGATCTAGTCGCTCTCTTGGACCGCCCCTTTGATTCCATTCTCTCCTCACTTCCATCTTTCCTCTCTTCTCTCCTCTTCTCCCCACTGACGTTCCAAAATTTGGAGCCATATATCCCATCCTCCATGCCCCATCATTCCCTCCTTTTCCACCTCTCCAGCCCGCCATTAACACCGTTCCCTCTCCACGGACTAGTTCACACTATGTTGCTCTAGCTTGGACGAGATCTCCCTCTCCTTGCTGCCTTCGATCAGTGCTTCAACCATTCTCTTGCCGGAAACCTGCAACTCCGTTCGTAGCCGGTGCTCCATCACAATCTCTGTCTCTTCTATTCACCATCTCCATCTCATAGAAAAAAAAAGAAGAAAAAAAAAGGGAAGAAGAGGAAGAACGAGGAGAACACGAATTGCAACCCCTCCTACGCTCCATGATCTGGCCGGACCTGTAACTCCGGCGACCACCATTAACGCCGGAGTTGTCTACTGCTCCACCTTCTCTTTCTGGCTGCCTACAGAAGCTCCTCACCTTGCTACCTTGCTACTGCTGGTCCAACCAGCAACTCTTGGCTGGAGCATGCCGTTATCTCCATCAACACTGCCTCCACAGCTTCTTCCCTCCCAGCGATCTCACTTCACTAAAACAAAAAAAAGAGAAAAAAAAAGAGGGAGAAGAAGTGAGGAAGGTCGCGCACCTGCTGGTTCTCCCCTCCTTGCAGTCGCCTTATCCTCCAATCTCATCTTTTGGGCCGGCAAAAAAAAAAAAAAAAAGGGAGAAGAAGAGAGGAGGAAGCCGACTTGCCTCACCTTGCTCCAACTTCTCCAAGATCTGATTGCTGTCCTCTTCATGGATCATCAAGGTAAACCCCCAAGGTAACCATTATCTTCCTTTCTCTAGTTTCCCCATTTCTTCTCTCTGGGTCTCTCTCTAGTTTTGGCTATCTTCTCCGCATTCTCTCTATACTCTTATTTTCACGTTCTCTCTCTACATTGTAGTTCTTTTCTCTCTCTACCTATCTCTCCCTAGGTTTCTCTCTCTAGTTCTTAGTATCTCTTCTCTCTAAATCTCTTGTTTCTCTCTCTAGTTCTTATCTTTTACAGATTTTCTAGTTATATTTATTTTCTTGTTTAAATGTTTGTGAACACTTTTGATGAATGAATAAATTGGTTATGTTGATTTTTCTTCTTTAGTGTTTATCGCCCACTCTCTCTCTAAAAGTCTCTTATCTCTCTCTACTTTCTCTCTCTACCATAGTAATTCCCTTCTAGGCTAATTTTTTATGGCTTTCTAAGTCAATTTCTTCAGTTGAATTTAGTTTAATTTATTTTGTAATCACTCGTTGATAATTAATTAAGTTGATATTTCGCATTTCTTATTTTGCTTTTATGGTTCTTTATTGGTTATGAGTAATTTTCTCTCTCTACAAATCACCAAAAGATGTTTTCAATCACTCCATCATTCTCATCCCATCAATTCCAAGCAAAAAGTCCATCATTTTATGTTCTTTACTCGTGCTAACTAACCCCGAGTGCGGATCGACATCCGACACTTCCCACTGTGCAAGAAGTTCTAAATTTTGCAGGATAATCGAAAAAATTACAAATCTTGTTGATTTTAGGGTTTCCGTAACCAACGACGCGGAAAAACCCTACTTTCACCTCCCTCTCTTCACCGTCCCTCTACCAGCACTTCTACAAAATCCCACCATTTCTCTCTCTCTCCCACGTTCTTCTTCCAAGGAAAGAAATCAAAAAACCAAAGAAAAAAAAAAAAAAAAAAAAAAAAGGTAGAAGGAAAAGAAGATAGAAGAGAAGAAGGGAGGATGTGCCCCTCACCTATCCAAAACCGCTACTGCTTCTCCTCTCCACCTGCTGCCAGCCACCTCATCCTTCATCAGTTCCACCTCCAAGTGCCAGGCAGCCAACAATTTTGGTGGGCAACCGCTAACTCCACCCTCCATCTTCACCATTGATTGGGCTATTCTCATGCACTTCATCTCCATTATGTCCCCCACAACCATGCATATATCCATCAAAGGCAGACCATTCTTCTCCATCCCGAGGTGAGATCTAATGATAAGCTTTTCTATCTAGGAAATCTTTTCTCTAATTTTATTTTCTCTTCCCTTAGTTTCTCTCTCTAGATTTCTCCAATTCTATCTCTAGCTTAGTTTTAGGTTCTTTACAAATTTGTTTATTTTTGTTTGATGTTTTGAGCATTGTAAGAATTTTTAATGTTAATGGATGAGTTCTCTTTTCGGGTGTTACTTGATTTCCTTCATTATTGTTTTTAATAGTCTGTGATAATCTTAAAAGAAAATAGGTTTTAAATCCCATTATCACCATTCTCATCCCGCCATTATTTCTAACATCATTCCTTTATTTCATGTTCTTTATTAAGCGTGCCCTAACCCCAAGTGCGGATCGACATCCAACATACTTCCACTGTGCAAAGAAAGCTTAATTTTGCAGGAATAAAACTGGATTAATTACAAATGTATTGATTCTAGGGTTTTCGTAATCAACGACGCGAAAAACCCTACTTTCAATTGTAGCAGATGGAATGGGCAGTAAGGAGACGTTGTTGTTTGACGCTTTGCACCTCGAGGTGGAGACGTTAATGGTGAGCTCACCGGAGTTGCTCGCCGGAGAAGAAGGGTGAAGAAGAAGAGAAAGAAAGAAGAAAGAGAGGAAAACTATTGGATCTAGAGAGATCTAACGGTTGGGAATAAGTTAATTAGGATAGAGAGAGATGGGGGAGAGAAGAATCGGTCAAGTGAGACCGATTCTCTCTTCTGTTGCAAGTGAGCATGGGCATGGGCATGGGCTCAAGGATAAGCGGGCTAATGGGCCAGATGGATATGGGCCGTGAGTTAGGGTGCGTTTGGCCACCAGGGGAGAAAAATGCATTTTTCTCGTGAAAACACCCATCAAGGAAAATATATTTTTCTTTCCTCGAAGATCGAGCTATACGCTTTCAGCCACAATCAACCATTTGAGGCACTTCTCTTCACTCCAATGCGCCCTAGGGATTGAGATTTATAATGGAGATCGGTTGGGTGATAGGATGGATGATCGAATGATCAGTGGCACGATCGGATGGTCGGATCCGTAGGATGGATACATCAAATGGCGATCGAACAGTGGATTTGATGGATAATGGTGATAGGTCAAGGAGAGAGAGTCAGTCAGAGCTAAGAGAGAGAAAATGTCAGAAAATACAGGAAAATAAGCTGACAGAGGGTCTAGAACCCTGATCTTCACTGTGTCCCTCCTCACGCTTCACTAGTAAAGCAAACCATCATTTCTTGTTGATTCATGCGACTTTAAACACTTTGGTCTGTCTCTTGGTCATTGGCTCTCCTACTCTCTTCGTTCTTTGGGCCGGCTCTTCGGTTATCTTGTTCAGCCCGTATTACGCCCATATCTTTTAAACATAGCCTGTTTGGTTCTTTAAGCTTTGATGATAGGCTTCCATGGTTGATCGTGGGCCCACAAGTCCTTGAGAATCGCCCGATAGGGTCTCCTGCAAGTGAAAAAGCGCGTAATGAGATTCAACTAAAACGGCTTGATACTGGACTATCCGAAATGCATATATTTTATGCAAATAGTCAATTTTTCGTCTAAAGAATGCGTTCTACGCAATAGAAGAAGCTCTTACATGGAAAAATCGACGAAAAGATAAGTTTTACATAGGAGAATGTGACATTGCTATAAGGATAATGGCTTAAAATAAGCCCTTTTGAGCGAATATCAACTAGCGGTAGAAAAGAGAAGGGCGGCGGTGTTGTGGAGGTGCCAGGCGGTGTGAATGGCAGACTGTGGTGGATGTTGGAGGTGCGGCAAGTCTGGTTGCTGGCCGCGGGTTGGCAGACCGTGTGGGAGAAGAAGAAGAAGAAGAAGAAGAAGAAGAAGAAGAGGAAGAGGAGGAAGAAGCGGCAACCGGAGTTGCCATTTTTGCCACTCCGGTAAGGAGAGGAAGAAAATGAAGAAGACGGCTCATTTTTAGATGGGGGAGGGAACCACGTTTTAACGTGGGAATGTTGTAATTTATAAGGATAGGGTTAGTTAGGGTGCGTTTGGTTGCCAAGGGAGAAAAATGCATTTTTCTCATGAAATAACAATCAAAGAAAAAAATACATTTTTCTTTCCTCGAAGATCGAGCTCTGCGCTCTCAGTTACAATCAACCATTTGATACATTTATACACACTCAAACACGCCCTAAGGATTGAGATTTTAAATTGGAGGTCGGGTTGATGATCGTATGGACGATCGAATGCTCGGTAGCATGATTGGATAATAGGATGGATGGCGATCGAACGGTGGATTTGATGGGTGATGGTGATACATCAAGGGGAGAGAGTTTGTTAGAGCTAGGAGAGAGGAAATTAGGATTTTAGAGAGAGGAGAGAGAATTAGGGGGATGAGAGAGAAAATATCAGAAAATGGAGAAAAAACATTGGCAGAGGGTCTAAAACCCTAGTCTTCACTGTGTCCCTCATCACGCTTCACCAGTAGAGCGGACCATCATTTATTGTCAATTCATGCGACTTTAAACGCTTTGGTCAGTCTCTTAGTCATCGGCTCTCCCGCTCTCTTCGTTCTTTAGGCCAGCTCTTCAGTCCTCTTGTTCAGCCCGTATTTGGCCCATATCTTCTAGTCATAACCTGTGGGCTCTTTAAGCTTTGATAATGGGCTTTCATGATCGATGTGGGCCCGCAAGTCTCAAGAATCATGCAATTGGGATTTCCTGTGATAGAAGAAGCGCATAATGAGACTTAATCATAACAACTTTATATCTAAACTTTCGAAAATGTGTTTTGTAATACTCTAAACTTTTTCAGAGGTATTTTTGACTTTTTATGAAATTTGACCAAGGTTGACTTGTTTACTTGACCTTATAGATGATTAATTGAAACCCTAATAAACTCTTATACCTAATTGGTTTAGGACACTAGAGTCATCTAAGCCCCGGTATAGCTTATTTATGACTTTTATCATATTTAGGGCATTTCAGATATTTTGCTTGTTTCTTGTATTGTGCGGGCTATTGTGTGTGCTTGAACCATTAGCCATATTCTAGTTAAACCCTAGGAGAGGTCCATCAAGCTATGGAACCTAACTCTAAATGTAGGATAAGTTATGGACCATTTAGTGAGGTAGGTGCCCAAACCCTAATTGGGGTGTGTTCTGACTGAGAGATGTATATGGTGAGACTTTATTATTAAGCTACATAGGTTATATTATATTAATAATCATGTACCTAATGTTTTGTAGTATTATTTTATGTTTTAGAGACTTTTTGGACTTATAAATAATCTTAAATGAGGCCTAGTTGATACATATGGGCCTTAGGCCCATTTTTAAACCATAATTAGCCTAAAATATAAATTTTAAAAGGTTGAAAAAGTCAACCCTAGGAGAGTTGCGAAAATCCCTTAACCCTAATCCTTATGAGACCTAATTCTTCATGACCTTCTATTTTATTTAAGTTCTCTTCTTCCATTATTCTTTACACTTAATCTTTAACCTAAAACTCAAGCCTTCATCTACACTCTTCCACTATTAACACCATCTCTTCTTCTCCAATCATTACAAACCCTAGGATAGTGTTCATCTCCCTTCTCTCATAAACATATATCACATTGGGAGCAAAAGATCAATAAAGGAGGGACTTTTCAAGCCATTCAAGAATTCTTCTTTAAACTTTAAGAAACCTTCAAGTAAGTGTGTTTGATCCATCCTGTACTTGTTTTTCTTCAAGATTTTGTTTCTCTTTCATTATGTAATTGTTGATATTCATTATAAATTAATTTCAGCAATATTTACTTTATTCTTATTGAGTTGATCTTTATTTTGTGCCACCATGATGGGTTTGGCCATCGTTTCTTTTACACCTATAACGGATGACTATGTTCTTTATCATTTTCGTTGTATTTTTATGATTTAAATATTTTTATAATTATATTTTCTAAACACCTCTATGAATCTATTTTCTAAAACCATTTAATTTGTATTTTTTTAATTTATATTTATTTAATTATAATTTGTTTAAGTTGTTAGACTTTACAAAAAAAACCCAGAATTCCAGATTCTGTATGGTCCACTTCACTTGGGATTTTGATCTATATTTTTGACCTAAATATTTTTTAATTATTTTTCATAGATACCTCTATATCTAGTTTCTATAACCGTTGAGTTTGTATTTTTTTGATTTATATTGATTAAGTTATGATTTTTCAAATGTACTAAATGTTTCTGAACAACTCAGAATTTTAGATTCTATATGGTTCATTTCATTAAGGATTTTGATCTATATTTTGAATCTAAATATTTTTTTAATTAATTTTCATAGATACCTCTATAAATCTAGTTTCTATAACCTTTGATTTTGTATTTTTCTGATTTATATTGCTTAAGTTATGATTTTTCAAATATGCTGGACTTTTTTGTAAAACCCAAAATTCCTAATTCTGTCTGACCCAGTTTATTAAGGATTTCGACCAATATTTTGAATTTGAATATTTTTTTAATTAATTTTTATAGATACCTCTGTAAATCTAGTTTCTATAACATTTGAGTTTGTATTTTTCTTATTTGAATTGATTAAGTTATGATTTTTTAAATGTGCTGGACTTTTCTGTAAAACCCATAATTCTAGATTCTATCCGACCCACTTCATTAAGGGTTTTGCCCTATATTTTGAATCTAAATATTTTTCTATTTATTTTTTTCTAAAAACCTCTGTGAATCTAATTTTTAAATCCATTGAGTTTATATTTTTCTAATTTATATTTATTTAGTTATGATTTTTACAAGGTAGTATATTTTTTTGTAAAAACCTATTAATTATTAGTGGTTCGGTCATGATTATTAACTATTAACGTTTTAACCTTGTTGTTTGAATTAGACTTGTATGCTGGGGATTCCACTCATGTGTCTTGGATCTCTCATAGGGTTCGGCCAAGTGTCTTGGATCCCTCTTTAGTGGTCGACCTTGTGTCATGGATCCCTCATAGGGTTCGACCATGGAATGTTGAATTCTCTTGTGGTTTCCACTAGTATTGTCCATCTGTGTTAGTCATGAAATTTGATGATTGTTTACAAGTTATTCATGTTATTTAATTTTAGTTCTTTCCATATTATTACTTTTGATGTTATTGTGTTCATTTTTTATTCTTATTAAATGTTAAATTCATATGTTGCCATACGAAGGATGGTGTGTTGAGACATCCGGCAGACTCTAAGGCATGGAAAACTTTGGACATGCAATACCCGTTGTTCGGCTCTGAATCGAGGAATGTTCGACTTGGGGTAAGGAGTGATGGCTTCACCCCCTTCATTTATACGAGTACTCCGTACAGCACGTGGCCTGTAGTTCTTATTCCATACAATTTGCCTCTGTGGATGTGTATGAAGCAAACGTCTTTGATATTGACATTGCTTATTCTAGGTCCTAAAGCTCCCGGGAACGACATTGACGTGTACTTGCAACCATTGATAGAGGAGTTGAAGGAATTATGGACAGATGGATTTGTGGTATACGATGCTTTTTTAAAACAAAATTTTTGGTGTCATGCAGGAGTGATATGGACTATTAAGGTCTTCCCTACATTAGCCAACTTGTATAGTTGGAGAATTAAAGGAAAACTTGCATGTCCCTTTTGCCACAGGGAGACATGTTCGTTTAGATTGATAGAAGGACGCAAAGAATGCTATATGAGACATTGTCGATTTCTTCCACATGATCATAAATTTCGACAGAATAAGAGATCGTTTGATAGCAAAATGGAAACTAGGAATGCGCCCTTACCGTTGACCAGTGGGGATGTGCTCGATCAATTATGTGATTACGAGCAGATCACATTTGGCAAGACTGATACAAATATCACTAGGAGGAAGAGAAAGAGGGATGACTGTCATTTACCAAAGAATTGGAAGAAGAAGAGTATTTTCTTCGAATTGCCATATTTGAAAGATCTCTTGCTGCGGCACAATCTGGATGCTATGCACATTGAGAAAAATGTGTGTGATAATGTGATTGGGACATTGTTGAACATGGAGGGTTCAAAAGACAACTTGAAGGCTCGTCTAGATATGAAGAAAATGCGTATAAGGAAAGAACTGTAGTTAGTTGAGAAACTATAGTCAGTTGTAGGTTTAGGCATTTAAGACTTAAAACTGAAATCCATTTCGGGATCTCGACGCCTAAATCGGGCAAACGAGGTCAAAATCTCCCAAAATCTCTTCCAACACTTTAAATGTGTTGAAACAAATATGTTGAAAGAGACGGGGTCAAAATCCAATGTCAAGTTGAGAAACTGTAGTTAGTTGTAGGTTTAGGCATCTAAGACTTAGAATTGAAATCCATTTCGGGATCTCGACGCCCAAATCGGGCAAAAGAGGTCAGAATCTCCCGAAATCTCTTTCAACACTTCAAATGTGTTGAAACAAATATGTTGGAAGAAACGGGGTCAAAATCTGATGTCCGGTTGAGAAACTGTAGTCAGTTGTAGGTTTAGGCATTTAAGACTTAGAACTGAAATCCATTTCAGGATCTCGACGTCCAAATCTGGCAAACGAGGTCAGAATCTCCCGAAATCTATCTCTTTCAACACTTCAAATGTATTGAAACAAATATGTTGGAAGAGACAGAGTCAAATTCTGATGTTCGGTTGATAAACTGTAGTCAGTTGTAGGTTTAGGCATTGAAGACTTAGAACTGAAATTCATTTGGGATCTCGACGCCCAAATCGGGCAAACGAGGCCATAATCTCCTGAAAGATCTTCCAACACTTCAAATATGTTGGAAGAGACGGAGTCAAATTTTGATGTCCGGTTGAGAAACTATAGTCAGTTGTAGGTTTAGGCATTTAAGACTTAGAACTGAAATGCATTTCGGGATCTTGACGTCCAAATCGGGCAAACGAGGTCAGAATCTCCCGAAATCTCTTCCAACACTTCAAATGTGTTGAAACAAATATGTTGGAAGAGACGAAGTCAAATTTCGATATCCAGTTGAGAAACTGTAGTCAGTCGTAGGTTTAGGCATTTAAGACTTAGAACTGAAATGCATTTCGGGATCTCGTCGTCCAAATCGGGCAAACGAGGTCAGAATATCCCGAATTCTCTTCCAACACTTCAAATGTGTTGAAACAAATTTGTTGGAAGAGACGGGGTCAAAATCCGATGTCCGGTTGAGAAATGTTGTTAGTTGTAGGTTTATGAATTTAAGACTTAGAACTGAAATCTATTTCGAATTTTAAACAATATATTTAATTCATTATAAATTTTAATAGTTATTATCCTAATTAGTTTATTATTTTTTCATTTGTAGGATCCAGGTGATTATTGATTTGCTGCAGACCCAGCTGATGTTTTGCCGAGTTTATTTTTATTTACAAATGTTTTTTAACTAAAGATATTTTGTATGAATCTTTAAATTTAATGAATTGTTTATTTGATTTAGTTAGTCTTACTATTAATCATCATAATCATATAGGTTACAGGTACACTGGATTAAAAATTTAATAATTTAAAAAAAAAAAAAATACTTTTAGCAACTGTCAGTGGCCGCTGCTAAAATAGTTCGCAATAAGCATTAGCAGCGGCCACGACTGAATCGCCGCTAAAAATAGGTATTAGTGCTGGCTGTCAACGACCGCGGCTAATACCTATTTTTAGCAACGGTTCAGTCTTGGCCGCCTCAAAAGGTACGTACTAGTGGCGGTTACTGGCTGCCGCAAAAGGTTTGTATTAGTGGCGGCCAAAATAAAACCGCTGCTATAAGTAAGTATTAGCGGCGGTTGCGACCGCCGGTAATACCTTCTTTTAGTGGCGGTTCAGTGCTGGCCACCGCTAATTACCCTATTAGACGCAGCCACTGACCGCCGCTAATCCGTGTTTTCCCCATGGCATAAGTGTCGGTTGTGCGAAATTTTTCAGCAGCGGCCATTTTTCATCTGACCGCCGCTGAAGGTTTTAGCGGCGATTTTTTATACCTTTTGCGGCGGCCCTGACCGTTGCTAATACCCTTTTTTCTTGTAGTGTCTCCTTCAATCATGCACGTGTATGGCAATATATGATGAGATTTAATTTTGACGTGGGAGAGCCACTAGAATGCTAGTCCAGATCATAGTTAGTAAATTCTCGAATTATTCGCAAACCATATGAAATATTCAAAATACGAACCAAAGGTTTGATAAAATTCACGCATTTTTCAACATGATCGAATTATTCAACGCATAACATCCACTAGAATTGAACATGAAATAACTTTTTATAAGATAAAAATTTGTCAGTATTTAACTTTTTTGTTTTATTTCATTTTTTCATTATTTTTGCTGAATTTCTTAATGCATTTTTAAATGACAACATTTCCCGCATTTTTAGTCTTCCGAAACAAAGAAATTAAACCTCTAGGACGGGCCAGGGTGCCATCAGGAAGTGGCCCCAAAAGTTTTCTCCACATGATCTTGGGCCACTTAGCACATTATTTTGACACACAAAAAATCATCTTGATTGGTAATCTCTAGCCATTAGATTTTAGCATTTTTTTTCAAGGGTACTAATTCTAGCAAATTGATTGTAGCATTATATTTTGGGTAGCAAATCCACCAGCCAGAAATCATGAATCAATCAAAGCTGATTTTTGGTGTACGTATATCCACCAAGAGGTGGGCTAAACATACATGCAGTCAGTGGGCCCCGAAAATGCACTAGGTGGCAGTATAGAAGGCCAATCATCAACTCATGGTGATTTTGTCCAAAACAAATCAGAAAATTAATTAGTTTCCATTTTTTTTAACAAAATGAGAAAAATGTATAGTTCCAAAGTTTTTTTGGGAGGAGTACTAATGTGCCAGCTAACCATAGGGAATTAAATGCTTGTTGGAAGAGTCAGAAACCAAATCAAAACTAAGAAAACAAGTGAAGAATTCGTAAAGTCACTGTAAAAATAAACAAAACTCGTGACTTTAATTAATTACTGAAGAATTCGTGAAGTCACTCAACAAGCTTAAACAGCTCTTGCAACTTCTTCTTGTCTTTACCATCTATCTCTCTCTCACGCATACACACACAAAGACGCAGACAAGCTTTTTCTTTTCTCAAAATAATGAGTGAACCCGGAAGAAGAAACAAAGAAGAAGAGGAAGAGATGAGTCGTCCATGCTGCTTGTTATTTTTGCCTCTTGGAAATTCATCTTCGAGCTTCAATCTGGAGAAGGCAGTGTGCAGCCATGGGTTCTTCATGATGGCCCCGAACCTTTGGGATCCATCAAAGAATACCCTCCAACGTCCCTTGCGCCTCTCTGATTCCACCACTTCCGTCACTGTTCGCATATCACATCCCCCCAAACATTCTTCTCTTCGTCTACAGATTCTGGGCATCGATTTTATCTCCACTCAAGACCAACAACTCTTGCTGGTACTACTGATCTCATTATGAATAGAGATGACAAAAAAGAAATAAAAAAATAATAATAATAATTGGTGCATGTGTCTATGTGATTTGTTTCAGGCTCAAGTTGCTCGCATGCTACGGATATCTGATGAAGATGAAAGGAAGATTGCCGAATTCCACAAGATCCACCCTAATGCCGAGAAGAGAGGTTTTGGTCGAGTTTTTCGTTCACCAACCCTATTCGAAGATATGGTCAAGTCCATCCTCCTATGTAACTGCGGGTCTCTCTCCCTCTCTCTCTCTCTCAATATTGCAAATATGTACAAATATAATAATATTTTATACATTCTTTATTACTATATCTATCTATGAATAACTTATTAGTTCCCGGTAGTAGGTGGGGGAGATCACTGGATATGGCTAGAGCTCTCTGTGAGCTTCAACTAGAATTGAAGGATAACTCGGTAATTCAGTGCTCAACTCCCAAAGATTTTATTCCAAAGACGACGCGTAGAAGGAAGAGAGGATCGAAGAGAAAACATGGCTGCATCAATGCAGAGATAAATGTTGAATGTGGAGCACAGATATTGGTATCAAATCCTCAGCTGTCTGAATTAGGAAGAGAATATGGAGATTTTCCTAGCTCGAAAGAAATAGCGAGTCTTGATGAGGAGTTCTTCAGTAAACGTTGCAAGCTTGGTTATAGAGGTAGTACCATATTAAAACTTGCTAAAAGAATTGAGAGCGGGAAGCTTCGGCTGGAGAGATTTGAAGAAAAAGATGAAGTTGAAGACAAAGCGTATGAGGAGTTGATGCGCATGAAAGGGTTTGGTTCTTTTGCATGTTCCTATGTATGGACCTGCATTGGATTTTATCAGAGAATTCCAGCAGACACCGAAACAATTAAGCATTTACAGAAGGTTTCAAATCTTCATCACTTTTTTTCCTGATTTTTGTCACAATAATTAAATAATGAACTCTTTTGTGCGCATATATGCAGTTTCATGCAAGGAAAAATTGCACAATAAAAAGTGTGGAAAAAGATGCAAAAGAGATTTACGACAAGTACGCGCCGTTCCAATTCTTGGCATACTGGTAGGGTAATACATGAAAGCACTAGCGTTGTATTTTATGAATAAATTGGAATATTGTGCAACACATTAATGGATATTGATTGTTTTGCTAGCTGTTTTGTTTTGGTACAAACCAGGTCAGAGCTCTGGGAGTTCTACGAAAAAGAATATGGGAAGATGAGTGAACTGCCGCCTGCAAGTTATAAGATTGTTACTATCAATGGTACTAAGTATAAGAGGTGAAATAATAGGTTTCATGTTGGTTGCCGATAGATGAAATTAATGACGATAGCATGACCTAAATGTAATTGCAATCGAGCATTTTTTTTAAGATATTTTGTGTTTGTGGAGCCCGATGGTGCTAGTTTACTATAAATCAAGCCATTGAACCAGAAATGCTTTTCTGAAGGGCGTTTTCATAATTTTACATGGTGATATACGGAAACCCGAATTTCATTTTAGGGTTTTATACATATACATATATACGTACCTTCTTTTTTTTGCCTCAGAACATAGTGGAATCGGTGTGAGTCCGTGGACGACGTACCTTGATCTTGATCAGGGAACTATGTAAATTAATCTCTGCTATGTCATGTGTTTGCATCTTTGCATCTTCATTTTATTTTATTTCTCGTGATTACGTTGTGGTTCGCTTGTGTACTATTGATTGCCCCAACACATAGGTGGTGTTTGGTAAACTTAATTGCGGACCTTATGTCTGAAATTAAAACATTCAGATCTTAATGCGGGAGATAACACATCACTTCTTTTACCTTTTTGTTTTACTGGATAAGCAGCTGGGCTTTCCAAACATAAGTTAATAAATTAACAAAAAAGAATATTCATTCCTTTTTTGTTTTAGTGGATAAGAGCGCCTGTTTGGAAAGGTACTCATCTTTTGAAGGCCTATCCTAGTTCAGGGATAAAAGAACTGGTTTGACTTTGCAACATCTTTTGAAAAAGCTTACTATAACCCTGGTCAAAGGGAAAATTTTGAAAAGCAGGGCCCAATAAGTGGCCCCACAAATTTAAAAAAAACTAGACTGACATCGGTTGGCCTTGGCCCCCATATTTTTTGCGTCTCTCAAACAAGCCCTTAGTTTGTTGGTCTTTTTAGATAGCTTTATCTATTAAGGAATTTGAGGTTGTTTTGTCTATGATAATGGACATGATGGACAAGATTTTTATCTAATTTGAGAGTAAATCTGTTTTAAATGGTCTGTAGTAACAGTTACAATGTAGAAATTGATCCAGATTTTGCCACTTTTTTCTATAAGATGCCCTTAATTCCCTTTATTGTATGGTTTAAAATAACAGTTATTGGAGCAGCTCTCACATGATCTCAAAGTAGTGTAATTTTCAGGTAATTGGCTTATGATCCTATAGCTTATTAAACTAAAAATGAGGTATCAAATGAGGGGGCGTTTGGGAACGAGAAGCAAAAGCACTTCTACTTGTAGAAGCAGTTACTCGTTAATTTTTTACCTCCAAAAAAATCATAGAAATTAAAAGCGTTGGATGCGCTCTAATTTTTGAGATGTAATTTCTCTTACAAGTTAAAAGCTAAAAACTTTAGCTTTGGTTTTAAGTTAGTTTTAACTTTTCGAAAGTTAAAACATATGAAACACATCAATCCAAACTAACTTTTTAACCTAATTTTTGGCTTATAAAATTCAATAATTAATTTACTTATTTTTGTGTTGCCAAACGCCCCCTTATTATAATACAAGAAAGCTTTTATATAAAAGAAAGATAAAGCTTTCATATAACATCCCAACTATCCATCTAAGCCATTGAACCCTCAAAATATCTTTACCCTCCATTTTCAATAAAAGGTCCCAAAATGCACAACATAGCACTACACTAAATCCTATTTCCCTTAGAATTCACATCAGTGACGTAGTAGAATGAAGATCTATAGTAAATTCAGTAATCAAGCTGATTGGGACCTGTTTGGAAAGCGGAAAAATTGGGCTAGTTGCAACATTGAACTGATTCTTCCAGGCTGCTAGGCCCTGAAAAGACGTGAGATCTCATTTAAAACCTACTCTTGAAAATCAAGCATCATACAAATTAATAAGACTAATTCAATGTATGAAATATACCTTCATCACATTCAAGGTTCAAAGTTTAATATCCAGTAGGGATACCCAGCTTTCTCACCATTAATGGGGGGGAAAAAGTTCAATTACATGAAGGTTCTAAAGTTCAAAACAATCTCAACTCATACTTTAGGTAAAATTCTAGCAATAATAAAGCACAAAAAACTTGGACCTAATCTCAACTTTTCTGCTTGTCAAAAATTAAAACAAAACTCCATTCTGGGTATTATGGTCCATTCTTTAGCTCTTCCATCAACAATACCAATTCCTAGGTATTTGCATTCGTATCATTCTTGCTAGTCTTGCTCTTTTTCTTCTTTTTCATATCAGTTTGATTTTCAGGGGCAACATGGCCACCATACATGTCAAGAAGACTCCTGTGCAACAAGAAAAAAAAAAACAAAAAGTTAGCACAATGAGAGAGAGAGAGAGAGAGAGAGAGAGAGAGAGAGAGTACTCACTTCTCATCTTTTAGCTTTGCATTTGATTCTTGAGAATTAACAAGCAGATGAAGCTTCATGTTTTCAGGACAAGGCTCCACCTTTGATTCAAGTAGTTTGCTTTTGTCATCAATCTCTTTCCTGCTCAATTCAAACACAAAAAGAAAATCAAGGGGAAGAAATAAATAAGCTTCAAAAATAAAGCTCAGAACAAAAGAGAAAAACTTCTCTCACTTCTCATCAACAATGGATTGCTTCGTTTTCGATTCATCTCCAACCGCCAAATCTTGGTTCATGTCATTAATCTTTGCACCCTTAGACTCATGCCCTTCATTCTCTTTACAGGCATTACTCATATTATCACCCATAGTTAAATCTTCATCCCTAGTTCTCTTTTTATTTTTCTTCTTCTTCTTGGGTGTCCCAGTGTTTCTAGTCCCATCCTCATTAGATGCTAGTGAGGAATCACAGGCCTGAACAGTAGTTTCCCTGTTTTCATTAATCAGATGAGATACATTACTACTGTAAATACATAGTAATAAGCATACTCTTGATTATAAAACAAACACTCTCACCATTGTTGTACAACAGCATCTATCTTCCTCTTCCTCTTCGAGCATATAACTTGATAATTGTCATCGTCAACATTTTCTTTCTCAGCTGTTTTCTTATCTGATTTTTTAAAAATGGGTTTTCTTTTATAAAAGGAGGAAATGAAGAGTGTATCATCTTCATCCTCACTGTTACAGGTGATCACAGGTGCAGTAGTTTTCTTTTTTAGTTGTTGAGAAACGACATGATCATTCTCATCAGAGTAGCTAACCTCGTACTTCTTCTTAAGACGTCTGAGGCCACTGTTCCTCCCTGTAACTGGAATTAAAACAAAAAAAAAAATCATAACAAACAAGAACATCTTCACCTATTCAACTTGATTAGATGACCATAAACTCTAAAATGCATACATACCTCCCGTTTTTGGCTGAGGCGAAGGGGGTTCTATTTCAATGTCGCCATCATTGATAAAAGTATCCTCAGAATCATAACTGGAGTAACCATCTCCAGACTGATCACTCTCAGTCTCAGCAATATCTTCCCCATAAGAATTGCTTTAGATTGTGTTAAGAAAATCATGCATAATGGGGTTTTCTCAATTATCATTTTGTTTTAAGAAATCTAATAAAAAAAAAAGGATACGAATCATCATCATTGATATCACTGTGCTTGTTGAAATGGAAATGGCTTTGGCGGTTGCTGTGATTCAGGTAGTAGCCGCTGAGATAAACACTTCGAGGGCCGTCGACGTTGAAAACAATTGGTTTCTTCTCCTCCTCAAACTCGAGATGGAGTGAGCACGTCTCTGCTCTCTCAGGCAACAGTGAGCATATAAGAATTGGACGACTCTCATGTCCTATAGTACATTTAACCATACTCTTCTTCATCGTAGGCGCATGACTACCGCAATCTGCCAATGTCGCCTGTTCCATGTAAAACAAAAATCAACATCTCTAAACAAAATCTCATGACCAGGGAAAACAAAAACCCCATTAAAGATAACTGATGGGATTCCGAAACATACCTGAGTGATGCAAAGTCTTCCTAGCCCAGTCTTGTTTCGATGAACGTAAGGGTCACTGGGCTTCACTTTCACTCCTGAAAAGAGTAAAACACCAACAACAACAACAGCAACAAAAAATTACTATCTTTTTGAGAGAGAAAGTCCTGATCTCCACACCAAAAGTAAAACTATCTTGAGAGAGAGAGAGAGAGAGAGACCCCAAAAAGTCATTTCCACCGATTCACAGAAGGCAAAATAAAGAATGGCGAACTGGTTGTTAATATATGCAAGGAATGGTGATGAATATTAATTATTAAGAGCAGAGAAAACGAAGCGCCAAAGCACCGACTTACTTTTGGTGATTATAGAGTACTTTTGTTTCCAATGGGATTGGTGATCTATGGTCGTTGGATTTTAGCATTTTTCATTGGGGGAGTTCTAGCCGTTTGATTTGAGCATTTTTTTGGGTAATCAAATCCAATTACTAGAAATCACCAATGAAGTTTATTTTTTGTGTGTAGACCGCTATGGGATGGGCCAAACGTGGACCATGGGATCAATGGGACCCATATGATTGGATCTTTGATCAATCACGTGGACCCCACATGTCTTGTGGGCAAACACACTAAAAGTATCTTGTTGCCAATACTAATTTTGTATCTCATGTGATTGCACTTGATATGGTGTGTTGCAGGCTATTATATTAACCAGTCTCGCAAGTTTCAAACATCATAGATTCCACCGTCCAAAATGCATTTCCTCTCTTGTAGAAGATGAATCAATGGCTGATTTTTTGTGAGGATGATCTCCTCACCATATAGATCAGCCCATTCTGAAATTTCTTATCCCATCAAATGTGGTTTTCAAGTTACACGGAAAAAATAGACGGCCCATAATTCTTCTTCAACTTCTAAACCAGTCTACTAATATCGGAATAATTTGAATTTTTGCGAGGATGATCTCCTCACCATAGAGATCATCCTCACCAAAAATCAGCCATTGATTCATCTTCTATGTGGGTCCGTAAAAGGGAAGAGGGAATACTATTCAATTGCGTGGACCGCGGGCCAAACTGGGATCAAAATGCAAAGCCCAGACCCAGTACTTATAAGAAGCGAAGCCGGGGCTCACGAGCCAGATTTACACCCCTAGCTGCAGCCATTGAAAGATAATCTTTTTAAACTGTGTAACATGCATGACTAAAAATAGCGAAGAAATTGAAGATGGAAACCGGTAAGCGAGAGGAGGGACCAAAATTCCCGTACAAATATGAGAAAACTCTCTTAGCGCCTCATCAAGACTAGAGATTTTTTGGTCTGCACTTTCCAAAAAAATTCACAACTATGCCACTGCCATGAAACGACCAAAATGGATACCTAAACCATGGTTTTAAAAACGGCCGTCGAAACGGTTTTAATGGCTGTTTAAATGGTAACGCTCCAAGCCCGTTTCCGTTAAAACTGTTTAAACACGTGTGGGTGCCGTATTTTCCAGCAAGTCAAAATTGGACACGTATCTCTGGCTTAGCACGTGCGGTTTCAAATACACGACGCGTGTTAAAAGACAGCACGCGAGAGTTAATGCGCTGGAATCATCATCAAGAGCAATAAACTGCCAATCGTGTCGCTCGATTTCCATTACTTGGAAATGCCACGTGTCAGGATTGTTTTATCGACACATGGAAGTGATGCTGACAGAGAATATTAGCGTCTCAGCCTTTAATATGTCGGGAAGTATTCAATCTTGCCCGACATATTGATGAGTCTCATCCCACCGAGATCAACTGGATAGACGGGATCTTTTACAATCTCATCCCGGGAACTCAAGGTTCTCATCCCGGGAAAACTCAAGTATATCATCCCGGGAACTCCAAACATGTCATCCCGGGAACTCATCCTGGCAATTCAAGTATATCATCCCGGGAACTCCAAACATGTCATCCCGGGAACTCATCTTGGCAACTCAGGTATATCATCCCGGGAACTCCAAATATGTCATCCCGGGAACTCATCCTGGTAACTCAAAGTATAGATTCCCGGGAACTCTAAACATCTCATCCCGGGACATCCTCCCGGCAAGGTCAAATTATTGGCTGGATGCATTTATCCCGACAAGGTCATCAGACTTGCTTGACGGGATCTATTTCAATATTATCCCGTCAAAGCCAGATAATGTCAAATGACTTACGTGGCAGGATCTCTTACATACGAGGTAAGTATTCTGAATACCATCGATTTCTTAACTAATGAATATTGGCCACGTGGCAGCTAGTTGAATTATCACGAATTCGACATCACCTTATCTGAACACCTGACACGGAGGATGCCACCTCAGTATTATTTCAGTTATTTCAGGTATAACTGAATCAAGAAAGTCAAAGTTTAAACCGACAGATTCTGTTTTATAACAGAATCTATCTGAGTCATCATTGACTGATAATGACTAGACACGTGGAAGGTGAGTCACGCCAGTTCCAAGGCTATAAATACAAGACCTTCAGAACTGAGAAAAGGATCTTGCTCTCCAGATCCAGATAGCTTAAACTCTGAAATCTTTTACTATTTCCTAAAACCTGTTACATTTCCCAAGCTGACTTGAGCATCGGAGCCTTGTCAACAGGTACAACCAAATCTCATCTGGAGATCATCCTATCCTTCGCAGAGGAGAAAGCAGTTTCATCCTGGAGCATCAGAGTCGTCCGATCATCACCATAATCCGAATCGTCTGACCTCAAAGATTGTGTGGGTTAGATCAGATATTTTTCCCCCACATCTTTTGGCGCCGTCTGTGGGAAACGACTAGAAGTTTTCCGTTCTAAGAGATATTCGATTCGAACAATGGTGGATACCAGACGCACAGGTCTCAGGAGTGGACGAGAGAAGAATCCGACTAGCGATCTCAGAGATGCTATTACGGAGGGGAGAAGAGCGAGAGAATTGGACAATCAGCAGAAGATGATTGCCCAATTGCGCGAAGAGAATGAGGAGTTGAAGCAGCGGATGACTGTTGAACGAACTGGTGATTATACATCTGGTGCAGCAGGGCGTAGTCACCAGGAGAAAAGTCATTTCCATTCAGACAGATCGAATTCAGAGGAATCTGTCTTGCGAAATCCACGTAGTAGACGTGGAGATTCCCATATTCCGCTTCCAGAGAAGCGTCATAAAGCCGAGTCTTCCTGCCAGCGAAGCTCGGATCATATTCAGCCAGAAACCAGGAAGCAGATAGCTGATCTAGTAGCTGAGATGATGGGAAAGAAAGAAACATTGGCTGATAAAATGACAGCAATGGCAACGAGAATTCCTAGAGATTCTCCTTTTACAGAAGAGATACAGGGATACCGTGCCCCAAAATCTTTTTCTTATCCTAAATTTTCGATATTCACAGGAGAGACAAATCCTGTGAATCACGTACTTCGCTTCAGAAAGGCGATGACGATGTGGGAGTTTCAAGACGAACTCCTCTGCAGGATGTTCCCTTCCACTTTAAGCGACGATGTATTGATCTGGTTTAACCAGATAGCCCCCCGACCCATTTCTGACTTCACAAAGTTGAGTACTCTCTTCATCACTCGATATTCTTGCAACAGATTACATAAGAATGATGTCGATGTGCTATTTAATGTACATTGTGATCAGAAAGAAACCTTGCGAGATTTTACAAAGAGATTCCGTACTCTCATGACCACAGTGGAAGACTGTGATGATAAGCATGCCGTTACAGCCTTTCGCAAGGCATTATCCACGAGTTCTGGACTATACATGTCTCTAACGAAGAATAGGCCAGTGAGTATGGAAGCCCTGTTTCTTCGAGTAGAGAAATACTCTAAACTTGAGGACGACACACTCCAGCGAGGCCCAGGAGTGGCTATATCTGTGAATGAAGTGAAGAAGGCCCCGACCTCCAGCAAAATTTCGAAGGGAAAGCAAAAAGCTGTAGCTGAGATCATCACGACGGCAGAGATTCCCGTGAAGGTACCAGAGAAGTCGGGGAGCACGGGGCAGTATCCCCGTCGAGAGAGAAGGATTTTTACATCCTTGAACAAGACCATTAGTCAGATATTTGATCTGATTAAAAACGAGAAGTATCTCCAATATCCCCGACCAATGAGGCCGGATTTGAAGGGAGACAGAGATATGAATCTGTTCTGTGCCTTCCACCAAGAAGCAGGGCACATAACCAATAAATGCTGGGCGCTGAAGCATAAGATTGAGGACCTGATTAACCAAGGCTTTTTGCAACAGTTTATTGCCAGCACGACTGGGGCAGTAGCTGGAGTCGAGGTTCTCAAGAAGGATAAGAACCCCGTTAAACAGCAAGAGCGTGGGTTGGTAATTGATGTGATACACGGGGGAGGACGGCAACTATCCCGTGGAGAGACAGAGAGGGTGGACAGGATTAAAATCAGGAAGGTTGAACACCTGAATGAGATCTTGCACCTGTCAATGGGACCTAGAATCACAGATCCCGTGGAGATGATGGAGAGCACTGACGCAGCGATTTTCTTCTCCGACAAAGATCTCGTGGGAGTAGATCATCCACATTCAGATGCGCTAGTGCTCACTTTGCCTGTAGGTAATTATGAGGTGAAGCGTCTGTTGATTGATCCGGGGAGCTCAGCAGAGATTTTATTTGCAGAGGCTTATCGAAAGATGGGTTTTAACCCGTCAGATCTCATCCAGAGCAATGTTCCTCTGGTCGGATTCAATGGCCAGAGAGAATATGCAAAGGGAAAGATAATTCTGCCAGTAAAGACGGGACCGATCACGTCTATGGTCGAATTTCTTGTTCTAGATACACCATCCCCCTACAACGGCATCTTGGGGAGAGGCTGGATACATGAAGTCAAGGGGGTACCGTCTACTTATCATCAATTGTTCCGATTCCCGACTGCTCACGGGATTATGGAGCTCAAGGGAGATCAGGCCATCTCGGCAAAATGCTATGCCATGGCCCTGAAATCGAAGCAGGTCCCAGTCCTGGAGGATCATCATGGAGGGGGAACTTCGTCCGTAGTTATGGAAAAATAGCAATTAGAGCGCATCCCGGCAAGTCTGGAGCAGACTGCGCTGACCCGGGAAGGTGACATTGAGCAAGGGACAAGTCCCACAGTTGAGGAGACTGATCAGGTTAACCTCGGTAGTGAGGAAAACCCAAAGTATACTTATATCGGGGCTGGATTATCTGCGGAAGAAAAAATATCCTTCACTGATTTTCTCAAATCTTATATGGATGTTTTCGCATGGTCATTTAACGATATGCCGGGTATTTCTCCCGACATTTCCTGCCACCATCTACAGGTAAATAGAGATCATTTACCTGTGAAACAGAGACCTCGGAGGATTGCTCCAGAGAAGCAGCAGGCAGTCCAGGAAGAGATTGATAAACTCCTGGAGGCCGGATTCATCCGCGAAGTCAACAATGCACAATGGTTAGCCAACATAGTGGCTGTTCCGAAGAAGAATGGGAAAATCAGAGTCTGCATAGACTTCACACACTTGAATAAAGCCTGCCCTAAAGATCCATATCCTTTGCCGAGGATTGATCAACTGGTTGACGCAACCTCGGGATATGAGATCTTATCTTTCATGGATGGGTATTCGGGTTATAATCAGATCCCTCTGTATGAGCCAGATCAGGAGATGACAGCCTTCACGACTGATAGGGGCGTCTTTTGTTACAGAGTGATGCCTTTTGGTCTCAAGAATGCGGGAGCCACTTACCAACGTCTCGTTAATAAAATGTTCCATGATATGATTGGCGTGACGATGGAGGTGTATATAGACGATATGATGGTTAAAACAAGGACCCGGGAATTACATCTGGGAGATCTCGGGAAAACGTTTGATCGTCTTCGAGAGTATCAAATGAAACTCAATCCTGCCAAGTGCGTCTTTGGAGTGACCTCAGGGAAATTTCTAGGTTATCTCATTACGAGGCGAGGAATTTGATATTCGCTCAAAAGTGCTTATTTTAAGCACTTATCCTGTTAGCGTTATCGCACTCTCCTACGTAAAACTGCTCTAATTATCCACTTTTCTACGTAAGAGTCTATCTCATTGCGTAAAACACACTTTTCTGGACGAAATGGTATATTTGCATGCATTAAACACATTTTTGGAAGTCTAGATATAAAGCCGTTCTGATTGAGTCTCATTACGCGCTTCTTTTGTCGCAGGAAACCCGATCAGACGGTTCTCAAGACTGGTGGGCCCACAATCAACCTACAATGCCTTTAATCAAAGCATAAAGAGCCAGTGGACTTGGACAAAAAGATGTAGGCCAAAGACGGGAGAGCCAGAGAGTCGGAAAAGCCTGAGAGAAGATTAAGAGAGAAGGAGAGGCAAGCCCTCAAAGAAGAGACTAAGGAGATTAAAGCTTATCAACTAACACAAGATGAGGACTTGCTCAATTGGTAAAGCATGCAGAAGACCAAGTCAAAGACCAAGGTTCAAGCCCCTATACTATCATTTTTCTCTTTATTTTGTAATATTTCTCTCTCTTCTCTCCTCTCTCTCTCCAAACCATCATTCTCTCTCTACTCTTGAATCCACATCATCCGATCCTCTCCCCTCCCTCAATCACTCAATTCTATGGCCTACCTTGGCCAATTTCCATTACTCGATCATCACCGTCCATCTCTACCATGCGATCGCTCAGTCAGTCCCCAATCATCCATTTTACCATCTCATAAATCCAATGGCCCTCATCACTTCATGTTCAATCCTATGGGCCTAAGCCAAGATGAAGTGCGGGCCCGGGCCCATTACCCATGGCCCAGCCATCCAGTGGGACCCACATACCCAACATGGACTGGAAATGGCTGCTAAAGAAGGAAAGAAGAGAATTTTGAAAAGAATTTTTAAAAATCAAACATTTTTCAAAAAGGAATTTTTTGACTCAATCTTTTCAAAAAATGGAGGTATTTACATTTTAGAAACGTGGGTTTCTAAGTTAGGAACCCACGGTTATATACAAAGGTTTTCTAGAAAAAGATATTTTGTGGAAAAGAATTTTTAAAAATCGTGGGATTCTAATCTGGGAACCCACGATTTTACCAAAAAAATGAAGGAGAATCAAAAGATTTTTAAGAAACCGTGGGTTTCTAATGTAGGAACCCACGGTTCCTACCAAAAGATGGAAAATGAGCTTTAAAGAAATAGAAACCGTGGTTCCCATATATAAAGGGTGGAGATATCAAACCCTAGACCCCCCCCCCCCCCCACGTTTTGGAATAAGAAGAATTCCTTCTTCTTGCTGCCATTACGCCCACACCACTAGGCCGTTGCTACCTCCACCATTGCTCCACGTTTTCCTTGAAGGAGAGAGTTCTCTCTTCTTGCTGAAACTCACCAGCCACTACCTATTGCTCCCCACGAGCAACACCATTTGCCTTCCCAGCTCTTGCTCATCACGGTCTGGTTTACACAAACACAGACGTGCCAAAGAGCAGCACATTTGCACTCATCACCGCTTGTCCTTCTTCATCTTTTCTATTACCGGAGTTGCAGTCTGCAACTCCGGTCAACCAACTCCAAAGCAACGTCACCTCTTGTTGCTGGTTCATTCCTATCAAACCAGCATCTCGTGGTTCCCTTCTCCTTGACCCTACAAATCAGATCGGCAAGATCCAATGGCCTGCACCTATTTCACCGCCTCTTGCCATTGATTCCGGCGAGAAGCTCGCCGGAATCTGCACTCCATCTTCAACACTGCAACTCACCTCTGCCGGAACCATCACCAACGTCTCCCACTCACACTCCCACGTTCTCATCTCCTCCACGCCCATTCCATCTTCTCACAAAAGCCCAAGCCGTCACTCCCCATGGCTGGATTCACGTTCCATCTTCCCCCCTTGATACACTCCACCTCTTGAAACCGTTCTTTCCTTCCTTGATATTCATCTTCTCAAGAAAATAAAACCAGAAAAAAAAAAAAAAAAAAAAAAAAAAAAAAAAAAAAAAAAAAAAAAAAAAGAGTAAAGAAGAATGAAGGTGGGAAGAGGTAAAGCTTCTTGTCTTTAGTTGCTGCCCATCCTTGCTGATTCGTCTCCACTCCAAGGTAAGAGTTCTCTTCTCTCTCTAGATCTCTCCACTTTCTCTCTCCCCCATATTTTCTCTCTCTAGGATAGCCTTCTTCGATGTTTCTCTCTCTACATTTTCTCATTTCTCTCTCTAATTTTTATGGTTTTCTAGGTTAATTTTTGAATTTAGTTTGATTTTGTAAGACTCATTGAGGATGAATAAAATTATTATTTTTGCATTTGTTAGTTTACTTTTGTGTTTTTGATTATTTGTGGTAATTTCTCTCTCTAAAAATCACTAAGAATGTTTTAAATCCATCACCATTCTCACCTCTCCATGTTTTCTTGATAAAAATCCGTCATTTCATGTCGTTGAATTACGCAAACTAACCCCGAGTGCGGATCGACATCCGACACGAGCCACTGTACAACCCTGTGATTTTTGCAGGATTTGAGTGAAAAAGAATAGGATAATTACAAATATTGTTGAGATCTAGGATTTCCGAAACCAACGACGCGGAAAAATCCTACTTTCAGAATTGAAGCTAATCCCGAACAGATCAGGGCTTTAACAGATATGCCTTCACCGAAGAACAGGAAGGAAGTCCAAAAGCTTGCCGGGAGAATAGCAGCATTGAATCGCTTCATAGCGAGATCGTCAGATAGATGCAGACCTTTATTCAGGCTCTTGAAGAAGAATGGAAGATTTGACTGGACTGAAGAGTGTGATGAAGCCTTTCAAAAGCTCAAACATTATCTCTCACAACCTCCGATTCTTTCTAAACCTGATCAAGGGGAGCCTCTGGGTCTTTATTTGGCTACCACAGATGAATCCATTAGCGCCGTTCTCTTCCGTGAGCTCGATCGGGAAGAACGACCAGTATATTTCACCAGTAAGACTTTGATTGGGGCAGAAACGAGATATGCCACAATCGAGAAAGCTGCTTTGGCTTTGATTTATGCTTCGAGACGTCTTAAACCCTACTTTGAAGGCAGGACTATTACGGTTTACACAGAGCATCCTTTGAAATCTATACTCGGTAAGATCGATTTGTCAGGGAGAATGGCTAAATGGGCCATTTATTTGGCTCAATACGACATTCAGTTCTCACCAAGAACATCTGAGAAGGGACATGCCTTGGCAGGGTTTTTGGCCGACTTCCCAGTTCAAGATGTGGCAGACACTGGGGGCGAGGACAGAGAAGTTCTTCCACTTCCCGAGATGCCAGAGATGTTGAATCCCAAGACGGGATGGAGATTGTTTACTGATGGATCAGCCAATGAGAACGGATCAGGTGTAGGAGTCGTTCTGGTCACACCTGAGAATACTAGATTGGAAAAATCTGTTAAATTCGGGTTCGTGGCATCCAATAACGAAGCAGAATATGAAGCAATGATTTCGGGACTCCAGACAGCACTTGATCTCGGGATAACAGACATTACCGCTTATACTGATTCACAGCTGGTCGTCAGTCAGTTTGCTGGGACATATCTAGCCCGAGATGAGAGGATGGCAGCTTATTTAGATATTGTTCAACATTTGGCTGAGCGATTTGGTAACATAAAAATTCATCAGTTACCAAGGATGGAAAATCGGCATGCTGATGCTTTGGCCTATTTATCTACTATGATGGGAGGGGCTGAATCAAGAACTATATCCGTGGACTATCAGGAATTTCCGAGTATTCATTCACCTATTGAAGTTTATCTGGCCCCGGTGGAGGTTGATCATGAGCCAAGTTGGATGGACGATTTTCGAAGGTATTTACAGCATGGAGAACTCCCTTCTGGGAGAGATGCCGCAAAGAGAATTCAGAGGCTTGGGAGAAGGTATATCATGGTAGGCCAAGATCTCTACAGGAAATCAGCATCAGGTCCTCTCCTTAAATGTCTTACCCCCAGAGAATCTCAGCAAGTTCTTCTTGAGATACACGCGGGGGAATGTGGAAATCACTCGGGGGCGAGGACCTTGGCACATAAAGCTCTCAGCCAAGGTTATTTTTGGCCCTACATGCAGAAAGATGCCAAGTTGCTGGTGAAGAAATGTGAGAAGTGTCAGAAATATTCTCCATTGATAAAGGTTCCCGCCGAAGAGCTGCATCCTGTATTCAGTCCATGGCCATTTGCGAAATGGGGACTAGATATAATGGGACCATTCCCGACAGCCCCAGGGAATGTGAGATTCTTATTGGTGGCCACGGATTACTTCACAAAGTGGATCGAGGCAGTGCCGTTAGTTCAGGTACAGTCTTCGCATGTGAAGAGGTTCTTATGGGAGAATATCATCTGCCGGTTCGGCATTCCAGAAGAGATAGTCACAGATAACGGAACCCAATTTGATTCCACCGAGGTGAAAGCTCTGTGTCAGGCTTTGAATATAAAGAAAAGACTATCTGCCCCAAGATACCCCCAGAGTAACGGACTTGCCGAGAGAGCAAATCGAGTTATACTCGAAAACTTGAAGAAGAGGTTAGATCGAGCAAAAGGAAAATGGACGGAAGAATTATCAGGAGTACTCTGGGCATATCGAACTACCCCGAGAAGAACTACTGGGGAATCTCCATTTTCTCTGGCTTATGGATCAGAGGCAGTAATCCCTACAGAAGTTGTTATCCCGACATCTCGGACTCAGGCTGTCAATACTGGGCAGAATGAAGGAATATTGGCTCGGGACAATGACTTGTTAGAAGAGCGTCGGGAGCAGGCAGTTGTGAGATTGGCTAATTATCAGCAAACTATCAAACGGTCATATGATCGCCGCGTCAGACGCAGGACCTTCAAAGTTGGAGATTTGGTACTGAGAAAAGTATTTGACAATACAAGGGAGCCCGGGAGTGGCAAATTGGGGGCCAATTGGGAAGGTCCTTACCTTATTGACAGGATTGGGCAGAACGGGGCTTATTACTTGAAGACACAAGACGGAGATGTATTTGAAAGACCGTGGAACGCATTTAATATGCGAATTTTCTATCAATAAAGATGGTTCGAAGTTTCTCATACAAGATGCATCACGTCGATTACAAAGTCCTAAGCCGGGAGTTACAAACCGGAAGGCCGGGATGATCTGAAATTCTAAGTCATGCGACTGGAATTGAGGAGATTCACGTCGAATACAAAGTCCTAAGCCGGGAGTTACAAACCGGAAGGCCGGGATGATCTGAAATTCTAAGTCATGCGACTGGAATTGAGGAGATTCACGTCGAATACAAAGTCCTAAGCCGGGAGTTACAAACCGGAAGGCCGGGATGATCTAAAATTCTAAGTCATGCGACTGGAATTGAGGAGAATCACGTCGATTACAAAGTCCTAAGCCGGGAGTTACAAACCGGAAGGCCGGGATGATCTAAAATTCTAAGTCATGCGACTGGAATTGAAGAGATTCACGTCGAATACAAAGTCCTAAGCCGGGAGTTACAAACCGGAAGGCCGGGATGATCTAAAATTCTAAGTCACGCGACTGGAATTGAGGAGAATCACGTCGATTACAAAGTCCTAAGCCGGGAGTTACAAACCGGAAGGCCGGGATGATCTAAAATTCTAAGTCGTGCGACTGGAATTGAGGAGAATCACGTCGATTATAAAGTCCTAAGCCGGGAGTTACAAACCGGAAGGCCGGGATAATCTAAAATTCTAAGTCATGCGACTGGAATTGAGGAGAATCACGTCGAATACAGAGTCCTAGCCGGGAGCCTTGGATTCTTATCAATCTTGGCTTCTTGCCTTGATAAGAGTCCAAGTATACAAACCGGAAGGCCGGGATGATCTAAAGATTCTAAGTCATGCGACTAGAATTAATAAGATTCTCGTCATTTATAAAATCCAAGTGAGATTAATTGATCATGAAATCCTAGCCGGGATAATACAAGTTGATTCCCGACAAACCTATATTCCTGACTAGGATTATTGAGTTTTAACACATTGAATTCATAATTTTATAAGTATTCAGTTCATGCAATAACAGAAAAAGTATTCTATTATATTGAAAAGCCTTAAACGGCATTTACAATTGTAAACCCAAGGGGTTAGTTACAAAAATCAGGAAAGTGTCACATCCTGCCCGCCGACCGGCTGAGTGACAGGATATACTGTGACATCCCCTCCTGGAGTCACCATGTCTGTCTGAGAAGAGGCTGGAACAACTTCAGGTGCCGGGATGGTTGGAGATGGTTCTCGGGGAACTTCTGTTGAAATTATTGTCCCGACAAGTGGTTCAGGCTGAACTATATTTTCAACAGGATCTTCATCTCCTTCTTCTTCCATCATGGCTTCACATTTGGCGAAGCCTTCCCGGTATCCCTTGTCGTAAGATTCTTGTTGGAGGGCATCAGATGCCTGTTTGGTTTCATCCCTCTCAACGGTCATCTTTTCCAGATCTTGTTGCAGGCGACTGGCTCCTTCCTTGAATTTTGCATACTCCGCCTTGACTTTAATCAAGTTATCTTCAGCTTTTTTCTTTGAAGCAAGAGCTTCAAGAGCCAATTTTCTCTCCATTTCAGCCTTGGTCTTTGAAACTTCGGCAGAGAGAGTGGCTGCTTGAATTTGCTCCTCGGCCAATTGAAGTTTAGCTTCGGATGCACTTGATTTTTCGACAAGGGCAGTATAATTTTGGAGGAGATCACCAAGATAATCCCTCAGACCTACGTAGGCATGGATGCTCTGCAGACAGAAGGAACTGTTAGAATATATTGGAAGAATTCATCAGAGAAAGCAGTACAAAAAAAAAAAAAAAAAAAAAAAAAAAAAAAAAAAAAAAAAATTTCTTACCTCCAGGAGGGAACGACTGAGAACTTCACAGGGCACTTTTGGGGAAGGCATGTCAATATAACGCAACCTGTCCCGTGGAAGACAGATTCGTTCGATCACGTCGCAGCCACCCCAGCGTCAGCAATGGAGCTTTGCTCCGAGATGGGCTGCCCATTAGGCAAGCAACCAGCATTCATGATGTATGGTTCTACGCCATCGAAATCCCGTAGACCTGCAATGGGGTTATCTTGTCGCCACAATTCTTTCAGTGTAACCCATGTATCAATTAAATCAAATACTGTACCAGACGGGAATGAAGGAGAACGAATGTGCTCACCAATTGAATGACTGGGCCCGGCAGTGTCTGTTGGATGAGAGGTTGATGGAGGGGTAGATATTGATTGAAGCTCTGGAGAAGGAAGAAATCCAGGAGGAGATCGCATAGTGGCGATCGAAGGAGAAGCAGAAGGTATGGCAGCTACCGCAGGAGAATCTGGGGCCTCAGAAGGTTGAGTTGATGAGGAACCACCAGCCACCGCAGTAGTTACGATACCCTCCCGAGTCAGCGATGCCTCTAATTCAGGAGCTAGTCCCTTGACCAGTTTTCTTTTCTTCCTTGGCACCAAAGTTGGGACAGCAAAGGTATCCTTCCTCATCTCGGCCATTCTACCCTCCATCTGCATAGGAGGTAACAAGTTAGATGATCACATAAGAATATGAGTTAGACATCAGCTATAGAAGAATATACCTCTGCCTCTTCCAACCGGACAAGTTCCCGGGCAAAATCATTCAGAGGTTCTTGTCGACCATCTGGATGTCTGAAGAATTCGGCCACGGGGTAAGGAGCAGCCGTGACCCGACTTGTTGGGGGATTTACATGGGCTGGCGTGCTATGAGTTTGGCGAGGTCTCTTTATTAAGGGGATGTCGGGACTTATATCCTCCTCTTCCCGAGACACTTCATCCCTTGCAGTAATCTCCACAGCAGGACGCTTACGCGAATAGTCGGGAGCCGTTATCCGCAGGTCCCGTGAAATGACAGGAGTGGGAGCTGAGGATCTTTTATTTTTGTCAATTAGCCCCGCCAGGGACCATTGCTTTACTACCTTGGGGATTTTCCTCAAGATATATTTGACCTTGTCCTCTATATCCTGAGGATATTTCCAGGGATGTCTGGTATAGTCTACAGCAGAGAAGAGAGGAAATTGATCAATAGACTGATTAACTAAATCTAAAGGAGATTGACGGGATATAAAGAGGAGCTTACCCGACAAGTTAAAGCTTGTGCGGACTCTATGGCTGCTGGAGCTCCCCTCCACACGCTCGTCAAATTCCCAAGATCCAGTCACCAGCAGAGGATCAGAGTGCCATCCCTTATGACTATCGGGCAGGCTCTCAACTATCTTCTGATTTTTATTCCGGGCAGCTACCGACCAGAACATATCAGTATCGAAGGAGTCTGGGCATCTCCTCAAAATGTACAGATAATCGATCTCGGAGAGACCGATCTGGTATTTACTCGTAGAGTTGAAATACTCTATCCTATTGATCAGACGCCAGAAATTTTCGTGCATCTGGCCGGGAGCCCGGTCGTAGAACCAGAGGACTTCCCTCACTAAAGGAGTCAGAGGTAGGGTTAACCCGAACTTCAATTGAAGCCGAGTGATACTTATTTCGCCAGGGTTGGTATTTTCCCCATGACGAGAACCGATATTAACAAAAACAGAAGAAGGAATGGCAAATTCTTTTCTCAAACCTACAATATAAGGGTCATTCCCATAAGTTGGGACCCTGACGATTACTTGAGGAATTATTGGTTCCTCCCTATATACATCTACTTCTCTATCCAACGAATCAGAGGATAATTGCTCCTCTACATCAACACTGGTTTCTACTGGTTCTCTGGGAACCATTTCTTCGGTATCTTCAAGAACCCTTTTACCCCTAGCCATTTGAAGAAGAAGATGAAGAAGAAAATGAAAGTATACGAGAGGGGATGGCAGATGAGAGAAAAGTACCGTTACAGTCTGGAAGCAGCGAACAGAGGAGATACAGGTGAAGAACTGCTTGAGCTTGGAGCTTGAAGTATTGCAGAGCACAGACCAGGGCGAAGAAATGAAAGAAAGCGGTGAATAAACCTTTTATAGGCAAAGATCTGGTTATATCAAACCAGCAGTTTGGCTATATCAAATCTCGGGCGCCAAAACTCAAAAGATTGGTTACTCGACGGTTCGGTTACCTATTCCCTCGAGTACTGTACCCATCAATCATTCCATTCGACGACGTACATTGGGCAGCACGTTGCTACGGACACGTATCATGAATACAGCAAACAGTAAGCGCAGTATTAAATGCGGAGGAAAGTGATCGATTGGTTATTTCATGATCCAACGGCTAAGAAACAGATATGAAACGTGGATGGCCAAGATCTTTTTCAGAAGATACGACGGTCAGTTATCGATCTTCTCAAAAAGGGGGGCGATGTGGGTGCCGTATTTTCCAGCAAGTCAAAATTGGACACGTATCTCTGGCTTAGCACGTGCGGTTTCAAATACACGACGCGTGTTAAAAGACAGCACGCGAGAGTTAATGCGCTGGAATCATCATCAAGAGCAATAAACTGCCAATCGTGTCGCTCGATTTCCATTACTTGGAAATGCCACGTGTCAGGATTGTTTTATCGACACATGGAAGTGATGCTGACAGAGAATATTAGCGTCTCAGCCTTTAATATGTCGGGAAGTATTCAATCTTGCCCGACATATTGATGAGTCTCATCCCACCGAGATCAACTGGATAGACGGGATCTTTTACAATCTCATCCCGGGAACTCAAGGTTCTCATCCCGGGAAAACTCAAGTATATCATCCCGGGAACTCCAAACATGTCATCCCGGGAACTCATCCTGGCAATTCAAGTATATCATCCTGGGAACTCCAAACATGTCATCCCGGGAACTCATCTTGGCAACTCAGGTATATCATCCCGGGAACTCCAAATATGTCATCCCGGGAACTCATCCTGGTAACTCAAAGTATAGATTCCCGGGAACTCTAAACATCTCATCCCGGGACATCCTCCCGGCAAGGTCAAATTATTGGCTGGATGCATTTATCCCGACAAGGTCATCAGACTTGCTTGACGGGATCTATTTCAATATTATCCCGTCAAAGCCAGATAATGTCAAATGACTTACGTGGCAGGATCTCTTACATACGAGGTAAGTATTCTAAATACCATCGATTTCTTAACTAATGAATATTGGCCACGTGGCAGCTAGTTGAATTATCACGAATTCGACATCACCTTATCTGAACACCTGACACGGAGGATGCCACCTCAGTATTATTTCAGTTATTTCAGGTATAACTGAATCAAGAAAGTCAAAGTTTAAACCGACAGATTCTGTTTTATAACAGAATCTATCTGAGTCATCATTGACTGATAATGACTAGACACGTGGAAGGTGAGTCACGCCAGTTCCAAGGCTATAAATACAAGACCTTCAGAACTGAGAAAAGGATCTTGCTCTCCAGATCCAGATAGCTTAAACTCTGAAATCTTTTACTATTTCCTAAAACCTGTTACATTTCCCAAGCTGACTTGAGCGTCGGAGCCTTGTCAACAGGTACAACCAAATCTCATCTGGAGATCATCCTATCCTTCGCAGAGGAGAAAGCAGTTTCATCCTGGAGCATCAGAGTCGTCCGATCATCACCATAATCCGAATCGTCTGACCTCAAAGATTGTGTGGGTTAGATCAGATATTTTTCCCCCACAACACGTTTTATCGTTTTTGAATAAAATGGCCATTTTTTTTGTTTTAAAGGCCGTTAAAATCGTTTAAACAGCCATTTAATTCTGAAATATTTTGTTAAAAAAATGGGCGTTAAATCCGTTTAATTCCGTTAAAATCTATTTAATTTCCATTAAAATCCGTTAAATTCCATTTTTTTTTTTTTGCAAAATTTGAATTTCAGAGCCATTTTTTCCATTAAAATCCGTTTAATTTCATTTTTTTCCATTTCTTTCTATTTTTTTCCATTTTTGCCCCTGGCCGTTTCAATCCGTTTTAACGGCCGTTTAAACGGTAACGCCTCCAGTCCGTTTATAACCGTTAAAACGGCCTCCTTTAAACCTTGACCTAAACTAATTTGTCACTCATTACGTCCTTTTCTTCATTGAGATTGTTCTTTTAAGTCATGGTTTAAAAAACTGCTGATATAACGAAAAAAATGGCCGTTATAACGGATTCAGACATCCCCCATTATGTTATGTACCATTTTAAAGTTCAGAAAATAACGGCCATTATAACAAAAATAATGACCGTTAAAAAATTGTTAAAAAAATATGTTATTTTTGTTTTTTCTGTTATAAATTTGATTGAAAATTTGAAATTCAAATTTTGAATTTTAGCGCCGTTTTTTTTTTCCATTATTTTTGTTATTTTCCCATTTTTTCCCTTGTGCGTTACAATCCGTTATAATGGATAAAATGGTAATGCCCCCAGTCCGTAATAACGGCCTTTTTAAACCTTGCTTGAAACTTTTAATCTTTATTCGGGGTTTAAGAAAACTAAAAAATGTGATTAACACAAAACCATACACAACCAACATTCCCCAAGCCAATTACTCTACTAAACTAGAAAAGAACGAAAAAAAAAGGGCGAGAACTTTACTTTGTGTAGCCAACCATGATGCGAACCTCCTCAAACTGATCCTAAACTAATTCTCTTCCTTCTCTATGTTTACTTGAGAATTTTGGAGTTAGTCCTAGCCTTTTGACCTAGACCCCTTATTCTTCTTAAGAGAGGTCTGAAATTTCTTTAGAATGAATGAAGTAACCTCTATTTATATATATTTTTGGAATGAATGAAATAACCTCTATTTATATGTTTGGCATAATCATCCAGTGTTCTTCATTGGCATCAGGGCCTTCACATTCTAACGCTTGCATAAGGGCAACAGCCCTACCCCTCTAACGAAATACAGTGTCATAGAACTCTAAGCGAAAGGATAACTCATCTTTCAAATCGTCTCACTTGTGCCCAGCCGGTGTCACCCAACCCTAGGGGGTCTGCCACCACTCTAAAACCACAATGTCCATCTCAAATAACATCTTTGACTTGCGTAATGTAGGGTTGGAAAACTTCTGGGAATGTATCCACATACGGTAATCTTCCACTTTCTCGCACTTCTACCTTAAGAGCCCTAGTGCGGTGTACTTTCAATTTTTTTTTCTGCTTCTTTTTATTGTCTTTTGCATACTCAAATGCTGATGGATCACTTTTGGTAGATGAATCTACCTTTGCTCTTTTATTTACCAACCAACTTTTTGGCATGCCCTTGGTATTTGTCTTCACTATTGGCTCAAGCAACCCAGTTGTAGACGGGTTACCTAATTCATTCAACTGCTTCAAAAGATGGAGTTGTACATCTTGAATTGCTCCTTCAACTCTTTGTTTAAACATCTCAAACTCTGATGTGTAGTCTAGGTCTTCTACTTGGACAGTAGGTATAGTAGAAAGCCTCAACCAATATTGTGGATGGACAAGCGACGGAGGTATGGGCTGACTTTGTACTGGACGATCTCATACGCACACGGCAACCCATGTGTACGACAAAGGTCACAACCATATACGTGAGCATCTATACCAATAGACTCAGCTCTTTTTTTCTCTTGAAGTATCATATCAAGTGTAGACTTGGAAATAATTCTCTTCAGATTCTTATACAAAGCTGGTCTAAATTAACGTATCACTGTGTTTATACTTTTCTGAAATGATTCCTTTATATCAGTGTGTTCATAATAGCCAACGAGGACTCAAAATCTCCTACTGACGATCCCAAATGTCTATTCAATTTTGTGTGAGCACTTTTAGCTCTATTTGTCATATTGTTGTTATACTATGATCATCATGTCATTTCATATAGGAGTGCTGAAAGTAGAGTTTTTCTGCGTCGTTGGTTACGAAAACCCTAGAATCAACACATTTGTAATTAATCCGAGTTTTTAACCCTACAAAAATATGAACTTTGTATAGGGATTCTTGTCGGATGTCGATCCATGTAATACCCTGAACTTTTGTTATAGGGTATTATAGTAAATTCACCAAACCCGAAACTTTTTCAGACTCTTATTATTATTTTTATGGTTTAATACCATTGTTGAGTATGTGTATTTAATTTGGTTTCATTCTGACAATTTTGAAAACCTGCTATTTTTTAAACTCGCTCTTTAAGGCTAAATTCCTGCTAAAAATAATGAATCATAACTTGCAGGGGATTTTTTCTTGCCGCAACTAACATTCTAGAACTTTTATAAAAAAATTAATTTTGTGGGCCCGAGACACCAAAAATATTCCTATTTTATCATTTCCAGCTTACCCGAAAAATTTGGAACCTTTCTTGAGACATAAAAACCCTAGCGGGAGATTTTTGGAGATTTTGACAAAAATAGTATTTTCATAATTTTTAAACTTTTCTACCATTCTCATGTGTTTTAAAAATAATATTTAATTATATTTTATTTATTTAATAGGAGTGTGGGACCCACGAATCACTTTCGGATCATTCCGATGTCATTTGACATTTTTCGAGGCTTTGAACTTTTTTGTAATTTTTGTGTATTTAGACTATTTTATGTGATTTATGTGTGTGCCACATGTCAATACCTTATTATATGAACTTTTAAATTATATAATATAGTTTAATTAAATTAATTTATAATTATTTGTGTTATGATTGTTGGGTTGGCCCGTATGGCCAATTTAGAGGTCTTTTGGGCTTAATAATATTATTAAATAAAGCTTAGTTGATGTATATAGGCCTTGGGCCCATTTCTAACCCATTAGTAGTATAAAATATATGTTTTTGAGGGTTGAAAAGGTCATCCCTTTGATAGTTACGAATTTCACTAATATAGAAACCCTAATCCTTCCCTAAACCTATTTATGAAAACCCTAAAGTTTTAGAAACTTTCACAAACCCAACTCCATTGAAGAATAGAGAAAGCTCCATTAAACCTTCATCCGGGCACCTATCGCACTCGAGCAAGAAGGGAGAATTGACGGGGACTCTGAATGGAAGAACATAACTCGAGGAGAGGACGATCAGACGACTTTCAAATTTGAAGAAACTTTTGATTTTCATTAAAGTTCAAGAAACTTTGAGGTAAGTGTGTTTGATCCATCCTATACTTGCTTTTCTTCAAGATTTTGTTTTTCTTTCATTAGATAATGGTTGATACTCATTATAAATTAATTTCAACAATATTTACTTTATTCTTATTGGGTTGATCTTTATTTGGGCCACCATGATGGGTTTGGCCATGGTTTCTTTTACACCTATAACGGATGACTATGTTCTTTATCATTTTTGTTATATTCTTATAAATTAAATATTTTTATAATTATTTTTCCCAAATACCTCTATGAATCTATTTTTCAAAACCGTTTAGTTTGTATTTTTTTAATTTACATTTATTTAATTATAAGTTTTCTAAGTTGTTGGACTTTACAAAATAACCCAGAATTTCAAATTTTACATGGCCCACTTCACTTGGGATTTCGATCTATATTTTTAACCTAAATATTTTTCTAATTATTTTTCATGGATACTGTGGGTGCCGTATTTTCCAGCAAGTCAAATAATGTGGGTGCCGTATTTTCCAGCAAGTCAAATATTGACGCGTGTCACTAGCTTAGCACGTGCTGTCATAAAAAGATGATGCGTGTTAATAGACAGCACGCGAGAGTAAATGCGCCGGAGGCATCATCAAGAGCCATAAATTGCCCATCGTGTCACACGATTTCCATTAATTGGAAGTGCCACGTGTCAAGATGGAATGATCGACACATGGAAGTGATGCTAACAGAATACATTAACGTCTTAGCCTTTAATATGTCGGGAAGCATTCAATCTTGCCCGACATATTTATTGTTGAATCTCGTCCCGACAAGGTCAACATACTTGACGGGATCTATCTCAATCGGATCCCGGCAAGATCACATGACTGGCTGGATGCATTCATCCCGACAAGGTCAGCAGACTTACTCGACGGGATCTATCTCAATCGCATCCCGGCAAGATCAAATGACTGGCTGGATGCATATATTTCGACAAGGTTAGCAGACTTACTTGACGAGATCTATTACAATCTCATCCCGGCAAGGTCATATGGGGTCAATAGACTTACATGACAGGATCTCTTACGAACAAGGTAAGTATTCTGAACATCATCAGTTTCTTAACCTATGAATATTAGCCACCTGGCAGCTAGTTGAATTATTACGATTTTGACATTCCTTTATCCGAATACCTGACACGAAGGATGCCACCTCAGTATCACTTCAGTTATTTTAGGTATAACCGAATTAAGGAAGTCAACCATAAGATTCTATTTTATAACAGAATCCATCCGAGTCATCATTGACTGATAATGACTAGACACGTGGAAGGTGAGTCACGCCAGTTCTAAGGGTATAAATATGAGACCCTCGAGACTGAGAAGAAGATCTTGCTCTCTAGATCTAGATAGCCTAAACTCTGAAACCTTTTAAATTTTTGTGAAACCTGTTACATTTCCTAAGCTGACTTGAGCGTCGGAGCCTTGTCAACAGGTACAACCAAATCTCATCTGGAGATCATCCTATCCTTCGTAGAGGAGAAAGCAGTTTCATCCTGGAGCATCAGAGTCGTCTGATCATCACCAAAATCTGAATCGTCTGACCTCAAAGATTGTGTAGGTTAGATCAGATATTTTTCCCCCACATCTTTTGGCGCCGTCTGTGGGAAATGAGAAGAAGTTTTCCGTTCTAAGAGAGATTCGATTCGAGTAATGGTGGATACCAGACGCACATGCCTCAGGAGTATGAGAGAGAAGAATCCTCCCAGCGATCTCAGAGATGCTATCATGGAGGGCAGAAGAGCGAGAGAACTGGACAATCAACAGAAGATGATTACCCAGTTGCGCGAAGAGAATGAGGAGTTGAAGCAACGGATGACAGTTGAATGAACTGGTGGCTATATATCTGGTACAGCCAGACATAGTCATCATCAGAAGAGTCATTTCTAGTCAGACAGGTCAAATTCAGAGGAATCTATCCTGCGGAATCCATGGAGCAGACATGGGGATTCACAAATCCCACTTCCGGAGAAGCGTCATAAGGCCGAGTCTTCCTATCAACGAAGCTCGAATCATATTCAACCCGAAACCAGGGAGTAGATTGCTGATCTGGTAGTTGAGATGATGGGAAAGAAAGAAACAGTGGCTGATAAGATGATTGCAATGGCGACGAGAGTTCCCTGAGATTCTCCTTTCATAGAAGAGATACAGGGATATCGTGCCCCATAATCTTTCTTGTATCCCAAATTTTTGGTATTCACAGGGACTACAGATCCCGTGAATCATGTACTTCACTTTAGGAAAGCGATGACAATGTGGGAGTTCCATGATGAACTCCTTTGCAGAATGTTCCCTTCTACCTTGAGTGATGATGCATTGATCTGGTTTAACCAGATAGCTCCACGGACCATCCCCGATTTCACCAAGTTGAGCACCCTCTTCATTACTCGATATTCGTGCAATAGATTGCATAAGAATGACATCGACGTGTTGTTCAACGTACGTTGTGATCAGAAGGAGACATTGTGGGATTTCACAAAAAGATTCCGTACTCTCATGACCACAGTGGAAGATTGTGATGATAAACACGCCGTTATAGCCTTTCGGAAGGCATTGCCTACAGGTTCTGGACTATATACGTCCTTAACCAAGAATAGGCCGGTAAGTATGGAAGCCTTGGTCCTTCGAGTTGAAAAGTATTCTAAGCTCGAAGATGACACTCTCCAACGTGGCCAAGGAGTGGCCATAGCAGTGAATGAAGTGAAGAAGACTCCAGCGTCTAGCAAAATTTCGAAGGGAAAGCAGAAGGTTGCTACTAAGGTTACGACAGCAGAGATTCCCGAGAAGAAATCAGAGAAGTCGGGAAGTACTGCTCAATATCCTCGTCGGGAGAAGATAATTTTTACAATGTTGAACAAGACTCATAGTCAGATCTTTGATCTGATTAAGAACGAGAAATATCTCCAATATCCCAGACCAATGAGGCCGGACTTGAAGGGAGATAGAGATATGACGAAGTTCTGTGCCTTCCACCAGGAAGCTGGGCACATAACAGATAAATGCTGGGCGCTGAGGCACAAGATTGAGGATCTAATTACCCAGGCTACTTGCAACAGTTTACTGCCAGCGCAACTGGGGCAGTAGATGGAGTCGAGGTCCCCAAGAAAGATAAGAACCCCGTTAAACAGCAAGAACGCGGGTTGGTGATTGACGTTATACACAGGGGAGGACGACAGCTATCCCGTGGAGAGACGGAGAGGGTAGACAAGATCAAAATCAGGAAGGTTGAACACCTGAACGAGATCCTGCACCTATCAACGGGTCCTAGAATGACAGACCCAGTGGAGATGATGGAGAGTACTGATGCAGCTATTTTCTTCTCCGACAAAAATCTCGTGGGAGTAGATCATCCACATTTGGATGCATTAGTACTCACCTTGCCTATGGGCAATTACGAGGTGAAGCGTCTGCTAATAGATCCAGGTAGCTCAGCCGAGATTCTGTTTGTAGAGGCTTACAAGAAGATGGATTTTAACCCATCAGATTTTATCCAGAGCAATGTTCCCCTGATTGGGTTTAGTGGCCAGAGAGAGTATGCTTTGGGAAAGATAATTCTACCAGTAAAGAAGGGGCCAATCACGTCTATGGTGGAATTCCTTGTTCTAGATACACCATCCCCCTATAATGGTATTTTGGAAAGAGGATGGATACATGAGGTAAAGGGTGTACCTTCCACATATCATCAATTGTTCAGATTCCCGACTGATCACGGGATTATGGAGCTTAAAGGAGATCAAGCCATCTCAACAAAATGTTATGCCATGGCCCTTAGACCGAAGAGTGTCCCAGATCAGGAGTATCTTCATGAAGAGGGGACTTCATCTGTGATTGCTGAACAATAGCAATCAGAGCGCATCCCGGCAAGTCTACTGCAGACTGCGCCGAGCCGGGAAGGTGGTAATGTTAAATTTGAGCAAGGAACCATTCCAACGGTAGAAGAGACTGACCAGATCAACCTCGATAGTGAAGAAGATCCAAAGTATACTTTTATTGGGGCTGGTTTATCTATCGAAGAGAAGATATCCTACACTGACTTTCTAAAATCTTACATGGATGTTTTCGTATGGTCATTCGACGATATGCAGGGTATTCCTCCCGACATCTCTTGTCATCATTTACAGGTAAATAGTAGACATTTACCTGTGAAGCAAAGACCTCGAAGGATTGCTCCCGAAAAGCAACAAGCAGTTCAAGAGGAGATTGATAAACCCCTAAAGGCCGAGTTCATTCGTGAAGTTAACAATGCTCAATGGTTGGCCAACATAGTGGCTGTTCCAAAGAAGAATGGGAAGATCAGAGTTTGCATAGACTTCACCCATTTGAATAAGGCCTGCCCTAAAGATCCATATCCCTTGCCGAGGATTGATCAACTTGTCGACGCCACCTCAGGATATGAAATCTTGTCTTTCATGGATGGGTTCTCGGGCTACAATCAGATTCCATTATATGAGCCAGATCAGGAGATGACGGCCTTCACAACTGATAGGGGCGTCTTTTGTTATAAAGTGATGCCTTTTGGCCTCAAAAATGCAAGAGCCACTTATCAGCACCTCGTCAATAGAATGTTCCATGACATGATTGGCGTGACAATGGAAGTATATATAGATGATATGATGGTTAAAACGCAGACTCGGGAACTTCATCTGGGAGATCTCGGGAAAACATTCGACCGTCTACGAGAATACCAAATGAAGCTCAATCCTGCCAAATGCGTCTTTGGAGTGACCTCTGGGAAGTTTCTAGGTTATCTCATTACAAGACGAGGAATTGAAGCTAATCCCGAGTAGATCAGGGCCTTGACAGAAAAGCCTTCACCAAATAACAAAAAGGAAGTCCAAAAGCTGGCCGGGAGGATAGCAGCATTGAATCGCTTCATAGCGAGATCGTCAAATAAATGCAGACCTTTATTCAGGCTCTTGAAGAAGAATGGGAGGTGTTATTGGACGAAGGAATGTGATGAAGCCTTTCAAAAGCGTAAACGCTATCTCTCCCAACCTCCAATTCTTTCTAAACCTGATCAAGGGGAGCCTCTAAGTCTCTATTTGGCTACTACTGATGAATCTATCAGCGCCGTCCTCTTCCGTGAGCTCGACCGAGAAGAACGGCCAGTATATTTTACCAGTAAAACTCTTATTGGAGCAGAGACAAGATATGCCACAATCGAGAAAGCTGCTCTTACTTTGATTTATGCTTCTAGGCGTCTTAAACCCTACTTCGAAGGAAGAACTATTACGGTCTACACAGAGCATATTTTGAAATCTATACTCGGTAAGATCGATTTATCAGGAAGAATGGCTAAATGGGCCATTTATTTGGCTCAGTATGACATTCAGTTCTCACCAAGGACGTCCGAGAAGGGACATGCCTTAGCCGGGTTTTTGGCTGATTTTCCAGTTCAAGATGTGGCAGATACTGGGGGTGAAGACAGAGAAGTTCTTCCACTTCCCGAGATGCCAGAGATGTTGAATCCTAAGACAGGGTGGAGGTTGTTTACTGATGGATCGGCCAGCGAAAGTGGATCGGGTATAGGAGTTGTTCTGGTCACACCCGAGAACACTAGATTGGAAAAATCTGTTAAACTCGGGTTCGTGGCATCCAATAACGAAGCAGAATATGAAGCAATGATTTCAGGGCTCCAGACAACACTAGATCTCAGGATCAAGGATATTACCGTATATACTGATTCTCAGTTGGTAGTCAGTCAATACGCTGGGACATATCTAGCCCGAGATGAGAGGATGGCAGCTTATTTAGATATCGTTCAGCAATTGGCAGGACGATTCAATAACCTAGAAGTTCATCAATTACCTCGAATGGAGAATCGGCATGCTGATGCCTTGGCCTATTTGTCCACTATGTTGGGAGAAACAGAGTCAAGAACTATATCCATGGACTATCAAGAATTCTCAAGTATTCACTTACCCATTGAGATGTATTTAGCCCCGATTGAGGTTGATCATGAGCCAAGTTGGATGGATAATTTTCAAAGGAATTTACAGAATGGAGAGCTCCCATCTGGGAGAGATGCAGCGAAAAGAATTCAGAGGCTTGGAAGAAGATATACCATGGTGGGCAGGATTTGTACAGAAAATCAGCATCAGGCCCCCTTCTCAAATGCCTTACTCCTAGTGAATCTCAGCAAGTTCTTCTTGAGATACACGCGGGTGAATGTGGAAATCACTCAGGGGCGAGGACCTTGGCACATAAAGCCATCAGCCAAGGTTAGTTTTGGCCTTATATGCAGAAAGATGCCAAGTTGCTTGTCAAGAAATGTGAGAAATGCCAGAAATATTCTCCGTTGATCAAAGTTCCCGCCGAAGAGTTACATCCGGTATTCAGTCCATGGCCATTTGCAAAATGGGGATTGGATATAATGGGACCATTCCTGACAGCCCCAAGAAATGTCAGGTTCTTACTGGTAGCCATAGATTACTTCACAAAGTAGATCGAAGCAATTCCATTAGTTCAGGTGCAGTTTTCACATGTTAAGAGATTCTTGTGGGAGAATATCATCTGCAGATTCGGCATTCCGGAGGAGATTGTCACGGATAATGGAACCCAGTTTGATTCCACTGAGGTGAAAGCTCTGTGTTAGGCTTTGAATATAAAGAAGCGGTTATCTGCCCCGAGATACCCCCAGAGTAATGGACTTGCTGAAAGAGCAAATCGAGTTATACTCAAAAATTTGTAGAAGAGGCTGGATCAGGCAAAGGGAAAATGGGCAGAAGAATTGTCGGGAGTATTATGGGCACACCGGACTACCCCGAGAAGGACTACAGGAGAATCTCCATTTTCCCTGGCCTATGGGTCAGAAGCATTGATCCCTACAGAAATTGTTGTCCCGACATCTCGTACTCAGGCTGTCAATACTGGACAGAATGAGGAGATTCTGGCTCGAGATAATGATTTATTAGAAGAACGGCGCGAGCAAGCGGTTGTTAGATTGGAAAATTATCGGCAAACCATCAAACGGTCGTATGATCGCCGTGTCAGACGCAGGACCTTCAAAGTTAGAGATTTTGTATTAAAGAAAGTATTTGACAATACCAGAGAGCTTGGGAGTGGCAAATTGGGTGCCAATTGGGAAGGTCCTTACCTTATTGACAGGATTGGGCAGAATGGGGCGTATAACTTGAAAACTCAAGATGGAGATGTATTCGAAAGGCCGTGGAACGCATTTAATATGCGCATCTTCTATCAATAGAGATGATTCCAAATTTCTCGTATAAGAAGCATCATCATCAACTATGAAGTCCTAGCCGGGAGCCTTGGATTCTTATACATCTTGGCTTCTTGCCTCGATAAGAATTCAAGTATACAAACCGGAAGGCCGGGATGATCTAAATATTCTTAGTCATGTGACTAGAATTAACGAGATTCCCGTCGACTATGAAGTCCTAGCCGGGAGCCTTGGATTCTTATACATCTTAGCTTCTTGCCTCGATAAGAATTCAAGTATACAAACCGGAAGGTCGGGATGATCTAAATATTCTTAGTCATGCGACTAGAATTAACGAGATTCCCGTCGACTATGAAGTCCTAGCCGGGAGTCTTGGATTCTTATACATATTGACTTCTTGCCTCGATAAGAATTCAAGTATACAAACTGGAAGGCCGGGATGATCTAAATATTCTTAGTCATGCGACTAAGATTAACGAGATTCTCGTCGACTATGAAGTCCTAGCCGGGCGTCTTGGATTCTTATACATATTGGCTTCTTTCCTTAATAAGGATTCAAGTATACAAACCGGAAGGCCGGGATGATCTAAATATTCTTAGTCATGCGACTAAAATTAACGAGATTCCCGTCGACTATGGATTCCTAGCCGGGAGTCTTGGATTCTTTATATATTGGCTTCTTGCCTCGATAAGGATTCAAGTACACAGACCAGCTGAAATGAGGTTCCGTGTCGTTGGATCGGAAACCCTTGATTTCAACAATATTTATAATTTCTCCGAATTGGTTCACTTAATCTGCAAATAAGCAGACTTGCACAGTGGCTCGTGTCGGATATCGTCCGCACTCGGGATTAGTTAGAACAATAAGAAACAAAAATAATCAGAAAATGCTCGGAATAAATAGAAGGGTGAGAATGGTGGAGGTTGATTTAAAATATGCTTGAGATTGTTGTTAAAACTATTAGAATAAAAAAAACATAAGAGAAACGAGAATGAAAAACACAATAAATGAAAATAACTTAAACTTGAATTTAAAACTTATTCATTAAACTAAAAAATAAATGCTTACAATGCTTGTTCAAATGCTTTACAACGAAAATAATATTAAACCAAATTAATCTAGAAAGCCATTAAAATATTACCCTAGAAAGCATGTAAAGGTAGAGAGGGAAAGAAGTAGTGGAAGAAGGTAGGAAGGTTAGAGAGATGAATTAGAGAGAAGCTTACCATTGAAGAGGTAGATGGTGCAACTTCGATTGAAAAGACCTCAATAGGATTGAGGATTGTAGCCTTTGATTGTGGCGAATGGAATGGATAGCAAGGAAACATTGCTGTTTGACGCTTTGCACCTCGAGGTGGAGGCATTAATGGTGAGCTCGCCGGAGTTGCTCGCCGGAGAAGAAGGGTGAAGAAGAAGAGAAAGAAAGAAGAAAGAGAGGAAGAGAAGGGGGAGGAAACCAACCCAAGAAGGAGAGATCGTAGATCTCTTATAGACTTTTTGTTTCTTTTTGCTTATTGTAAAAATGATGACCGTTAGATCTAGAGAGATCCAACGGTTGGGAATGGGTTAGTTAGATGAGAGAGAGAGTGACTAGGATAGAGAGATAGGGGGAGAGAAGAATCGGTCAAGTGAGACCAATTCTCTCTTGTCGTTGCAAATGGGCATGAGCATGGGTAATGGGCATGGGTCATGGATCATGGGCATGGGTCATGGGTATGGGTATGGGTATGGGCATGGGTCATGGGCTTAGGTCATGGGCCTATGTCATGGGCCAAGATAGATAGATAAAGAGAAAAATAGGAGAGAGGTGAGAGAAAAATATAAAAATAAAAGCATCGGAGGGTCTTGAACCCTGGTCTTCTTTATTCTCTCTCGTCTGCTCCACCAATAAGTCAAACTTATCCTTTGATGTCAATTGGTGTGGCCTTTAACACCTAAGTCCTTCTCTTGGTCTCTAGCTATTCTCTCTCTTAGTCCTTGTTCCGGCTCTACGATCCTCTAGCTTTGTCCGTATATGTCTTCTATCTTTTTATCCTAGCCTGTTGGCTCTTTAAGCTTTGATAGAAGTCTTCTGTGGTTGATCGTGGGCCCGCCAGTCCTCGAGAATCACCCGATAGGGTCTCCTACAAGTGAAAAAGCGCGTAATGAGATTCAACTAAAACACATTGATACTAGACTATCCGAAATGCATATATTTCATGCAAATAGTCGATTTTTGTCTAAAGAATGTATTCTACGCAATGGAAGAAACTCTTATATGGAAAAGTCGACAAAAAGACAAGTTTTACGTAGGAAAATGCGACATCGCTATAAGGATAATGGCTTAAAATAAGCACTTTTGAGCGAATATCACCAGCAGGCCGAGATAGCCCGGGTTGATTCCCGACAAACCTATATTCCTACCCAGGATCCTTGAATTCTATAACATTGACTCCATGCTTTGATAAGAATTCAGTTCATATTATAAAAGGGAAAGATTTTTCTATTATAACAGAGAGCCTTAAACGGCATCTACATTTTAAACCCACTTGGGCAGATCAAATTACAAAAGTTAGAGAGAAGATATCACATCCTACCTGCCAACCGGCTGAATAACAGGATTTACCATGATATCTTCTCCTGGAGTCACCACTTCTACTTGATGAGAATCTGGAGCGACTTCAGGAACCTGGATGGTTGGGGAAGGTTCCCAAGATACTTCCTTTGGAATATTCATCCCGACAACAAGTTCAGGTTGAACGGGATCTTCGTCTTCTTCCTCTTCTTCCATCATAGCTTCACATTTGGCGAAGCCTTCCCAGTATCCTTTGTCATAAGATTCTTGTTGGAGGGCGTCGGATGCTTGTTTGGTTTCATCCCTCTCAATAGTCATCTTCTCCAGATCCTCTTGCAGGCGGCTGGCTCTCTCCTTGAATTTTGCATACTCCGCCTTGACCTTAATCAAGTTATCTTCGGCTTTCTTCTTTGAAGCAAGGGCTTCGAGGGCCAATTTTTTCTCCATCTCAGCCTTGGTCTTCGAAACTTTGGCAGAGAGGTTGGTAGCTTGAATTTGTTCCTCGGCCAGTTGAAGTTTAGCTTCGGACGCGCTTGATTTTTTGACAAGGGTAGTATAATTTTGGAGGAGATCGCCAAGGTAATCCCTCAGACCTACATAAGCGTGGACACTCTGCAGAGAGAAGGAGAGTGTTAGTCTATAAACAAGGAATTCATCAGAAAGAGCAATCAAAGAAAATTACCTCCAAAAGAGAATGACTGAGAACTTCGCAAGGCACTTTCGGGGAAGGCATGTCAATATAACGTAATCTGTCCCGTGGGAGACAAATCCGTTCGATTAATGTTGAAGCCACCCCGGCATCAGCAATGGAGCTTTGCTCCGAAATGGGCTTCCCATTAGGCAGGCAACCAGCATTCATAATATATGGTTCCTCACCACTGAAATCCCGTAGACCTGCAATGGGGTTATCTTGGCGCCACAATTCTTTCAAGTGTAACCCATGTATCAATCAAATCAAATATTATACCAGGCGGGAATGAAGGAGAACGAATATGCTCACCTATTGAATGACTGGGCCCGGTAGCATCTGTTGGACAAGAGGTTGATGGAGGGGTAGACGTTTGCTGAAGCCCTGGAAAAGGATGGAATCCAGGAGGAGACCGCGTAATGGCAATCGAGGGAGAAGCAGTGAGTATGGCAGCTACTGAAGGAGAATCTAGGGCCTCAGAAGGTTGAGTCAATGGAGAACCACCAGCCAGATTGGCCTTAGTAGTTACTATACCATCCCGAATCAGCGATGCTTCTAGCTCGGGAGCTAATCCCTTGATCAATCTTCTTTTCTTCTTTGGTGCCAGGGCTGGGGCAGCGAAAGTGTCCTTCCGCATTTTGGCCATTCTACCCTCCATCTGCAAGGGAGATAACAGGTTAGACGATCAGAAAAGAATGTGAAGTAAACATCAGGTATAGAAGAAGATACATCTGCCTCTTCCAACCGAACAAGTTCCCAGGCAAAATCATTCAGAGGTTCTTGATGACCATCTGGATGTCTAAAGAATTCGGCCACAGGATAAGGAGCAGACGTGACCCGACTTGTTGGAGGATCTACATGGACTGGCGCCCTCCGAGTTTGACGAGGTCTTTTTACTAAGGGGACCTCGGGGCTTACATCCACTTCTTCCTGGGACTTGGCCTCCCCCTCAGTGATCTCGGGAGCCGGACGCTTACGCGAGTGGTCAGGAGTAGCTATCCGTTGGTCACGCGGGACGACGGGACCAGAAGCTGAAGACCTTTTGTTATTATTAATCAGTCCCGCCAGGGACCATTGCTTTACTACCTTGGGAATTTTCCTCAGAATATATTTGACTCTGTCTGCTATATCCTAAGGATATTTCCAAGGGCGTCTGACGTAGTCTACAGCAGAGAAGAGAGGCGACGGGTCAGTAGATTGATTGGGTCGGTTTAAAGGAGATTGACGAGATATAAAGAGGAGCTTACCCGACAAGTTAAAGCTTGTACGGACTCTATGGCTGCTGGAGCTCCCCTTTACTCGTTCGTCAAATTCCCAAGATCCAGTCACCAGCAGAGGATCAAAGTGCCATCCCTTATGACTATCAGGCAGGCTCTCAACAATCTTCTGTTCCTTCTTCCGAGCAGCTACGGACCAGAATAAATCTGTATCGAAGGAGTCCAGGCATCTCCTCAGAATATACAGATAATCAATCTCAGAAAGACCGATCTGGTATTCATTTGTAGAGTTGAAATACTCTATCCTATTCATCAGACGCCAGAAATTTCCATGCATCTGACCGGGAGCCCGATCATAAAACCAGAGTACTTCCCTCACTAGAGGAGTCAGAGGGAGAGTTAACCCGAACTTCAATTGAAGCCGAGTGATACTAATTTCGCCAGGGTTAGTATTTTCCCCATAACGAGAACCTAGTTTGATGAAAATAGAAGAAGGAATGACAAATTCCCTCCTCAAACCCACTATATACGGGTCGCTCCCATGAGTAGGGACCTTAACGATCTCCTGAGGGACTATCGGTTCTACCTTATATGTATCTATGGCCCGGTCTAATGAGTCAGAGGATATCTCTTCCTCTACAGCAGTGTTGGTTTCTATTGGTTCTCTGGGAACCATTTCCTCGGTATCTTCGAGCACTACTCTACCCCTAGCCATTTGAAATAAATAAGAGGAAGAGGAAGGTAGATGAGAGGAGATAACAAGTAAGAGGAGAGTACCGTTACAGTCTAAGTGGCGGTGAGCAGAGAAGACAGAAATGAGAAGCTTGGGCTTGAAGCTTGCACTGTTGCAGAGCACCGATCGAGGAAAAGAAATGGATGGATGAGGAGAAATGAGCTATCTATAGACGAAAATCTGGTTATAGTAAATCGACAATCTGGTAGCGCCAAAATTCAAAGAGGTTATTACTTGACGGTTCGGTTACCTGTTCCCTCAGGTATTGTACCCGTCAATCATTCCATTCGACGACCGTACGTTGGGCAGCACGCTAGTAAGGACACGTCCCATGGGTACAGCAACAATGGGCGCAGTATTAAATGAGAAAGGTAACAGTTGAATAATTGATGGGTGATCCAACGGCTAGGAAACTGGAGTAAGACGTGGAGGGTTAGGATCTTTTTCAGAAGATACGACGGCAACTTATCGATCTTCTCAAAAAGGGGGGCGATGTGGGTGCCGTATTTTCCAGCAAGTCAAATATTGACGCGTGTCACTGGCTTAGCACGTGCGGTCATAAAAAGATGACGCATGTTAATGGACAGCATGCGAGAGTAAATGTGCCGGAGGCATCATCAGGAGCCATAAACTGCCCATCGTGTCACACGATTTCCATTAATTGGAAGTGCCACGTGTCAAGATGGAATGATCGACACATGGAAGTGATGCTAACAGAATACATTAACGTCTTAGCCTTTAATATGTCGGGAAGCATTCAATCTTGCCCGACATATTTATTGTTGAATCTCGTCCCGACAAGGTCAACATACTTGACGGGATCTATCTCAATCGCATCCCGGCAAGATCACATGACTGGCTGGATGCATTCATCCCGACAAGGTCAGCAGACTTACTCGACGGGATCTATCTCAATCGCATCCCGGCAAGATCAAATGACTGGCTGGATGCATATATTTCGACAAGGTTAGCAGACTTACTTGACGGGATCTATTACAATCTCATCCTAGTAAGGTCATATGGGGTCAATAGACTTACGTGACAGGATCTCTTACGAACGAGGTAAGTATTCTGAACATCATCAGTTTCTTAACCTATGAATATTAGCCACCTGGCAGCTAGTTAAATTATTACGATTTCGACATTCCTTTATCCGAATACCTGACACGAAGGATGCCACCTCAGTATCACTTCAGTTATTTCAGGTATAACCGAATCAAGGAAGTCAACCATAAGATTCTATTTTATAACAGAATCTATCCGAGTCATCATTGACTGATAATGACTAGACACGTGGAAGGTGAGTCACGCCAGTTCTAAGGGTATAAATATGAGACCCTCAGGACTGAGAAGAGGATCTTGCTCTCCAGATCCAGATAGCCTAAACTCTGAAACCTTTTACTACTTTCATGAAACCTGTTACATTTCCTAAGCTGACTTGAGTGTCGGAGCCTTGTCAACAGGTACAACCAAATCTCATTTGGAGATCATCCTATCCTTCGCAGAGGAGAAAGCAGTTTCATCCTGGAGCATCAGAGTCATCCGATCATCACCAAAATCTAAATCGTCTGACCTCGAAGATTGTGTGGGTTAGATCAAATATTTTTCCCCCACAGATACCTCTATAAATCTAGTTTCTAAAACATTTGAGTTTGTATTTTTCTGATTTGTATTGATTAAGTCATGATTTTTCAAACGTGCTGGACTTTTCTGTAAAACCCAGAATTCCAAATTTTACATGGTCCAATTCACTTGAGATTTCAATCTATATTTTTAACCTAAATATTTTTATAATTATTTTTCATAGATACCTCTATCAATATAGTTTCTAGAGCCTTTGAGTTTGTATTTTTCTAATTTAAAATGATTAAGTTATGATTTTTCAAATGTGCTGGACTTTTTGTAAAACCCAGAATTTCAGATTCTGTCCAGCCCACTTCATTAAGGGTTTCGACCTATATTTTGAATCTGAATATTTTTCTATTTATTTTTCCAAAAACCTCTGTAAATCTAGTTTTTAAATCCATTGAGTTTATATTTTTCTAATTTATATTTATTTAGTTATGATTTTTATAAGGCAACACATTTTTTTGTAAAAACCTATTAATTGTTAGTGGTTCGGTCATGATTATTGACCATTAAGGTTTTAGCCTTGTTGTTTGACTAAACCCTCGATGGGTTGACCTATACTTGTATGCATGGGGATCCCACCCATGTGTCTTGGATCCCTCATAGGGTTTGACCAAGTGTCTTGGATCCCTCTTTAGGGTTCGACCTTGTGTCATGGATCCCTCATAGGGTTCGGCCATGGTGTGTTGGATTGTCTTGTGATTTCCACTTATATTATTCATCCATGTTGATTGTGACCTTCGGTGAATGTTACATGTTATTCATTATTAACCCTAATTCGCTCCCATATTATTACTCTTAATGATCATTGGTTCATTTTATATTTTTATTTAAATGTTAAATACATGTGTGTTTATGCCATGTAACCTGAGTACTATATTTTTGTCATACCATGATCATCACGTCATTTCATATAAGGGGTGCATAAGGGAGTGGGGTTGAAGTATATTATATACGTTTATATTAGTTTTATCAATTAATCAGGGTTCGGTACCCTAGGGTGAAAGGCCCCAGACGTTATTATATCCTACAGATGGGTCGATGAGACCGCTCCCAGTGCGGGAAGGAGATGGAGACCTGAAAGTAGGTTTTTTTTCGCGTCGTTGGTTACGGAAACCCTAATTTCAACACATTTGTAATTAATCCGAGACTTTTAACCTGTAGAATGAGCAATTTTGTACAGTGGCTTGTGTCGGATGTCGATCCGCACTCGGGATTAGTCGGATTAGCGCAATAAGGAACATAAAATAACATGAACTTATCGATCTTGAATCAGAATAAACTTTATTTCATGAATTCAAATGTAACTTACAACTCAAACATGAAACAATTAATCTAGAAAGCAGTAAAACTAAATTAGAGAGAGAGAGAGAAGAAGAAGAGAGAGAAAGTAGAGAAATCTAGAGAAAGAAAAAAAGGATTTTAGAGAGAGAAAGTGAGAGAGAAAAAGAAATGGAGAAATCTAGAGAGATAAAATGATTTCTAGAGATAGAGTGGGATGTTTAACCTAGAGAGAGGAGAGAGAGAAGAGAGGGGGTTACCATGCAAACTTACTGGAGAGATCCAACCGTGGTGATTATAGTGGTAAGTATTCCCGCCTTGCAACACTTGGAGAAGATGGTAAAACTTGCAGTCAAGATTGTGGTTGCAAGATGCACCCAGCTGATGGAGTGGTTCAAAGGACTCCCAAAAGAGAAACCGTGAGGAGCATGGTGGTTGGGAAGCAAGGCGTCGCAACTCCGCCAACTTACCTTGAGGAGAAGGCGAGGGGACGGGCTGTAGTGCACCCACAGTCAATGAAGGAACTTCCAGGTCGTGGGATTTGAAGGTGAAGCCGTCTGGAATAGTAGAGAAGGAAACCGGAGATACTGTTAGGTGTAGCAGGTGTGGTCGGTTTCCATGGAGGAAACCGGCCGGAAGTGGCTTAGATCTAGCCGTGATTCGCAGGGGTTTGATCGCCAGATTAAGGGAGCAATGGGTTGCTACCTTTTTATGTTAATTTGTGGGTTGGAGGCGCACAAATCATGCTTAGTGGGTGATTGTAGTCGCTGGTGCAAGGGATGCGAAGTGTAGCAGACGTTGTTGCAGGGCAAGAGGCGAGCAGGAGCAGTGACCATATAGAGAAAACAATTTGGTGAAGAGGACGTGAATGGGAGATGGCAGCAACTGCTGTTGCAGACGGTGGCACAGTAGAGAGGAAGAAGAATGTGGGGGCGGTGGAGAAGAAGGGAGGAAGAAGAGGAGGTAGAAGACGGTGGTGGCTAAGGCTGTGATTTTTCCGGCGAGTTGCAGACTGTGCAACTTCAGGGTCGGCCGGAGTTGCAGGTGGCAACTCCGGTAATGAGAGAAGAAGAAGAAGAAGAAGAAGAAGAAGAAGAAGAAGAAGAAGAAGAAGAAGAAGAAGAGGAGAAGAAGCTTACCATTGCTGGTGTGCTGAACCAGGCTCGCCGGAGTTCATGGAGGCTGGTGATGCTGGTGGTGGCGCTCCAAATCGTGGGGCAGCAAGGACGTGGAAAGGGACAGGTGATAGCTGCGACCCTAAGGGGTGGAACGTGAGTTGCAGGCCGTGAAGAAGAAGAAGAAGAAGAATAAGAAGGAGAAGAAGAAGAAGAAGAAGAAGATGAGGAGGAGGAAGCCTTACCAGACGGCCGGAGTTGCAGGCAACTCCGGCGAAGACATGAAGAAGATGAAGAAAAGGAGAAAGAGAAAAGAAGAAAAAGAAGAAGAAGACGAAGGGGAAAACGTGGGGGAAATTGTTTGGGAAAGAGAGGAAGAGATGGGAGGGGGATTAGGGTTCAAATGAACCCTTCTCCCTCCTCTTATAAAGGTCCCTATTTCCTATAATGGAAATAGGGTATTTTTGAAAAAAAAAAAAATATATATATATATATATATATATTTTAAGTAAAAGTCTACTTTTCTTTGGGGAATGTCTCCATTTAGTGGACCCCCCATTTTTTTTTAAATTTAATTAAAATTATTTGGAAATTCACGGGGTCCACTAACTGGTCGGACAGCGGGTCGATGATGATGGGCCCGACTACTGGCCCACATGGATTGATGATGTCCATCGTCTCACAAGATGATGTGACAGACAGTCTGATGGCGATCGGATAGATAGTGATTTGATTGGGACCCAGATTGGTAGATCGACGGATCTAGAGAGATCCAACAGTCCGATTGAAGATCCAACGGTCAGAAAGCTAAGGGAGATGAGATAGAGCCGATGGGCAGGAGTTCTGGGGTTAGGTCAGTAGATTCGAGGACCGAGAGATGAAGAGAGAGAGAGAATAAGGAGAGATGAGAGAGAAAATATCAAAAAATGGAGATAAAAGTATTGGCAGAGGGTTTGGAACCCTGGTCTTCACTGTGACCATCCTCACGCTTCTCCAGTAGAGTAGACTATCATTCCTTGCTGACTCATGTGGCTTTAAATGCTTGGATCCGTCTTTTGGTCATTGGCTCTCCTACTCTCTTCGTTCTTTGGGCTGGCTTTTTGGTCTTCTTATTCAGCCCATATTTGGCCCATATCTTCTAGTCATAGCATGTGGGCTCTTTAAGCTTTGATAATGGGCTTTCCTGATCGATTGTGGGCTTGCAAGTCTCGAGAATTGTCCCATCGGGGTTTCCTACGACAGAAGAAGCGCGTAATGAGACTTTATCAGAACGACTCAATGTCTAGACTTCCGAAAATATGTTTAATGCATGCAAATATACCATTTCGTCCAGAAATGTGTTTTCTACGCAGCAAAAGAGACTCTTACGTAGAAAAGTAGATTAATAGAGCATTTTAACGTAGGAGAATGTGAAAACGCTTAGAAGATAACAGTGGAAAATACGCACTTTTAAGCGAATATCAAGACCCTATGTGGTTATGGGTACTAGTTGCATTTGCATCCCTTCCTCATTTGCATTCATCCTCATATTCATGTCATCCTTATTATATGATTAAGATGCATACCTTGGTTAAAAACTTGTATAGTATGATATCATACCATGCACACTGTTGTATTACTGGGCCTCGGCTCACGGTGCTACACCGATACCATTTTCAGATTTGAGGAGTCGGGTACGTGAGATGATTTTGAGGCGAAAGACTCCGGTGCATTCGAGGAGATTGGCGAAGATTTGGGAGTCTATCCCACACTTTAAAAGACTTTATTTTGATTATTTTAAAACCAACCTTATTTATTTTCACAAACATGTAGTCCTTTGATTGAGAGCATGTTCTCACATCTTTCTCTTCACATTTAGTTGATTGATTGAATTATTTTAATTATTTATTTTCTACATCTAGACTTTTCTTTTTTCTTAGTGGGTTTTCGAATGAACTTTAGTAGTCTAATTGACCTAATTGGACCACTAGGGGACATTCATGGATCACCTCTGGGTTCGGGTACGAGTCGATCCACGAATTTTTGGGTCGTATCTAGGTATCCGGATTCGGGGCGTGACAGAGTGGTATCAGAGCTTAGGCTTCAAACACCTAGGGATTTGTGTGTAATAGGTCTATGCATAATTGAGTTGTGTATGATAGAATGGTATTAGAGCACAGTCAGTAGATTACCCTAGTGACCCGTGTAATGGAGACCACTAGGGGATTTGGTTAATGTGTCAATTATGATTATGGAGACCGTGACCTTTTAATACACATTAGAGACACTTGGAAACACTGTAATCTAGAGCACTCTTATTGTTTGTAATACTTATAAATATTAATTGTGTACTATTGCTTGTAGGTATATTATTATAATACTTGATTTTATGTTATGCTTAACTATGTCGCAAACCTAACACTGTCATACCTTATTAAGGAGATCGTGGCAGAATGGTATGTTGACAGAATTATACCCTCAGATGATCTTAATTGGACAGTCTGACTATTTTGACTAGTAGGCCAGTTGACTAGCTTGACCAATTTGACTGGAAGATAGATTAATTAGCTTTACCAGCTGATTTAGGTCGATTAGATTGATCAAGTTTACCAGTTTAACTAAGGTTGACTATATTAACTAGTTTGACCAGCGTTGTTAAGTTGACTAGACGTAGATGACTAACTTGACTGGATTGGACTAGATTGGTGTTGATGACCAGTTTGGCTAGGTTTACTATATTGATTAAGTTGGCCAATTTGACTATTTAAAGCTATAAAGTTTGTCTACCAATCTAACTAGGCTTGCGTAAATTGATTAGTTGACTAATCAGATTTGACAGACTATGTTGAGAATTTCTTTGAGAAGGTTCGAATTTCGGGGACGAAATTTTTTTTTAAGGGGGATAGATTGTAATACCCTGAACTTTTGTTATAGGGTATTATGGTAAATTCACCAAACCCGAAACTTTTTCAGACTCTTATTATTGTTTTTATGGTTTAATACCATTGTTGAGTATGTGTATTTAATTTGGTTTCATTCTGACAACTTTGAAAACCTGCTATTTTTTAAACTCGTTCTTTAAGGCTAAATTCCTGCTAAAAATTATGAATCATAACTTGCAGGAGACTTTTTTCTTGCCGCAACTAACAGTCCAGAACTTTTATAAAAAAATTATTTTTGTGGGCCCGAGACACCAAAAATATTCCTATTTTATCATTTCCAGCTTACCCGAGAAATTTGGAACCTTTCTTGAGACATAAAAACTCTAGCGGGAGATTTTGACAAAAATAGTATTTTCATAATTTTTAAACTTTCCTACCATTCTCATGTTTTTTAAAAATAATATTTAATTATATTTTATTTATTTAATAGGAGTGTGGGACCCACGAATCACTTTCGGATTATTCCGATGTCATTTGACATTTTTCGAGGCTTTGAACTTTTTTGTAATTTTTGTGTATTTAGACTATTTTATGTGATTTATGTGTGCCACGTGTTAATACCTTATTGTATGAACTTTTAAATTATATAATATAGTTTAATTGAATTAATTTATAATTATTTGTGTTATGATTGTTGGGTGGGCCCGTATGGCCAATCTAGAGGTCTTTTGGGCTTAATAATATTATTAAATAAAGCCTAGTTGATGTATATGGGCCTTGGGCCCATTTCTAACCCATTAGTAGTGTAAAATATATGTTTTTGAGGGTTGAAAAGGTCATCCCTTTGATAGTTACGAATTTCTCTAATATAGAAACCCTAATCCTTCCCTAAACCTATTTATGAAAACCCTAAAGTTTTAGAAACTTTCACAAACCCAACTCCATTGAAGAATAGAGAAAGCTCCATTAAACCTTCATCCGGGCACCTATCGCACTGGAGCAAGAAGGGAGAATTGACAGGGACTCTGAATGGAAGAACATACCCCGAGGAGAGGACGATCCGACGACTTTCAAATTTGAAGAAACTTTTGATTTTCATTAAAGTTAAAGAAACTTTGAGTTAAGTGTGTTTGATCCATCCTATACTTGCTTTTCCTCAAGATTTTATTTTTCTTTCATTAGATAATGGTTGATACTCATTATAAATTAATTTCAACAATATTTACTTTATTCTTATTGGGTTGATCTTTATTTGGGCCACCATGATGGGTTTGGCCATGGTTTCTTTTACACCTATAACGGATGACTAGGTTCTTTATCATTTTTGTTATATTCTTATAATTTAAATATTTTTATAATTATTTTTTCCAAATAACTCTATGAATCTATTTTCTAAAATCGTTTAGTTTGTATTTTTCTAATTTATATTTATTTAATTATAATTTTTCTAAGTTGTTGGACTTTACAAAATAACCCAGAATTTTAGATTTTACATGGTCCACTTCACTTGGGATTTCGATCTATATTTTTAACCTAAATATTTTTCTAATTATTTTTCATGGATACCTCTATAAATCTAGTTTCTAAAACATTTGATTTTATATTTTTCTGATTTGTATTGATGAAGTATGATTTTTCAAACGTACTTGACTTTTCTGTAAAACTCAGAATTTCAGATTTTACACGGTCCAATTCACTTGAGATTTCAATCTATATTTTTATCCTAAATATTTTTATAATTATTTTTTATAGATACCTCTCTCAATATAGTTTCTAGAACCTTTGAGTTTGTATTTTTCTAATTTAAAATGATTAAGTTATGATTTTTCAAATGTGCTAGACTTTTTTGTAAAACCCAAAATTTCAGATTCTGTCCGGCCCACTTCATTAAGGGTGTCGACCTATATTTTGAATCTGAATATTTTTTCTATTTATTTTTCCTAAAAACCTCTGTAAATCTAGTTTTTAAATCCATTGAGTTTATATTTTTTTAATTTATATTTATTTAGTTATGATTTTTATAAGGCAGTACATTTTTTTGTAAAAACCTATTAATTGTTAGTGGTTCGGTCATGATTATTGACTACTAAGGTTTTAGCCTTGTTGTTTGACTAAACCCTAGATGGGTTGACCTATACTTATATGCATGGGGATCCAACTGATGTGTCTTGGATCCCTCATAGGGTTCAGCCAAGTGTCTTGGATCCCTCTTTAGGGTTCGACCTTGTGTCATGGATCCCTCATAGGGTTCGGCCATGGTGTGTTGGATTGTCTTGTGATTTTCACTTATATTATTCATCCGTATTGATCGTGACCTTCGGTGATTGTTACATGTTATTCATGGTTAACCCTAATTCGTTCCCATATTATTACTCTTAATGATCATTGGTTCATTTTATATTTTTATTTAAATGTTAAATACATGTGTGTTTATGCCATGTAACCCTAGTACTATATTTTTGTCGTACCATGATCGTCACGTCATTTCATATAAGGGGTGCATAAGAGAACGGGGTTGAAGTATATTATATACGTTTATATTGGTTTTATCAATTAATCAGGGTTCGGTACCCTAGGGTGAAAGGCCCCAGACGTTATTATATCCTGCAGATAAGTCGATAAGACCGCTCCCAGTGCGGGAAGGAGATGGATTCCCTATGTGGTTATGGGTACTAGTTATATTTGAATCCCTTCCTCATTTGCATTCATCCTCATATTCATGTCATCTTTATTATATGATTGAGATGCCTACCTTGGTTAAAAACTTGTATAGTATGATATCATACCATGCACACTGTTTTATTACTGGGCCTCGGCTCACGGTGCTACACCGATACCATTTTCAGATTTGAGGAGTCGGGTACGTGAGATGATTTTGAGGCGAAAGACTCCGGTGCATTCGAGTAGATTGGCGAGGATTTGGGAGTCTATCCCACACTTTAAAAGACTTTATTTTGATTGTTTTAAAACCAACCTTATTTATTTTCACAGACATGTAGTCCTTTGATTGAGAGCATGTTCTCACCTCTTTCTCTTCACATTTAGTTGATTGATTGAATTATTTTAATTATTTATTTTCTACATCTAGACTTTTCTTTTTTCTTAGTGGGTTTTCGAATGAACTTTAGTAGTTTAATTGACCTAATTGGACCACTAGGGGACATTCATGGATCTCCTCTGGGTTCGGGTACGAGTCGATCCACGAATTTTTGGGTCGTATCTGGGTATCCGGATTCGGGGCGTGACAATCCGCACTCAGGATTAGTTAGCAAAATTCAAACACATGAAATGACGGATTCTAGCGAGAAATTTGCAGAAATAATGGTGGGGTGAGAGTAGTGAGTGAAGTATGATTCTAAAATATTCTTTTCGAGAGGATTATCGCAAACCATGAGTAACAATATTGATGAAAAAGAAATAAAAGCTGTAAATAACTTCAAACAACTTTTATTTATGAATCAAAAATGTACTATCATCTCTTGAAATAAAACATAAAGAAATAACAAGAACTAAAAGAGACTAAAAGAAAACTAATTAGAACAATGAAAACTAGAGAGAAACTGGTGAAGAGAGAGAAAGTGAAGAAACAACAAGGGAACGCTAGAAAGAGAAACGAGAAATAGAGAGAGAAAGGGTGAAAGATTTACCATTGCACCTACCCATTCTGGTTGGCCTTAGAGGACGCCGTGATGATGAAGTGGGTGGACGAGATTAGCTAATAGCAGCATCTTGAAGAGCGGCCAGCAGGTAGTTGTGGTTGCTGGAAGTGCACTTGCAAGATGTATAGGCCTTGAGTTGGTGCACAGTACGTGAAGATGGAAGGAGGAGTCAGCCACGGGGAAAGGAGAAGATGGTCGGTTGCTGGTTGTGGTTTGCTCTGGCCGATGGTGGAAAAGATCTTCGGACCATGAAGTTGTCTGGTTGCTAGTGGTAAGTACTACTGTGGACGATGGCCCTACAGGGTGCATCACACCATGATATGGAAGAGGGGGTGAGTGCACCAAGTGGTGGATATGGTTGGCTGGCTTCCTCCTCTCTTCTCTTCCCCTTTTTTTTTTTTTCTTTTTCTTTGTTAATGACGGCTGGGGAGAGAAATTGTGAGAGATTGGAAAAGGGGGGTGCTAGGGTTGAGAGATGGGAGGAAAACGGTAAGAAAGAGGGGCATGGAAGGGCAGCTATTGCATGCGGCAATCTTTGGTGGAGGCGGACTGGACTTTGACTTGGTCTTCTGCATGCTTTACCAACTGAGCAATTCTTTGACTTGTGTTAGTTGGTCAAGCTTTAATGCCTTTATTCTTCTCTATGGGCTCGATTCTTCCTCTCTTTCTTTTGGTCTTCTCTCAGGCTCTTTCGATTCTCTGGCTTTTCCCGTTCTTGGCCTACATCTTCTTATCCTCAGTTTGCATGCTCTTGAACTTGGATTGTAGGTTTTGGAGGTTGATTGTGGGCCCGCATTTCATCAAAATCGTCTGGTTAGTACTCTTACGATAGAAAAATCGCGTAATGAGATTTCTACAAAATGGTTTCACATGTGGGTCAAAGAAATGCGTATGAATGCATGTGAATATATGATTTTGACCAAAAAAATGTGTTCTATGCAATGAGAGAAACTCTTATTGCTTAAAATAAATACTTTTGAGCGAATATCACAACCCCCAACCAGCATATTGCCAATCCTTGGCAATTAGTGCGAGATACAAGAGCTCAGAAAGGCCTGGTATATGTCGGAAAATTTGTTCTCATTACTCAGAAAAACTCCATTTTGTCAGTTCATTTCAAAGGTGCAAGTGATCATTCAGAAATTAAAACTCTAGTCAGTAAAATGTAGCACATCTACTAGTGGACATTTGAACCAAAGATTACTCAGACTCAGCGTGTGCATGTGTGTAAAACCCTAAAACTACCTTAAAGGATAATTTTGTAATTTTGATATATTAGGGTATTCTTGACTCTTTAGACTTTAATTATGTCTACTTTGACTTTATTTAATTAATAGGAGACTATATATGACTTTTGAAAAGTTTTAGAAAAAAATAATTTTTCAGGTTTTTTAGTGATCTCCTTATGTGGCCCACAGGGGCTTAATAAGGCCCATGAGTTGAAGACTGCTTTGAGGCCCATATATGTGCATTATAATTCTTATGTTAATTTTATAATTATTTAATTAAGAATATACATATAACCTATGGCCTTAATTAATTAATTGCTTGTGTTTTAAAGCACATATGAATAGAACATGTACATTTAAGTGATTGTGTGTGTGTCATACACCCTACTCCTAACATTTAAAATAAGATGACCATGCTAGCTAGATTTAATTTTTTTAAGAAACCCATTTGCTTATGTGGCTGCCACATGTACAAATAAAAATAAATTAGGAATAAAATAACACATGTAATAATGCATTCTTAATTTTTCAAAACGCCACCTATGAAAGAGAAAATATTTTTCTTTCTTCCTACGTAGAAATTGTTAAACACTATGGGGAGAAGAACCTCACTTTAAATATAAAAAATTTATGTTTTTATTAACTTTAGAAACCTCACTTTTTATTAAGTTAGAAACTCTTTTAGTCATTAATGAACTTTACCACTTTTGAAAACCTCTTTGCTAATCTAAACCTAACCTTGCTAACCTAAGCCTTTGGTAAGGCTATATAAAGGCCATAGGAGACACCATCTTTTCATCAAGCCATTAGCTCTCCCTCTCTTCTCTTATGTTGGTTCTCCCTCTCATTAAGCCATTAGCTACCCCAAAGTTCTAACAACTTTTCACTTCCAATTACCCAAACTATAAGCTATTTCTTAAGGGCTTTTTGTTCTTTTCTAAACCTTTTATTTTAAAATACTTGTGAAAGATCATAAAGCAAAAAGGAGATAGAAGAGAAGAAACGAACATATCACAAAGATCTAGTTTAAAGAACAAAAGTAGATTATTTCCTCCCTTTATTCTCATGCTTATTTTTATTCAAATTGTATATATGATATGTTGAATATTATATTTTTTAATTAGTTAAAAACTTTGTATTTTTTTTAAATCTACATGTGTTATATTTCCAAAAGCATGATTAGTTATGTTAGAAAGAATTAGAACATGTTTTAAAATATTTGTTATCTTCTTAAAAATTTAGATTTGTATATTGTTTGTAATATATGTCATGTTGTTTTATGATTGCCTATGAATATATGATGGATCATTCTATGAGATTAAAAAAAAAAGAAAATTGAGAGTGCATGGACACACGGTTAGGATTTCGAGTCTTGTTATGTGTCGAATCCCTTAAGATTTTTCCTTAAAGAGCAAAGAGGGCCCAGAGCCCTGGGGTGCAAAGCCTCAACCCCCTTGGATCCATGTGGTATTTGATAGTTTGGCCCGCTGTTTGTATAAAGTGTGCTCCGTAGTATTTTTGTCATGCATGCTCATCGAATTTTCTTTTAATATTTAAATTTAATTTGATTATTATTATCCTATTGCATTATCTACATTATGTATTATTTCTGTTGATTATCCGTGGTTAGTAGCTCATCCCCATGATAATAAGGGTGATGGAGTGTACCTACTGGGCTTCGCAGCTCAACCTATTTATTATGTTTCAGATTTGCCCAATGAAGCGGGTGCGTAGCACATTCGGAGCCGACAGAGAATTGATCCATATCTGACTTTATTGCTTTCTTAGAAAATATGTATTAGGTATTATTTTAGAAGCTATTATGTAGTAAACATTGACACTTTTTTTATTTAATATTTGAATAATGTAGTGATGAGACCTATTAATGAAATAATTGGATTATTCCCATAATTTTTTTCTTATCCTCACATCCGAGACCATGGGTCTGAGTTATGGACCATGGGTCGGGTCCGGTAGACCCAGGTTCGGGGCGTGACAAAGTGGTATCAGAGCCTAGGCTTTAGTTCCTATGGATTATTACATGAGAACCGTACGATCACTTGTTAATACTTAAACAGTAGGATTTGCTCACTGAACTCTGATATTGTATACACATATATGTACATATATATATGCTTGTATGAACGTTGTTTGCCGACACTTAACACTTATATATACTTCTGTAATTTAGTAGATGGCTAGTGAGTCTACGCATGTTGGGCCCGAGGAATCCTTGGCCCAGGCTGTGAGGAACATGACTGCTTTTATGCAGCAGCATGCCCAGCCCCAAGCACCACCAGTTCAAGATGAATCTGAAGAGAATCGGATGGTGGGAATAATGAGGGAGTTCAAGAGGCTTAACCCTTCAGCTTTCAAGGGTACCCCTGACCCCCTCGAGGCTGAGACTTGGTTGCGAGAGATGAACAAGACCTTAGAGGTCCTCTCTGTAACTAATCGCTAGAAAGTAACCTTGTCGGCATACATGCTCCAGGGAGAAGCTGACCATTGGTGGGCCATGGTCAAGAGGTCCCGAGATGTGAATAAGTTGTCTTGGGCTCAGTTCGAGGAAGTCTTTTTAGAGCGATACTTTCCAGAAGCAGTGAGGAATCAAAAGCGCGCCGAATTCTTGTACCTAGTACAAAAGAATATGATGGTCTCTAAATACGAGGCCAAGTTCGCGGAGTTAGCACGTTTCACACATCATATCGTGGGGGACGAGTCTTTGAAGGCTCAAAATTTTCAAGAAAGACTACGATGGGGGATCAGAGGAAGATTAACAGCATTAAAGCTTCGCACATATGCCGAGGTGGTCGATAGAGTGCTTCTCGTTGAGGTTGAGATGGACGATACTCAAAGGCTTAGGGAGCAGAACGAGAAAAGACAAATTGGAGGACAAAACAACAACAACAAGAGACAACGGATGAATCCTCCACAGCAAATAGGACAGATTGACCACATTAAGTGTCATAAATGTGGACTAATGGGACACATCAAGAAGAATTGTCTATCCTCCATAGCACCACAACCACAGCTGCTTCGCCAACACAACACTCAGCAATAAGGACAACAGTACCAGATTAGATGTTTTGGATGTGGACAACAGGGACACCATGTGAGGAATTGCTCATCACCTACGACACATCTACAATTATTTCGACCACAGCAGCAACGACCTCAATACCAGGAGCCTCGTCCTCAGCAACAACAAATACAATAAAAAGTCCATCAACAGCCAGCACAACCACGTCCACCTTAGCAGAATCAGAATCAGAATCTTGGCCTACATCTTCTTGTCCTCAGTTTGCATGCTCTCGAGCTTGGATAGGTTCTGGAGATTGATTGTGGGCCCGCATTTCATCAAAATTGTCCGGTTAGTGCTACTATGATAGAAAAATCACGTAATGAGATTTCTACAAATGGTTTCGCATGTGGGTTAAAGAAATGCGTATGAATGCATGCGAATATACGATTTTGACCAGAAAAGTGTGTTCTATGCAATGAGAGAAACTCTTACGTAGAAATGTTGAGTTCTTTGATATTTCGTACATCTCTTATGCCATGTTCATATATTAGTTATATTTAGAAAAATATTGAGCATGTTGTTATGAACACCTACACACGTGCACCAGGAGTGTTTAATGTAGTTGTTACTTGCGAGTCGGTTGGACTCACCCTTCGTAGGCACTCTCTTTTTAGGTCAGCACAAACTGTAGAATTGCACGTAGGATCTTTTAGATGCGCTTGGATTTTAGAAAGAAAGTTTTTACTTTGAGAGAATTTATGTAGTGAGGACTAGGTTGTATTACTTTAAGCCATTTCGTTGCCTTTTTCAGGTTTTGAATTAATTTGAATATTCAGTTTCTTTTATTTAATTATTTGGATGGCTCGTATTTAATCAGCTTGCACTACATCTTTATGGTGTGTGTTGGGGATTCATTCCCGATCGCAACTCAGGATCTGTGTTGGCATTAGATATGCTGGACCCAGGTCACGGGGCATGACACTAGGGGAGGCCCTAGGACTGTACCTGGTGGCTACAGAAGGATTAGTGAGTGCGGTGCTATTTCATGAAATAAATGAAGGAGAGAAACCCATCTACTTCGTCGGTAAAGCCTTGGTAGAGGTCGAGACCCAGTACACCACACTTGAAAGAGCCGCACTCGCCCTCGTCTACGCATCCAAGAGATTGAAACCATATTTTGAAAACCGGGTGATCACTGTCTACACCAAGTATCCCCTGAAGACTATACATGGAAAGATGGATCTCTCGGGAAGAATGACAAAGTGGGCTGTATACCTAGCTCAGTATGACATACGCTATGAACCACGTACTTCCGAGAAAGGCCACGCCCTGGGCTTGGACCCGACTCCACCTCATTGAGCTTTCGTTCCTACTCACTTGGTAAACGCAATCCGCAATCATGTTAGTCCGCAATGGTCTATGGTATGGAATTAGAAGGTATACCGCCTTTGGAGTTTCAAGAAACACACAACGATTTATGGCAGGTATTGTGAATTAGTTCCAATTAGGGTTTGAAATTCAACTTTAGGTATTCCCGAATTAGGGATCGAAAATATCTACTTTCAAATTACCTAGAGTTGGAAACCTTCTAAAATGAATCAAATAACCAATGGTGATCTAACTAGAAATAGCAAAATCGAAATCTGACTCTAATATTTTTATATATTTTAATTAATTAATTATCTAGCAGTTATTCTAAAAGGAGAGAAAATGAATCCCTAAGTTACTACAACTTTGCACTTGGCCGTCCGAGGCATTAAAATAATAAGTAGAAAATGTGGAAAATAAAATGAAAAGTTTCTAATTTGAATCGGATCTTCACGAATAAGCAGCTTTCCGAATTCATGTTCGTCTTTTGCAATCCCGTCAACCGAGCAGCAACGGCACCATTTGAAATTAGGGTTTTTCCGCATCGTTGGTTACGAAAATGCTAGATCTCAACAATATTTGTAATTCCGATTCACTTTAAATCCTAAAAAAATACAGACTTTGTATAGCGATATGTCGGATGTCGAATCCGCACTCGGGGTTAGGGAACACAATTTATCGGAACAATAGAACAATAGAAAGTGCTTGAAAATATGCTTGGAAGGGTGAGAGTAGTGATTAATGATTAAGATTTAAAATAATCTTTTTAGAGAGATTTCTATCAACTAATTAACATAAGTAAAGAGAAAGAAACACCATAAGTGGAAAAGAGAAACTTATTTATTAAAATAATGCAAGTTACAATGCTTGAATCTAATCTATTCATAAAAAAAAATAAAAACAAATAACCATCACTTTAGAAAGCATTATAAGAGAAGAAATATAAAGAGAAAGAACAAGATTTTAGAGAGAGAAAATGAAAGAGAAGATAGAAAATAAAGATTTACCTTGGTGATTACCAATGGAGAAGAGGTTTGCACAGCTGTGTTCTTGATGGTTTTCAGAAGAAAACCGAACCAAGGAAAAGAGAGAAATAGAGAGGTTTAGAGAAGAAGGGGAAAGGGATCCTAGAGGATTGTAGGTTATGAGAGGGGAGAAAACCAACCCAAGAATGAGAGATAGTAGATCTCTTACAGACTTTTTTTTTTTTGCTTCTTGTAAAAATGATGACCGTTGGATCTCGGAATGGGTTAGTTAGATGAGAGAGAGAGTGACTAGGATAGAAAGAGATGGGAGAGAAAAGAATTGGTCAAGTGAGATCGATTCTCTCTTCTAGTTGTTAACGGGTATGAGCATGGGCATGGGCATGGTCATGGGCATGGGTCATGGGTCATGGGTCATGGGCTTAGGTGATGGGCCAAAATAAATAGGGTGAGAAATAGGAAAGAGGTGAGAGAAAAAAAATACAAAAATAAAAGTCTTAGAGGGTCTTGAACCCTGGTCTTCTTTATTCTCTCTCGTCCGCTCCACCAATAAGTCAAACTTATCATTTGATGTCAATTGGTGTGGCATTTAACACTTAAGTCCTTCTCTTGGTCTCCAACTATTCTTCTCTCTCTTAGTCCTTGTTCCGGCTCTACGATCCTCTAGCTTTGCCCGTACATTTCTTCTATCTTTTTATCCTAGCCTACTGGCTCTTTAAGCTTTGATAGAAGTTTTCTGTGGTTGATTGTGGGCCCGCCAATCCTCGAGAATCGCCGAATAGGGTCTCCTACAAGTGAAAAAGTGCATAATGAGATTCAACTACAACAGCTTGATACTGGACTATCCGAATGCGTATATTTTATGTAAATAGTCGATTTTCGTCTAAAGAATGTGTTCTACGTAATGGAAGAAACTCTTATGTGGAAAAGTCAACGAAAAGACAAGTTTTACGTAGGATAATGCGACATCGCTATAAGGATAATGGCTTAAAATAAGTACTTTTGATCGAATATCACAACCTCCAACTAGCATATTGTCAATCCTTGGTAATTATTGCAAAATAAGTGAGCTAAAAAGAGCCTGGCATAACATGCTAGAAAACTTATTTGCATTACTCAGAAAAACTCTATTTTATCAGATTATTTTAAGGATGCAAGAAATCATTCCCAAATTAGAACTAATCAGCAAAATGCAACACTTCTACAAATGGACCTTCAAATTAAAGATTACTCAGACTCAGTGTGTGTGTGTATTCAACATCATCCTTATCTGGTAGTAGAGATATCTGGATCTCCTTAGAGACTTTATGCTTCGACCCCAATCCTCACTTGTATACCACTCAGAAGTGGTTTTATACTTTTCTCTCAAATTATATGTGAGGAGATGAATATAGAAACTGGTAAATATCTCACATATATAGTTCTTGAATAGTGGGTATAAGAAGATTTAAGATCTCATGATTAGAATGTCATATCTCTTAAGAACGTTGGATCAAACTCTATAATTTCTCTTTTCTCCATTCTCCACACTTGATGATGGTACTAATCTAGAATCAAATAGGTCTTGTATAGGTTGTATTGAGGCTTAGGATAGGTTCAGAAAAGAATGGTGTTCTAGAATTCAAAAATTCTGAGAGAATATCTAACTATTCTTTCCAACTTTTCCCAGGTATAGCATTTCCTTGACTTTTCTTCTTTTCTTTTTCTGATTTTTTTCTTTTAGGATATTCTTCAACCTTTTTCAAATTCTTTTTCCTTTCCTTTTTTCTTTCTGATCATGTTTCTTTTCAGCTTGAACCATTTGTTTTCTTTTCTTTTCTTTTCCTTTCTTGGTTTCTATCTTTTCATGGAGTAATCATACCAAATATTCTTCGATCCCTCTCAGAAGTAGGTTATCTTATTGAACTCTTTTTGGGGATTGGGTTTTTGGTTGATGGGTTAGCAAGAAAAGGTTTTCATCAAAAGGCTCAAAAATGGTTTCTAACGGTATAGATGTTAGGAAAGCTAAAAAGTCTGTTTGGTTAGAAAGATGGCCTATATCATTTTCTAGAGTTTGTACTTTCATCTTCGACGTCTCGAATGGATATAGAGAAGGTTCTTTATTTAATAATCTGAATTTGATGTCGTTCTGAGTTCCATGACCAAAACAAAGGTTAATGAGATCACTCAATAGAAATAATTGGGGATTAGAAGAATTGCGAGTCATCTTGTGACTCAGAATAATTTTATAACCCTCAGAAATGATGAAAAGCTCAAAAGCTCACTGGGTTAGGTCTCCACAATTATTCTTCTTGGATCTCTCAATAATTTAAACTTCGGATAATTCTAACGTTGATATGTGAACATTTTTTGTGGATCTGAGTTTTCAAAGATTTTTCAATCCACTGTAGTAATGTTTGCTTTCAAACTGAATGAATAACTAATAAGTGATTTTTCAAAACAGACATCCTTTTCAATAAATAGAATTTCCAAAAACTTTTTACTCATCAAGTTATGGCATTTTCGAAAATCACACCCAAAAATACAAGGTTTCTCTCTTTTATATTTTTTTTAATCAAAATAAAAACATGAGTTTTGGTAAAAACCCACCCCCAACCAAAATATAGCACCGTCCTCGGTGCTCATGACCAGGACATAAAATGATAGAAAATCGGTAATGATGATGCAAAGGTTCAGGGAGAATATTACCGAGTCGGCATAAACTCGACAGTGTGTGGTCCCTGATTATAGGAAGAATGAATGTACTTGCATGTCTAGAGATATCACAGTAATAACAAATGCATGAGACTCATGTACTTTAGGAATATCAGAATTGCCTTTCCGAAAGCGCTAAGTTTTATGTCTTCAGCCAGACATGACGGGGGTATATCAAGTACCCCCAACCAGGTTAAAACTCATGGAGACTAAGTGAATCTGCAGTCTTTCGATTCCAATTGTGGAACAGAGACTGTTATCTGTGTAGAATAGGTCTTTTGAAACTAGGTTTTTTCTGCGTCATCGAATTCGGAAACCATAGAATCAATATATTTTTTAATTTGATCCTTCTAATTCACTGTTTATTTCTGCAAAATATTCAAGCTTGTACAGTGGACAGTGTCGGATGTCTATCCGCACTCGGGGTTAGTCAGATTAGCGCAATAAGTAACATGAAATGATGGATTTTTGCTAGAGATTGTGGAAAAACATACTAGAAAAGATGGAGAGTTGAGAATGGTGAATGATTTAAAACACTTTTTGGTGATTTTTAAAGAGAGAAATTTATCAACTAATTAGCATAAATAAGCGGGAACAAAAACACATAAATAGAAATTAAATTAGAACCAATTAAAGCATTTCATTAATATTAAGAGTTCTTACAATGCTAAAGAAAAAAAAACAATTCAAATTAAATAATAATAAAAAAAACTAAAATAGATGAGAGAGAAAGAGAATAAGAGAGAAATAATAAGCTATGATGATCTAGAGAGAACTAGGGAGAATCTAGAGATAGGAAGGAGACTAACTTACCAAGGGGAGAGGATGAGTAGCCCCCGACGTAGCCTGTGATGGTGAGCCCGACCACACCGTACTTGCTGACTATGAGTAGAGATCCCTAGAGATGGTGGAAAAGACGGAGTCGCCTATTAGTTCGAACTGCTTGGTGGTGTTCCAAAGCAGCGGCACAAGGGGTGGTTTCCGGGCAGATGAAGGTGGTGGGCTGGGCATGCACACCAGCAGGTAGGAGGGGCGGTCTTCCCTTTCTACTCTTCTTCTTCTTTTCCTCTTTTTTTTTGTTTTTTGGCTAGATTTGCAGGTGTTGGAGGTGTGGGCTGCTTGCAGGTGAGAGATGAAGATGGGTTGCTGAACAGCCAACCCAAGATGATGAAGACGTGAAGTGGTTGCAATAGGTATGGAGCTTTACGGTGGAGCAGCAAGTTCCGGCGACCAAAGGGTGTTGCGGGCGGTTTGGTAACAGCTTGCTGCACTTGGCAGCAAGTTCTACGGTGAAAGGAGGGGGCAAGCCGTGGATGGCGGTAAAAGGAGGCTGCTGGAGTAGCAGGCGGGGATGGAGAGATGAGCTGCAAGCGATCAAGAAAGAAGACCTGCAACCCAAAGTTGCAGGTGGTGGAAGCGGTCTTGCTCTCCTCCTCTACTCTCTTCTCTTCTCTCCTTTATCTACTATTTTTTTTTTCAATGGGAGTCAATCCAGAAGGCTGAGAATAGAGGAGCAAAGGAAGGAGAGAGTGTAGAAGAGAGGGGTCGCCGATTTTAATGGTGCTCGGCAGAGTTGTAGGTTGCAACTCCAGTAATCTTTTTTTTTTTTCTTCTTCATTTCTTTCCTTCTTTTTCTATCTGTCCTTGCTATGGTGAAAGAAAGATATAAGAGCAGGAGAGGGCGGTTGGGAGATGATAATGGAGATGGAGAGAGAGACGACTAGCTTGGAGAGGGGCTGTAAAAAATGTGGAAGAGAGCTAGAGAAGATGAGATCGTGGTGAGGGAATAGTGGACGACGGCTAGGGTTTTTTTGAAGCAATCCGGAGAGAGCCTGACTGTGAAGATCTTTTTTTTCTTTTATATCCGAGATATCTCCCTTTTAGAGAATATTCTCCAACCAATTAGAAGGGTGATGTCGGTGGAGAATGTTGGCTGGATCATCAAACACTGTCCAGCCCTCATTGTAATCTAGCCGTTCATCTCATACTTGCCCACAGCCTATCCTCTTTCCAAAATACAATTCCATGCTACCCACATGTGCTTACCATTTTTGAAATTTTCCAAAAACATACTAGTTTTCTAAAAAGAAGAACTATCTTTCCAAATTTTTATTCAAGCTTTGAAAAATCACCCACTAATTTTCACTTTTAAAATCTTTCCTTTTGTAAGAAAATATTTTCTTTCCAATTATATAAAACAATTATTCCATTTTCGTAAGACCAAAGTTTTGTCGGGCTAAACATTCTGGCCCACGATCTTGGTGGGCCACCGGATGGATGAGGGATCGGAAGGTAAGGATGTTAGATCGGATGGTGAAGATTATGATCGGAGGAATGATTGAATGATTTGATCATTTGATGGATGATCCAATGAGGGATGAATGATCTGGTGATCCGATGGCCGATCTGATGATCTAGGAGAGGATGGAGGATCGTTTTGCTCAAATGAGGATGTGGGTGGTGAGCAGTTGGATCTTGGAGAGTTAGAGAACGAAGGGTGACCGTTGGATGTGGGACTCAGGGTTTGGAGAGAGGAGAGAGACAATATTACAAAATAAAGAGAAAATGCTAGGAGAGGGTCTTGAACCCTGATCTTTGACTTGGTCTTCTGCATGCTTTACCAACTGAGCAAGCACTCGCCTTGTGTTGTTTTATAAGCTTTAATCTCTTTAGTCTCTTCTTTGAGGGCTTGTCTCTCCTTCTCTCTTGGTTGTCCCTCAATTCTTTCAACTCTCTGACTCTTCTCGTCTTTGGCCTATATCTTCTCATCCTCAGCCTGTTGGCTCTTGAGCTTTAATCCCAGGTTCTGAAAGTTGATTGTGGGCCCGCATTCCATCAAAATTGCCCAATTAGTGTTCCCGCGATAGCAAAATCGCGTAATGAGCATGGCTTCGCGTGTGGGTCAAATAAATGCGTATGAATGCATGCGAATATACCATTTTAACCAGAAAAGTGTGTTATACGTAATGAGAGAAACTCTTACGTAGAAATGTTGATAAAAAAGGCAATTTTACGTAGGAGAGTGTAATAACGCTAGAAGGATAATTGCTTAAAATAAGGACTTTTGAGCGAATATCATCTTTCTCAATGTAAACTGAGAGAAGTACAGTAAGTGCTCTGAACAGACCCACAAAAACATTTAGTTCAGCGGGGATGGAGCGAAGCTTCTCAGTAAAAATTGAGAGGAGAGTAGTAGTGGGTCCTCTAACCATGGTTAGCAGAGCTGTAGACTCATTAAGTCTAGTGGGAATGTATCTGAATGGAGCAGACTCCTACAGATCAATAATACCAAAATTGTCTGACTCCGAGATGAAGTCAGGCTCAAAGTGTTCTAGACACTTAGGTAAATTTTTTTCTCGAGAGAGTCCTGAATTAGACTCTCTGCGGCACACGGTTTATTGACAACATCAACGTATGGTAGCGGCTCAAAATTGTGGACCTCTTCCTCAAGGTTTCCTAATGTGAGAGGGATGTTCCAATCCCTTCACTCAATGTGTTTATCCTCGGTGGGGAACAGTAGGTCCAAGGGAGCTGGAATCCCATTTTATAAATACGTCTCAATGGTAGGAATGTCTACATCCAGTACAGATGTAGAATCATTAAAGATAGAGATGGATATGGGTATCTCTGTGCTCAGTGTCGAAGTAGCTGCCTGTAAGGGCACCATAGATGGAAACACGAGTTTATCACGATTGTTGCACACTCTAAGGGTGGTGGGGACGGTTAAATCTAGTCCAATTGGGATCCTATAGTCAAGACACATCTCAGTGTTATGAATTGCTTCTTCAGAGTCCCAGATAGAAATAGCAGAGGTAGATGGAGAAATTGGCTTCTCTGGGAGAGGATCAAGATTTGGTGCTTCTAAGGGCACCGAAGATGGAGACTCTGGCTCATCATTATTGTTGTTGATAATCGCTCAAAAGTGCTTATTTTAAGCAATTATCCTCTTAGTGTTATCACACTCTCCTACGTAAAATGCTCTATTTATCTACTTTTCTACGTAAGAGTCTCTGGCCCATCTCCCTAAGCTATCAGACCGTTGGATCTTCCATCAGACCGTTGGATCGTCCATCAGACCGTCGAATCTCTTTAAATCCGTCGACCTACCAATCTGGGTCCCAATCAAGTCACCATCCATCCGATCGTCATCAAATTGTCTGTCACATCATCTTGTGAGATGATGCACATCATCAATCCATGTGGACCAGTAGCTGGGCCCATCATCATCGACTCGTGGCCCGACTATTTAGTGGACCTCGCGATTTTCAAATGCTTTAAATTAATTATTTTTAAATAAAAAAGGGGGGTCCACTAAATGGGAAAATTCCCCAAAGAAAAGTAAGGTTTTACTTTAAAGGAAATAGGTGAGCTTTTTAAGGGGAAGAGAAGGGTTCGTTGGAACCCTAATCCCTCTCCCATCTTCTCTTCTCTTCCCCCAAAACCTCCCCCCCCACGTTTTCCCCTTCTTCCTCTCCTTTTCCTTCTTCTTTTCTTCATCTTCTTCTTCCCTTTTTCCCAACCGGAGTTGCAGCCTACAACTCCGGCCGCCTGCACTTCCTCTTTCCTCTTCTGCTTCTTCTATTCTTCTTATGCCTCCTCACCTAGCTACACAGCAACCCCTTATATTCTTCTTCTCTCCCCTGTCTTCTTCATTTTTTATTTTTTTCACCGACTGGAGTGCACGCTGCAACTCCGGCCACCTCTTGCACAGCCGCCTGTGCATGCCTCCATGGACTGCAACCTCTGGTAGCACCTCCCTTTTCCACCATCTTGCAGGCCATTAGGTGGTGCGTCCCACGAACAGGAACCAGCAACCACCAGGCCGTGCGCCAGTCAACCTTCTAAGATCTCCACGCTGCTGCTACCACCATCATCCCTTGCGAGAACCCACAGTACCCATCTCATTGCCGCCCCTATAGTCCATTCCCCTCTTCTACTGCCAGCAGTTGGTGCACCGCCCCCTTCATCTAATCTCGACCAGCGTCTACACCCTGCTGGAGAAGAACCTTCCCCTTGCTGCCTCTCTCACCACCTGATCCATAACCGGCCAGCCACCTTGCTGTGGGACTACAACTCTCTCCTCCATGTTGCTGAGTCCAAGCGATACCGGTTCTCTAGTTCTCCGGGCGTGCCAAACGGCCAGCAACTTCTACTCTTCAAGCCATCCTCATCAAGAAAAAAAAAAAAGAGAAAGGGAAAGAGAAGAAAAAGAGAAGAGGAAAGAAAATCGTACCTTTCACCAACGTGCTCCACTGTCTTCTCACCTTTTTTTATGCCCTCCATCCTCATCTTCAGTACAGTCATGGTTCATGGACTGTCAAACCTCCAAGGTCGTGGCTACCCACCTTCTCCATGTGTGTATGCAGGTAAGATCTCTCTCTCTCTCCTAATCTTCTTCTTTCTCATTCTAAGAAACCATACCATCCTAGGTAAGTTTCACTTTCTCTCTCTTCTCTTCAATATTTCTCTCTCTACCTCTCTTTTGTTTCTCTCTCTAAAAACCCTCACTCTCTCTCTTTCTCTTTCTAGGTCATTTTAGGTCTTTTCTCATTTTCTCTCTCTAGACCCTTAATTTCTCTCTCTACTTTTCTTTTTTCTTGCTCTAGTTTTTATTGTTTTCTAGTGTAATTGCTTCGAAGTAATTTAGATAGATTTCCATTCTAAAGCAATGTAATTTCTATGATTTTTAATAAAAGTTAATTTTGATCATTCTTGCATTATTTCACTTTTTCGTAATGTGTTGATTTTTATGATTCTATCTCTAAAAATTCACTAAATAAAAATCTTATTTTAAATCTCGTGATCATCATTCTCACCTCTTCATTATTTCTAGCAATTTTTCGTCGTATTGTTCTGATAATGCACTAACCCAACTTATTCTGAGTGCGGATCGACATCCGACACGAGCCACTGTGCAAAATTGCCCATTTTACAGGTTAAATGTCTCGGATCAATTAAAAATGTGTTGAAGTTAGGGTTTCCATAACCAACGACGCGAAAAAACCCCTACTTTCAAATGGCGCCGTTGCCGCTCGAGTGTACGGGAATGCGAAAAAGGACGTAAAGACGGAATTGAAAATGTAATACCCTGAACTTTCATTCTAGGGTATTATGATAAATTCACATAATAATGAAAACCTGAAACTTTTTCAGACTCTTATTATTGTTTTTATTATTTAATATCATGTATGAGTATGTGTATTTAATTTGGTTTCATTCTGACAACTTTGAAAAACCTGCTATTTTTGAAACTCGCTCTTTAGGGCTAAATTCCTACTAAAAATAATGAACCATAACTTGTAGAGGACTTTTTCTTGCCGCAGCTAACATTCCAGAACTTTTATAAAAAAATTATTTTGTAAGCCCGATACTCCAAAAATATTCTTATTTTATTCTTATCAACTTACCTGTGAAATTTGGAAGCTTTTCTGAGACATAAAAACTCTAGTCGAAGATTTTGGAAGATTTTGAAAAAAATAGTATTTTTATAATTTTTGAACTTCCTACCATTCGTATATTTTTTGAAAGTAATATTTAATTATATTTTATTTATTTAATAGGAGTGTGGGACCCGCGAATCACTTTTTGGGTCATTCCGAGGTCATCTTGATACTTTTCTGGGGCTTTAAACTTTTTTGTGATTTTTGTATATTTAGACTATTTTATGTGATTTATGTGTGTGCCATGTGTCAATACCTTATTGTATGAACTTTTAAATTATATAATATAGTTTGATTTAATTAATTAATAATTAATTGTATTATAATTATTGGGTAGGCCCGTATGGCTAATCTAGAAACTTTTTGGGCTTAATAATATTCTTAATTGAAACCTAATTGTTGTATATGGGCCTTGGGCCCATTTCTAACCTATTAGTAGTGTAAAATATAAGTTTTTGAGGGTTGAAAAAGTCATCCCTTTGATAGTTACGAATTCCACTAAAATAGAAATCATAATCCTTCCTTAAACCTATTTATGAAAAACCCTAAAGCTTTAGAAGCTTTCACAACCCAACTCCAATAAAGAATAGAGAAAGCTCGATTAAACCTTCATCCGGGCACTGATCGCACTCAAACAAGAAGGGAGAATTGACGAGGACTCTGAATGGAAGAACATATTCCGAGTAAAGGACGATCCGACGACTTTCAAATTTGAAAAAACCTTTGATTTTCATTAAAGTTCAAGAAACCTTGAGGTAAATGCGCTTGATCCATCCTATACTTATTTTTCTTTAAGATTTTGTTTCTCTTTCATTAGATAATGGTTGATACTCATTATAAATTAATTTCAACAATTAATTTTATTCTTATTGGGTTGATCTTTATTTTGGGCCACCATGATGGGTTTGGCCATGGTTTCTTTTACACTTATAGCGGATGACTATGTTCTTTATTATTTTTCTTATATTTTAATATTTTAAATATTTTTATAATTATTTTTTCTAAATACCTCTATCAATCTATTTTTCAAAACCGTTTAGTTTGTATTTTTTTGATTTATATTTATTTAATTATAATTTTTCTAAGTTGTTGGACTTTACCAAAAAAATCTAGAATTTTAGATTTTACACGGTCCACATCACTTAGAATTTCAATCTCTATTTTTAACCTAAATATTTTTATAATTATTTTTCATAGATACCTCTATCGATCTAGTTTCTAGAACCTTTGAGTTTGTATTTTTCTAATTTGTATTGATTAAGTTATGATTTTTCTAAGTTGTTGGACTTTACCAAAAAACCCAGAATTCCAGATTTTACACGGTCCACTTCACTTGGAATTTTGATCTATATTTTTAGCCTAAATATTTTTCTAATTATTTTTCATAATACTTCTATCAATCTAGTTTCTAGAACCTTTGAGTTTGTATTTTTTTTATTCATATTTATTTAATTATAATTTTTCTAAGTTATTGGATTTTACCAAAAAAATTTAGAATTTTAGATTTTACATGGTCCAATTCACTTAGAATTTCAATCTCTATTTTTAACCAAAATATTTTTCTAATTATTTTTCATAGATACCTCTATCGATCTAGTTTCTAGAACCTTTGAGTTTGTATTTTTCTAATTTGTATTGATTAAGTTATGATTTTTCTAAGTTGTTGGACTTTACCAAAAAACCCAGAATTCCAGATTTTACACGGTCCACTTCACTTGGAATTTTGATCTATATTTTTAGCCTAAATATTTTTTTAATTATTTTCCATGATACTTCTATCAATCTAGTTTCTAGAACCTTTGAGTTTGTATTTTTTTGATTTGTATTGATTAAGTTATGATTTTTCAAATGTGTTGGACTTTTCTGTAAAACTCAGAATCCCAGATTCTGTCCGACCTACTTCATTAAGGGTTTCGACCCATATTTTAAATATAAATATTTTTTTATTTCTTTTTCCTAAATACCTCTTTAAATATAGGTTCTATAACATTTGAGTTTGTATTTTTCTGATTTGTATTGATTAAGTTATGATTTTTCAAATGTTCAAGAATTTTTTATAAAACCCAAAATTCTAGATTCTGTCCGGTTCACTTAATTAAGGGTTTCGCCTATATTTTGAATCTGAATATTTTTCTATTTATCTTTCCTAAAAGCCTCTGTGAATCTAGTTTTTAAATCCATTAAGTTTATACTTTTTTAATTAATATTTATTTAGTTATAACTTTTACAATAAACTATATTTTCTATGAACTACCTATTTCTTGGATTTTGGACAACTAATGGCCTTGTGAACCTTTAGTGGTTCGGTCATTACTTATTGACTATTAAACCTAGATGGTTTGACCTATACTTGTATGCATTGGGATCCCACCCATGTGTCTTTGATCTCTCATAGGGTTCGGCCAAGTGTCTTGGATCCCTCTTTAGGGTTCGACCTTGTGTCATGGATCCCTCATAGGGTTCGGCCATGGTGTGTTAGATTCTCTTGCGATTCTCATTTATATTGTTCATCCGTATTGATCGTGATCTTCGGTGATTGTTACATGTTATTCATGTTTAACCCTAATTCGTTCCCATGTTATCACTTTTGATGATCATGTGTTCATTTTATATTCTTATTTAAATGTTAAATACATGTGTGATTATGCCATGTAACCCTAGTACTATCTTGTTGTAATACCACGATCATCACGTCATTTCATATAAGGGGTGCATAAGGGAACGGGGTTGAAGTATATTATATACGTTTATATTGGTTTTATCAATTAATCAGGGTTCGGTACCCTAGGGTGAAAGGCCTCAGACGTTATTATATCCTGCAGATAGGTCGATGAGACCGCTCCCAGTGTGGGAAGGAGATGGAGACCCTATGTGGTTATGAGTACTAGTTGCATTTGCACCCCGTACTTACTTGCATTCATCCTCATATTCATGTCATCCTTCTTATATGATTGAGAGGCATACCTTTGTTAAAAACTTGTAAAGTATGATATCATACCATGCACACTGTTGTATTACTGGGCCTCGGCTCACGGTGCTACATCGATACCATTTTCAGATTTTAAGGAATCGAGTACGTGAGATGATTTTGAGGCGAAAGACTCCAACGCATTCGAAGAGCTCGGCTAGGATTTGGGAGTCGATCCCACACTTTAGAAGACTTGATTTTGACTGTTCTAAACATTGGTTATTTATTTTCACGGACATGTAAGCCTTTAATTGAGAGCATGTTCTCACCTCCTTCTCTCCACATTTAGTTGATTGATTGAATTGTTTGAGTTATGAATTATTTTAATTATTTGTTTTCTACATCTATACTTTCTTTTTACTTAGTAGGTTTTCGAATGAACTTTTGTAGTCTAATTGACCTAATTGGACCATTAGGGGACATTCATGGATCACCTCTGGGTTCGGGTACAGGTCGATCCACGGATTTTTGGGTCGTATCAGGGTATCTGGATTTGGAGCGTGACAGAGTGGTATCAGAGCATAGGCTTCAGACACCTAGGGATTTGTGTGTAATGAGTCTATGTATAATTGAGTTGTGTGTGATAGAATGGTGTTAGAGCACAGTCAGTAGATTACCCTAAAGACCCGTAGAATGCGGACCATTAGGAGATCTGGTTAATGTGTCCATTCTTGTTATGGAGACCGTTACCTTTTAGTGTATACATTAGAAATACTATAATCTAAAGCACTCTGATTGTTTATAATACTTATAAATAGTGATAGTGTACTATTATTTGTATGTATATTATTTTAATACTTGATTTTATATTATGCTTAACTATGTCGCAAACCTAACACTGTCATACCTTATCAAGGAGATCGTGACAAAATGAACTTTAACAGAATTATATCCTCATATGATCTTAATTGGACAGTTTGACTATTTTGACTAGTAGGCCAATTGACTAGCTTGACCAATTTGACTGGAAGATAAATTGATTAGTTTTAGCAGCTGATTTAGGTCAATTAGATTGATCAAGTTTACAAGTTTAACTAAGGTTGACTATATTGACTAGTTTGACCAGCATAGTTAAGTTGACTAGACGTAGATGACTAACTTGATTCGATAGGACTAGATTGGTGTAGATGACCAGTTTGACTAGGTTTACTATATTGATTAAGTTGGCCAATCTGCCTGTGTGTAGCTATAAAGTTTGTCAACCAATCGAACTAGGTTTGGCTAAATTGATTAATTGACTAATCAGATGTGACAGACTAAATTGAGAATTTCTTTGAGTGGGTTCGAATTTCGAGGAAGAAATTTTCTTTAAGGGGGGTAGATTGTAATACCCTGAACTTTCGTTCTAGGGTATTATGATAAATTCACCTAATAATGAAAACCTGAAACTTTTTCAGACTCTTATTATTATTTTTATTGTTTAATATCATGTATGAGTATGTGTATTTAATTTGGTTTCATTCTGACAATTTTGAAAAATCTACTATTTTTGAAACTCGCTCTTTAGGGCTAAATTCCTACTAAAAATAATGAACCATAACTTGCTGAGGACTTTTTCTTGCCGCAGCTAACATTCTAGAACTTTTATAAAAAAATTATTTTGTAGGCCCGAGACTCCAAAAATTTCTTATTTTATTCTTAACTTACCTGTGAAATTTGGAAGCTTTTCTGAGACAAAAACTCTAGTCGAAGATTTTCGGAGATTTTGACAAAAATAGTATTTTTATAATTTTTGAACTTCCTACCATTCGCATATTTTTCAAAAATAATATTTAATTATATTTTATTTATTTAATAGGAGTGTGGGACTTGTGAATCACTTTTCGGGTCATTCCGACGTCATCTTGATACTTTTCTGGGGCTTTGCACTTTTTTGTGATTTTTGTATATTTAGATTATTTTATGTGATTTATGTGTGTGCCATGTGTCAATACCTTATTGTATGAACTTTTAAATTATATAATATAATTTGATTGAATTAATTAATAATTAATTGTGTTATAATTATTGGGTGGGCCCGTATGGCTAATCTAGAAACCTTTTGGGCTTAATAATATTCTTAATTGAAGCCTAATTGTTGTATATGGGCCTTGGGCCCATTTCTAATCCATTAGTAGTGTAAAATATAAGTTTTTGAGGGTTGAAAAAGTCATCCCTTTGATAGTTACGAATTCCACTAAAATAGAAACCCTAATCCTTCCCTAAACCTATTTATGAAAAACCCTAAAGCTTTAGAAGCTTTCACAACCCAACTCCATTAAAGAATAGAGAAAGCTCGATTAAACCTTTATCCGGGCACTAATCGCACTCGAGCAAGAAGGGACAATTGACGGAGACTCTGAATGGAAGAACATACTCCGAGTAAAGGACGGTCCGACGACTTTTAAATTTGAAAAAACTTTTGATTTTCATTAAAGTTCAAGAAACCTTGAGGTAAGTGCACTTGATCCATCCTATACTTATTTTTCTTTAAAATTTTATTTCTCTTTCATTAGATAATGGTTGATACTCATTATAAATTAATTTCAACAATATTTATTTTATTCTTATTGGGTTGATCTTTATTTTGGGCCACTATGATGGGTTTGGTCATGGTTTATTTTACACTTATAACGGATGACTATATTCTTTATCATTTTCCTTATATTTTAATAATTTAAATATTTTTATAATTATTTTTTCTAAATACCTCTATGAATCTATTTTTCAAAATCGTTTAGTTTGTATTTTTTTGATTTATATTTATTTAATTATAATTTTTCTAAGTTGTTGGACTTTACCAAAAAAATCTAGAATTTCAGATTTTACACGGTCCACTTCACTTAAAATTTCGGTCTCTATCATTTTCTAATTATTTTTCATAGAAACCTCTATCAATCTAATTTCTAGAACCTTTGAGTCTGTATTTTTCTGAGTTGTATTGATTAAGTTATGATGTTTCTAACTTGTTGGACTTTACCAAAAAATCTAAAATTCTAGATTTTACATGGTCCACTTCACTTGGAATTTCGATATATATTTTTAACCAAAATATTTTTCTAATTATTTGTCATAGATATCTCTATCAATCTAGTTTCTAGAATCTTTGAGTTTGTATTTTTTTGATTTGTATTGATTAAGTTATGATTTTTCAAATGTGTTGGACTTTTTTGTAAAACCCAGAATCCCAGATTCTGTTCGACCCACTTCATTAAGGGTTTCGACCCATATTTTGAATCTGAATATTTTTCTATTTCTTTTTCCTAAATACCTCTTTAAATATAGTTTCTATAACATTTGGGTTTGTATTTTTCTGATTTGTATTGATTAAGTTATGATTTTTCAAATGTGGAAGAATTTTCTATAAAACCCAGAATTTCAGATTCTGTCCGGTTCACTTAACTAAGGGTTTTGACCTATATTTTGAATCTGAATATTTTTCTATTTATCTTTCTTAAAAATCTCTGTGAATCTAATTTTTAAATCCATTGAGTTTATATTTTTCTAATTAATATTTATTTAGTTATAACTTTTACAAGAAACTATATTTTCTATGAACTACCTATTTCTTGGATTTTGGACAACTAATGGCCTTGTGAACCTTTAGTGGTTCGGTCATTACTTATTGACTATTAAACCTAGATGGTTTGACCTATACTTGTATGCATGGGGATCCCACCCATGTGTCTTTGATCTCTCATAGGGGTCGGCCAAGTGTCTTGGATCCCTCTTTAGGGTTCGACCTTGTGTCATGGATCCCTCATAGGGTTCGGCCATGGTGTGTTAGATTATCTTGCGATTCCCATTTATATGGTTCATCCGTATTGATCGTGACCTTCGGTGATTGTTACATGTTATTCATGTTTAACCCTAATTCGTTCCCATGTTATCACTTTTGATAATCATGTGTTCATTTTATATTCTTATTTAAATGTTAAACACATGTGTGATTATGCCATGTAATCTTAGTACTATCTTGTTGTCATACCACGATCATCACGTCATTTCATATAAGAAGTGCATAAGGGAACGGGGTTGAAGTATATTATATACGTTTATATTGGCTTTATCAATTAATCAGGGTTCGGTACCCTAGGGCGAAAGGCCTCAGACGTTATTATATCCTGCAGATGGGTCGATGAGACCGCTCCCGGTGCGGGAAGGAGATGGAGACCCTATGTGGTTATGGGTACTAGTTGCATTTGCATCCCGCACTTACTTGCAATTATCCTCATATTCATGTTATCCTTATTTTATAATTGAGATGCATACCTTGGTTAAAAACTTGTAAAGTATGATATCATACCATGCACACTGTTGTATTACTGGGCCTCGGCTCACGGTGCTACATCGATACCATTTTCAGATTTTGAGGAGTCGAGTACGTGAGATGATTTTGAGGCGAAAGACTCCGACACATTCGAGGAGATCGGCTGGGATTTAGGAGTCGATCCCACACTTTAGAAGACTTGATTTTGACTGTTCTAAAATTGGTTATTTATTTTCACGGGCATGTAAGCCTTTGATTGAGAGCATGTTCTCACCTCCTTCTCTCCACATTTAGTTGATTGATTGAATTGTTTGAGTTATGAATTATTTTAATTATTTGTTTTTTACATCTATACTTTTTTTTTACTTAGTGGGTTTTCGAATGAACCTTAGTAGTCTAATTGACCTAATTGGACCACTAGGGGACATTCATGGATCACCTCTAGGTTCGGGTACGGGTCGATCCACGGAATTTCGGGTCGTATTAGGGTATCTGGATTCGGGGCGTGATAGGGAAGTTGATAAATCAGAAAGCTGCTCAATTTGGACAGCCCGACCTTTTCGGAAAACTTTCTATTTTTTATTTTTAGTGATTTTTAGCAGTCTTTTAAATTACTATTTTTAATGCCTCGGAAGGCCGGGTGTAGAGTTGTAATAATATAGGACTTTTACTGCTTTTCAAATAACTACTAGATCTTGTTCTAGGGTTTTTTAGAAACCCTAGATTAAGTGGAAAATACAAAAAAAAAAATTCAAAAATTCAAAAAAATTAGGGTTTTATATTCTGCAGATTTTTAGAAATCACCAATCAAGGATTTACGAATTTTGGAAAGATTCTAAAATCTTGAAACTCTGCTAAATTAGGGTTTCCCCTCTTAGAAGTTTCCTCTTTAGAAGAATTTCTATCTTTAGAAATCTTTCGAATTTGGAAAAGTCTGCAAAAGGAAACACCCCAAGTCTAGTAGAATTTCAATTTTAGAAAATTTTTTAAAATTGTAAGGGATCTCGCAATCAAATCTTTCTTTGAAAATCTCTACAGTTCGGAAACTTTCCAATCTAGGTATTTTCCAATCTGGGAATTCCTAAATTTTAACCCATCTCGAATTTGGAAACTAATTCAAAAACTTGCCTAAATCCAGTGCTTGTTCAGTGAACCCTATAAAGGCAAAGATCTTTCACATAGAATCCCAAATACCTAGACCATGCGATCTAACTTTTCTGCAAGAACACGATCTAGTGTGGGTAGGGAGCGAAAGCTCAAAGAAGTGGAGTCGGGCCCAAGCCCATTAGGATACCCCTCCCTATCCCACGGAGGTGACCCCGTGGCGTGGCCCACGGGAGGTAAGTCTCTATCCTCGCCTTGAGTGCGATACAGAGCAATTTGGGTGAATCATTGCCGCATGTCTATTTGTTTTCTAGCAACAACTTACTCAACTTGCGTGGCGTGGCCGTTAATCAATCAACTCTAAGATAGCAGACCCAGCTCCAAATTGAAACTGGTGGTATTTCATCACCCACCTCATCATTCCAACTGATTTGATCCCAAGGCTCTATTTAATTAAAAAGAATCAAGAAGTAGAGCCAATTAGACCGGTGTTCGAGGAAAACTCCGCACAAAGCGAACCCGCTTAACATCCAATCGAAATAAGACCACGAGCGCGGGTCCCTGTTGTCTAACACACCCATAAGTCCCTGTTACTCAAGTACACTGAGCTCGACGTGGCATCTTGGACTATTCGGCGGTTAGTTGCGTGTGGACTAGGAACACGCACCAACCCTAGCTTAACCCGAGGGAACACTCTTCTTAAACACTTGACCAATCCGGTTAGTCTGGGATGTACTTAAGATAGCCATTGTGCCGCACGTCTGTCTAGGCTTCGGATTGCCTTGTTGTTGACTAGAGTTAGTACTAAAGGATTCGCTCTGAAGAGTGTAGCCTGGTGAGAACCTCTGAGTGCAAACAGTTAGTCCGACGGCTAAAAGATAAACCAGTGGTCCGCCCACTGTCATAATCTACTCTAGCCCCAAAACTAACAAGATAATGCCTAAAATATATCCTGATTGTTTAGAATAAGATTATCTGTGCTTGGTGTGCATCATTTAGGATCACTTCTCCAGTGTCTCCTTTTGGCAACTTTTTGCCAAATCTTGGGTTTACTTTTTCAAGTAGAAGCCCGGTTGGACATGTCCTAACCTTTGACTGACTCGATCTGAGAGTTAGTCCACCGCACCCCTCTATCTCCTCTGATGGTAGATGAACGGCCTCTGTATGAGACCTACTACAGTTTCTGTGAAAATCTAGGTGATCACTCTCAACAATGGTATGACAATTTTGCGTATCATCATGATACTCCAGTCTCGCAACCTTCTATGGGGTATGACAATTATAGAGATCCGGAGTACAACTCTGTACTCCAAGAGCTTAAAAACTCAATCGCTGCCCTTCGTACCGTGGTCCAACAACCTGTGCACAATTCCCAGTCTGTAGGATATTATCCTCCTATCCAGCAAGATGTCTGTACCTTTCCATCTCCAATGTAGACCTCCTATGACAACACTTATTATCCGGATAATAGGAGTCACCATAACTTTGGTTGGGAACAGTCTACTATCCCGCAGCAACTGCCGCCTTCCGGGTTCCATCAATCCAATGGAGAGTATGACTGGCAATACTCGCAATCCCAGTACCTGTCATATCCATAGAATGACTATTCTGATCAACAGTGGGCCCCTCAGGATTTCCAGAGTCAGCAACTAGTCCCAGACTCCACTTTGCCTTACAACTTTCATACCCAATCGGACTACAATCAAGAGTTGGCACCTCAGCTCCCCTTGGTTGAACCGCCTCCGTTGGCTACTAAACCCTGTCTAGAAGACATTCTCTCTCAGTACATTGCCCAGCAACAACAGTATTTCCATGGTCTAGAGCACCAACAACAACAATCTATGGAGAGCTTGGAGCAACGTCTAGTTCAATTAAAAAATGAGAGAGAGGAAGTCAACTTCACTAGCCCACCAATAGGCTATCATGAGGAGAGTGATAGGGCCACTGTCTATAATGAGGAGCCGCACAATTGGACCCAGTACCAGCATTGCGAGGAAGAAATAAAAGTTGTACCCATCCCTAGATCGAGCCAGACTATTGAGGAGCCAGTGTATCAATCTTTGGTGCCCTTAACAGCACCAAATCTTGAAACTACCTCAGCGCAACTGAAAGTAAGGTTTTTTCCGCGTCGTTGGTTTCGGAAATCCTAGATCTCAACAATATTTGTAATTATCCGATTCTTTTTCACTCAAATCCTGCAAAAATCACAGGGTTGTACAGTGGCTCGTGTCGGATGTCGATCCGCACTCGGGGTTAGTTTGCGTAATTCAACGACATGAAATGACGGATTTTTATCAAGAAAACATGGAGAGGTGAGAATGGTGATGGATTTAAAACATTCTTAGTGATTTTTAGAGAGAGAAATTACCACAAATAATCAAAAACACAAAAGTAAACTAACAAATGCAAAAATAATAATTTTATTCATCCTCAATGAGTCTTACAAAATCAAACTAAATTCAAAAATTAACCTAGAAAACCATAAAAATTAGAGAGAGAAATGAGAAAATGTAGAGAGAGAAACATCGAAGAAGGCTATCCTAGAGAGAGAAAATATGGGGGAGAGAGAAAGTGGAGAGATCTAGAGAGAGAAGAGAACTCTTACCTTGGAGTGGAGACGAATCAGCAAGGATGGGCAGCAACTAAAGACAAGAAGCTTTACCTCTTCCCACCTTCATTCTTCTTTACTCTTTTTTTTTTTTTTTTTTTTTTTTTTTTTTTTTTTTTTTTTTTTGAAGAAAACGTGGATGGAAAATGGGAGAGAGAGGGACGGTCAAGAGAGTTTGAGAACGTGGGAGAGAGGAAGGGATCGATTCGGGGGAGGTTTTTACAAGAAGAGAGAACTCTCTTCTTTCAAAAACGTTGAGTGAATGGCTGGGGGTCTTGATGGAGGAACGGCTGGTGGTGTGGGCGTAATGGCAGCAAGAAGAAGGAATTCTTCTTATTCCAAAACGTGGGGGGGGGGGGGGGGGGGTCTAGGGTTTGATATCTCCACACTTTATATATGGGAACCACGGTTTCTATTTCTTTAAAGCTCATTTTCCATCTTTTGGTAGGAACCGTGGGTTCCTACATTAGAAACCCACGGTTTCTTAAAAATCTTTTGATTCTCCTTCATTTTTTTGGTAAAATCGTGGGTTCCCAGATTAGAATCCCACGATTTTTTAAAAATTCTTTTCCACAAAATATCTTTCTTCTAGAAAACCTTTGTATATAACCGTGGGTTCCTAACTTAGAAACCCACGTTTCTAAAATGTAAATACCTCCATTTTTTTGAAAAGATTGAGTCAAAAAATTCCTTTTTGAAAAATGTTTGATTTTTAAAAATTCTTTTCAAAATTCTCTTCTTTCCTTCTTTAGCAGCCATTTCCAGTCCATGTTGGGTATGTGGGTCCCACTGGATGGCTGGGCCATGGGTAATGGGCCCGGGCCCGCACTTCATCTTGGCTTAGGCCCATAGGATTGAACATGAAGTGATGAGGGCCATTGGATTTATGAGATGGTAAAATGGATGATTGGGGACTGACTGAGCGATCGCATGGTAGAGATGGACGGTGATGATCGAGTAATGGAAATTGGCCAAGGTAGGCCATAGAATTGAGTGATTGAGGGAGGGGAGAGGATCGGATGATGTGGATTCAAGAGTAGAGAGAGAATGATGGTTTGGAGAGAGAGAGGAGAGAAGAGAGAGAAATATTACAAAATAAAGAGAAAAATGATAGTATAGGGGCTTGAACCTTGGTCTTTGACTTGGTCTTCTGCATGCTTTACCAATTGAGCAAGTCCTCATCTTGTGTTAGTTGATAAGCTTTAATCTCCTTAGTCTCTTCTTTGAGGGCTTGCCTCTCCTTCCCTCTTAATCTTCTCTTAGGCTTTTCCGACTCTCTGGCTCTCCCGTCTTTGGCCTACATCTTTTTGTCCAAGTCCACTGGCTTTTGGGCTTTGATCATAGGTTCTAGAGGTTGATTGTGGGCCCACCAGTCTTGAGAACCGTCTGATCGGGTTTCCTGCGACAAAAGAAGCGCGTAATGAGACTCAATCAGAACGGCTTTATATCTAGACTTCCAAAAATGTGTTTAATGCATGCAAATATACCATTTCGTCCAGAAAAGTGTGTTTTACGCAATGAGATAGACTCTTACGTAGAAAAGTGGATAATTAGAGCAGTTTTACGTAGGAGAGTGCGATAACGCTAACAGGATAAGTGCTTAAAATAAGCACTTTTGAGCGAATATCAGCAACCCCCAACCAGCATATTGCCAATCCTTGGCAATTAGTGCGAAATAAATGAGCTTAAAAGGGCTCTGCACATGCTGCACACTTTTTCATATTAGCTCCGGGAAAACACCGTTCGTCAAATCATTGAATGGATGCAAAAACAGTTACATGCTAGCGAAGAGTTAGAAAGTATTTGCAAGACTACAGACTGATAATCATGACCCAGAATAGTCAGACTCTGCGTGTGTGTGTGCTCAACATTCTCATCATCCGACAGTAAAGATTTCTAGATCACCTCTAAGTTTTTATGCCTCGACCTCAAATCTCACACGTTTAGCACTCAGAATAGAATCACACAAGAAGGGTTTTCTTCTTTTCTCTCAATTTATATGTGAGGAAATGTATTGATATATGAAAGCAAAGATCTCACATATGTATTATTTGAAGGAAGGACATCTTTAACAGAAGAAGATCTCATGATTGGAATACCACTTCACTCGGGAACGTTAGATCAAACTCTATAGCTTCTCCTTCTCCAATCTCCACATTTTATGATCGTGCTATCCTAGAATCAAGTAGGACTTTCCTGGGTTGTAATGAGGCTTAGGTCAGGTGTAGAAAAATAAAGGTATACAGGATTTCAAAGATCTTGAGAGGATATTGCCAATTTCTTGAATTTTTCCTGCGACGTAACACCATTTTCTGGTTCTTTTTCCTTTTTTCGTATTTTTCTCTTTTTCTTGATATTTCTGAGACTGCTCAATTTCTTTTCAGCTCTTCTTCATACTTTCTTTCTATATTTTGTTTTTGGCTTGAACCACTTTCTTTTCCTTTTGATTCTTCTTCTTTACTTTTCTTTTCACGGTACACCCACATCAGTTATTCTATTGTCCATCTCAAAATAAGGGTAGCCAGTCATGTTTCGTAGCTAGACTGGATTTTAGGTTGATGGGTTTACAAAAAAAAAGCTTTTATAGAATGGCTCAAGGGGTTTCTAGTGAAGTATAATTCAGGTGAGTAAAAAGGCTGAATGGTTCAGAAAAATGGCCTAAATCATTTTCTAAGGTTTGCACTATCATGTATACTGTCTTGACTAGATACAGAGAAGGTTCTGTCGTAGTAATCCAATTTTTGATGTCGTTCCGAGTTTTATGATCAAAGCAAAAGATAATGAGATCTCTCAACGAATATTGCGGGCATGAAGAATAGTGAGTCATCTTGTGACTCAGGATTAATGTATAACTCTCTGAAACGATTAAAGGCTCGAAAGCTCACTGGGTTAGGTCTCCACAATTATTCTCACAGGATCTCCAGAATTTCTAAACTTAGGGTGACTCTGATATTGATAGTGTACAATTGTGCCGAATATGAGTTTTTCTGAGTTTTCAAACCTGCTGTAGTCACGCTTGACTTGACTCAAAGCTAATCTTAAACAAAAATTGACATCCTCAATACTGACTTAACGGAGGTTTTCAGCTAATCAAAGTCAGGGTATTTGACACATTTTTTTAAAATTCTAGAAAACTTTTGGAGAACATCAGAAATCACCCCAAAAATAAAAAGTTTTTTTTTTTTTTTTTTTTTTTTTTTTTTTTTTTTTTTTTTTTTTTATCAAAATGAAGACATGAGTTTTGGTAAATACCCCACCCCCAACCAAAATACAGCACCGTCCTCGGTGCTCATGACCGGGACATAAAATGATGAAAAATCGGTGATGATGATGCAAAGGTTCAGGGAAGATGTTACCAAGTCGGTAGAAACTCGACAGTGTGTGATACCTGATGATCGGAAGAATGAATGTACCTGCATTTTTAAAGATATAACAATAATAACAAATGCATGAGACTCATGTACTCTAGGAATACCGGAATTGCCTTTCCGAAAGCGCTAAGTTTTACGTCTTCAGCCAGACACAACGGGGGTGACAGGCACCCCCAACCAAGTTGGAGCATAGGAGACTGAGTGGATCATCAGTCGACATAGACAGGATCGATGAGATCGATCTCAAAAGTCTGAATGAATAATACGTCAAGTTCATGGAACTGTTTAAGACGCTGGCCATTTACCTGAAAAGAGGAGTGATCCTTGGGATCCTCAATAGTGACTGCCCCAAAGGGTGTGACTGCTGTGACCGTATAAGGACCGGTCCACCTAGATTTCAGTTTCCCAGGGAAGAGATGGAGACGAGAATTATAAAGAAGGACCTTCTGTCCTGGCTGGAACTCTTTCCTGAGGATGCTCTTGTCATGTATCCACTTCATTTTGGCTTTGTAATTCTTGGACAAGTTGTAGGCATCATTTCTGAGTTCTTCTAACTCATTCATTTGAAGTTTCCGCTCCTCCCCTGCGGAGTCTAGGTCGAAGTTGAGTTTCTTAATGGCCCATAGGGCACGATGTTCAATCTCTACCGGTAGATGACAAGGTTTCCCAAAGACGAGACGATAGGGAGACATATTGAGTGGGGTCTTGTAGGCGGTTCTGTATGCCCATAAAGCATCAGTGAGACGAGTAGACCAGTCTTTACGTGTGGTATTGACTGTCTTCTCCAAGATCTGCTTGATCTGACGATTAGAAACCTCTACTTGACCACTAGTCTGCGGATGATAAGCTAGGGCAACCTTGTGGGTTACCCCATACTTCTTCATTAAGTTCTCGAATATCTTATTGCAGAAATGGGTGCCCTCATCGCTAATGATGGCCTTAGGGGCACCGAATCGAGCGAAGATGAACTCCTTTAAGAATTTGACCACCACTTTGTGGTCATTGGTCTTGGTGGGAATGGCTTCTATCCATTTGGATACATAGTCTACCGCAAGGAGAATGTACTCAAAACCATAGGAAATGGGAAAGGGGCCCATGAAGTCGATGCCCCAGATGTCAAATATTTCATCGACCTGGATGGGAGTGAGGGGCATCATGTTCCTCTGGGAGATGCGGCCTAGATGCTGGCAATTAGGACAAGTTTTGCAGTAGATATGGGCATCTTTAAATAGTGTAGGCCAGTAGAATCCGCATTGCAGCACTTTTTCTGCAGTCTTCTTAGTGCTGAAATGACCACCACAAGGTTGGTCATGACATGAGGACAAGATACTGAGTTGGTCCGACTCAGGGACACAGAGACGAATGATCTGGTCAGGACAGTATTTATACAAATAAGGGTCATCCCAAGAGTAGTACTTAACTCTTGCTAGGAATTGGCTTTTGTCCTGTTTTGACCAGTGTGAAGGCATTTCTTCGGTGGCAAGGTAGTTGACAATGTCAGCATACCAAGGATTAACAGAGATGGCGAACAGTTGTTCGTCTGGAAAGGTTTCAGGGATGGGCTGGGTGTCGAAGGATGACTCTAAAGTCAGTCTAGACAAGTGATCAGCCACTACATTCTCAGTTCCTTTCTTATCCTTAATCTCGAGGTCGAATTCCTGCAGTAAGAGAATCCATCGAATTAATCGAGGTTTGGTTTCCTTTTTCGACATGAGATAACGAAGGGCTGCATGATCAGTGTACACAACCACCTTAGTGGCTAAGAGGTACTGACGGAATTTATCAAGGGCGAAGACTACCGCCAGGAGTTCTTTCTCAGTGGTGGAGTAATTCATTTGGGCAGAGTTAAGAGTTTTGCTCGCGTAGTAGATCACGTGTGACCTTTTGTCAACTCTCTGCCCTAGAACAGCGCCTAACGCGTAGTCAGAAGCATCGCACATTACCTCGAAAGGTAGAGTCCAATCCGGGGGACGGATAATGGGCGCAGTAGTGAGCTCAGATTTGAGACGCTCAAATGCCTTGACACAGTCAGCATTAAAGTCGAAAGGACTATCTTTAGCTAGAAGATGGGACAGAGGTCGAGCGATTTGAGAGAAGTCCTTGATGAATCGCCTATAGAATCCTCCGTGTCCCAAAAAGGAACGGATGTCACGTACGGACTTAGGAATGGGCAAGGTCGAGATGATATCGATTTTAGCTTTGTCGACCTCAATGCCCTGATGGGAAATGACATGTCCCAGAACTATGCCTTTCTTCACCATGAAGTGGCATTTCTCCCAATTGAGGACAAGTCTCTTGTCCTGACAGCGTTGAAGTACCAGCCCTAGATGGGTCAGACAGTCATCAAAGGATGACCCAAAGACTGAGAAGTCGTCCATAAAGACTTCGAGGAATTTTTCCACCATGTCAGAGAATATGCTCATCATACACCTTTGAAAGGTCGCGGGTGCATTGCAGAGGCCAAAGGGCATGCGCTTGTAGGCAAAAGTGCCAAAGGGACAGGTGAAAGTTGTCTTCTCGTGATCCTCAGGGGCGATGGGTATTTGATTATACCCTGAGTAACCATCAAGGAAGCAATAATAGGAATGACCTGCTAGTCTCTCCAACATCTGGTCTATGAAGGGTAAAGGAAAATGGTCCTTCCTAGTGTTGGTGTTGAGTCGTCGGTAATCGATGCAGACTCTCCACCCTTTCTTCAGGCGCTGGGTTACCATTTCCTTGTTCTCATTTTCCACAACTGTGAATCCTGCCTTTTTAGGGACGACATGAATAGGACTCACCCATTTGCTATCGGAGATGGGATAAATGATACCCGCATCTAACAGTTTAAGGACCTCATCCCGGACTACATCCTTCAAGACGGGGTTCAACCTCCTCTGGTGTTCTCGAGAGGTTTTGGATTCATCCTCGAGATAGATGTGATGTTGGCACACCGAGGGGTCTATGCCTCGAATATCATCTATAGTCCAACCTATCGCAGATTTGTGCTCGTTGAGCAGCTCGAGAAGTTTCTTACGTTCACTCTCAGACAAAGCGGAAGCAAGAATGACAGGGTAGGTTTCCTTGGGACCAAGATAGGCATAGGAAAGATCTGTGGGAAGAGGCTTAAGCTCCAATATTGGAGCAGATGGAGTAGAAATAGGTGTCACAGAAGACACGGATTGAAGAGGTTTGACTTCAGTAGGTAAAGGAAGGATGGGTTCTCTGGCCATGGTTATCAGAGGCTCGAACTCGATGAGAGGAGCGGGGATCTCTATCAGTGGAGCAGTCTCCAAAAGATCATTGAGATCAGAAATAGCTGACTCTGTTGCAAAGTCAGCTCCAAAGTGTTCTAGACACTGCTTAAGAATATCTTCGGTGGAGTCCGGGATTAGACTCTCAACGGCACACATTTCATCGGTCACTTCGCGATCGGCATCTTGTTGCATTAAACGAAAGATGTTGACCTCAGCTTTGAGGTTACCGAAAGCAATAGACATGTTTCCGTCCCGGCACCCGATGTGTGCGTTCGCGGTGGCAAGGAATGGACGGCCTAAGATGACTGGAATGCGGTTGTCGTGACACGGCTCGGTGTCTAGAATGATAAAGTCCACAGGATAATAAAAGTCAGCGACTTTTACTAGGACATCTTCAATGATTCCTCTTGGAATCTTGATGGACTGATCAGCCAATTTCAGGGTGACATTGGTAGGCTTCATATCTTTCAGTCCTAACTGCTGATATACCGAGAATGGTATGAGGTTAACGCTAGCCCCTAAATCTAGCAAGGCAGTGCAGCTAAAGTTGTCACCAATTTCACATTGGACAGTTGGGCTACCTGGATCCTTGTGTTTGATCACACTATTGCGTTGAATGAACGCGGTAGCTTTTTCGGCCAAGAAGGCAGCTTTGGGTACATGCGTACGCCGCTTAACTGTGCACAAGTCTTTGAGAAATTTGGCATAGGAAGGGATTTGCTTGATAGCAGAAAGGAATGGGATATTGATCTGGACGTCTTTAAAGACGTCTAAGATCTCTGAGAATTGCTGATCCCGCTTATCTTGGACAAGTCTGTCCGGGAAGGGAGGCTTTACTCGACAAATGGATTTGTCTTTAGCCTTAGATTTCTGCACAGGGATATCTGATGTTGGTGCAGAGGTAGAAGAAGCAGAGGTAGGATTAGTACTAGTTTCCTCTGTACGAGTGATGGGTGCTGGAGATGGCACCGGTGGTGGTTGGACTCCCATGTCCACAGTTTTTCCAGATCGTAGGGTGGTTACAGCTTGCACCTCCCCTTGACACTTCTCATTCTGGCTTTGAGATTGGGATCCGATCTCATATACTGCCCCTTTGGCATTTCCTTTAGGGTTTGCAATGGGTTGGCTAGGAAAGATCCCCTTAGCTTTCTCAGCTTCCAAGTTACCTAGACGTTGCTCTAGACGAAGCATGGATTGCTGTTGCTGTTGCTCTAGGCGTTGCATAGATTGTTGTTGCTGAGTAATGAGTTGAGCTAGAAGGTCTTCGATACCAGATTTGGGGAGCGACTGTTGGGGAGCAGCTAATGGGAGCTGAGGCACCAATTCGCGACTCGAGCTCATCGGGGCATTATAGTTATAGGCGGAAGAATTAGTTGGGACAATCTGTTGGTTCTGAAAGTTCTGGGGAACTCTTTGCTGATTCTGAAATGTGCTCTGTTGTCCAGAGTATTGACCCTGTTGGAACTGCTGGTTCTGAGTAGATGGGTACTGATTCTGCTGGTATTGTCCCTGATTGAATTGCCGATTGGGTTGATTGAACCCAGGAGGATACATGCCCTGAGGTTGACGCGGAGGTTGAGCTTGTGATTGAGTAGACTGAGGCCTCCAAGAGAAGTTAGGGTGGTTTCTCGTGTCCGGATGATAAGATTGACTATACGAGTTTTGAGTGGGTGGTTTGTATGTGCTGAAAGCACAAACTTCTTCCTGAAGAGGATTAGACCATCCTTCATTTAAAGGACAATGCTCAGTAGTATGGGAGGGTTGCAGACAGAGGGTGCAAGATTCCATAGGGCTCTCGTGTCCCACATGCATGACTGGGGTAGATTGTTGAGTAGGCTTTTGTACAGACACAGCCAGTGCCGAGACTGACTTGCTCAACTCTTGAATGACAGATCGAAGCTCAGTATCAGCTGTAGCATCATGTCCCTTGGTTGTCCTTTGGACCGAGGTGGTTCGACTGAACTCTGAGTCAGTCGTCCAATGTTGAGAGTTTTCTCCTAACTCTCCCAAGAATTTGTATGCATCGGTCGGAGTTTGGTGCAGGAATTTTCCTTGGCACATTGACTCTACCATGGTCCGGGACTCATCAGTAAGTCCCTTATAGAAGACATGGACAAGATTTCCCTTGTCGATGCTATGGTGGGGACACTTAGTCAGGTAGTCTTGGAATCTATCCCAAGCTTCAAAAAATTTCTCATCGGACTTCTGTCGAAAGTCCTGGATGAGTTGCTTCATTTGGTTGGTCCGAGTCATGGGGTAGAATTTAGACATGAATTTGCCCACCAACTCTTTCCAACTGCTGATTGAATCAGCGGGTAAGGAGTAGAGCCAATCTGAGGCTCGGTCTTTGAGCGAGAATGGGAAAACTCGCAGACGGACATTGTCATCATCGAGGTTCTGATTCTTGAAAAGTAGGATGACATGTTGGAATTCCCTAATATGGGAATATGGGTCTTCTCTTGGGAGACCACGAAAGGTAGGCAGCATTTGGATCGTCTGCGGCCTGATCTCAAATTGTACCGCCGTAGTAGGTGGGAGAACAATGCAAGTGGGCGGATTGGCAGAGATAGGAGCGAACGTCTCGATAAGAGGTCGTTCGACTGCCATGACTACAAAGGTAGTAGTATTGGGGGAGGCGGGTGGGGAAAGAGATGGGGAAGAATTCAGTGGAGGATCCACTGTAGGGACGTGATTCTCAGATCGAACCAAGCGTTTGTTCGGACGATTCCAAACGGGCATACGCGAATGAGGCAAGCTCTTTACTTGGCAAAAAGTTGCCAGAGAGGAACAATATCCTAAATGATGCACACCAAGCACAGATAATCCTATTCTAAGCAATCAGGATATATTTTAGGAATTATCTTTGTTAGTTTTGGGGCTAGCGTAGATTATGACAGTGGGCGGACCACTGGTTTATCTTTTAACCGCCGGACTAACTGTTTTGCACTCAGAGGTTCTCACCAGGCTACACTCTTCAGAGCGAATCCTTTAGTACTAGCTCTAGTTAACAACAAGGCAATCCGAAGCCTAGACAGACGTGCGGCACAATGGCTGACTTAAGTACGTCCCAGACTAACCGGATTGGTCAAGTGTATAAGAAGAGTGTTCCCTCGGGTTAAGCTAGGGTTGGTGCGTGTTCCTAGTCCACACGTAACTAACCGCCGAATAGTCCAAGATGCCACGTCGAGCTCAGTGTACTTGAGTAGCAGGGACTTATGGGTGTGTTAGACAACAGGGACCCGCGCTCGTGGTCTTATTTCGATTGGATGTTAAGCGGGTTCGCTTTGTGTGGATTTTTTCCTCGAACACCGGGCTAATTGGCTCTAGTTCTTGATTCTTTTTATTATAGATGGATCCTGGGGATCAATTTCAGCTGGAATGATGAGGTGGGTGATGAAATCCCACCAGTTTCAATTTGGAGCTGGGTCTGCTCTCTTAGAGTTGATTGATTAACGGCCACGCCACGCAAGTCGAATAAGTTGTTGCTAAAAAACAAATAGACAAGCGGCAATGATGCACCCAATATGCTCTGTATCGCACTCAAGGCGAGGATAGAGACTTACCTCCCGTGGGCCACGCCACGGGGTCGCCTCCGTGGGTTAGAGAGGGGTATCCTAATGGGCTTGGGCCCGACTCCACCTCTTTGAGCTTTTGCTCTCTACCCACACTGGATCGTGTTCCTGCAGAAAAGTTAGATCACACGGTCTAGGTAGTCGGGATTCTATTTGGAAGATCTTTGCCTTTTTAGGGTTCACAGAACAAGCACTGGATTTAGGCAAGTTTTTGAATTAATTTCCAAGTTCGAGATGGGTTAAAATTTAGGAATTCCCAGATTGGAAAATACCTAGATTGGAAAGTTTCCCGAACTGTGGAGATCTTCCAAGAAAGATTTGATTGCGAGATCCCTTATAATTTTTGGAAATTTCCCAAAATTGAAATTCTGCTAGATTTGGGGTGTTTCCTTTTGCAGACTTTTCCAAATTCGGAAGATTTCTAAAGATAGAAATTCTTCTAAAGAGGAAACTTCTAAGAGGGGAAACCCTAATTTAGCAAAGTTTCAAGATTTTAGAATCTTTCTAAAAATCGCAAATCCTTGATTGGTGATTTCTAAAAATCTGCAGAATATGAAACCCTAATTTTTTTGAATTTTGAATTTATTATTTTTTTGGTATTTTCCACTTAATCTAGGGTTTCTAAAAAACCCTAGAACAAGATCTAGCAGTTATATGGAAAGCAGTAAAATTCCTAAATTATTACAACTTTGCACTCGGCCTTCCGAGGCATTAAAAATAGTAATTTAAAAACTGCTAAAAATCAACAAAAACAAAAAAAAAATAGAAAGTTTCCCGAAAAGGTCGGGCTGGCCAAATTGAGCAGCTTTTCGCTTCAGCAACTTTCCAATTCCGTCTTTACGTCCTTTTTCGCACTCCCGAACACCCGAGCGGCAGCGGCGCCATTTGAAAGTAAGGTTTTTTCCGCGTCGTTGGTTTCGGAAATCCTAGATCTCAACAATATTTGTAATTATCCGATTCTTTTTCACTCAAATCCTGCAAAAATCACAGGGTTGTACAGTGGCTCGTGTCGGATGTCGATCCGCACTCGGGGTTAGTTTGCGTAATTCAACGACATGAAATGACGGATTTTTATCAAGAAAACATGGAGAGGTGAGAATGGTGATGGATTTAAAACATTCTTAGTGATTTTTAGAGAGAGAAATTACCACAAATAATCAAAAACACAAAAGTAAACTAACAAATGCAAAAATAATAATTTTATTCATCCTCAATGAGTCTTACAAAATCAAACTAAATTCAAAAATTAACCTAGAAAACCATAAAAATTAGAGAGAGAAATGAGAAAATGTAGAGAGAGAAACATCGAAGAAGGCTATCCTAGAGAGAGAAAATATGGGGGAGAGAGAAAGTGGAGAGATCTAGAGAGAGAAGAGAACTCTTACCTTGGAGTGGAGACGAATCAGCAAGGATGGGCAGCAACTAAAGACAAGAAGCTTTACCTCTTCCCACCTTCATTCTTCTTTACTCTTTTTTTTTTTTTTTTTTTTTTTTTTTTTTTTTTTTTTTTTTTTGAAGAAAACGTGGATGGAAAATGGGAGAGAGAGGGACGGTCAAGAGAGTTTGAGAACGTGGGAGAGAGGAAGGGATCGATTCGGGGGAGGTTTTTACAAGAAGAGAGAACTCTCTTCTTTCAAAAACGTTGAGTGAATGGCTGGGGGTCTTGATGGAGGAACGGCTGGTGGTGTGGGCGTAATGGCAGCAAGAAGAAGGAATTCTTCTTATTCCAAAACGTGGGGGGGGGGGGGGGGGGGGTCTAGGGTTTGATATCTCCACACTTTATATATGGGAACCACGGTTTCTATTTCTTTAAAGCTCATTTTCCATCTTTTGGTAGGAACCGTGGGTTCCTACATTAGAAACCCACGGTTTCTTAAAAATCTTTTGATTCTCCTTCATTTTTTTGGTAAAATCGTGGGTTCCCAGATTAGAATCCCACGATTTTTTAAAAATTCTTTTCCACAAAATATCTTTCTTCTAGAAAACCTTTGTATATAACCGTGGGTTCCTAACTTAGAAACCCACGTTTCTAAAATGTAAATACCTCCATTTTTTTGAAAAGATTGAGTCAAAAAATTCCTTTTTGAAAAATGTTTGATTTTTAAAAATTCTTTTCAAAATTCTCTTCTTTCCTTCTTTAGCAGCCATTTCCAGTCCATGTTGGGTATGTGGGTCCCACTGGATGGCTGGGCCATGGGTAATGGGCCCGGGCCCGCACTTCATCTTGGCTTAGGCCCATAGGATTGAACATGAAGTGATGAGGGCCATTGGATTTATGAGATGGTAAAATGGATGATTGGGGACTGACTGAGCGATCGCATGGTAGAGATGGACGGTGATGATCGAGTAATGGAAATTGGCCAAGGTAGGCCATAGAATTGAGTGATTGAGGGAGGGGAGAGGATCGGATGATGTGGATTCAAGAGTAGAGAGAGAATGATGGTTTGGAGAGAGAGAGGAGAGAAGAGAGAGAAATATTACAAAATAAAGAGAAAAATGATAGTATAGGGGCTTGAACCTTGGTCTTTGACTTGGTCTTCTGCATGCTTTACCAATTGAGCAAGTCCTCATCTTGTGTTAGTTGATAAGCTTTAATCTCCTTAGTCTCTTCTTTGAGGGCTTGCCTCTCCTTCCCTCTTAATCTTCTCTTAGGCTTTTCCGACTCTCTGGCTCTCCCGTCTTTGGCCTACATCTTTTTGTCCAAGTCCACTGGCTTTTGGGCTTTGATCATAGGTTCTAGAGGTTGATTGTGGGCCCACCAGTCTTGAGAACCGTCTGATCGGGTTTCCTGCGACAAAAGAAGCGCGTAATGAGACTCAATCAGAACGGCTTTATATCTAGACTTCCAAAAATGTGTTTAATGCATGCAAATATACCATTTCGTCCAGAAAAGTGTGTTTTACGCAATGAGATAGACTCTTACGTAGAAAAGTGGATAATTAGAGCAGTTTTACGTAGGAGAGTGCGATAACGCTAACAGGATAAGTGCTTAAAATAAGCACTTTTGAGCGAATATCAGCAACCTATTTCTCACTCTACCTCTGCTGACCCTGATGTCGATCTTCATGACACTGAGCGGTGTCTCGATCGTAGATCCCAACTGTCCTAGATCTACCGCTCCTCCCCACCTCCCTTGGATTGTGCAATAATAGTGATGAACCCGAGTCTCAATCTTTGGTGCCCTTAACAGCACCAACTTCTGGACCGAACACAGAGGAACTCAGTTCCATCTCTATCTTTGATGATCCTACCTCTGCACTGGATGCAGACATTCCCACTGTAGAGCCGTGTCTAGAAAATGGCCCTCCCGCTGTCTTAGACCTATCGATCCCCACCGAGGAGGAACATATTGAGTGTAGGGATTGGAACATCCCTATCACATTAGGAAACATCGAGGAAGAGGTCAACAGTTTTCACCCGTCACCCTACATCGATATTGTCGATGAACCATATGTCATGGAGAGTCTAATTCAGGACTTTCACGAGGAAAAATTATCCCAGTGTCAAGAACACTTTGCGCCTGACTTCATCTCGGAGTCAAACAATGCTGGTATTACTGATCTGCAGGAGTCTGCTCTACTCAGATACATTCCCGCTAAACCCAATGAGTTTGTGGCTCTGCTAACCACGGTCAGAGAACCCACTACTACTCTCCTCTCAGTCTTTATTGAGAAACTTCGATCTCTCCCCACTGAACTAAATGTTTTTGCGGGTCTGCTCAGAGAGCTTACTGTCCTTCTCTCAGTTTACACTGAGAAAGACCTGTTCTACACAAGTATACCTAGACAAGGGATAGGATAGTAGTTTTTGCTCCACCTTAGGTGTCTGGAAGACTGCAGATTCACTCAGTCTCCTTGAGTTTCAACATGGTTGGAGGTACTTGATATACCCCCGTCATGTCTGGCTGAAGACGTAAAACTTAGCGCTTTCGGAAAGGCAATTCCGATATTCCTAGAGTACATGAGTCTCATGCATTTGTTATTAACTGTTATATCACTGGAAATGCAGGTACATTCATTCTTCCGATCATCAGGTACTACACACTGTCGAGTTTCTACCGACTTGGTAACATCCTCCCTGAACATTTGCATCATCATCACTGATTTTTCATCATTTTATGTCCTGGTCATGAGCACCGAGGACGGTGCTGTATTTTGGTTGGGGGTAGGTATTTACCAAAACTCATGTCTTCATTTTGATAAAAAAAAAAAAATTATTTTTGGGGTTATTTCCGATGTTCTCCAAAAGTTTTCTAGAATTTCCAAAATGTGTCAAATACCCTAACTCAGATTAGCTGAAAACCTCCGTTAAGTCAGTATTGAGGATATCGATTTTTGTTTCAAGTTAGCTTTGAGTCAAGTCAGGCGTGATTACAGTAGGTTTGAAAACTCAGAAAAACTCAGATTCGGCACAATTATACACTATCAACATCAGAGTCATCCTAAGTTTAGAAATTCTGAAGATCCTGTGAGAATAATTGTGGAGACCTAACCCAGTGAGTGTTCGAGCCTTTAATTATTTCAGAGGGTTATATGACAATTCTGAGTCACAAGATGACTCACTATTCTTCTTGCCCGCAATATTCGTTGAGAGATTACCCTTTTATTTGATCACGGAACTCGGAACGACATCAAAATTTGATCACTACGACAAAACCTTCTCTGTATCTAGTCAAGATAGTATACATGAGAGTACAAACCCTAGAAAATGATCTAGGCCATTTTTCTGAATCGTTCAGCCTTTTAACTCACCTGAATTATACTTCACTAAAAACCCCTTGAGCCCTTCTATAAAAGCATTTTCTTTGTAAACCTATCAACCTAAAATCCAGTCCAGCTACGAAGCATGACTGGCTACCCTTATTTTGAGATAGACAAAAGAATAACTGATATTGGTATACCGTGAAAAGAAAAGTAAAGAAGAAGAATCAAAAGGAAAAGATAGTGATTCAAGCTGAAAAAAAAATATGAAAAGAAAGTATGAAAAAGAGCTGAAAAGAAAATGAGCAGTCTCAGAAATATCGAGAGAAAGAGAAAAATACGAAAGATGGAAAATGAAAAGCAATGGTGTTACACTCGCAGGAAAAATACAAGAAAATAGAGATATCCTCTCAGAACTTTGAAATCATGTATTCCCTTATTTTTTTACACCTGACCTAAGCCTCAATACAACCCAGGAAAGTCCTACTTGATTCTAGGATAGCACGATCATAAAATGTTGAGATTGGAGAAGGAGAAGCTATAGAGTTTGATCTGACGTTCCCAAGTGAAGTGATATTCCAATCATGAGATCTTCTTCTATTAAAAATGTCATTCCTTCAAATAAAACATATGTGAGATCTTTTGCCTCTTCATATTAAATACATCTCCTCACATATAAATTGAGAGAAAATAAGAACATCTTTCTCGAGTGATTCAATTCTGAGTAGTTTACAAGTGAGAATTGAGGTCGAGGCATACAAACTTATAGGTGATCTGGAAACCTTTACTGTCGGATGATGAGAATGTTGAGCACACACACACACAGAGTCTGACTATTCTGGGTCTTGATTATCAGTCCGTAGACTTGCCAAAACCTCCCAACTCTTTGCTAGCATGTAATTGTTTTACATCCATTCAATGATTTGGCGAATGGTGTTTTCCCTAAGCTAATATGAAAAAGTGTGCAGCATGTGCATAGCCCTTTTAAGCTCATTTATTTTGCACTAATTGCCAAGGATTGGCAATATGCTGGTTGGGGGTTGTGATATTCGCTCAAAAGTGCTTATTTTAAGCAATTATCCTCTTAGCGTTATCGCACTCTCCTTCGTAAAATGCTCTATTTATCTACTTTTCTATGTAAGAGTCTCTTATGTTGCGTAGAACACACTTTTCTAGATGAAATGGTATATTTGCATACATTAAACACATTTTTGGAAGTCTAGATATAAAGTCGTTATGATTAAGTCTCATTACGCGCTTTTTCTATTGCAGGAAACCCTGATTGGATGATTCTCGAGACTTGCGGGCCAAAATCGATCATGAAAGCCCATTTTTAAAGCTTAAAGAGCCCACAGGCTATGACTAAAAGATATGGGCCAAATACAGGCTGAAAAAGATGACTGAAGAGCCGGCCCAAAGAACGAAGAGAGTGGGAGAGCCAATGACCAAGAGATGGACCAAAGCGCTTAAAGCCACATGAGTCAGCAAGGAATAATAGTCTACTCTAATGGAGAAGCGTGAGGATGGTCACAGTGAAGACCAGGGTTCCAGACTCTCTACCAATACTTTTATCTCCATTTTCTGATATCTTCTCTCTCCTCCCCCTAATTTTCTATCTCATCTCTCCTTATTCTCTCTCTTCATCTCTCGGTCCTCGGATCTACTGACCTAACCCCAGAACTCCTGCCCGTTGGTTCTGGCCCATCTCCCTAAGCTATCGAACCGTTGGATCGTCCATCAGACCGTCGGATCTCTCTAAATTCGTCGGCCTACCAATCTGGGTCCCAATCAAGTCACCATCCATCCGATCGTCATCAAATTGTCTGTCACATCATCTTGTGAGACGATGGACATCATCAATCCATGTGGACCAGTAGTCGGGCCCATCATCATCGACCCGTGGCCCGACCATTTAGTGGACCTCGCGATTTTCAAATGCTTTAAATTAATTATTTTTAAATAAAAAAGGGGGGTCCACTAAATGGGGAAATTCCCCAAAAAAAAGTAAGGTTTTACTTTAAAAATATATATATATATTTTTCTTATTTTTTATTTTCGAAAAATTCCCTATTTCCATTAAAGGAAATAGGGAAGCTTTTTAAGGGGAAGAGAAGGGTTCATTGGAACCCTAATCCCTCTCCCATCTTCTCTTCTCTTCCCCCAAAACTTCCCCCCCCCCCACGTTTTCCCCTTCTTCCTCTCCTTTTCCTTCTTCTTTTCTTCATCTTCTTCTTCCCTTTTTCCCAACCGGAGTTGCAGCCTGCAACTCCGGCCGCCTATACTTCCTCTTTCCTCTTCTGCTTCTTCTATTCTTCTTATGCCTCCTCACATGGCCGCACAGCAACCCCTTCTATTCTTCTTCTCTCCCCTGTCTTCTTCGTTTTTTCTTTATTTCACCGATCGGAGTGCACACTGCAACTCCGGCCACCTCTTGCACAGCCGCCTATGCACGCCTCCATGGACTGCAACCTCTAGTAACACCTCCCTTTTCCACCATCTTGCAGGCCATTAGGTGGTGCGTCCCACGAACAGGAACCAGCAACTACCAGGCCGTGCGCCAGTCAACCATCTAAGATCTCCACGCTGCTGCTACCACCATCATCCCTTGCGAGAAGCCATAGCACCCATCTCATTGCCGCCCCTACAGTCCATTCCCCTCTCCTACCGCCAGCAGCTGGTGCACCGCTGATATTCACTCAAAAGTGCTTATTTTAAGCATTTATCCTTTTAGTGTTATCGCACTCTCCGACGTAAAATACTCTATTTATCTACTTTTCTATGTAAGAGCCTCTTTTGTTGCGTAGAACACACTTTTCTGGACGAAATGGTATATTTGCATGCATTAAACACATTTTCGGAAGTCTAGATATAAAGCCGTTCTGATTAAGTCTCATTACATGCTTCTTCTGTTGTAGGAAACCCTGAGTGGATGATTCTCGAGACTTGCGGGCCCAGATCGACCATGAAAGCCCATTATCAAAGCTTAAAGAGCCCACAGGCTATTACTAGAAGATATGGGCCAAATATGGGCTGAATAAGAGGACCAAAAAAGCCAGCCCAAAGAACGAAGAGAGTAGGAGAGCCAATGACCAAGAGACGGACCAAAGCATTTAAAGCCACATGAGTCAACAAGGAATGATGGTCTACTCTACTGGAGAAGCGTGAGGATGGTCACAGTGAAGACCAGGGTTCCAGACCCTCTGCCAATACTTTTACCTCCATTTTTTAATATTTTCTCTCTCCTCCCCCTAATTTTCTATCTCATCTCTCCTTATTCTCTCTCTCTTCATCTCTCGGTCCTCGGATCTACGGACCTAACCCCAGAACTCCTGCCTATTGGCTCTATCTCATCTCCATTAGCTTTCTGACCTTGGATCTTCAATCGGACCATTGGATCTTCCACCGGACCGTTGGATCTCTCTAGATCTGTCGATCTACCAATCTGGGTCCCAATCAAGTCAGCATCCATCCGATCGTCATCAAATTATCTGCCACATCATCTTGTGAGACAATGGACATCATCAATCCATGTGGGCCAGTAGTCGGGCCCATCATCATCGACCCGTGGCCCGACCATTTAATGGACCTCGCGATTTTCAAATGCTTTAAATTAATTAAATAAAAAAAATGGGGTCCACTAAATGGGGAAATTCCCCAAAGAAAAGTAAAGTTTTACTTTAAAAAAAAATATATATATATATATATATATATATATATATATATATATATATATTTTCTTATTTTTTATTTTTGAAAAATCCCCTATTTCCATTAATGGAAATAGGGAAGCTTTATAAGGGGAAGAGAAGGGTTCGTTGGAACCCTAATCCCCCTCCTATCTCTTGCTCTTCCCCCCCCCCCCCCCCCCCCACGTTCTCTTCTTCCCTTTCTCCTCTCCGTTCCTCCTCTTCTTCTCCTTCTCTTTCTTTTTTCTTCTTCTTCTTCTTCTTCTTCTTCTTCTTCTTCATTTCTTCATCTTCTTCTCCGGAGTTGCAGCCTGCAACTCCAGCAACTTGTCTCTATCTCTTGGGCATTCTCAGCTCTCTTGGCCGAAAACAAGAGGAGGAGCAGTTGTTCCACCTCTCCACCATTCCTAGAACCTCCTCACCATTAATTCCGGTGAGAAGCTCGCCGGAATTGCTCCCCCAGCCAGCACCATCACCACCCTCTTCCATTGCTCCCACCGGTTGCAATTCTTCCTCTCCTTCTTCTTCTTCTTCTTCTTCATCTTTTCCTTTGCTTCTCCTTCTTCTTTATCGTCTTCTTCATTTGAAGCACCGGAGTTGCAGGTCTGCAACTCCGACCGAACCAGGTGCGTTCTCCTCTTATTCCAACAACGTGCTAGGTTGGAGAAGAAAATCTCCTTGGTCTGCAACTTATTCTCCAGCACCCTTCCTAATCATCTTCAACCACCGTCTACCCTCACCTGCATATGCCATCCATCTCCTTCTCAAAGCCAGAAAAACATCACCGTGAGAGGAGTGCTTTGCTGCCTCCATTTTCCACCCTACTGTACTGCCAAATCGCTGCTGCACTCACCTCTGTTTCTCCATTTCTTCACTCCATCGCCTGCACTCAACCACCGTTTCTACTCCAAGAAGCACCAGCAGCCACCAAACTCTTGCTCATGCAGTCTCTCATCGCTCCAACCATTCACCTCCATGCTGGTGCGCCTCCCACAGTGGTGCTCCAAACTCCACCACAAGCCATCTAACCCACAGCGACCTCTCAAGGACAGCATCCTCTCCCCTCTGGTTCGACTCCCCTTTAGAGCAACTCGTGTTGGCTGTGCAGTCAACCTTTAAAGCAGCACCACAAATCCACCTGTCCATTCTTTGACCATGAGAAGCAAGAGCTCAACGTGTTGTCTCTCCCTCATCTTTGCTGCACGACCACCGTGAGATCATCTCAGCCTTGTTGGATGTTCCAGCTGCTTACGAAGCTACACCATCTCTTCACCTGCTGGTATAGCGTCTAGCTTTGCACACCCACCTTCAAAGGGACTATTGCACCTCCTCTCCTCAATCCACCAGCCAGATCTTGTCTTGATGTTGCTGGATCTGCATGCAGTACTGTGCTAAGAGCAATCTACACTCCTATGTGACAGTACCCCTCACGTGCATCTAGTGGTTGCGACCAAACACGTGGTAAGCACTTCTCAATCTAATTTCTCACTCTTTCTCTCTCTACTATTTTCTCTCTCCTTCTAACGTTCTATTTTCTCTCTCATTTTTCTATCTCTTAATTTGCTTTCTCATTGTAGTTCAAGTTGGTTGATTATTGTAAGAATTTTGATTCATTAATGAATTTAGTTTGATTTTATCATTTTGGTCGTTTATATTTTCTCTTTGCTCAAATAGTTCGTTAATTTCACTCCAAAAGAATATTTTAAGAGAAAATCCATTTTCTTTGCACCATTACATCATTTCTTAGCATTTTCTGTTATCATTGTTCCATTATTTTCCCTAATCCCGAGTGCGAACGATATCTGACACGAGCCACTGTACAAAATTGCTCATTCTACAGGTTAAAAGTCTCGGATCAATTAAAAATGTGTTGAAGTTAGGGTTTTCGTAACCAACGACGCGGAAAAATTGTAGTTTCAACCGCCCCCTTCATCAAATCTCGACCAGCGTCTACACCCTGCTGGAGAAGAACATTCCCCTTGCTGCCTCTCTCACCACCTGATCCATAACCGGCCAGCCACCTTGCTGGCCGGACTGCAACTCTCTCCTCCACAGTGCTGACTCCAAGCGATACTGGTTCTCTAGTTCTCCGGGGTGCCAAACGGCCAGCAACTTCTCCTCTTCAAGCCATCCTCATCAAGAAAAAGAAAAAAAAAAAGAGAAAGGGAAAGAGAAGAAAAAGAGAAGAGGAAAGAAAATCGTACCACTCACCAACGTGCTCCACCGTCTTCTCACCTTTTTTGATGCCCTCCATCCTCATCTTCAGTACAGTCACGGTTCATGGAGACTGTCAAACCTCCAAGGCCGTGGCTACCCACCTTCACCATGTGTGTATGCGGGTAAGATCTCTCTCTCTCTCCTAATCTTCTTCTTTCTCATTCTAAGAAACCATACCATCCTAGGTAAGTTTCACTTTCTCTCTCTTCTCTTCAATATTTCTCTCTACCTCTCTTTTGTTTCTCTCTCTAAAAACCCTCACTCTCTCTCTTTTTCTCTCTAGGTCTTTTCTCATTTTCTCTCTCTAGACCCTTAATTTCTCTCTCTACTTTTCTCCTTTCTTGCTCTAGTTTTTATTGCTTTCTAGTGTAATTGCTTCGAAGTAATTTAGATAGATTTCCATTCTAAAGCAATGTAATTTCTATGATTTTTAATAAAAGTTAATTTTGACCATTCTTGCATTATTTCACTTTTTCGTAATGTGTTGATTTTTATGATTCTCTCTCTAAAAATTCACTAAATAAAAATCTTATTTTAAATCTCGTGATTATCATTCTCACCTCCTCATTATTTCTAGCAATTTTCCGTCATATTGTTCTGATAATGCACTAACCCAACTAATCCTGAGTGCGGATCGACATCCGACACGAGCCACTATGCAAAATTGCCCATTTTACAGGTTAAATATCTCAGATCAATTAAAAATGTGTTGAAGGTAGGGTTTCTGTAACCAACGATGCGGAAAAGCCCCTACTTTCAGTTGTCTGATCCATTATTTGCAATATCCTCAATTTCCTCTTGTAAAGCTTGGTACAGGGTCCAGTTGTGCGACTCCTCATTATGGACTATGGCCATGGTATTTATTCCCCTCTAAATAAGCCATAGGTTGTCTAGTGAAGTTGACTTCCTCTCTCTCATATTCTAACTCACCTAGATGGTGTTCCAAGCTCTCCATGGAGTGCTGTTGTTGGATGATGTATTGCGAGAGGAGTTCTTCTAGACTAGGTTTAGTAGCAGACTGTGGCGGTCCAGCTAATGGAAGCTGAGGTGCCAACTCTTGAATGTAGTCCGACTGAGTATAAAAGTTATAGGATGGAAGTGACTCTGGGACTATCTACTAACTCTGAAAATCCTACGGGGTCCACTGTTGACCAAAATATTCAGTCTCTGAATCTGACTGGTACTGCGACTGTGAATACTGCTCATCATATTGTCCACAGGGTTGGTGAAACCCAGAATGATACATATCATGTTGCAGATGCTGCTGGGGAAAAGATTGTTGTTCCCATCAAAAGTTATTGTCACTTCCATTGTCCGGATAAGACATGTTATTGTAGGAGGTCTACAGCAGAGGTTCAAATGTACTAAAATTATAGACCTCTTCTTGGACATGAGGGGAATATCCCACAGATTTGGAATGATAAACAGGCTTTTGGACCACAACATCAAGGGCGGAAATTGATGTTTTCAAATCCTTAAGTAAGGATGTTAGCACTGAATCGCCCTTTGCTTCATATCCCATGGAACTCTATGAGTCTAGAGTATCATGACTACACACAGGATTGGTATACCAGTGCTCAAAGTTATCTCCTAGATCTTCAAAGAAATTGAGGTAGGTCTCAAATAGAGGCCGTTCAGAATCCATCAGAGAGATGTGAGTCTCTCAGAGAAGGGAGATAAATTATGTGAAAGAGAGTGGTGTGGTAGACTGACTCTCAGATCAAATCAATATCGGGTTGGTTCAAATCCGAATGGGCATATGCTTAAAAAAGCAAGCCCCTAGAGGCGGCAAGAGGTTATGAAACCGAATGAGCCTAGATGATGCACACAGAGCAACAGATAATCTTAACCTAAACAATCAGGATAGTATTATGAATTATCTTGTTAGTGTAGGGTTAGTGTAGATTATAACAGTGGGCGGACCACTGGTTTATCTTCAATTACCCGTCGGACCAACTTTTCACTCTGTAGGTTCTCACCAGAATATACTATTAAAAGCAAATCCGCTCGTACTAACTCAAGTTGACTGCAAGGTAATCCGAAGCCTAGGCAGACGTGCGGCACATCGGCTGACTTAAGTACACCCCAGACTAACCAGATTTGTCAAGCGTGAAGATGAGTTTTCCCAGAAGAGGAGCTAGGGTTGGTTCGTGTTCCTAATTCGACACTAAGCTAAACTAACAGACAATCAAGGAGGTCACTTACGAGCTCGGTATACTTGAGTAGTAGGGACCTATGGGTGTGTTAGATAACAGAGACCCGTACTCATGGACTTAATCGACTTGATCTTTGAAGGGGTCGCTTAATGTGGAGTTTTCCTCGAACACCGATCTAATTGGGCTCTACTTCTTGATTGATTTTAATTTTTGGCTGTGGTTGCACAAAAGCTCAAATGATGAGGTGAGTGATGAAATCCCACCAGTTTCAAGTTAGAGCTGGGTTTGTTCTTTATGTATTTTATTACGGCCAAACCAAACAATTCCGATAAGTGTTGCAAAAGTAAATAAACAATCGGCACAGTGTTTACACAGTGATCACGATCGCACTCAAGGCGAGGTGTAGAAACTTACCTACCCGTTGGCTACGCACGGCGTCTCCTCCGTGACATGGGGAGGGGTATCCAAATGGGCTTGGGCCCGACTCCACCTCTTTGAGCCTGCGTTCCCTACTCACTTGATAAACGTAATCCGCAATCACGTTAGTCCACAATGGTCTATAGTATAGAATTGGAAGGTATACCACCTTTGGGGTTTCAAGAAACACGCAATGATTCAGGGTAGGTATTGTGAATTAGTTTCAATTAGGGTTTGAAATTCAATTTTAAGTATTCCCGAATTAGGGATCGAAAATATCTACTTTCAAATTACCCAGAGTTGGAAACCTTCCAAAATGAATCAAATAACCAATGGTGATCTAACTAGAAATAGTAGAATCGAAATCTGACCCTAATATTTTTTATATTTTTTAATTAATTAATTATCTAGTAGTTATTCTAAAATGAGAGAAAATGAATCCCTAAGTTATTACAACTTTGCACTCGGCCGTCCGAGGCATTAAAATAATAAGTGGCAAATGTGAAAAATAAAATGAAAAGTTTTCGATTTGAATCGGATCTTCACGAATAAGCAGCTTTCCGAATTCATGTTTGTCTTTTGCAATCCCGTCAACCGAGCGACGACGGCACCATTTGAAATTAGGGTTTTCCGCGTCGTTGGTTATGTGAAAGTAGGGTTTTTCTGCGTCGTTGGTTACGGAAACCCCCTTGAATCAACAAAATTTGTAATTAATCCGAACGTAGAACCTGCAAAATATTACAATTCCTTGCACAGTGGTTTTGTGTCAGGTATCGTCCGCACTTGGGATTAGTTCGTGCAAATGAGGGACATAAAATGATAGATTTTTTTTTGTTTTTAATTGGTGAGAGATGGTAAAGAAGGGATGATTAAAACATCATTGAAAATTTAGTTTATTTCTTTTAAAACTATTGATATCCTATAAATTATGAAATAAATTAATACCAAGAATTTGAATGAAGAACATTAAAGAAGATCCATCAAAATGAATGAAATTTATTTAGTTCAAACAATCCTTACACTGCTTTAAACGAAATGTCAAACTAATACTGAAAATTTGAAATAACTAAAAATTATCCTAGAGAGAGAAAGCTAGGGAGATTTAGAGAGAGAGAGAAAATTACCTTCGAGAAAGGGTGCACGGCCTAAGGAAGGTGAAGGCAACATGGTTTGGCCATGAAGAAACGAGGAGCATAACAGTGTGCTGCCCAGAGAGAATTCCTGGAGAAAGATGGAGGAGATGAAGGTGCACTAGTTGTTTGCTGGTTTGGCCAGCAGATAGGGACCCAAGGGGAGGGTGTTGCAGGCTGGCTGTGCGTATTGGTGAGGAGGAGCCACGAGGTGCAAGGGCTGGAGATGCATGCTGGTGTGATGCAACCGGGCTGGTGAAGAGATGGTGGTGCTCATTGCGTGAAGGATGTTCAGGTTGCTTGAAACAGCAGGGGAAAAGACAACCGGTGAAATGTTGCGCCTAACACCAACGTTATGAGAGGATGGGAGTAGCAAGGAGTTGAGGGCGGTGGCTGTAACGGAGAAAAGATCTCCCACGGCTATTGGTGGTTGCTGGTGTGAGAAAAGTTGCAACAGGCAGTGATTCGGTGGAGGGCAGCCATGGACGGTACAGCATCCTCTCCTCTTCTCTTCTTCTTCTTCCCTGTTATTTCTCCTTTTCTTTTTCTTTTTCTTTTTCTTCCCTGTTATTTCTCCTTTTTTTTTTCTTTTTCTTCTTTGTGAGGACGGCTTGCTGGTGATCTCTCTCTTTGGTTAAAGAGAGGAGATGAATAGAAAGCGAGAATGGAGAGCTTATCCCACGTTCTTCAATGGAGGGGGGTGGTGTTTTGAGGATGGAGGTAGGCGGTAATGGAGGTTGCCGGAGTTGCAACCTGCAACTCCGGTGATCTTAAAAAACTTTTTTTTTTTTTTTTTTTTTGTGATTGGCGGCTTGGGTTTTTCAGAGGAATGGAAGAGGGCGGCTTTGAGTGGGAAGAGAGGAGAGATGGTGGCTTGAAGACGACGACGTACAGAGGTCTGCAGCAGGCGGAGGCGGTTCAGATGCTGGCCGGAGTTGCAGGCTGCAACTCCGGTGGAAAAATGGTGAAGAAGATGACGAAGGTGGAGGAGAAGTGGAGGAAAACAGCGGCCAAGAGAGGGGGAAAAGGGGCAAGAGAGTTTTTGGGAGAGAATGGAAGAGATTGGAGGGGGATTAGGGTTCGAACGAACCCTTCTCCCTCCTCTTATAAAGCTCCCTATTTCCTTTAATGGAAATAGGGTATTTTCTATGGGGAATCTCCTCAATTAGTGGACCCCCCGTTTTTTTGAAATTTAATTAAAATTCTTTGGAAATTCACGGGGTCCACTAACTGGTCGGACAGCGGGTCGATGATGATGGGCCCGGCTACTGGCCCACATGGATTTATGATGTCCATTGTCTCACAAGATGATGTGACAGACGGTCTGATGGCGATCGGATGGATGGTGACTTGATTGGGACCCAGATTGGTAGATCGACGGATCTAGAGAGATCCAACGGTCCGATTGAAGATCCAATGGTCCGATGGAAGATCCAACGGTCAGAAAGCTAAGGGAGATGAGATAGAGCCGAAGGGTAGGAGTTCTGGGGTTAGGTCGGTAGATTCGAGGATCGAGAGATGAAGAGAGAGAGAGAATAAGAAGAGATGAGAGAGAAAGTATCAAAAAAATGGAGAAAAGTATTGGCAGAGGGTCTGGAACCCTGGTCTTCACTGTGACCATCTTCACGCTTCTCCAGTAGAGTAGACTATTATTCCTTGCTGACTCATGTGGCTTTAAACGCCTTGGTCCGTCTCTTGGTCATTGGCTCTCCTGTTCTTTTCGTTCTTTGGGCCGGCTTTTTGGTCCTCCTATTCAGCCCATAGTTGGCCCATATCTTTTAGTCATAGCATGTGGGCTCTTTAAGCTTTGATAATGGGCTTTCCTGATCGATGTGGGCTTGCAAGTCTCAAAAATTGTCCCATCGGGGTTTCCTGCGACAGAAGAAGCGCGTAATGAGACTTTATCAGAATGACTATATGTTTAGACTTCCGAAAATGTGTTTAATGCATGCAAATATACAATTTCGTCCAGAAAAGTGTGTTCTACGCAACACAAGAGACTCTTACGTAAAAAAGTAGATAAATAGAGTATTTTAACGTAGGAGAATGCAATAACGCTAAAAGGATAATTGCTTAAAATAAGCACTTTTGAGCGAATATCATTATGAAAACCCTAGATCTCAACAATATTTGTAATTCCAATTCACTTTAAATCCTACAAAAATGCAGACTTTGTATAGCGATATGTTGGATGTCGAATCCGCACTCGGGGTTAGGGAACACAATTTATCGGAACATTAGAACAATAGAAAGTGTTTGAAACTATGGATGGGAGGGTTAGAGTGGTGATTAATGATTAAGATTTAAAATAATCTTTTTGAAGAGATTTCTATCAACTAATTAACATAAGTAAAGAGAAAGAAACACCATAAGTGAAAAAAAGAAACTTATTTATTAAAATAATGCAAGTTACAATGCTTGAATCTAATTTATTCATAAAAATAAAATAAAAACAAATAACCATCACTTTAGAAAGCATTATAAGAGAAGAAATATAAAGAGAAAGAACAAGATTTTAGAGAGAGAAAATGAAAGAGAAGATTGAAAATAGAGATTTACCTTGGTGATTACCAATGAAGAAGAAGTTTGCACAGCCATGTTCTTTATGGTTTTTGGAAGAGAACCAAACCAAGGAAATGAGAGATATAGAGAAGTTTAGAGAAGAAGGGGAGAGGGATCCTAGAGGATTGTAGGTTATGAGAGGGGGGAGAGAACCAACCCAAGAAGGAGAGATCGTAGATCTCTTATAGACTTTTTTTTTTTTGTTACTTGTTGTAAAAATGATGACCATTTGATCTAGAGAGATCCAACAGTTAGGAATGGGTTAGTTAGATGAGAAAAAGAGTGACTAGGATAGAGAGACATGGGGGAGAGAAGAATCGGTCAAGTGAGACCGATTCTCTCTTCTAGTTGTTAATGGGTGTGAGCATGGTCATGGGCATGGGCATGGGTCATTGGTCATGGGTCATGGGTATGGTCATGGGTATAGTCATGGGTCATGGGTCATGGGTCATAGGCTTAGGTCATGGGCCAAAATAGATAGAGTAAGAAATAAGAGAGAGGTGAGAGAAAATAATACAAAAATAAAAGCCTTTGAGGGTCTTGAACCCTAGTCTTCTTTATTCTCTCTCGTCTGCTCCACCAATAAGTCAAACTTGTCAATTGGTGTGGCCTTTAACACCTAAGTCCTTCTCTTGGTCTCTAGCTATTCTTCTCTCTCTTAGTCCTTGTTCCAGCTCTACGATCCTCTAGCTTTGCCCGTACATTTATTCTATCTTTTTATCCTAGCCTGCTGGCTCTTTAAGCTTTGATAGAAGTCTTCTGTGGTTGATTGTGGGCCCGCCAGTCATCGAGAATTGCCCGATAGGGTCTCCTGCAAGTGAAAAAATGCGGAATGAGATTCTACTAAAACGGCTTAATACTGGACTATCCGAAATGTGTATATTTCATGCAAATAGTCAATTTCCGTCTAAAGAATGCGTTCTACGCAATGGAAGAAACTCTTACGTGGAAAAGTCGACGAAAAGACAAGTTTTACGTGAAAGAATGCGACGTCGCTATAAGGATAATGACTTAAAATAAGAATTTTTGAGCAAATATCAGGTTTCGGCCCATTTTAGGAGACTTTCGAGCCCATTTAGAGATCCATGGGCTTCATAATAAGGCTTGGACCCATTATGGATCACATCGAGCTATTATTTTGGTGTATGTGGTCCACCACCATTCAATCAAGCCCACGTTGGATCTTTGGACCCATCCCGATTGGCGAGATCGGCGTTTGATAGCGTGGTCTAAAGAGACCACAAGATCTAATGGCTTTGATCGGAGATAGAAGAATCCAACAATTTGTTACCTAGCAAGATTTGTCTAGAATGTGGATTCATCTTAGAATGAATCTGACTTCTTGAATGACGCACAGGATACCTCGGATGCATGACACTGGGCATAGATCATGTGGTGTGCACACATTGCATGATCCGAGGGCTAAAAATTATCATGTTCTTCCTTTTAGCCCATCCATCTCCTGTACGTGCCCGGATGTATGTGTACACGTACACCTTACTAACTAATCCAAAATGACTACAATCTAATGGTCACTTATCACAACCTAAGGATTTTAATTTGGGTAGTAGATCCACCTAGGATAGCCCTATAACCAACGATTAGAAATCACTAATTAGTCTGAATCGGTTTAGATGTTATTTGGGGTAGGGACACCATCCATGTACTATTGACCTCCGCACCACCTCTTGTCTAACAACCTTGCCATGCGTTTCCGACCAAACTACGTACCCAAAGCCAGTTTGGCCTTTTAGCCACATGCGCCAAACTACAATCATCTCGGCCGTCCATCTCTTTAGTGTCCATGCCACACTATTCACCTAATCAGGATACGACACTGAACCAACCTAGTATGCACCTTGGCCACTTATAATGCGACACTCTATGCCATTTCACTTTCATTCTCTCTCCTCTAACCATTTTCCCCGTGTCCTTACCTATTTGGACCAGCACATTATTCCTCAAGCAGTTAGCTCACCTTATTTTCTCTCCCCTAACTACTTCATGTTTTCATTTTATTGGGCCAGCAAACTCAATCCACGTCCAGCTTGTGTGCATGCACTCCCACCTATTTCAATTGCACTACCTCAATCGTTGGCCAGCACAACGTTCCTTCAGCCAATGGCACCAACATCTCTATTGGTAGAAGATGCAGCCACGTGCTTTGCTTCCCAATCTAATGAATCAATGTCACCTCCATCCCACTCTCTATTTCCCTATGTGATTCGACCAGCTCATAAAACCATCCCATGGAAATGACTTCAATCCTCGCCAACCCTCTCAACCCAATCATAATCGATCTCTACTCCTCCATCCACCTTCCCTCCCTTCACCCAATCATGATTCAACACCCAACAAGTACTCCCCCACTAACGGTTTCCCTCTGTCCAAAACCTATTGTACCAGCATGACACACTCTCCTACAACCAGCATGTGTAACCATCTCAACCATCCAATTCTTTTGATCCATGCACCCATCTCTACGCCAATGTTTCATTCGTTGGTCGAGCCAAAACCCTACTCTATCTTCTCCACCATGCCTCCCAATCCTCTCATTCTCCTTCTCAACCATGGCTGACTCGCCAACCTACAACTCCTTGCAAGCAACACCAACGTGTTCTTACCACCCGCAGATTCTAAGGTTTTCACCCCTTCGTTCAATCCATTAATTGCAGCCAGCAAACCCATCTCCTCCATCAGCTTGAGCCTCTCTTCTACGCAATCGCCACTCCCTTGTCGTAAGCAGCAGCAGCAAGGGGTCCATTTGAGAGGCGGCCAAACATTCAATGGTGCGAGATGCAACAGAACAACTTTCAGTTGGTGAAATAAATAGGGGTTCAGGTCATCCTTCCATCTCTGCTATGCATATCGACTCCATGCCGACCCACCATTTGGTCTGAATGTCTATCTTCCATCAAGCAAGGTTGATCATGCCCAACTTACCATCGATTGAGAACCGACCATGATCAAGCACGACTCCAAATTCAATGGTAAGCTTCCACTTGCTAGTATGTTGTGCGTCATAGGTCCTCCTAGTGTGATTAAAACGTCGAAGTGACCACTATTCTCCAGGAAGGTGCCATGTGTCTCCTTATGGGGTTGGTCCCACGTTGGTTTTTTTGGCCCCATGATTATATCTTAGACGTTGGGCGGAGGCTCTATTTTCTATTTTGGGCTGCATGCCAAACCCAAAACAGAGCATCGAATGTTGTTTTTTTTCTTAAATAAATATTGGGTTATTATATTGTGGTGTTGTGTATAGGTTAGTATAGTGCTAGTGTGTGGTGTTGGTGGGCCACTAGATAGGATAGGACCCACCATTTGTGCCCATTCAAAGTTGCGGAGCTCCTGTCGTATGGCTTCAACGAAAAGAACAATTGTTGATAGGGGGAGGAGTTGTTTATGAGTGAACGGCCTGATGGCCTATATTGTCCAAATCCCACGGTTACAAATCACTTACCAGATTGATTTTCTTAGTTCGTAGGTACACCTAAGAACTGGCCTAGCATCCATACGGTCATTGGGTTGCCACATGGCTCATGTTCAGGTGGTCTCTGCCATATAAGGCCCACTATTAGACAGTTAATTGGGCAATGGCGGAGGTCTGTTTTGGTTCATTATTTAAAAAAAATAAATAAATAAATAAATAAGGTAAGTTGAAAAACCAAGTTGGCTAGAATAAGAAATATAATAAAGTATTAGTGGTTAGTGGGATTTATATATATATATATATATAAAGGAAAGTTAGTTGTTTATATGAATAAATATATAATAATAGTTGTTTTGTGAAAATAAATAAACGTATGTTAGTTATTTTTATAAATAAAGGTTAGTTGTACTTTTTAAATAAAATAGATGTTAGTTATCTTTTATATTTAAATAAACATCAGTTTAAGGAAAAGAGACAAAACATAAAAAATAAAATAATACATGTAAAAGTCAATAATGCTCAAATCTTACAGTTAAAATGAACCCATGTCAGGCTCCAATCCAATAGTTGGATACCACAATCAGGGTGATTTGGTGCGTGGGCCCATCTAGATGAAGACCAAAATCCATACGGTCATCTGCAGTTGCCCAACCATCCAACGGTGAAATCTCACCCATGAAGCTGATTTTGGGTGTGTGCACCACCATTATCCCATCAAATCCATGTGTGGTCTATGGGCCTACCCCGATCGACAAAGACAACAATGGATAAGTGTATTCCTCATAGACCACACGATCCAACGGCTAGAAATTTCAACATGCACATTTGGAGTGTGGGCCCCACCACCTGTGGGCTCCACTTTTGGTGGCCCATTAGCCCACATGAAGGTCCAAACCCTCCCTTGGGACGGGTCACCTATCATGTGTGTGTATCATGTATTATGAGTATTAGAGTCTGCCCAGTTGACTCAACGAGTTGACTCGGGTCCCTAGTGCTTTGCAAAATGCCTAGACAATGCTCAGCCATTCCCAGGCTATGCTCAGCCATGCCCAGGCGCTTCTTGGCCATGCCTAGACAGACCCAGTCCAGACCCGACTTGAACCGAGAAATATATTAAATTAGTAATTAACAAAATAAATAAATGAAGGTTTTATTCCAAAGATAAAAATAAATAAATAATAATAAGATAAAGAAATTATAAAAAAAATATAATAATATTAAATTAAATATTTATAATCGGTATGAATTATAGGGAAGCCCAAAATAATTATAAATAGATTGAGGAAAAATAATATAAATTTATTTAGAAACTATAAATATAAATTAGGGAACATAGGAGGATTAATTAAAGGTTAAATAAAATAAAATAATGCAATAGTGATAATATAATAATACACGAATAGAAGAAAACACTTAAGTGGACTAGACTAATAATTATGATGATATTAGAATATCGATTTATCTACAAGAGTCAGTTTCAGATGGCTGTGTAGATTAGGGTTTTATCAAACCTTGATTAATCAATTTGGAGTAACTAAATCGGGATCGACCATGTTTAATCGAATTCAGCTAGGATTTTTTAGTCTAATCCTTCTTAATTCCAACTTAACATAATTTCTCTTAAACTCTTTCATGGCGTTAACATTCAATCTCGAAGGAGAGCAGCGAAAGAAGAAAGAATTTGGAGTCAGAGATTGAAAATATCAAAAGCTTTAAAGAATCGGACTAGCAGCTCAACACCATCAAAGAGAAAATGGAGCATTCAATGGTGAGTGGTCCCTCTTCTTCTTCGTACCATGTATTAGGCTTTCCAGAACCGAAATTGAATTATCAATTGCATTTGATATTAAATAAATGTTCTGCTTTTGCTTTAGTTGAAAATGATCTTGAATCGAATGCTTTAACTTACATATTTGAAATTGTATTTATTTGTTTATCAATTATGTATCTACGATTACCTGCACCTTTTACAAATGTTTACATGATTACACAGGTTGAGGAATGGATTCTAAATTTAAAAGGCATTGCATATAATAAGATAAGCATGATTTTATTTGTGTGATCACGCGAACCCTAGAGATACATGTTTGGCCGATGGGCATTTAGAAGCGGGTGTAGGTGGGCAGCCGCACTAGATGAGCTTTGGATCCTTAGCAAATCTGCAGTCATCGACGTATGACCAGCGGTAGAAATCGGTTCTGAGATAGACTCCAGCCGGTGACCTTGGAAGCTATGTATTATAGTGGATATTTAAAGATGGATTGATTATGGATGATGGTTACTTGGTTACTTGGAGAGAGACCCTGACTGGGATGGTGAGAAAACCAGTCGTATCTTCTAGTTGTGTCCAAAGAAACTTGTGGGACTAGGTCCCGATAATGAAGTAAAAAGAGGATATTGGATAAAAGATAAGAGGAAACTAGATATTATATTGCCTGCTATAGGTAGACTCATGAGTAACGCTTATTATGGGATGAGAGGTTACGACTTGGGCCTACCACTATTATGATTTAAAATCTGCATCTCGGGCATGCATCTCATGATCAGTATGTATTATCATGGTGTATGAATTTAACTGCTTTATGAAATTGTTTTAACTGTTACTGTACATAATTCCATTTTGCTATCGTGGATTCTACCATATCGTTGACTTTCAAATCTGTTTAGTTGCATTAAATGCTTTTACTCGTGTTTCCATGAAACTGGACTGTTTTGTATTTATCAACTGTTTTAGCCCTGACATGTTAGAAGTTGGACACACTTGCTATCTTTTTCATAAAAGCTCACCTACTCACAGTCCTCATGCAGAGAAGAAATCGAAAGACTGAAAAGAATTGAAGAATCATTTAGATTGATGGTGGAGAAGGAATCCAATACAGTGGAGCGGATGATATTAGTAGTATAGTCGGTAGGTTGTTATCATTAGGATGTTTGAAATTCTTGTTCATATTATATTATATCATTGAATCTTAAACATCTCTTTATTATATAATATCATGATAGCTCGCAAGATAGTTGTAGTTTATATCTTGTATTATAATCGATCAGTTCCAATTTGGTAGTCCGAGCATAGTCATAAGTTTAATGAGTTCGCGTTTCCGTTGTTTTAAAAATGAAAAATTTACTCTGATTTTCGCAACTTTGATTAGACGTGTGGACGAGTTTTGCCTTGCGTGATGTGCGGACGAGTTTTGCCTTACTCGTCTTGAATTCAAGCGTTAGATTTAGGACACGCGGCACACGTCTCGGGATTTGTGTAATCAAAACCCAGGGCGTGACAGAATGGGAGTATACCTGGCGGTCATAAAGGACCTTGCCAGGCAATTCGAGAGGATCAGCCTTCACTAGTTGCCACGCCATGAAAATCGACAGGCAAATTCCCTAGCATACCTGTCCACTATGATAGGCAGAACCTTCTCAAGGAAGATATCAGTGGAATATCAAGAGCAACCCAGCATTCGTCCCTTCGAGGATCTAAGGGTACCAAATGGTGGGCAAGTAGAAAAGGGTCATGAAGTCGCTTGCGTTGGCCAAATAAGCAACAACTGACAGACGGCCACTGATGACCAGACGGCCAAGAGTCGGCAGGTGGCGCAATACTGGCAGACGACCACTGACTACCAGACGGCCAAGAGTCGGCAGGTGGCGCAATATCAGCAGACGGCCACTAACGAGCAGATGGCCAATAGCCGGCAGGCGACCATTTACCAGGTGACAGCTGAAAGCCAATAGCCAGACACTGGGGGCGACCCCAGTTGGGTCGATGCATGTCTACTTCACAACTTCCTAACGAGAAATCTATGGCTCAGAAGATACAACGAGTTGCTAGGAGGTACACTCTGATAAGGCAGGACCTATACAGGAAGTCTACTTTGGGCCCCCTCTTGAAGTGTGTCACTCCAAGCGAGGCGGAAGGCATAATGCAAGAAATCCACGCCGACGAGTGCGGAAACCACTTGGGGGCGAGGACCCTCGCCCACAAGGCTATTTCTCAGGGCTACTTTTACCCATACATGCAGAAGGACGCCAAGATGTTCGTACGAAAGTGCGCCAACTGCCAGAAGCATTCTCCCATTCTGAAATCCCTGGCGGAAGAAATGCACCTGGTATTCAGTCCTTGGCCATTCGCCAAATGGGGCCTAGACATAATGGGACCATTCCCTAGAGCTCCCAGCAACATCCACTTCCTGCTAGTAACAACCGATTACTTCACCAAGTGGATTGAGGCTGTCCCACTAGTGCAAGTTCACGCCTCTCATGTCAGAAGATTTCTATGGGAGAATATCATGTGTAGATTCGGAGTGCCCCAAGAGATCGTAACTGACAACGTGAGTCAATTCGACGCTACCAAGATCAAAGTGCTTTGTCAAACCTTGAACATCAAAAGGAGCTTGTCCAGCCCAAAATTCCCCCAGAGTAATGGGCTCGCTGAGGCAGCAAATAGGGCTATCCTCGACAACTTGAAGAAGAGGCTGGAGCAGGCCAAAAGAAGATGGGCGAAAGAGCTTCCCGGGGTCCTTTGGGCATACAAAACTACACCCCGATGGACTACCGGGGAGTCACCTTTCTCATTAGCTTACGGCGCTGAGGCAGTAATCCCCACTGAGGCATTGATTGCAACATCCAGATCTAAGGCCGTGGAGTCGGGCAATAATGATGAGATTTTAGCCCGCGATAAGGACCTATTGGAGGAACGGCGGGAGCAAGCTGTGTTAAAACTCGCAGACTACCAATAGAGGATCAAGAGATCCTTCGACAAGCGAGTCAGAAGATGAACTTTCAAGCCTGGAGACCTTGTGCTTAGAAAGGTGTTAGACAACACAAAAGAGGCTAGAAGCGGAAAATTGGGAGCAAATTGGGAAGGCCCCTACATCGTGGATCGCATCGGACAACAAGGAGCATATTTTTTAAAGACCAGTAAAGGGGATGTACTAGAAAGGCCTTGGAATGCCTTCAATTTATGCATCTTTTATCAATGAAATACGATCTTGTTCAGTCTCAAAAGCAATTCAGCTATCAAACCACCACTCAGAAAAGTCCCATCAATGGGCCGAGATTCCTGATAGCCCGCAAGATACCCTATCGAAAGTAAGTCCTCTCAGAAGGCCGATGTGTCCTTACATCAAGGGTTATAATGACCCCGATGCATGAACATCGAACAGATCAAATTCGCAGTCAGCTTCCTAGAAGGCCGATGCATCCGACCGCCGATCAGTACGCTGACCCCGGCGGGAGGAATATTACTCAGCAAAAGTCCCAACCAGTGGGAAAAGGCATTTCGATGGGCCAAGAAATGACCTTGCACTCAGAAAAGTCCCATCAATGGGTCGGGATTCCTGACAGCCCGCAGGATACCCCATCAAAAGTAAGTCCTCTAAGAAGGCCGATGTGTCCTTACATCGAGGGTTATAATGACCCCGATGCGCAGAACATCGAACGGATCAGATTCGCAGTCAGTCTCTCAGAAGGCCAATGCATCCGACCGCCGATCAATACGCTGACCCCGGTGGGAGAGGGAACCTAGGTTATGGGCTTGGGTCATGGGCATGGGCATGGGTCATGGGTCATGGGTATAGGCATGGGTCATGGGTATGGTCATGGGCTTAGGTCATGGGCCTAGGTCATGGGCTTAGGTCATGAGATAGATAGATAGAGAGAGAAAAAAGGAGAGAGATGAGAAAAATACAAAAATAAAAGCATTGGAGGGTCTTGAACTCTGGTCTTCTTTATTCTCTCTCGTCCGCTCCATCAATTACTCAAACTTATTATTTGATGTCAATTGGTGTGGCCTTTAACACCTACGTCCTTCTCTTGGTCTCCAACTATTCTTCTCTCTCTTAGTCCTTGTTCCGGCTCTACGATCCTCTAGCTTTGCCCGTACATGACTTCTACCTTTTTATCCTAGCCTGCTGGCTCTTTAAGCTTGGATAGAAGTCTTCTGTGGTTGATCGTGGGCCCGCCAATCCTCGAGAATCACCCGATAAGGTCTCCTGCAAGTGAAAAAGCGCGTAATGAGATTCAACTAAAACGACTTGATACTAGACCATCCGAAATGCGTATATTTCATATAAATAATCGATTTTCATCTAAAGAATGCGTTCTACGCAATGGAGAAAACTCTTACGTGGAAAAGTCAACGAAAAGACAAATTTTACGTAGGAGAATACGACATCGCTATAAGGATAATGGCTTAAAATAAGCACTTTTGAGTGAATATCACAACCCCCAACTAGCATATTGTCAATCTTTGGCAATTACTGCGAAATAAGTGAGTTAAAAAGGGCTTGGCATAATATGTTAAAAAACTTATTTGCATTACTCAGAATAAAACTCTGTTTTGTCAGATTATTTCAATGATGCAAGAAATCATTCACAAATTAGAACTAATCAACAAAATGCAACACTTCTACAAATAGACCTTCAAACAAAAGATTACTCAGACTCAATGTGTGTGTGTGTTCAACATCATCCTTATCTGGCAGTATAGATATTTGGATCTCCTTAGAGACTCTATGCCTCGACCTCAATCCTCACTTATATACCACTCAGAAGTGAATCATTCAGAAATGGTTTTATATTTTTCTCTCAAACTATATGTGAGGAGATGAATATAGAAACTGACAAACGTCTCACATATATAGTTCTTGAATAGAGGGTATAAGAAGATTTAAGATCTCATGATTGGAATGTCATATCTCTTAAGAACGTCGAATCAAACTCTATAATTTCTCTTTTCTCCATTCTCCACACTTGATGATGGTACTAATCTAGAATCAAATGGGACTTGTATAGGTTGTATTGAGGCTTAGGATAGGTTCAGAAATGAAGGATATTTTAGAATTCTAAAATTCTGAGAGGGTATCTCACTATTCTTTGCAACTTTTCCTAGGTATAGTATTTTCTTGACTTTTCCTCTTTTCTTTTTCTAATTTTTGTATTTTTGGATATTCTTCAACCTTTTTCAGATTATTTTTTCTTTCTTTCTTTCTTTCTGATAACGTTTCTTTTCAGCTCGAACCATTTGTTTTCTTTTCTTTTCTTTTTCTGGTGTAATCATACCTAGGTTATCGAATTGAAGTTTTTTTTGGGATTGGATTTTTGGTTGATGGGTTAACAAGAAAATGTTTTCATCAAAAGGCTCAAAAATGATTTCTAACGGTATAGATGTTAGAGAAGCTAAAAAGTCTGATTGATTAGAAAGATGGCCTATATCCTTTTCTAGGGTTTGTACTCTCATCTTCGATGTCTCGAATGGATATAGAGAAGGTTCTTTATGTAATAATCCGAATTTGATGTCGTTCTGAGTTTCATGACCAAAGCAAAGGTTAATGAGATCACTCAATGAAAACATTTGGGGATTAGAAGAATTGTGAGTCATCTTGTGACTCAGAATAATTTTATAACCCTGAAAGTAGGATTTTTCAGCGTCGTTGGATCGGAAACCCTAATTTCAACCAAATTTGTAATTATCTAAGATTGTTAACCTGTAAAATAAGCTATTTTGCACAGTGGCTCGTGTCGGATGTCGATCCGCACTCGGGATTAGTCGGATTAGCGCAATAAGGAACATAAAATAACAGGAATTTATCGATCTTGAATCAAAATAAACTTTATTTCATGAATTCAAATGTAACTTACAACTCAAACATGAAGCAATTAATCTAGAAAACAGTAAAATTGAATTAGAGAGAGAAAGAGAAAAAAGATGATAGCTAAGTAGAGAGAGAAAGTAGGGAATTCTAGAGAGAGAAGTGGAGTCTAGAGAGAGAGAGGATAAGAATGATGCCTAGAGAGAGAAATTAAGACCTAGAGAGATCTAGAGATAGAAAGTGGTAGAGAGAGAAATAGAATTCCTAGAAAGATCTAAGTATAGATATAAAGATGGTCCTAGTGAGAGAAAGGGGGTATTAGAGAGAGAAAGAGAGTATTCCTAGAAAGATCTAGAGATGGAAAGAAAAAAAAGAGAGAGAATAGAAGGGGTAGAGGTCTAACCGTTGACTTCTTACCGGAGGTGTTGATTCGGCCATTGATGTGGTCGGCCATAGGCATGGAGGAAAGGATGCTCCCTAGTTCGGCCAAGTGTTGGCATTGAGGTTCATCGTGGCTTGCAAGGTGAGTCCGGGAAGGAGGTGCGGCAATGGTAAGTGCATCACCGGTGTGCATGGTGGAGGAGACCATGTGGTGCGTGAGCTAGGAGATGAACCCGCTGTTGGTGTGCAGGTTATGGAGTACTTTGAGGATTGCACATGCAACAAGGTTTGGAGGAGCTAATCCTCATTGAGAAGTGCACTGTGGGTGAAAGTAGGTTTTTTTCCGCGTCGTTGGTTACGGAAACCCTAATCTCAACATATTTGTAACTTATCCGAGTTTTTATCCTGCAAAAATATGAACTTTGTATAGGGATTCGTGTCGGAGGTCGATCCGCACTCGGGGTTAGTTCGCGCGATTCATGAACATGAAATGACGGATTTTTATCAGAAATTTCCACTAAAAAGGATGGAGGGGTGAGAGTGGTGGTTTAAGGTGCTTTTAAAACATGCTTGATAATTGTATGAGAGCCATGAAATCACTGATCTGAGTAGCATAAAGTGACACCACTGTAATTGAAATACTATAAAATTTGAATTGAAATTAAGTATTAACCCAAAATAATTCTTACAATGATCATGATTGAAACCTTATACTAGAAATCAATAACTTGACTAAACTAGAGAGAGAAAGAAGAGAGAGAAAACTAAAGAGAGAGAAAGAGAGGAAAAGGTTAGAGAGAGAAAATGGTAGACTAAGGAGGAGAGAAAAGACCCAATCTAGAGGTAGAAAGATGGATAGAGATAGAGAAAGAAAGAAGAGGAGAGAAATGTCGTAGGAGCACTTACCGGAGTGAGTTCGGCCATTGATGGGGTGTTTGGTGAATGGTCCGGCTACGTGGTGGAGGTGGTGTGCGATCGTTGGATAGGAGATGTGGTCTGAGATGGGAATCACACGTTAGCCTCGTGGTTGCTGTGGTGGCTCTTGGCCATGGTGGAGAAGACGGCATGAGAGAGGGTGAAGACCACGTTGTGGAAGGAGGTTGTTGGATGAAGTGTTGCCGAGTTGTTGCAGGTTTAATGGCCGTTCTTGGTGGTAGTAGCAGATGCTAAGACATCACAAGATTTGTAGAGCACCAGCAGGAACGGTGGATGAGTGCCTCGTTAAAAGAGACAACGGCAAGCAGAGCACCATGGAGACGGAGCCTGCACATGGGGCGTTGCTGCAGGGTGGTGTGCGCAGGACCAAGGGAACTACCAGTTCCTCTTCTTCCTTATTTTCTTCTTCTTTTTTTTTTGTTTCCTTTTGTTTGCTGCCTTTCTTGAGAAGAAGAGGGTAGGAAGAAGTGAGGGAGAGGACGGCTTGCCGTTTTCGGACCTGCAAGTGGCAGCAACTTGGAGATGTGCAACAATGGTGGAGTTTCAAACTTGCAACTCGGAGTTGCAGGTCTGAAAGCGAAGGTGAGGCGCACCAGTCAAGTGGATGGAGGGGCTCTTACAGACCATGGGGTCTGAGTTTTTGCTGGTGTGCTGGAAAGAGATCAAGAGAACGGCTTGCAAGTGTTGCAGGCCGTTATCTTGCTGAATAAGACGCTGCTGCTACAAAGGAGGACGGTGGAGAGATTCTTGGTGTTGTAGGTGGTAGAGAGGGTTGAGGTATTGAGGGAGAATGGAATGAGAGAGGTTTGCTTTCTCCTTTTGGGAGTGACGGATTTGGTTGGGAGAGAAGAACGTGAAGAAGACGAGGTGGCCGGAGTTCTGCAACTCCGGCCGGTAAAAGAAGAAGAAGAAGAAGAAGAAGAAGAAGAAGAAGAAGAAGAAGAAGAAGAAGAGGAAGAGAAAGACGACGACTGTGCAGCAAGAAGAAGAAGGAGGAGAAGAAGAATAAGGAGGAGGAGGAGGAGAAGAAGAAGAAGAAGACGAGGTGGCCGGAGTTCTGCAACTCCGGCCGGTAGAAGAAGAAGAAGAAGAAGAAGAAGAAGAAGAAAAAGAAGAGGAAATAACGTAGGGGGGTTTTTGGGAAGAGAAAGGAGAGGAAAGGAGAGGGATTAGGGTTCGAACGAACCCTTCTCCCTCCTCTTATAAAGCTCTCTATTTCCTTTAATGGAAATAGGGTATTTTTGAAAATAAAAAAAATAATTTTTTTTTTTTTTTTTTTTAAGTAAAAATCTACTTTTCTATGGGGAATCTCCCCAATTAGTGGACCCCCCGTTTTTTTGAAATTTAATTAAAATTCTTTGGAAATTCACGGGGTCCACTAACTGGTCGGACAGCGGGTCGATGATGATGGGCCCGGCTACTGGCCCACATGGATTTATGATGTCCATTGTCTCATAAGATGATGTGACAGACGGTCTGATGGCGATCGGATGGATGGTGACTTGATTGGGACCCAGATTGGTAGATCGACGGATCTAGAGAGATCCAACGGTCCGATTGAAGATCTAAGGTCCGATGGAAGATCCAACGGTCAGAAAGCTAAGGGAGATGAGATAGAGCCGAAGGGTAGGAGTTCTGGGGTTAGGTCGGTAGATTCGAGGATCGAGAGATGAAGAGAGAGAGAGAATAAGAAGAGATGAGAGAGAAAGTATCAAAAAAATGGAGAAAAGTATTGGCAGAGGGTCTGGAACCCTGGTCTTCACTGTGACCATCCTCACACTTCTCCAGTAGAGTAGACTATCATTCTTTGCTGACTCATGTGGCTTTAAACGCTTTGGTCCGTCTCTTGGTCATTGGCTCTCCTGTTCTCTTCGTTCTTTGGGCCGGCTTTTTGGTCCTCCTATTCAGCCCATAGTTGGCCCATATCTTTTAGTCATAGCATATTGACTCTTTAGGCTTTGATAATGGGCTTTCATGATCGATTTGGGCCCACAAGTCTCGAGAATCGTCCCATCGGGGTTTCCTGCGACAGAAGAAGCGCGTAATGAGACTTTATCAGAACAGCTTAATATCTAGACTTCCGAAAATGTGTTTAATGCATGCAAATATACCATTTCGTCCAGAAAAGTGTGTTCTACGCAACAAAAGAGACTATTACGTAGAAAAGTAGATAAATAGAGCATTTTAGGTAGGAGAATGCAATAACGCTAACAGGATAATTGCTTAAAATAAGCACTTTTGAGCGAATATCAGTGGGCAACTGTTGTGGAGGAGTTCAGGCTGTGTCTTTGCCGGTGCTAGGAGAGATGAAGAGGACGAGCTAGTGGATGAGCCACCTGCTAGTTCGTGAAGATGAAGGCGTGCTTGAGAGGACGGTTGTGCAACAACCGTGAGTTGCTGTTGGCTTTAATGGTGGTTGCCCAGTGGTATTGATATTCGCTCAAAAGTGCTTATTTTAAGCAATTATCCTTTTAGCGTTATTGCATTCTCCTACGTAAAATGCTCTATTTATCTACTTTTCTACGTAATAGTCTCTTCTGTTGCATAGAACATACTTTTCTGGACGAAATAGAACATAAAATGACAGATAATATACAAGAGAAACATGGAAGGATGAGAATGGTGAGTCGAAATTAAAAACGCATCCAAGTGAGATCCAGAAAATACTAAATTCATCGAAATCAAATTGCATTAATCAAACTGTTGCTTACATGAAATAAATAACAGAAATAAATAAAACAGTAAATCTATTCTAGAAAGCATGTAAAAAGAGATTTTAGAGAGAGAGGAAGAAGGTAGAGAGAGATTTTCACACCTCGGTCATTTACCCGCCGACAAGGTAGAGGTGAGAGAAAAACTCACCCTCTTGCATTCACCGAATGGAGTCGGTGGTGCAAAAGGGCGATCAGCTTGGGGGTGGACTTCAAGGTAGCTGGTGGTGCCTTTAGTAGAAGACCGGCAGCAAGTTGCAGGTGCTCAAGGAGGTCACAGCCTGCTCTCTTGCAGGCCGAAAAAAGGGTGGTGAATAGGTTGAAGGTGCTGGTGCAGGTGGCCCAGCTGGTGGTGTGCTTGTGGAAGAGGAGGAGGAGACGGGATCCAGCAAGTAAAAGCTGCAGGTGTGAGTTTCCCAGCATGGAATGGAGCAGCGGCTATGGGTGGAGAAGATGGTGGCTCTTGAGCGTGGATGCACACGTGGTTCTCAACCTGTACAAGTAGCAAGTGGCGGGAACCACCTGCAAGGGCAGCAAGGTGGTTGGAGAGGGGGAGCAAAGTGATAACTGGCTGGAGTTGCAGGTGTGCAACTCCAGCAACTTACCATAAGAAAGACTTGTAGGCTGGATCTGTGGTGCAAGCTGGTCGTTCTTGCTGGTTGGGCTAGCAAGAACGGTGAGAGAAATGAGAGTAGGTGAAAAGAATGTTGGAGAGGACAACTCCTCTTTCTCTTTCCTTCTTGCAGAGGGGCGGGTTTGCAGGCAGCAGTAGTGGTGCGGCACGAAGGAGCAGCACAGAAGAAGAAGAAGAAGAGGGTGGTGGAGCCGTTGAGAGGGGTGCAAGATGGTGGAAGAGCACCGTTTATGACGAGAACCAGTCCGCCAGAAGTTGCAGGGCGGTGGTGCGTTGCTGCTGCGGCGGAGAACGGGGAGAATGCGCCAGCAAACAAGAACGCAGGTGGGAAGAAGAAGAAGAAGAAGAAGAAGAAGAAGAAGAAGAAGAAGAAGAAGAAAAAGAAGAAGAAGGAGAAGAAAAACGGCCAGAGTTGCAAACCTGCAACTCCGGCGAAGGATGGGGAAGAAGACGAAGAAAAGGAGAAGAAAGTGGGGAGGAAGAAGGGAAAGGATAGGGGGAAGGAGAGGAGTAGAGGGGAGAGGGATTAGGGTTCCAACGAACCCTTCTCTTCCCTTTAAAAAGCTTCCCTATTTCTTTTAATGGAAATAGGGTATTTTTCAAAAATAAAAAAATAAGAAGAAAAAAAAATTTTTTGTTTTTTAAGTAAAACCCTACTTTTCTTTGGGAAATTTCCCCATTTAGTGGCCATGGCACCGCTGCTGCTCGGGTGTATAGGAGTGCGAAAAAGGACGTAAAGACGGAATTGGAAAGTTGTCAAATCGGAAAGCTGCTCAATTTGGACAGCCCAACCTTTTCGGGAAACTTTCTATTTTTTATTTTTAGTGATTTTTAGCAGTCTTTTAAATTACTATTTTTAATGCCTCGGAAGGCCGAGTGCAAAGTTGTAATAATTTAGGAATTTTACTGCTTTCCAAATAACTGCTAGATCTTGTTCTAGGGTTTTTTAGAAACCCTAGATTAAGTGAAAAATACCAAAAAAATCTAAAATCAAAATTCAAAAAAATTAGGGTTTTATCTCCTACAGATTTTTGGAAATCACCAATCTAGGATTTGCGATTTTTGGAAAGATTCTAAAATCTTGAAACTTTGCTAAATTAGGGTTTCCCCTCTTAGAAGTATCCACTTTAGAGGAATTTCTATCTTTAGAAATCCTCCGAATTTGGAAAAGTCTACAAAAGAAAATACCCCAAATCTAGCAGAATTTCAATTTTGGAAAATTTTCCAAAATTGTAAGGGATCTCGCAATCACATCTTTCGTGGAAGATCTTCACAGTTCGAGAAACTTTCCAATCTAGGTATTTTCCATCTAGGAATTTCTAAATTTTAACCCATCTCGAACTTGGAAATTAATTCAAAAACTTGCCTAAATCCAATACGTGCTCTGTGAACCCTAAAAAGGCAAGGATCTTCCAAATAGAATCTCAAATACATAGACTGTGTGATCTAACTTTTCTGCAGGAACACGATCCAGTGTGGCTAGGGAGCGAAAGCTCAAAGAGGTGGAGTCGGGCCCAAGCCCATTAGGATACCCCTCCCTAACCCACGGAGGCGACCCCGTGGTGTGGCCCACGGGAGGTAAGTCTCTATCCTCGCCTTGAGTGCGATATAGAGCAATTTGGGTGAATCATTGCCACTTGTCTATTTGCTTTCGCATACATATTATTCGACTTACATGGCGTGGCCGTTAATCAATCAACTCTAAGGGAGCAAACCCAGCTCCAAAATTGAAACTGGTGGGATTTCATCACCCACCTCATCACTCCAGCTGAAATCGATCCCCGGGATCCATCTATAATAAAAAGAATCAAGAAGTAGAGCCAATTAGCCCGGTGTTCGAGGAAAAATCCACACAAAGCGAACCCGCTTAATATCCAATCGAAATAAGACCACGAGCGCGGGTCCCTGTTGTCTAACACACCCATAAGTCCCTGCTACTCAAGTACACTGAGCTCGACGTGGCATCTTGGACTATTCGGCAGTTAGTTGCGTGTGGACTAAGAACACGCACCAACCCTAGCTTAACCCGAGGGAACACTCTTCTCAAACACTTGACCAATCCGGTTAGTCTGGGACGTACTTAAGATAGCCATTGTGTCGCACGTCTGTCTAGGCTTCGGATTGCCTTGTTGTTGACTAGAGTTAGTACTAAAGGATTCACTCTGAAGAGTGTAGTCTGGTGAGAACCTCTGAGTGCAAACAGTTAGTCCGGCGGCTAAAAGATAAACCGGTGGTCCGCCCACTGTCATAATCTACTCTAGCCCCAAAACTAACAAGATAATGCCTAAAATATATCCTGATTGTTTAGAATAGGATTATATGTGCTTGGTGTGAATCATTTAGAATCACTACTCCAGTGTCTCCTTTTGGTAACTTTTTGCCAAATCTTGGGCTTGCTTTTTCAAGTAGAAGCCTGGTTGGACCTGTCCTAACCTTTGACTGACTCGATCTGAGAGTTAGTCCACCTCATCCCTTTATCTCCTCTGATGGCAGATGAACGGCCTCTGTATGAGACCTACTACAATTTCTGTGAGAATCTATGTGATCACCCTCAACAAGGGTATGACAATTCTGCGTATCATCATGATACTCCAGTCTCGCACACTTCTACAGGGTATGATAATCACCGAGATCCAGAGTACAACTCTGTACTCCAAGAGCTTAAAAACTCAGTCGCTGCCCTTAGTGTCGCAGTCCAGTAACCTGTGCACAATTCTCATTCTGTAGGATATTACCCTCCTATCCAGCAAGATGTCTGTACCTTTCAATCTCCAATGCAGACTTCCTATGACAACACTTATTATCCGGACACTAGGAGTCACCTTAACTTTGGTTGGGAACCGTCTGTTATCCCGCAGCAACTTCCGCAGGACAATTATTCTTCTGGGTTCCATCAACCCAATGGAGAGTATGACTGGCAATACTTGCAATCCCAGTACCCGTCATATCCACAGAATGACTATTCTGATCAACAGCGGGCCCCTCAGGATTTCCAGAGTCAGCAACTAGTCCCAGACTCCACTTTGCCTTACAACTTTCATACCCAGTCGGGCTACAATCAAGAGTTGGCACCTCAGCTCCCATTGGCTGAACCACCTCCGTTGGCTACTAAACTCGGTCTAGAGGACCTTCTCTCTCAGTACATTGCCCAGCAACAACAGTATTTCCAAGGTCTAGAGCACCAACAACAACAATCTATGGAGAGCTTGAAGCAACGTCTCGTTCAATTAGAAAATGAGAGAGAGGAAGTCAACTTCACTAGCCCACCAATAGCCTATCCTGAGGAGAATGATATGGCCAGCGTCTAAAGCAGTTCCATGAACTTGATGTGTAGTTCATTTAGACTTTTGAGATTGATCTCATCGATCCTGTCTATGTCGACTAATGATCCACTCAGTCTCCATGAGTTTTAACTTGCTTGGGGGTACTTGATATACCCCCGTCATGTCTGGCTGAAGATGTAAAACTTAGCGCTTTCGGAAAGGCAATTCCGATATTCCTAGAGTACATGAGTCTCATGCATTTGTTATTACTGTTATATCTCTGGAAATGCAGGTACATTCATTCTTCCGATCATCATGTACCACACGCTGTCGAGTTTCTGCCGACTTGGTAATATCCTCTCTGAACCTTTGCATCATCATCACCGATTTTTCATCATTTTATGTCCCGGTCATGAGCACCGAGGACGATGCTGTATTTTGGTTGGGGGTGGGTATTTACCAAAACTCATGTCTTCATTTTGATAATAAATAAAAAATAAAAAAAAAATTCTTATTTTTGGGGTGATTTCCGATGTTCTCCAAAAGTTTTCTAGAATTTCAAAAATGTGTCAAATACCCTGACTTTGATTAGCTAAAAACCTCAGTTAAGTCAGTATTGAGGATGTCAATTTTTGTTTAAAGTTAGCGTCGAGTCAAGTCAGGCGTGACTACAGCAGGTTTAAAAACTCAGAAAAACTCATATTCGGCACAATTGTACACTATCAATATCAGAGTCATCCTAAGTTTAGAAATTTTGGAGATCCTATAAGAATAATTGTGGAGACCTAACCTAGTAAGCTTTCGAGCCTTTAATCAATTCAGAGGATTATACAACAATTCTTAGTCACAAGATGACTCACTATTCTTCTTGTCCGCAATATTCGTTGAGAGATCTCATTACCCTTTTATTTGATCATGGAACTCGGAACGACATCAAAATTGGATTACTACAACAGAACCTTCTTTGTATCCAGTCAAGATAATATACATGATAGTGCAAACCCCAGAAAATGATTTAGGCCATTTTTCTGAAACGTTCAGCCTTTTTACTTACCTGAATTATACTTCACTAGAAACCCCTTGAGCCCTTCTATAAAAGCCTTTTCTTTGTAAACCCATCAACCTAAAATCCATTCCAACTACGAAACATGACTGGCTACCCTTATTTTGAGATGGACAAAAGAATAATTGATGTGGGTGTACTGTGAAAAGAAAAGTAAAGAAGAAAATCAAAAGGAAAATAAAGTGGTTCAAGCTGAAAACAAAATATGGAAAGAAAGTATAAAAAAGAGCTGAAAAGAAATTGAACAGTCTCAGAAATATCTAGAAAAAGAGAAAAATATGAAAAAAAAAAAAAGGAAAGAGAACCAGATAATGGTGCTACATCACAGGAAAAATACAAGAAAATAGAGATATCCTCTCAAGATCTTTGAAATCCTGTATCTCTTTATTTTTCTACACCGGACCTAAGCCTCATTATAACCTAGGAAAGTCCTATTTGATTCTAGGACAGCACAAACATAAAATGTGGAGATTGGAGAAGGAGAAGCTATAGAGTTTGATCTGACGTTCCTGAGTGAAGTGATATTCCAATCCTGAGATCTTCTTCTGTTAAAAATGTCCTTCCTTCAAATAAAACATATGTGAGATCTTTTTCCTCTTTATATTAAATACATCTCACATATAAATTGAGAGAAAAGAAGAACACCCTTCTTGAGTGATTCTATTCTGAGTGCTAAACATGTGAGATTTGAGGTCGAGGCATAAGAACTTAGAGGTGATCTGGAAGTCTTAACTCTTGGATGATGAAAATGTTGAGCACACACACACGTTGATATTCGCTCAAAAGTGCTTATTTTAAGCAATTATCCTTTTAGCGTTATTGCATTCTCCTACGTAAAATGCTCTATTTATCTACTTCTCTACGTAATAGTCTCTTCTGTTGCGTAGAACACACTTTTCTGGACGAAATGGTATATTTGCATGCATTAAACACATTTTTGGAAGTCTAGATATAAAGTCGTTCTGATTAAGTCTCATTACGCGCTTTTTCTGTCGTAGGAAACCCTGATTGGATGATTCTCGAGACTTGCGGGCCAAAAATTGATCATGGAAGCCCATTATCAAAGCTTAAAAAGCCCACAGGCTATGACTAGAAGATATGGGCCAAATATGGGCTGAATAAGATGACCAAAGAGCCAACCCAAAGAACGAAGAGAGAAGGAGAGCCAATGACCAAGAGACGGATCAAAGCGTTCAAAGCCACATGAATCAGCAAGGAATGATGGTCTACTCTACTGTAGAAGCATGAGGATGGTCACAGTGAAAACTAGGGTTCCAGACCCTCCGCCAATACTTTTATCTCCATTTTCTGATATTTTTTCACTCCTCTCCCAAATTTTCTCTCTCATCTCTCCTTATTCTCTCTCTCTCTCTTCATCTCTCGGTCCTCGAATCTACTGACCTAACCCCAGAACTCCTGTCCATCGGCTCTATCTCATCTCTCTTAGCTTTCTGACCGTTGGATCTTCCATCGGACCGTTGGATCTTTCTAGATCCGTCGATCTACCAATCTGGGTCCCAATCAAGTCACCATCCATCCAATCGCCATCAGATTGTCTGTCACATCATCTTGTAAGACGATGGACCTCATCAATCCATGTGGGCCAGTAGCCGGGCCCATCATCATCGACCCGCTGTCCGACCAGTTAGTGGACCCCGTGAATTTCAAAATAATTTTAATTAAATTTTAAAAAAAATGAGAGGTCCACTAAATGGGGGAATTCCCCAAAGAAAAGTAGAGTTTTACTTTAAAAAAAAAAAAAAAAAAAATTTATATTTTTTTTATTTCCTAAAATTCCTAATTTCCATTAATGGAAATTAGGAGCTTATATAAAGGGGGAAGGAGGGGGACGAATCCTAATTTTCAAAACCCTTTTCTCCTCTCCTTCCCCCCACATCATTCCTCCTTCTTCCTCCTCCTTCTTCTCCTCTTCCTCCTTCTCATCTTCTTCATCCTCTTTAATTTTATCACCGGAGTTGCAGCCTGCAACTCCGGCCAGCAACCTCTGCGATCTCCACCTCCGCCTGCACTTGTGCTCTCCGCTGGTGCGCCACCCCTTCACCAACGTGCCGGACGTGGGGATCTTCCTCAGACCACTCATCTCCACCACGATCTGCCCCTCTCCTTGGGCACCAACCCAACGCCTCCGCCTGCAGCACTTGCAGCACCACCGCCTTCTTCATCTTCCTCTTCCGTGGACTGTCCTCATGCTCCACCATTAAACCTGCAACTTGCAGGCGGTGCTGCCATTAACGGCCATCCAATACAAGTGCAATAGCAGCAAGCGTCCACACCAAAGCTGCATCCTTCACCGTTGATCCCCACAGCAACGTCATCTCACCATACTGCCAAGCAACTTATTGCACATCCGCCTCCACCACCTGCAACTCCGGCCACCCACAGCAGGTTCTTCCTCTTTCTAAACCGTCTTCCCTCTCCTTCTTGAAAAACAAGAGAAACAAAGAAAAAAAAATATAGAAAGGGAGAAGAAGAGGAGAGGACAGAAGAGGAAGATGGAGGTTTCTCTTACCTCCATCCTTTGCTTGCTGCGGTGCTGCCACTGCCTGCGTCTCCCCCTTCATCAACGATATCGCCTGCACATCTGCTGGTGTTCTCTGCGGGCAACAACAATCGACCACCGTTGCAACTCACACCTACCTCTGCTAGTCCAAACGGCAACTCACCTGCTGTCTTCGCCCCTGAACTTACAGGTTCACGGCCTGCAACCATGGCAGGCCGTTCACCCCTTCACCACCCTTGTACCTGCAACACCATCTCCACGTGGATTCCCACAAGAAGAAGACGCCCTCCAAACCTGAAACTTGTCCACTGCGTGCTTCTCCTTGCACGATCTCCTCCTTCACGCAGCCAGCAACACCGTCCAATCTCCAGCAGGTAAGAGATCTTCTTGATCTCTAATGTTGACTGCAACTTGGGTTGAGGCGATCTCCATTAACACCGGCGTAACCCGCTGTTCCACCGTTGCACCATCCTAATCATCCTCCTTGGGCCTGATCCAACGCTGGGATGATTTCTGCTCATAACTCTACAAAAAAAATCCTTGCTCTCCCACCGTCAGCATCCCCATGGTCTCCTGGAACATGGGTTTCCTTCCAAGAGCTTCAAGGACCAGTTTGTCCTTCCTCCAGTCACGTGCTTGCTTCCTTGGGTGGGTTCGTACCATCACGAACAACACCTCACCGTGCTGCCCAGTGCACCAGCCAGCCTCCCCCGATTTGTTGCTACCCTCTCACAAGGCTCTCAACCTTATACGATTGCCATCACGGCCTTCAAACATGGCCGAAATTCTTTATCACATGGTCGGCCCACTTTGCGATCCATCTCTAGTCCATTTCCAATCTCATGGCCAAATATCCGAGGTAAGATTCAAGGTAAAACTCTTTTTCCCTTACTTTCTCTCTCTAGAGTTTGGGAATCCACTCTCTCTAGCAACACTCCCCAGGCTGATCGCCTTTTTGCACCACCGACTCCATTCGGTGAATGCAAGAGGGTGAGTTTTTCTCTCACCTCTACCTTGTCGGCCAGTAAACGACCGAGGTGTGAAAATCTCTCTCTACCTTCTTCCTCTCTCTCTAAAATCTCTTTTTACATGCTTTCTAGAATAGATTTACCGCTTTATTTATTTCTGTCATTTATTTCATGTAAGCAACAGTTTGATTAATGCAATTTGATTTCGATAATTTTAGTCTTCTCTAGATATTATTTGGATGTGTTTTAAATCGACTCACCCTTCTCATCTCTTCCATCATTCTCCTTTTTCTCTTATATATTATCTGTCATTTTATGTTCTTATTCGCGCTAATCCGACTAATCCTGAGTGCGGATCGACATCCGACACGAATCCCTATACAGTATCGCATATTTTGCAGGAATTAAATCAGAAAAGATACAAATTTAATTGGAATTAGGGTTCCCGTAACCAACGACGCGGAATAATCCTACTTTCACACGTAGAGTCTGACTATTCTGGGTCATGATTATCAGTCTGTAGTCTTGCCAAAACTTTCCAACTCTTCGCTAGCATGTAACTGTTTTTGCATCCATTCAATGATTTGACGAATAGTGTTTTCCCTGAGCTAATATGAAAAAGTGTGCAGCATGTGCAGAGCCCTTTTAAGCTCATTTATTTCGCACTAATTGCCAAGGATTGGTAATATGCTGGTTGGGGGTTGTGATATTCGCTCAAAAGTGCTTATTTTAAGCAATTATCCTTTTAGCGTTATTGCATTCTCCTACGTAAAATACTCTATTTATCTACTTTTCTACGTAATAGTCTCTTCTGTTGCGTAAAACACACTTTTCTGGACGAAATGGTATATTTGCATGCATTAAACACATTTTCGGAAGTCTAGATATAAAGTCATTCTGATTAAGTCTTATTACACACTTTTTCTGTCATAGGAAACCCTGATTGGATGATTCTCGAGACTTGCGGGCCAAAATCGATCATGAAAGCCCATTATCAAAGCTTAAAGAGCCCACAGGCTATGACTAGAAGATATGGGCCAAATATGGGCTGAATAAGATGACCAAAGAGCCAGCCCAAAGAACGAAGAGAGAAGGAGAGCCAATGACCAAGAGACGGACCAAAGCGTTCAAAGCCACATGAATCAGCAAGGAATGATGGTCTACTCTACTGTAGAAGCGTGAGGATGGTCACAGTGAAAACTAGGGTTCCAGACCCTCCGCCAATACTTTTATCTCTATTTTCTAATATTTTCTCACTCCTCCCCCAAATTTTCTCTCTCATCTCTCCTTATTCTCTCTTTCTTCATCTCTCGGTCCTCTATTCTACTGACCTAATCCCAGAACTCCTGCCTATTGGCTCTGGCCCATCTCCCTAAGCTATCGGACCGTTGGATCTTCCATCGGACCGTTGGATAGTCCAGCAGACCGTCGAATATCTCTAAATTCGTCGGCCTGCCAATCTGGATCCTAATCCAATCATCTTCAGTCTGATCATCAGCAAATCACGCATCATATCATCTTATGAGACGATATACTTCATTAGTCCTTGAGGGCCAACAACCGGGCCCATCATCATCGACCTGCGGCCTGGCCATTTAGTGGACCCCACGATTTTAACATGCTTTAAATTAATTATTTTTAAATAAAAAAGGGGGGTCCACTAAATGGGGAAATTCCCCAAAGAAAAGTAGGGTTTTACTTTAAAAAAAAAAAAAATTTCTTGTTTTTTTTATTTTTTAAAAATACCATATTTCCATTAAAGGAAATAGATAAACTTTTTAAAGGGAAGAGAATGGTTCGTTAGAACCCTAATCCCTCTCCCCTCCCCTCCTCTCCTTCCCCCTATCCTTTCCCTTCTTCCTCCCCACTTTCTTCTCCTCTTCTTCGTCTTCTTCCCCATCCTTCGCCGGAGTTGCAGGTTTGCAACTCCGGCCGTTTTTCTTCTCCTTCTTCTTCTTCTTCTTCTTCTTCTTCTTCCCACCTGCGTGCTTGTTTGCTGGCGCATTCTCTCCGTTCTCCTCCGCAGCAGCAACGCACCACCGCCCTGCAACTTCCGGCGGACTGGTTCTCGTCATAAACGGTGCTCTTCCACTGTCTTGCACCCCTCTCAATGGCTCCACCACCCTCTTCTTCTTCTCCTGTGCTGCTCCTTCGTGCAGCACCACTACTGCTGCCTGCAAACCAGCACCGCCCCTCTCCAAGAAGGAAAGAGAAAGAGGAGCCGTCCTCTCCAACCTTCCTTTCACCTACTCTCATTTCTCTCAACGTTCTTGCTGGCCCAACCAGCAAGAACGACCAGCTTGCACCACAGATCCAGCCTACAAGTCTTTCTTTCGGTAAGTTGCTGGAGTTGCACACCTGCAACTCTAGCCAATAATCACTTTGCTCCCCCTCTCCAACCACCTTGCTGCTTGTACAGGTTGAGAACCACGTGTGCATCCACGCTCAAGCGCCACCATCTTCTCCACCCATAGTCGCTGCTCCATTCCATGCTGGGAAACTCACACCTGCAGCTTTTACTTGCTGGATCCCGTCTCCTCCTCCTCTTCCACAAGCACACCACCAGCTGGTCCACCTGCACCAGCACCTTCAACCTATTCACCACCCTTTTTTTGGCCTGCAAGAGAACAGGCCGTGACCTCCTTGAGCCCTGCAACTTGCTGCCGGTCTTCTACTAAAGGCACCACCAACTACCTTGAAGTCCACCATCATACTGATCGGCCTGCGACCACCCTTTGCTATACACGCTACACAAAGACTCCACCATTATTGGCGAGTCTCTTCTCTTGGTGGTTGCCTCAAGGTCATCCTACGTGCACACCGGCAACTCCAATCAAGGGTAGATGGTAGATCTTAACCATTGATTTTAGGTAATCTCTTTCTACCTCTTTCTTTCTTTTTCTCTCTAAAAACTGTCTCTCCGTCTAGATTTAGCTCTCACCACTCGTATTTCTCTCTCTCTCTCTCCTCTCTTTCTCTCTCTAGATCCAAATGTTTTAGTTTATTTTGAAGTAGATTTAAATTTCAATAAATGTACTAGATTGCTTAATTATTAATGAAAAGTTTGGTTTTGCGAATTGTCGATTACTTCATCTTTGTTATTTTTATTCTTTTTGTGTTAAGCAGTGTATCTCTCTCTACAATCATCAAATCAAGTTTTAAAAATCACTGTCAACCACCATTCGCACCCTGTCATCCTTTTATTTTTAGCAATGTCTAAAAAATAATCTGTCATTTCATGTCATTGAATTGCGCACACTAACCCCGAGTGCAGATCGACATCCGACACAAGCCACTGTGCAAATTTGCCCATTTTACAGGTTAAATGTCTCGGATCAATTAAAAATGTGTTGAAGTTAGGGTTTCCGTAACCAACGACGCGGAAAAGGCCTACTTTCAATAGTGCGTTAAATGAATATTGGGGCGTTGCTGGTAGTGAAAGGAGGCAGCGCACTGTGACGCTATATTGCAGGTTGCGTTAGCTTAAGAGGATAATCCAGACCGTTGAACCTTGCCAGAGTTACAGGTTCTTATGGAGGTCGTACAGCAGCCACACGGTGGTGAGATGCAGAACCACCGTGGAAGAGATGGAGAGATCTTCTGGTTTTTCCAAAACGTGGAAGAAATTGCCCTTTGCACAAACGTGGAGAGGGGTTTTGTACCCACGTTTTTTTGTTTGGTGGCTGACGACTTGGATGGTGAAAGCAGAGATGGAAAATGTGGGAGAGATTAGAAGGTGGGTGGCTGGGTTTTCTGGTATGATAGAGAGATGACGGCTAGGTTGATGGAAGAATGAGGGGAGCAAGAGAGATGGTGAAGAGAGAGGGAGCACTTGCAACCGAACCGTTGCAGGTTCATTTTCAGGCGGAGGAGAACTTGCAGCAACGGTGGTTGGAGGCGCACGGTGGAGGAGCTCTGGTGGCTTGAGGACTAGGACGTGCAGAGGTTCTGGTGGGCATAGGAGCGTGGGGCGAGGCAGGGGGAGATGTTGCAGGTGCAAGCGGCCGGAGTTGCTGCCTGCAACTCCAGTATGATTGAAGAAGATGAAGAGGAATGAGGTGAAAGAAAGAGAAGAAGAAGGGGGAAACGTTGTGGGGGCGAAGGAGAGGAGAATGGGAGAAGGATTTGAAGAGAAAGAGAGGAGAAGAAAGGAAGGGGATTAGGGTTCCAAAGAACCCTCTCTTCTCCCCTTTTAAAGCTCCCTAGTTTCCATTAATGGAAATTAGGGATTCTTTTGAAATAAAAAAAATATTTTTTTTTCTAAGTAAAACCTTACTTTTCTTTGGAGAATTTCCCCATTTAGTGGACCTCCCTTTTTTATTTAAAAATAATTAATTTAAAGCATTTGAAAATCGCGAGGTCCACTAAATGGTCGGGTCACGGGTCGATGATGATGGGCCCGGCTACTGGTCCACAAGGATTGATGATGTCCATCGTCTCACAAGATGATGTGACAGACAATTTGATGACGATCGGATGGATGGTGACTTGATTGGGACCCAGATTGGTAGATCGACGAATCTAGAGAGATCCAACGGTCCGGTGGAAGATCCAACGGTCCGATTGAAGATCCAACGGTCAGAAAACTAAGAGAGATGAGAAAAAAGCCAACTGGCAGGAGTTCTGGGATTAGGTCAGTAGATCCGAGGACCGAGAGATGAAGAGAGAGAGAATAAGGAGAGATGAGATAGAAAATTAGGGGGAGGAGAGAGAAAATATCAGAAAAATGGAGATAAAAGTATTGGCAGAGGGTCTGGAACCCTAGTCTTCACTGTGACTATCCTCACACTTCTCCAGTAGAGTAGACCATCATTCCTTGCTAACTCATGTGGCTTTAAACGCTTTGGTCCGTCTCTTGGTCATTGGCTTTCCTACTCTCTTCGTTCTTTGGGCTCGCTTTTTGGTCATCTTATTCAGCCCATATTTGGCCCATATCTTCTAATCATAGCCTGTGGCTCTTCAAGCTTTGATATTGGGCTTCTGTGGTTGATCGTGGGCCCGCAAGTCTCGAGAATAGCCCAATCGAGTTTTCTACAAGAGAAAAGCACGTAATGAGACTTGATCATAACGTCTTTATACCTAGACTTCCAGAAATGCGTTTAATGCATGCAAATATACCATTTCATCCAGAAAAGTGTGTTCTACGCAATGAAATAGACTCTTACGTAGAAAAGTAGATAATTAGAACAGTTTTACGTAGGAGAGTGTGATAACGCTTAGAAGATAATAGTGAAAAATATGCACTTTTAAGCGAATATCAAACCCTCAGAAATGATGAAAAGCTCAAAAGCTCACTGAGTTAGGTCTCCATAATTGTTCTTCTTGGATCTCTCGATAATCTAAACTTCGAATAATTCTGACGTTGATATGTGAACATTTTTGCTGGATCTGAATTTTCAAAGATTTTTTAATCAACTATAGTAATATTTGCTTTCAAACTTAATGAATAGCTAATAAGTGATTTTTCAAAGCAGACATCCTTTTCAATAAATAGACTTTCAGAAAACTTTTTACTCATCAAGTTAAGGCATTTTCAAAAATCACATGAAATCACACCCAAAAACACAAGGTTTCTCTCTTCTTTTTTTTTAATCAAAATGAAAACATGAGTTTTGGTAAAAACCCACCCCCAACCAAAATATAGCACCGTCCTCGGTGCTCATAACCGGGACATAAAATGATGAAAAATCTGTAATGATAATACAAAGGTTCAGGGAGGATGTTACCAAGTTCGCATAACTCGATAGTGTGTGGTCCCTGATTATAGGAAGAATGAATGTGCCTGCATGTCTAGAGATATCACAGTAATAACAAATGCATAAGACTCATGTACTCTAGGAATACCGGAATTGCCTTTCCGAAAGCGCTAAGTTTTACGTCTTCAGCCAGACATGACGGGGGTATATCAAGTACCCCTAACCAGGTTAAAACTCATGGAGACTGAGTGAATCTGCAGTCTTCTGATTTTAATGGTAGAACAGAGACTGTTATCCTATCCCTTGTCTAGCTATATTTGTGTAGAACATGTCTTTCTCAGTGTAAACTGAGAGAAGTACAGTAAGTGCTCTGAACAGACCCGCAAAAATATTTAGTTCAGCGGTGATGGAGTGAAGCTTCTCAGTAAAAACTGAGAGGAGAGTAGTAGTGGGTCCTCTGACCATGGTTAGCAAAGCCGCAGACTCATTGAGTCTAGCGGGAATGTATCTGAATGGAGCAGACTCCTACAAATCAATAATACCAAAATTGTCTGACTCCGAGATAAAGTCAAGCTCAAAGTGTTCTAGACACTTGGGTAAATTTTCCTTGAGAGAGTCCTGAATTAGACTCTCAACGGCACACGGTTTATTGACAACATCGACATATGGTGGCGGGTCAAAACTATGGACCTCTTCCTCGAGGTTTCCTAATGTGAGAGGGATGTTCCAATCCCTGCACTAAATGTGTTTATCCTCGGTGGGGAACGGTAAGTCTAGGGTAGTTCGAATCCCATTTTCTAAATACTTCTCAATGGTAGGAATGTCTGCATCCAGTGCAGATGTAGAATCATCAAAAATAGAGATGGATATGGGTATCTCTGTGCTTGGTGCAGAAGTAGCTGCCTGTAAAGACACCATAGACGAAAACACGGATTTATCACGATTATTGCACACTCCAAGGGTAGTGGGGACGATTAAGTCTAGTCCAATTGGGATCCTATTGTCAAGACACATCTCAGTGTTATGAATAGCTTCTTCTGAGTCCCAGATAAAAATAACAGAGGTAAATGGAGAAATTGGCTTCTCTGAGAGAGGTTCAAGATTCGGTGCTTCTAAGGGCACCAAAAATGGAGACTCTGGCTCATCAATATTGTCGTCTGATCCATTGTTTGCAGTATCCTCAATTTCCTCTTCTAAAGGCTAGTACAGTGTCTAGTTGTGCGACTCCTCATTATAGACTGTGGCCATGGTATTCTCCTCTAAATAAGCCATAGGTTGGCTAGTGAAGTTGACTTCCTCTCTCTCAGATTCTAACTCACCTAGACAGTGTTCTAAGCTCTCCATAGACTGTTGTTGGTTGATCATGTATTGCGAGAGGAATTCTTCTAGACTAGGTTTAGTAACAGACTGTAACGATTCAGCTAAGGGAAGCTGAGGTGCCAACTCTTGAATGTAGTCCGACTGAGTATGAAAGCTATAGGATGGAAGTGACTCTAGGACTATCCGCCGACTCTGAATATCCCGTGGGGTCCACTATTAACCAAAATATTCAGTCTGTGGATCTGGCTGGTACTACGAGTACTGCTCATCATATTGTCCACAGGGTTGGTGAAACCTGGAATAATACATATCATGTTGCAGATGCTGCTGGGGAAAAAATTGTTGTTCCCATTCAAAGTTATTGTGACTTCTATTGTCCGGATAATACATGTTATTGTAGGAGGTCTACAATAGAGGTTCAAATGTGCTAAAATTACAGACCTCTTCTTGGACATGAGGGGAATATCCCACAGATTTTAAGTGATAAACAGGCTTCTGGACCACAACATCAAGGGCAGAAACTAATGTTTTCAAATCCTTAAGTAGGTATGTTAGCACTTAATCGCCATTTGCTTCATATCCCATGGAACTCTGTGAGATTGGAGTATCATGACTACACACAGGATTAGTATACCAGTAGTGCTCAAAGTTATCTCCTAGATCTTCAAAGAAATTGTGGTAAGTCCCAAATAGAGGCCGTTCAACATCCATCAGGGAGATGTGAGTTTCTCAGAGGACGGAGATAGATTAGGTGAAAGAGAGCGGTGTGGTAGACTGACTCTCAGATCGAATCAGTATCGGGTTGGTTCAAATCCAAATGGACATATGCTTGAAAAAGCAAGCCCCTAGAGTCCGCAAGAGGTTATGAATCCGAATGAGCCTAGATGATGCACACAAAGCAACAGATAATCCTATTTCTAAACAATCAGGATAGTATTATGAATTATCTTGTTAGTGTAGGGATAGTGTAGATTATGACAGTGGGCAGACCACTAGTTTATCTTCAATTACCTGCCGGACCAACTTTTCGCTATGTAGGTTCTCACTAGGATACACTCTTCAAAGCAAATCCGCTAGTACTAACTCCAGTTGACTGTAAGATAATCCGAAGCCTAGACAGACGTGCGGCACATCGACTGACTTAAGTACGCCCCAGACTAACCGGATTTGTCAAGCGTGAAGATGAGTTTTCCCAAAAGAGGAGCTAGGGTTGGTTCGTTTTCCTAATCTGACACTAAGCTAATCCGATAGACAATCAAGGAGGCCACATACGAGCTCGATATACTTCAGTAGTAGGGACCTATGGGTGTGTTAGATAACAGGGACCCACACTCATGTACTTAATCGACTTGATCTTTGAAATGGTCGCTTTATGTGGAGTTTTCCTCGAACACCGATCTAATTGGGTTCTACTTCTTGATTGATTTTAATTTTTGGCTGTGGTTGCATAGAAACTGGAATGACGAGGTGAGTGATAAAATCCCACCAGTTTAAAGTTAGAGCTGGGTTTGCTCTTTATGTATTTTATTACGGCCAAACCAAGCAATTCCGATAAGTGTTACAAAAGCAAATAAACGATCGACACAATGTTTGCACAATGATCATGATCGCACTCAAGTCGAGGAGTAGAAACTTACCTGTCCGTTGGCTACGCACAGGGTCTCCGCTGTGAGATAGGGAGGGGTATCCAAATGGGCTTGGGCCCGACTCCACCTCTTTGAGCTTTCACTCCCTACTCACTTGGTAATCGCATTCCACAATCACGTTAGTCCACAATGGTCTATGGTATGGAGTTAGAAGGTATACCGCCTTTGGGGTTTCAAGAAACACGCAATGATTTATGGCCGATATTGTGAATTAGGTCCAATTAGGGTTTGAAATTCAACTTTAGCTATTCCCGAATTAGGGATCGAAAATATCTACTTTTGAATTACCCAGAGTTGGAAACCTTCCAAAATGAATCAAATAACCAATCGTGATCTAACTAGAAATAGCAGAATCGAAATCTGACCCTAATATTTTTTATATTTTTTAATTAATTAATTATTTAGCAGTTATTCTAAAAAGCGAGAAAATGAATCCCTAAGTTATTACAACTTTGCACTCGGCCGTCCGAGGCATTAAAATTATAAGTGAAAAATGTGAAAAATAAAATAGAAAGTTTCCGATTTGGATCGAATCTTTAAGATTAAGCAGCTTTCCGAATTCATGTTCGTTTTTTTGCAATCCCGTCCACCGAGTGGCAATGGAGCCATTTGAAATTAGGGTTTTTTCGTGTCGTTGGTTACGGAAACCCTAAAGTTCAATAATATTTATAATTCTGGTTCACTTTAAATCCTACAAAAATGCAAACTTTGTATAGCGATATGGCGGATGTCGAATCCGCACTCGGGGTTAGGGAACACAATTTATCGGAACATTAGAACAATAGAAAGTGCTTGAAAATATAGATGGAAGGGTGAGAGTGGTGATTAATGATTGAGATTTAAAATAATCTTTTTGAAAAGATTTCTATCAACTAATTAACATAAGTAAAGAAAAGAAATACCATAAGCGGAAAAGAGAAATTTATTTATTAAAATAATGCAAGTTACAATGCTTGAATCTAATTTATTCATAAAAGAAAATAAAAACAAATAACCATCACTTTAGAAAAAATTATAAGAGAAGAAATATAAATAGAAATAACAAGATTTTAAAAGGAAAAAATGAAAGAGAAGATAGAAAATGGATATTTACCTTGGTAATTACCAATAGAGAAGAGGTTTGCACAGCCGTGTTCTTGATGATTTTTGGAAGAGAACCGAACCAAGGAAATGAGAGATATAGAGAGGTTTAGAGAAGAAGGGGAGAGGGAACCTAGAGGATTGTAGGTTATGATAGGGGGGAAGAGAACCAACCCAAGAAGGAGAGATCGTAGATCTCTTATAGACTTTTTTTTTTTTTTTTTTTGCTTGTTGTAAAAATGATGCCCGTTGGATCTAGAGAGATCCAATGGTTGGGAATAGATTAATTAGATGAGAGAGAGAGTGACTAGGATAGAGAGAGATGGGGGAGAGAAGAATCGGTCAAGTGAGACCAATTCTCTCTTGTTGCTGCAAATGGGCATGGGAATGGGTCATGGGTCATGGGTCATGGGTCATGAGTATGGGCATGGGTCATGGGCCAAGATAGATAGATAGAGAAAGAAATAGGAGAGAGGTGAGAAAAAAATACAAAAATAAAAGCCTTGGAGGGTCTTGAAGCCTGGTCTTCTTTATTTTCTATCGTCCGCTCCACCAATTAGTCAAACTTATCCTTTGATATCAATTGGTGTGGCCTTTAACACCTAAATCCTTCTCTTGGTCTCCAGCTATTCTTCTCTTTCTTAGTCCTTGTTTTAGCTTTACGATCCTCTAGCTTTGCCCGTACATGTCTTCTATCTTTTTATCCTAGCATGTTGGCTCTTTAAGCTTTGATAGAAGTCGTCTGTGGTTGATCGTGGGCCCGCCAGTCCTCGAGAATCGCCCAATAGGGTCTCATGCAAATGAAAAAGTGTGTAATGAGATTCAACTAAAATGGCTTGATACTGGACTATCCAAAATATATATATTTAATGCAAATAGTTGATTTTCATCTAAAGAATGTGTTCTATGTAATGGAAGAAACTCTTGTGTGGGAAAGTCGACGAAAAGACAAGTTTTATGTAGGAGAATGCGACATCGCTATAAGGATAATGGCTTAAAATAAGCACTTTTGAGTGAATATCAGTCAGCCAGACAGCCCAAGAGCAATTATGCAGTTTGCCCGCCAGACGACTCCAAAACAATTGTGCAATCTGCCCGCCAGACAGCCCCAGAGCAATTATGCTATCTGCCCGCCAGACGACCCTAGAGCAGTTGTGTCGTCTGACCTCCAGACGGCCTCAGAGCAGTTGTGTCGTCTACCCGCCAAATGGCTCCAGAACAGTTGTACCATCTGCCCGCCAGACGCCTCTAGAACGGTTGTGCCATCTGGCCTCCAAACGGCCCCAAAATAGTCATGCCGTCTGCCCGCCAGATGGCTTCAAAACAGTAGTGCCGTCTGCTCATCTGACGACTTCAGAGCAATTGAGTTGTCTGCTCAGTAGAAGGCTCCACCACCGCCAGGTCGTCTACCCGCTTGATATCATACCAAACTCATACCCTAATGGAAATAGTTAAGCAAAAATCCCCCTTTCATTACAAAAAAGGCACCATACGGCATCTACACTGACGACACTATCACCGCCCTTTTCTGCTGGATTTTATGCTCACTACACCCCTACGTACTACAAGGACATTCGTTCAGCATGGATTTTCATTACAACGGGAATTGCATTACATTTCCTACAATTTTGTCCCTTGCCTCTATGCGAGACACATTACATCGGCCTCTGGCCCACCCCACCAGTCTACGCCCTACAACAGCAGACTCCTCAGTCTCGCCATGGCCGACTCCAGCAGGTTTAGTTGTTCCCGGGTACCTAGCACCTCCAACTCCTTTTGCTCTACCAGGGTGCCTAGTATGCTAGCCGCCACCTCTGCTTGTTCTACTACCAGGGCCCCTTCAATCTCTTTCACGCGCTCCTCAGCCTCTCGGAGCTCCTTTTGCAGTGCTGCCAGCTTTCCTGACAGATCAGCCACCTGTGCTTTGGCCTCTCTCAACCCCGTTGCCAGTGCACTCTCCTCTACGGCCGCTACCAACTGCTCTTGAAGCTTGGTCAAGGCCGCTTCATTCTTCTGCAACCCCTCCAGGGCCCTGGCATGGCTTTCCATGAGATGCTCACAGAGAAATCCCACCCGGAATCCCGCTATCGTCAGTACTCATAGGGTGGTGACAATACTTTTCAGCTCCTCTCCTCGTCGCTCAAAGGAGTGCTTGGCCACGAGCCTTATGACACGGAGATACATCTCCCACATCATGTCAATGGCCTCTTCTCGGGATTGGCAGGCCTTACCCAGGACTTGATCATAGGACAGAGCTTGGGGGAATTTCAGGTTTGCATCACTATAGGCCATTATATACTTAGCTTCCCCGATGTGCTCCTCACTCACATCCTGCACCCTCTCTGAATCCCAAAACCCGCGCCGGTACATTTGCATGAAGCTCATGTCTTGAAGAACCATCGATTTTCCCGGGGTTCCAGCCGAACTTGCTGCCCTTTTTCTCGACGACATGTCACTTTTCCTTTGGATCATTTTTGGGGAGGCTCTCTTGGTTGGTGTTTCCTTATGAGCCCCCTGTGGCTATTTATAGACTGCAGTTCTTCCCCCTATCTAATCCTTTGTACTTGGATCCCTTTTTTCTCATATTTCGCCGAACGCACTTGGTGTACCACTTGGAGTGCATCCGGCGAGGGGACTTTATCTTGACAGTGAAATGTGGATCACAACGAAAATCACGACCAAGGGACGCGAAAGCTGACTGTCAAAGTCAAAGTCAACTGTGTAGTAGTGGACCAATCAAAGCAGAGACTAGGATATGATATTTTTCTGAGGAGATGCTCATATACGGTTGTACAGAGGACAAGAGTACACAACCGTATTCAGTCAGAAATAGCACAACTAGTGTGGATTTCAAGAAAAATGAAAATGGTCAATTCTGAGCAGAACCAGCCCAATTCTCCAAGAAGCAACTACATACGGTTGTGTAAAACATAGGGATACGCAACCGTATGCCCTCAGATTTGACATATCAGGGTTGGATTTTTACATAAAGGACATGCCTCGATTTCTGAACCAACCACCCATAGATCAGAGAGATGAATTGGATACGATTGTGTAAGAAGGAAAGCTACACAACCGTATGGAGTCAGATCTGGAAGATCTACTACCAAAAGTGAGAAAAAACACATGCCCTTCTTCTCGAGATCCGCGTAGTGGGATAAAAAACTATTCACATACGGTTGTGTAGGATCTCCTCCTACACAATCGTATGTAATTACATTCCCAAAAAAATCCCTTATAGCCCCAGAAAAGCACCCATGTCATTTTCTCGAGATGCGTGCAAGGGATTCAAAAAGCAGTGATATACGGTTGTATAGGACCTCCTCCTACACAACCATATGCAGTTAGATTTTCAGGGAGATCTCTCATTTTTACAGAAAAGCACATGTGCCATATTCCTCGAAAAACGTATCGAATCTGCTAGAGTTAGTGCCATATGGTAGTATAGCACTATTAACTACATAATCGTATGTGATTAGTTTTTTAAGATTATTTATATTTTCTCATTATTTTAATCATTTTTTTCTTATAAAGGTGAGTCTGCAACATGTGTAGACCCCTCCCCAGAACACTATAAATAGAGGACTCTGGGGATAGAAAAAATCATCTTCTTCTGTTATTTTATGATAAAGCTATACTCTGTTGAAATTCATCTAGAATTTGACTTAGTGTTTTTCTTCAGTTTGTGAGTGATTTACCAAGGAAATACAGAATCTCGAGTTCAGATATCCAGTACAATGTGAGTAATAAGGTAATCCCTAATGAACTGTACCGCATAGATGTTCCTCTTCTAAGGACTCTATGTCGGGCTACTATACGATTAATGTTTGAGTGACATTCCCTGTCTTGAGGGGAATGGATTGAAGCAAGAGAACAAGCCTATCCTTTGTGGGTCTAGGGGATTCCATTCAGGGTCAGAAAACGGTTAAGGACTCGGTACCTGACATGTTATGGAGTTGTCCCGCCGCATAGACGTTTCTATCACATCATTTTAATGAACCTATTAATGTTATTGAGACCAGGAGACATTCTCTTCGAAGTTTAAAACAGGACGCTAGAAGATAATCACAGAGTTTTTAAGGACTAATTGAATCACTCTCCTTTGAAACCGCTTGGGGAAGAGGACGACTCCATGGAACAATGTTTGAAACCATTGGATGCACATTGGACGTTCCCCAATCCCTCAGTGTGGCAGGCTGAGGGACCCATTTAGCTTGACTAGATTACGTTTATCTTCTTGGGGAATGATGAACTGGAAGTAATGTTAATCAATCAACCCCCTGTTACATTTGTGATTGTTCAGGCATATGGTGTTAGCAGTGAATGACAGTTCAGTCAAGTTCTGTTGTATGAAATAAATACCATTTGCAGGACTTGTGCTTCTTTGGAGAGAAGATATCAATCTCCCTTATCCCAATGATCACCCCGTAATAGAACTACCCGAGACCAACAACCGCACAATCACATAAACACCCACTTGCAGTACCATTACTCTTAGAAATGACACAACCCCACCCGCTCCCAGCTTCAAGTGTTGCCAAATTGCACCCGACAATAGGATTGGGGGACAACATTTTTTACAACAAAAAATTGTCACAGGCCAATATATAAATTATAAGTTTTGGAATTGGATGATTTTTGGCGAGGATGGCCTATGTGGGGAGGAGATCATCCTCACAAAAATTCAAATCATTCCGATATTCGTGGACTGATTTAGAAGTTGAAGAATTATAGACCGTCTATTTTTACCGTTAACTTGAAGACCACACTTGATGGGGTTAGAAATTTCAGAATGGGCTTATTTTTGTAGGGGTGATCTATATGGTGAGGAGATCATCCTCACCAAAATTCAGCCATTGATTCATCTTCCATATGGGTACGCCAAATTTTTTATGAAAAAATTGTCAAAATGTTGTCCCCCCATCCTGACCCTATATATATATATATATATATATATATATATATATATATATATATATATATATATATATGGTTTGGAATAGAATGACTCAGAATTCTTACTAATAGATTACTAATGGACGTGGGGCCCGCATGCATATGAGTTAAGAGCTGATTTTTGGTGAGGATGATCTCACCATGGAGATCATTGAGGAGGTCATCCTCGCCAAAAATCAATAATTTTTAAAACTTCTAACCCTATCAAAGATGGACCTAAATTTAATAGTGAAAATGGATGGTCCAAAAATTTTCAATTTGCAATCCACTTTTCACAAGCCTACAAATGTTGGAATGGGCAGATTTTTTGTGTGGTTGATATCCATGTTGAGAAGAATATCATCACCAAAAATCAGCTCTTATCTCATCTACATGTGGGCCCCACGTCCATTAGTCATTCTATTAGTTAGAATTCCATGAATCATTTTATCCCAGTCCTATATATATATATATTATATACACACACATTATCAAAGACATACTTGAGACAAATCCATGGAGGCGGCCCACTACAAGAGGTGCATCGCAGCACCGATGGCTTGACTTCAATTCTGTATGAGAAGGTGAGCAATTAAAAAGTTCATTGCTATGTTGCTGACAATGGAGGTGCTTCTGAGTATAAGCTGAAGCCACGAGTTTCGCCAATGTGTAGGTTTCGTTCTACTGTAAACTTGTGTTACCATCTACACTTGTGTTACTATCTGCAATTGAAAACAAATTATTTGGTATTTATAAGAAGAAGCTTATGTGAAGAATTTTGAACTTGTAAGTCTTGTATGAAGAAACATGTAAAGATGACAAATATAAATATATATACATTTTGTTAATGTGGTCTTATTTGACAAGATGCGGAAATGAAGCTATTATTTAATACTTAACATAACAGTCATTGCTTTTACCAATAAATAATTTTAATATGAGAAAAAATTAGCAACCTTTCCAACTAATAAAAAAAAATTAAGATATTGACCAACCCAACCAACCTGATTGGGTTGGGCTCAGGCTGGAAAATCTAAGCCCGACCTCGAGTTGGATTGGGCTCAGGTTCACAGCATTGAAGGTCGGGTTGGGCTAAGGTTGACCCCCAACCCACCCGAGTTGCAGCCCTAAACTATATAGGTCAAGATACGTTGACACCTTATTTTGACAAACTAAATGAAACAAGATTGTGGAGTCCACATGAAAGATGATTTGAGGGTTGATTTTTTTGGTGAGGATGATCTTATCATCATAGAGATCATGAAGATCACTCAGAAAACATTTTGATGCTCAACCTATCAAATGTTGAGTTCAAGTTCACACTGAAGTAGACAATACAAAAGCTTACAACTTGTAATCCACTTTTAATAAGGCTAAAAATATAGGAACAAAGTGGTTTTTTTCATTAGATTTATGGGTTAGGATAAAGATGACACATGAATTTTTTTGTAAAGGATGACACATGGTGGTGTGACACAAAATAACACCTGGTTGTACGGCCCACATGGAGATGCTAAGGGATGGTTTTTGGAGATTTTGACAATTGTAGCCTTGCTAAAAGTAGATTAAAAGCTGAAATGTTCTGGACCTTCCATTTTCACCATAAAATCTAAGTCCACATTTGATAGGGTTAAAAGTTTCAAAAAATATAAAAAAACTGATTTTCTGTGAGGATGATCCCTCAAAAAGGCCTTATCTCTACGTGGGTCCAACAACTGCGAGTGTCAAAACTGTATGTCAACCTATCTCAACACGTTTCTTTTTTTGACACACCAAACACCAAACATCTGATCATAGGACTTGCATGGAACCGAGTCGATGATTGAAATTTTGTGTTCTACCTCAAAAAATCGTCCCTTTGACTCATCTCCATCTAGGCCCCATGATCTTGTAACATTTAGCACGTCAATCCATCTGGATTCAGGGGCTAATTTTTGGCGTGGATAATCTCCTCAGTACAGGGATCACCCTCACAAAAACATCAGCCCTTTCTGGAACTTCTAACTCTATCAAATATGGCTTTCAAGTTAATAGTGAAATCCGCCGTAACAAATTTTTCAACTTTTAATCCAGTTTCACAAAGCGAGTTAGAATGGGAAATTAGCACTCAACTCATCTCCATGTGGATCCAAATTAATCAGCCTTTGATCGGACGATTGGCATTGTTCAGGACTGATTGGAATTTGGGGCTGTGGTCAATACAAGTACTAACATTTGGACAATGTGAATAGATGACTATTTGTTGCTAAGAAAATAGCAACAAAGCTGAAGAGGCTAAGAAAACTAGCCGACAAAATGAGGGGACACTGCCCCTGTAATGATGGCTTTGCTTGAGCTATTCAGGCCTGAAACAATTTCTAGCTACGAAGCAACAGTGCCCATAAGAAGTCTATCGGATTGATCACTGACAAGTGATAAATATACTGCCAGCCAAACAGCACTTTTCCATCAGAAAATCCTGGGACTGTTAGGATTATCCATCAGGTCACAAGGCATGATCCTCCACTCCAATCCAAGTATGTTGTACATAGGACCAATAATATTTCTCAGGACAGCCAAACCGCAAATTGTCAGTGACACCATTGTCAGTGAAACCAACAACGGTTCAATCCCACCTCATGATCTCTTGTCCCAAGCCCAGCCCAACCAAATGTCTGGGCTTGCCAACACTTGTGAGGTACAGCAGGAAAAGCTTTACATAATGCAGAAAATCTCAGAATGCTACTCAAGAAGGATTTAGGAAGCTGAAAGCACCGAATTGGAGTTTGAGGAGTACGACTTCAACGTCGATAATGCAGAAAAGGGTCGGGCTCCAGTTACCGGGTTCCGGTTACAGGACACAATATGAGCCACGTGGCACACTCTTAGAGGACTCTGACCATATTGTTGTTTGGCCAACCCCTAGGTGGACCTACATACCAAAAATCAGCCTGTTGGTGATTTCTAGGCGTTGGATCTTTGTACCACAAATACTGCTCAAATTCCCACAGTTGAGATCAACCCATGAAAATAAGTCCAATCCAACTTCTATAAATCCCTAATCAGGCTGATTTTTGGTTTCTAGGGTCACTTAGGGATTGGCCAAACATCCATACGGTCAGTCCTCTAAGAGTGCCACATGGCTCATTATGTCCTGTAACCGGAGCCTGTCATTTTGGGGCGGTAACTGGAGCCTGACCCATGCAGAAACACTCAAAATGCTACTCAAGAAGGATTTAGAAGCTTCCATCCAAAAGGGCATGAAAAGAAAGAAAAAGGTTATAAAAAACTATTATTTTTCATTTTGCCCTTCATTTTCTAAAAGAAGTTGAGAACATGATAATTGAGCCCCCACAAAAAAAATCATTTTCTTGTGACATTCGGTCGGTGTCGACTCAATAAACTAGTTCAAAACTCCATTTTTTTTTCAGACAGCTGACCCAATTGGCAATCTGAGAAAAGGGCAAAAACTTTGCCACACAACCAAGAAATCAGCACAATCAACATACTCACGGACCAAATAAAAGGGGAAATGTAAGCTTTATAACCATCTGTAAGAGGTTTTAATGATTACATGGGGTATCCAAGGTGAAATGAAAGACGAGAAATTGGAGTACATTTGCTCTCATGTATTTTGAAACAGGCTATATTGTGCACTCACCTGCAGAGTACACAGTCACCAGACTGGTCCTCATCTGCCACTGGAATATCAAAAAGAAGAATTCTAATTAGGAACAGAACAAAACAGAGAGAGAGAGAGAGAGAGAGAGAGAGAGAGAGAGAGAGAATATTTTAAGTTTCACTAACGTGTTCTGCATTAGTGTGATGTTGTCTCCTTTCAAAAGAATCTTCCCTGAACAAGAAGTGTGAAAAAATAATTCAGAACACAAAACATGGGAAAAGTGAAGACGAGAAAAAGAGCATGAAATATTCTATCACCCACCCAATGGTTTCCTGGTGTTTTTCTTGATGCTGACTTCTTCAGCATCATCCAGAACCAAGTTCATGTACTCATCAAACCCCTGTGAAACACAAAAAAAGGACCAAATAAATTCACATTCCTCAGTAAGTGTTAATTATCCTATGGTGCACAGATCTTCGAATTTGCTGAAATGCAACTTATGTGAGGAAAAGGTACATGCAGAGAAAAATCTATATGTTCCTCGTGCATTTATGTCTGTGTTCATGTGTCTATTCATTTATCTATATATTTTTACATATACATGAGGAAAAATGGGGTACATTCGCAAATATGAAGTACTCTCATACTGGGCACTGGAGGAACATTCTATAATCCACATGCTTATTTCAATTGGTTTGCATGAATAACAATTAGAACAAGTACTGGAATATTCATTTTTGAGGAAGTTAATTCTAAATTCTAGAGATAAATTGTGACCGTATCTGTTCGAAGAAACCTATGTAACAATGATACAAACATGTGAGTCAGTGTTCGACACAGTTATGAGGTGTCAGACATGGCACCTTTAAGAAGCCTGACATGCAGACAGTGAACACAAGTATTATAATAATATTTTAGTTGTATTAAAATCAAAAGGTTTAATAAAAATAAAGAAAACTATATATGAAAAGTGAAAGCAAATAATAATATCGCCATGAAGCTATCCTAACATAATAATTATAAGTAAATTTATATGAGGAAAGACTTATCAAAACAACCATTGCTGTGTTCAAGGTATTAAATTTCGATTTCTGGATTTACTTCGACCAGCCTAGAAATGGAAATATAAAATAATACAATTTTCATGCAAATGATGGAAATATTGTGGACATGATGGAAACATTCTTGAAATTTTGTTAAAACTTTAATAAATGATAAAACTAGTATAAAAGCACACTGATAGGCCATCGAATCATATATACTACTAACTTATAGCGTTTGCCTTTTTATATTTCTAAGTCGTTTTTAAAAATACTTTTTTGTAAAAGTAAAAATAATTATTTTTAAAATTTTATGTTTTGAGTGGTCTTTTTTGTCTTATTAAGAGATGTGTTTAACAGCTTAACAAAGTATTGTCTAGAGGAAGGATACACCAACATTTTAGAAATCATTTATTTTAGAAATCAAAGAACCAGAGGGGCTCTGCAATTGACGAACTTGGAAAGCCATATCGGCCTAACGATATGAAGCATTTAAGATGAAGAAGACGAGGAAGACGTTGCTGATTGAGGCCAAATCCTTTGACTTGGAGGAGGTCTGGGTGGGAAACAACGGTCTACTGAAGGTAACGGAGAGGGGTAGAGGTTTCTTTAAAAATATCCTCCTTAGCAGAGTCGGTGCTCTCTGGTTCTGTAACATTTTGGAAGAGCTCTGCTCCAGTATAGAGGTTAGCAATTTTGTGAGGAAGAAGCATGATGCAGGCAGGACTTGGGTTGCGACTCGTGGGAAGAATCATTGAGGGGGATTCCTGAAGGTGCTTGAATTTTTTGGTGATTCATCATCATCCCTGATCTTCATACCCGAAGGGTGCAACAGGGAAGGGTGGTCGAATCTATTGTATGTCCTTAATCGATCCTTTCCAGGTTTCAGCCCACCGTCAGCGGGTGTACCTCGACGACACAGCGATTATCGTGAAGCAGGGGAGGTCAGTGAGGTCACTGCTAAGATTGAGAAGGTTGGAGGTGTCCCCCGTATCACTACCGACTACAGAGAAGCGTCGGGATGTTTTGGTCGGTGGTGCAAGGCTGTGGTTTGCGATGTAGCGGGAAGCCACCTTCCCCTGGTCAAGATAAAGAAGATCATTATGGCATACCTCAGGGACTTCGGTATTCTGAAACTAACGGATTTTGGTTCGGGCAGATTCTTCTGCTTTGCCGAATCTGAGGAGGAAGTGGTGAAGATTTGTAATAGAGGCCCCATCACAGTGGGAAACGGTTTTGCATGCTTTCATCGGTGGTGGCCGTTAGTCCACACCTTTTTTGCCGACTCGCTCATCTCCGAAAGATGGATTTTTCTCCGGGGAGTTCCATTCCATCTTCGGAATCGGAACATCATCGAAGCGTTAGGGAACCTCTGCGGAGGACTCAAGGAGCTTGACAGCTCTCAGGCGGCGTCGGAAAATATGGATTTTATCCGTATTAAGGTTGCAGCAGGAGGTTTTAGAAGCATTCCAAGGGTCGTTAATATCAGCGATAGGGGTGTCCTCTTCCCAGTCATCGTCGACGTATTAGAGACCTGAAGGGACCAGCAGTTTGCAACTCATAGCATTTCCCTGTTTTAGGGTCGTAGCAGTGGGGGAGATGGTGAGGTGGAGCACCAGAAGAAACGTGGCAAGGAGAGAGTGGCGAAACCTTGCAACCCAAGTAATAGTCCGACACGTGGTAAAAAGACCTGTGTGCGCAACAGGGTGGTGTTGCACGAGCAACCCAGAGGGCCAAAGACGAACGTCAATTCTCACTCCAATCGGCAGAAGGATTTAAAATTTAAACTCAACCCTGTAGCGGCTAATCGGAGGGGGGAAGCACACGTGTCGCACTATGCGAGCTCTCCCTCTGCAGCGAGCCTACACGGAGTGCTGCAAGCGGGACAAATGGAGAAGCCGCAGGCCTTTATAGGCGTTACGGAGGAGGTCGGTACGGGTTTACGACAAGTGTCGTATGATGATAGGAGCAAAGGGGACGATTTTCTGGCACCGTATCGATCTGATAGACAGACTGTAGAATCAGAGAGGGGCTTTCTCTCCCTTAGCAACAGGGAGAAGTCACATCAACTGAAAGCTCGTCCTTCCTCGCTTGATCGTAGCCCAGTTGTTTCTTGGCCTAGGGAGGCGTTGCCATGTGGTGGTACGAGTCTCATGGGCTTAGACAGGTGTCGGATTGGAGAGGGTGGTTGGGAGGAAGGCAACTACTCTAACCAGCCTGCGAAGCATGATAACAAAGCCGGGAGGGCTTTTGTAGGTGAGCATCTCTCGGCTCCTGTTAAGGCTAAGCCGAGGTCGGTATCCTCCGCCTCACACGATAGCCTTCCTTCCCAAGTCTTCTATCTTAAGATTCTCATTCGTAGTCCAGAAGAAGACAGAGAGGCCGCTGTTTTCAAGGAGTGGCTCCCGTATTCCTCTGGCTCCTCCCCGGAGACGAAGGTGGCGGAGAAGGGTAGGACCGCCTCAAGCAGTATGGGACCCATCGCCAGTCCCTCAGAGAACAACCAGAGCCCAGCACTTCCCCTTAGTGCTCCGGATTTCATTGTCTTCTCTTCTATTGGGACACCTAAAGAACCGTCCACGGTAGTGGACATTCTCAAGGAAGGTAGACTGGTGGATTACGGTTTCTCTGAAGTTTCTTCTACTCCACCCTCTCAATCGGAATATGCAGGGATTACGGACGAAGAATCCTTAGATTCGGACTCTCAGGCAAAGGAAGGAACCTCAGACGGGGTCACTGTTGTTACGACGGGTCCGCCTCCATCGATAGTTAATCCGGTGTCGCCTCCCAGGGAGAAACTTCGGAGAAACTCGTCATCGGAATCTGGAGAATGCTGGTCCACAGACCGGGTCATTAATTTTGGGAAGTCTATTGGGGTGACTTTCGAAGGCAGGGAGGAATTAGCTAGAGGCTTATTTCATCAAACTGCAGGGTCCGAGAAGGAGGGCGGCTCTTTTGTAAGCCCTGAGATGGGGGTTAGAGCAACTGTTGAGAAGGCTCCCCTTAACCTCCTCAGAGGCTCTAGAAATAGCCGGAATCTTTCAGGGGAGGATAATCCAGGGTGTAAGCCTTGCATTCCCAAGAGCAGGTGTAAGAGAGAACTCAGCAAATTGGTGAGCAACATCAATTATGATGGGAACACTCAGGAAAGGAGAAAGGGTAGGAAGTCCAGGGCCAACTACCAGTCCCAATGAAGCTCAAAATTCTCTCTTGGAATGTTCGGGGTTTGGGTAACTGGGAGAAGAGGGCAGCTATTAGGTGTGGTATTCGCAGGTGGAAGCCGAATCTTATGGTGTTACAGGAAACTAAATTATCTGTTGTGGACTCTTTGGTGCTTGACATTAATGGCAGGCGTGATCTTAAGTGGTCCGCTATTCCTGCATACGGGTTTGCGGGAGGGGTGCTAGCCATCTGGGATCCTGAGTTTTTAGATGTAGAAGATATCCTTTCAGGAGCTTTTTCCATTTCCTTATTATGCAGATGCAAGGAGGATGGTTTCCTCTGGGTTTTCTCGGGTGTGTATGGCCCCAATCAGAATGCCCTCCGCAGCCACTTTTGGGATGAGTTGGACAGTGTGCAGGGTTTGTGGAGACACCCGTGGTGCATTGGGGGGGACTTCAACGTGATTAGATTCGCTCACGAAAAGAGGAGTGGGGATAACAGACGTAGTAGAATAACATCATATATGAGGGATTTCTCTGATTTTGTGGCTAGACATGAGCTGGTGGATCTCCCTTTAACCGGTGCTTACTTCAAGTGGTCCAACCACCAGACCCACCCTACCTTGTGTAGACTTGACAGGTTCCTTATCTCCAGCAACTGGGAGGCCCACTTTCCCGATGTCATCCAATCCGCCGTTCCCAATCCGACATCCGATCATCACCCTATTGTGCTTGAAAGCGGAGGAATTAGTAGGAAACCCAGCCCTTTCCGGTTCGAGCTGATGTGGATGAAAGATTCTTCCTTCTTTAACAAGGTGGAATCTTGGTGGAGATCCTTTGTGTTCACTGGTAGAGCTACTTACATTTTCTGGAGTAAACTCAATGCCCTTAAAAAGCATCTGAAGGTTTGGAATGGGGAGGTTTTTGGTAGAATTGACAATAAGATGGGTGCTGTTTTAAAGGAAATAGCGCGCATAGACAGGCAAGAAGAATCAGAGGCCATCCCCATGGAAGTTTTCAGTAGGAGGACGGAGTTGAAGAATGAGTTTTTGGCTTTAGCCCGGATGGAGGAAATTAGCTGGAAGCAAAAATCTAGAGTGAGATGGCTTAGAGAAGGGGATAGAAACACCAAGTTTTTCCACAGGATAGCCAACGCCAGAAGAAGAGCCAACAACATATCGAACATTATGATAGATGGATCGTTGATTGAAGATGAGACTGGTCCTAGAGATGCTATTGTCTCTTTTTACTCCAACCTTTATTCTGAAAAAGTGGCTTTCAGGCCGAAGCTTAACGGTCTAGACTTTGGAACCATAGAAGAGGTTCAAGGTAGGTGGTTTGAGAGACCTTTCGAGGAGGAGGAAGTCCTAGCTGCTATTAAATCCCTTGGGGGCGACAAGGCGCCTGGGCCCGATGGCTTTCCTTTAGCCTTCTTCAGTAGTTGTTGGTCTATTGTGGGTCAAGATTTGATGCGGGTGGTGGAGGAGTTCTACCAGGATTCGTGGCTTGACTGGAGAACAAATACTACTTTTATTGCTCTGGTGCCCAAGAAAGGAGCCATCTCTCTTACTGATTTCCGTCCTATTAGCTTGATTGGCAGCACTTATAAAATTATTGCCAAGGTAATGGCCACCAGACTCAAAGGGGTGATGGGTAATATCATTTCCTCCTTTCAAGGGGCGTTTGTGAGTGATCGTCATATTCTAGATGGAATCTTGATTGCTAACGAGATCATTGACTCGAGAACCCGAGAAGGCACCCCTGGTATTATTTGTAAGGTGGACCTGGAGAAGGCTTATGATCACGTTAGCTGGCCTTTCCTCGAGTACGTGATGGGTCGTATGGGGTTTGGGGAGAAATGGAGATCTTGGATCCGAACTTGTGTATCTACGGCCCGGTTCTCGGTGCTTGTTAATGGAGTGCCCGCGGGCTTCTTCATGAGTACTAGAGGTCTTGGACAAGGGGATCCTCTATCCCCATATCTATTCCTCTGAGTGGCAGAAGCGTTGAGTCATATGACTTCCAAGGCGGTCGATGGCGGTTTCTTGGTTGGATTCGCTGCGGGTCGGGAGGGCCCCACCATTTCCCACCTACAGTTTGCAGACGACACTATCTTCTTCATGCAGGCTTCCCGCTCCCAAGCTCAGGCCCTCAAAGGCATCTTACGATGTTTTGAAGCAGTTTCTGGGCTTCGTGCCAATCTCGAGAAGAGTCAAGTCTTTGGAGTGGGAGAGGTTAGATGTTTGGACTCTATCGCTACTACGTTGGCTTGTAGAAAAGGGCAACTCCCGACGGTCTATCTCGGTCTTCCTTTAGGAGCCAGCTATAGATCCAAGAGCATTTGGGATCCGGTAGTAGAGCGGTTTGAGAGGAGGTTGGCCCTCTGGAAAAGATCATTCCTATCCAAAGGAGGCAGGCTCACGTTAGTGAAAAGCACCCTCTCCAATTTACCGATCTATTACTTGTCTCTTTTCTCTATCCCCGTGGCCATCGCCAAGAAGATCGAAAGATTGATAAGGAATTTCTTATGGGATGACAGCGAAGAGCACCATAGATTTCATCTTGTCAGCTGGTCGAGGTTATGTTTGGCAAAAAAAGAAGGCGGTCTTGGGATTCGGCTTATTAAACCCATGAACAATGCTTTGCTTGGCAAATGGGTCTAGAGATTTGGCAATGAAAGAGAGAGCTTATAGAGAAGAGTGATCTCGGCCAAGCAAGGTGTTAATTCGAACGAGTGGGAGAGCAGTATTCCATCGTCCTCATATGGGACTGGGGTATGGAAAGGCATCTCTAAGTTGACAAAGGAGATCAGAAACAGAAGCATTTTCAGAGTGGGGAATGGGCATAACGTCAGATTTTGGGAAGACAGGTGGTGCGGGAATATCCCTCTTAGTGAAGAATTCCCCTCAATCTATGCTCTATCCAACCGGAAAGGAGAATCGATCAAAGCCGTCTCGTCCTCCAGTAATGGCTCTCTATCCTGGGATCTTGATCTTAGAAGAAGGATTAATGATTGGGAGATGGACTCAGTGGTGGCCTTACTTAATCGGCTTGAAGGGGTTAATCTCACGGAGAGTGTGGAAGACAGAAGATGGTGGTTAGATGATCCCAAATGCTAGTTCTCAGTTAATTCTCTTTACAAGTCCTTAGCGGGTGTCTCTCCCTCTTTATTCCCAGTCAAGACCATTTGGAAGAACCCCACCCCCTCCAAAGTTAAGTTCTTTGTGTGGTGCGCCATGTTGGACAAAATTCTTTCGGTTGAGAAGCTTAAAAAGCGCGGTTTCCACATGGCCAACAGATGCATCCTATGTTGTAGCGACGAGGAGACAACTGACCACCTGCTTATCCACTGTAGAGTGATGAGGACTATTTGGGATAGGTTCTTGGGCCTCTTCGGTATGTCATGGGTGCTCCCGAGGTCAATCCTCAACCTGTTCACAGAATGGCATTCGAAAGCATTCTTCGATAGTGGTCGTATTTTGTGGAGACTCATCCCTTTCGCTATCTGTTGGGAGGTGTGGAAAGAGAGAAATCTTCGTATTTTTGAAGAAAAAGGGGTCGATGTGGAGAAGATTATCTTGAAGATTAAAGCGGCGGCTTATTTTTGGGGATCGGCCACTTCCGAGCTTCATGGCTTTAGATTTGAAGACTTTGTATGTCGGTGGGGCCGGCTGATTTCAAATGTGTAGCCTTTCTTGCTAGTCTTTTTGGTGGCCTGTTTTGCCTGGTGTTGTTTCGCCTTGTTTGTTGTAGGTGGTGTTCGTTTTTCTTTTAGGGGCCCTCTCAGCCCCGTTCTATAAATATATCTTTTACCAATCAAAAATAAATAAATAAATCAATAAAATAAAGGGTGATGCTGGAGTAGGTCTATTGTGATGTGTTGACACGCGTTTCCGTGTGCGACGCGGACAAATACACTAAATGGCCATGTCCTTGTTACACTAGAACCTTTATGTTAAGGTTTTTTGATTGTGCAATCAACTAGGTTAAGTGTTCACAATGATTCCATGAACCTTAAATTAATTTTCAGCTCATTTAAAAAATAACTAATTGTCAATTGTTCAATTCTTCGCCATCAAATAAAACATTAAAAATAAAAAAAGTCCATTAATTCTCAATTGTTCTCTGCTCCACTACTAAAAAAACGTTAACTACAAAAAGTTTAAGCAACATATCTGCAGGCCTCTCTTTTATTTTTCTGATAAGTAACAAGATTAATTAAGAAGGGCCAAGCCCCAAAGAAAACAACAAGAGAGGCCCTCAAACAGAGCCTACACAAAGAATCACAAGGGCTCAAAGCCGTCTAAGCTCATTCCATCTGAACACAAAAGCATCAAAAAAACATCTTCTAATCTCCGAAGCGACAGAGACCCAAAGATACAAATAAGCTTTGACTTCAGCAAGAGTTTTCGAACATCCTCTTCCTTCCCCTCAAATATGTGGGAATTCCTTTCTTTCCAAATTGCCCACATAACTGTAAATGGGCGGATTCGCCAAAGGTACCTACCTCTCCCTTTGAAAACTTCCAATGACACTCCTTGAACAAGGATACTCACCTATTCTGGCAGCATGTAGTCAATTCCGAAAAGGGAGAAAAAGGCGTGCCAAAGGGCGTATGAGAATGAGCAATGGATCATTAGGTGGCTCGTCTCTTCACTGGCCTTGCATAAGGAGCACCTGTTCGGCAACATCACTCCCTTGCTCTGTAAATGATTCACCGTAAGGATTTTATTCAGCATAGTCGTCCAAACAAAGAAAGACACTTTGAACGGGATAGGAGCTCCCCAGACCAGGGTTGCAGGAAAGGAGCTATGCCATTCTGATCTAACATGGGAGTGAAACGATCTGACAGAGAATGAGCCGTTGGGATCACATATCCAAACCTTCTGATCTTCTTCTGGGGTTAACACAGGAACATCGCCAACTCTAGCTAAAAGTGAACCGAGAATGTCCACCTCCCAATCATTCAAGTTCCTTCTAAATCCGAACTTTAAGCAACACCCTCTCTCTCATCTCAACACAATCCTGAAGATAGCCCCATGGCAATCTGACATGTGATATAAAATAGGAAACACCTCTTTCAATGAGTCTTCCCCACACCAAATATCCTCCCATAAATGAACTGTCTCCACTTCCCACTTTGTACTGGATCCCCTTTCTAAATTTCTCTTGATTCTTCATGATACCCTTCCATAAACTCATGCCATAGGAAAAAGAACCTACATTTCTTGTCGACCCATCATGATCCTTCCCAAATTTGCTCCCAATAACTGCCCACCAAAGCCACAACCATTTTCCCAGGATTGCCACATTCATATCATTAAAGAACTGAAAACCCAAACCTTCAGCCTCCTAAGGCTTACAAATCTTGGACCATTCCACCAGATGATATTTAAGACTGTCTTTCTTCCCTTCCCACAAAAAGTTCCACATAAGCTTCACAACTCCTTGGCCACGCTAGACAGAATGGAGAACAAAGAAAGGAAGTAGATAGAAAGGCTGGAAAGAGTACTCTTAACGAGAGTGACTCTCCCTCCTTTTGATAGATGGCTCTTCTTCCAACCCGATAGCCTCCTCCCAACCCTATCCGCTATAGGATCCCAAATGGATTTCACCTTGTACTTAGCTCCCAAAGGAAGCCCAAGATAGGATGTTGGCAAACAACCCATCTTAAATCCCAAGCTCCTAGCCAGGCACCCCAAGTCCATCACCTCACCTGCATTGAACACTTTGCTCTTAGCCAAATTTATCCGCTACCCAGAGACTACTTCAAAACATCTCGGAAAACAACGAATATACCTCAATTGCCAGTGGGATTCATGGGCAAAGATAATCGTATCATCACCAAACTACAAAATGGGCTATGATGGGCCCCTGACTGCCATCCCAAAATCCTTCCACCATACCACCCTCATCTGCTCTTCTAATCATTCTACCCAAGGTTTCAACCACCACAATGAACAGAAACGGGGAAAAAGGATCTCCTTGTCTTAGCCCCCTCGAAATATTAAAACAACCCGCAGGGGAACCGTTGACCAGAACTGAAAACGTGGTTGAAGAGATGCAAACCCAGATCCATCTTCTCCACCTCCCCAAAGCCCATGCTCCCCAAAAGATAATCAAGAAACTCCCAACACACATGGTCATATGCTTTCCTCATGTCTATCTTGCATAAAATGCCGCCTTTCCCCTCCCTTACTCAAGAATCAATACATTCATTAGCAATCAAGACTCCATCTAAGATTTGTCTACCCTCCACAAAAGCACCTTGAGAGAGGGCGATAATAGAACCCATAAGTACTTTCATCCTAGAAGCCAAAAATTTAGAGATAGTCTTAAAAGTAAACCCCACCAAGCTAATAGGGTGAAAGTCAATCAAAGACTCCGCTCATTCTTTGGAATGAGAATGATGAAAGTGATATTCGAGCACTTATCTAGCATAGCTTCCTTCTCAACCTCCTTAACCACCTTCATAAAGTCACCACCTATAATGTCCCAGCACCTTTTAAAAAAGGCTAAAGGAAAAAACCATCTGGCCCCAAGCCAGATCCCCTCCAAAACCATTTATGGCCCTCAAGACGTCGTCCTCCTCGATGGGTTGCTCCAACAAAACCTTGTGCTCCCGACTAATCTGGTCAAAGTGAAGGCCATCCACCTTAGGTCTATACCCACCTGCCTCAACATAAAGACTATAGTAGTAATTAACAACACTGGCTCTAATCCCCTCCTCGATCACCACCTCGTCCACTTTCTAATTCGAGATACTATTGTTCCTTCTAGCATTCGCAACCTGGTAAAAGAACTAGTGTTCTTATCCCCTTCCTTCAACCATTTCACCCACGATTTGTCTCCAACTAATCTCCTCCAGACGAGCCCACTTCAAAAACTCTTTCTTTCCTTCCACTCTCATCCTCCCCTCCTCTTCTGAAACCCCATCCTTCCCATTAATAGATGTTATCTCCTCCAATATCACCCTCATCTTCCCCTCCACACACCCGAAGACCTCCTTGTTCTAGACTTTCAATTTCCCTTTCAACTTCTGTCTAAAGACAAAACCCGCCAAGCCAACAAACTAAAAAGACTCCCACCACCCAACCACCAGATCATGGAAGTTCGGCTCCAACAACATATTCTCGAACTTGAATGGGGCTGGTCTTCTATGACGAATCCCATACCGAAGAAGCATCGAGCTACGATCTAATGCCGGTTTTGGAAGCACCTCTTGGGAAATATCCGAACATGAGTCCCAACTATCTGTGACCATAAACCAATCAAGTTGCGACATGGATGGCCTCTCTTGGTTATTAGTCCACATGAACTCGGCTCCAATGAATGGGAGATCCATTAGGTTATGCCTATCCACAAAGTCAGTGAAATCCCTCATACTCCTGGTCAAGTCTCCCCCCTCTTCTCAAACGTGAATCTAATCACATTGAAGTCACCACCAATGCACCAAGGATACCCCCACCTACTTTTGATAAGGTCAAGCTCCTTGCAAAAATCTGGTCTCGGGTGATAATCCGTAGGGCCGTTACCCCCAAAAGAACCCACTGACTATGGTCTTCTAGGTCCTTACAAACAACCAACACAGAAAAGTCACCAATAAAAGAATCCTCCACACTATTTTCTCCTTATTCCAAATAACTAGAATACCCCTCACGGTGCCCTTAGCTGGCATTGCTGCCAAACCACAATCCCTACCTCCCCACAAGTCCATCATTTCCAAGTCGCTAAAGAGTTCTCACTTTGTTTCCTAGAGCACCACCAAATCCACTCCCCACCTCCTGAAAAGGCTCCTACAAATCATACGCCTATCCCTACATCCAAGGCCCCAAACATTTCAAGTTAGAAAATTCAACTTCATAGTGGCAATGGACTTATCCCAATCCCCTTCCTTCTGCTACCCCTCCCCCAACCAGCTCTACTTGTGTAAAGACCCGGTTAAAAATGTAGAGTGATTCGAAAACTATCGGAGCGTTCCGATAACCTTATCGGGCGCTACGAGAGTGTTTGTCTAGTGCCACAAAACCCATAAAAATCGATTGACCATTACTAATAAATCCCTTAAGAATGGGGCCAAACGGAGGTCATCACGGGCTTCGCCTCATTCAATTACCCTAGGAAACCCGATACAGTAACTTCTTCATGCGTGCAAATTCCATTTTTCAACTTGCATGCATGGTGCTATACGGAGCACCATGTAGCGACACTACATAAATCCTAACCCAAGACTAACTTGAGGGCTAAGGTAACTTCAAAAAATAAGTGGCACATGGAAGGGTTTCTCACCACAAGTATGACCTCGTTTGGGTGATGTCATCAACATGACCTCATATTTGGGTCATTATTAATAAATGCTCAAATGGCTTATATGAGAAGGAACCAGAAGAGAAAAAAATTATCTTTCAAAGGAAGTAACAAAGAGAAAGAGAGGGAGAGATTGAGAGGGTTTGAGGCTCTGTAGTCAAGGCACGCGCCTCAGGCTCAAGGCGCCCGCCTCAGGCGCAAGGCGCACCTAAAGCGCCTTATAAGGGTCAAGGCCAGGCGCGTTTAGTAAGGCGTGCGCCTTAAGTTCAAGGCACGCGCCTCAGACCAGGCTCCAGGCGCATCAGGCCCATGCCTCACTAAAATACATGTTTTTTTTGTAAAAATTATGTACGTTGGCCTATTATATTAAACATCGGCATGATAGGAGAAATACAATTAAACCTATCTCATTGAAAGACATTAATGAAAGCAATGAATGGCTACTTGGGGAGATGGAAACATAAAATAATAGTAATGAAACAATAAAATATTAAATGTAAAAAACCAAAACATAAATTACATAATAGGAAGATGAAAGTGGACCCAACACCATTCGGTCAATAGCTCCCATTTGGGTGCCGTTTCCACCCAAGTAATGCCCAAAATCCATGGTTTAAACAAAAAAAAAAAATTAATCCAACGGTTGTAGCACTCCAAACCAGGCTAGATTTTTGTAGGTGGGACCACTTAGGTATGTGGGCCAAACATCTGTATGACCAACAGCCTCAAAAAGGGTGCCTTGGTCTTAGATCCACGGCCCAAAACAAACATGGGAAAGACCCAAATCCAACGGTGGAAAGACAACTTGATCAGGCTGCCAATTAGTATGTAGGTCAAATTAGGAATGGGCCCAACATCCATGCGGTCAATGACCTCCAACATGGGCTTCTTTCCCAATATGCCCACAGTCCATGGTTAGCAATCAAACATGAATAAGACACAAATCCAACGGCTGGAAATCATCAAATCGGGATAAATTGTTATGTAGACCAACCTAAGATTGGGAATCTATACAGTCCGTGGTTGACGAGTGGGCCATGTGCATGGTACTACCCCGTGTACAAGTGTTGCCACGTACATGGCATGTCGGGGTGTATAGTGTGCCACATGCATAGGTACTGATACGCACATAATGCACCCTACATATTGTCCCCCTAATATACATCTATTAGCACATATTTTGACCCCTCCGATAATAGTCGTAGACGCTAGAGTAGTGAATGGGCCCACAAAAGCCGGATCACTCTAAAAGAGATAAATGCAATAAGATAATATAAGATAAAATGAGAATATATATATATATATATATATAGATAGATAGATAGATATTTACCTAACTATCAAAAAGAACGTTAAGTAGTGTACTAGTGACACTCCGGCCAATTTGACCGAAATGAGGAGATAACACAGAAAAATAAAAAAAAAATAAATGGATATAACTAAAATTACAAAAAAATATATAATAAGAGAAACAAAATCAAATCATAAGGGGTTAAACCCAAAATTTCAACAACCTCAAAACTTATACCACGGAAATAAATAAATAAAATATCACGATTTTTCCTGCCAACATTGACCTACTGTCGATTTTCCCCTATGGTTATACTTATTTTGAAAATTGTATATATATTTTAATTTTATTAAACAACAAACTTCCATGATCCCATCATGAATTCTATTAAGTCATTTTTTTCAAAGAAATGGATTTCACTCGCAATCGGCCCGAATTGCTTTTGTATGATATTGAAAGTAGTCCTGAAAGTACGTTCTAGAGGTTTGATCGAGTTGTGTGATCACCAATACATCTGAAGGTGTGGGATGCTTGGGTTACCCCAGATCATGACAGGGTTTGGTTTGAGTGGGTGGCCATGTGGACCCAAATTGTTAATTTCATTGAATATGGATCGGATCAGTCGGATTGGATATGGGTTATGAGGCTGGGGGCCCTACTAACATACACACATGTCAGGGTACTGGGCGATCAAAAGATAATGAAAATGAAAAAGATAAGATTTTGAATAATAATAAAGAGTTTTCAAACTAGAAATAAAAGCCTTAGAAACAATGTGATTAGGATTATCTATATATACATGTATCAGGGTAAGTTTAGAAGGGCCAGACGATTCTTAGATAGATTGCGAAACCTATGTGTTCTCTTAATGGTTATGGGACATGATTAGAACCATAGTAATGCAGGGGCATTTTCACACCGGGATCAAGTGGGGCAGCCTGTGTAAATGGGGCACACTCGGGGTAGGATGGCCCGTGTGAAATGGGACCCCACGAAGGAGGGTTCAACCGAGGGCCTGGATATGGGTTATGAGAAAGGAATTTAATCTCATGCTACCAACAGTCGCAGCTTTTGGGGAGTATTGGTTAAATGTCCTGCGTCAAAGTGGTATCAGAGCAGTAGGTCTCATGTTCGAGACTCCTCACCGGGGGGGATCAATGCAAGGGCATTTTCACACCGGGCTCGAGTGGGGCAACCTACGTAAATGATGCAAACTCGGGGTGGGATGGCTCGTGTGAAATGGGACCCACAAAGGAGGGTTCGACCAAGGGCCTGGATCTAGGTTATGAGATAATGGTTAAATGTCCTGAATCACATAGGATATTAGCAACTATTGTAGAGTCATGTCTTTTCTGATGAACCCAATATGATGCTCCGTTTAATGAGGATTAACCGATGGTTACACTGCACATCTGATAGGCATTAGACGTGGGGCATGATTGAACTCTGCCCGGACTTCCTTTTGGATCCATAAAATGTTTGCAGACGTCGAATGTCTTTGCCGACGTGATAAGTAGTCTAACAGCGACCTGAACCGAACAATTGGGTATATGCGTGGACCCCACACTGAGTATGGGATTAACGGTGGGGTGCCCGACCGGAAAATCAGAACAGGAGAAGACCCTCGGCTCGTGCAGAAAAGCTAAAACGATGCCATCCCACATTGGCTAATTATTGGGATGATTGCTATGACCAAAGCTAAGTACTGGTAGTAGCCTAAGCTAGATCCCTATAAACTCTGCATCATCTCAAACTTCTACTTATATCATAGTGTGGAAAATTGTTGATTTATTTTTAAAACTGTAGATATCATGACGGTACTATCTGATTTAAACTCTGCTATATTATTGTTTCAAACATGCAAATTTATGTTATTTTACTTCCGAGTACGGTAGCTGTATGTCAATGGACTATGCATGTTACTGCTATGTTTTGTTTTTATCGATTATTTTCCTAGAGATTGAATCATGAGTAGTTTAAACCACTCCCTACTACTGGACTTTTCCCCCAAAAGCTCACCCCCCCCTACTCCCCCACACTTCCAGATTTCCCTGTAGAGGAGTCAGAGTACCTGGAGGAGCTTGTACCTGACAAGGACCCCGAATCAGAGTTTGTTGACTACGATGAGGAGTTTTAGAGTGGCGCCGATTTTTCTGGTAGATCTGTGGAGTTGGTACATTTTTGTAGCTTGAGGATTATCAGCTAGTTTCATTTTGCTATATTTTGGATTACTGTACATATTACCCTCACAGCTATACGTACATTATCACAATTAGTTGTTATATGTACATGTCTTTTGTATATAGATGAATGAACGTTTGAAGTCCAAAAAAAAAAAACATTCCATCACTGAAACTACTATCTGACTCAACCTAATGGACTTAGTAGACATGTACCACTGCTAATCAGAGCCTAGAGTTATCACTATAACTCCGGAGTTTAATAATCATTGGGATGGAAGCATTGTTTGGAGAATCGTGCAAACCTCGAGATCTATGTTCGGGCGTGACAACTTGCCCACGAGACTCTGAAAAATTTGGAATCTCCCTTAATAACGTGACCTTTCCCCTGCTATGGCTTGCCTTTGGGGGTGAACAGTACTCTATCACCCTTAGCTCGTCCTTTTTGAGGTTGGACCCATTTGCTTCTATTAGTCTGGGAGGCTCTTGGATTGACTCCCCACCAGAATTCCTTCTATCACTGACCGGACTCCCTTTATGATTCAATTCAAGCTGCTTAAATAGATCAAACACCTCATGTTCGTGCCCACTGAAAGACAGCCCAAGAAATTTGCCAAATTCCAAGACATTTCCCAGCACCCAATCCGAGGGATCTGACAATCCTTCCAAGACTTCTTCAATCCCCTGATTACTAGTGGCCAACACCAAGTGTTGTTTTGTTTCTGTAGGCCTCTTTCAAACTGTGAAACACAAATGCGTATGTTAAAAGTAAAGTCCTAGGGTTTGAGAGAAGAAAGAGAAGAGAAAAAGAGAGTCAAAAACTTAGATTGTTTGGCCTCCTCATTGTGATATATATACTAGTCACTTAAGTGGTCAGGGCCTACTAACATTAATAAAACATATGGGCCCAACACTCTACATAAAGCCCAACTATGTAATATAAACATAAAGTAAATAAACTAAGAACTCTAACACTCCCCCTCAAGTTGGAGCATACAAATCAAATACTGGATTGCTAGCAATAAAGCTAGCAACCTGATTGTCACAATACATAGGCATAGGAGAAGGAACCTCAAATCCCATCTTCTTAAAAAGGGACTGAACCCATAACATCTCACACGCAGTGTAAGCCATAGCCCTGTATTTTGCTTCGGCACTGGAGCGAATGACAACATTCTGCTTCTTACTACACCAAGTCACCAAATTGCCACCAACAAATGTACAGTAACCTGAAGTAGACCGACTATCTGTACAACTACCAACCAGCATCAGAGAAACCGATAATAGCTAAAGTCTGTGATGGTCGATACAATAACCCTTTGCCATATGACCCCTTCAAATAACATAGAATCCAAAAAATTGCATCTCAATGTGGCTGTCGTGGGGCATGCATAAACGACTAACTACACCAACGGCAAAGGTGATGTCTGGACAAGTGACAGTAAGGTAAATCAGCTTACCAACTAATCGACGCTAACGACCAGCATTAACAAAAACCTCCTCATGTTCAACATCAAGCTTAACAGTGGGATCCATAGGAGTATCAACCAGCTTTGAGCCTAGCGTACCTATCTCAGATAAGAGGTCTAACACATACTTGCGCTTAGAAACGCAAATACCAATTTTAGAACAAGCAACCTTGATGCCAAGAAAGTAACGAAGAAGACCCAAATCCTTAGTATGAAACTGCCTAGACAAATGAGTCTTCAAATCTGAAATACCACAGGAGTTACTTCCTGTGGTAATGATGTCATCCACACACAATCAGAACAATAACACCGGCGGAAGACCGTCTAACAAAAACCGAATGATCAAAAGTGGAGTGTAGAAAACCATAACTGAGAACAACTGAACTGAACTGAACTTAACAAATATCTCATTATAAAACATGGTTAAAACACAGGGTAATTCGGATCGATCTTTTAACAAAAATAGCCATGTCATTCTAGAATAATCATCCACAAATACAACAAAATAATGAAAACCCAATAAACTTTTTATTCTTGAAGGACCCCAAATATCCGTATGGATTACATCAAAAGGACTAGACTTATGCGTCTCAATACGACACAAAAAAGAGCTACAGTGATGCTTGCCTCACTGACAAGCTTCATATTCTAAAACAGACACTGGACTCAACTTAGGTATGATACGATGTAAATTAAACAATGAAAGATGGCCCAAACGAAAATGCCACTGAAGTGGCGACACAGTTGCACTCATCGAAGATGCATGTGCACCAAGATCAAGGCAATATAAACCATCCTTCTCATGCCCCAAACCAATCACCTTCTTCGTCTTGGCATCCTAAAAAACATAAGTATAAGGTTACTGAGCACTGTAAGGATTTAGTGAGTTGACTAACATATAACAAATTAAATAGAAAGTCAGGAACAAGCAAAGAGGAGGACAAAGAAACAGATAGAGTAGGGTGAATATCACATTTCCCCACAACTTTACGAGTGCACCCATCAGCTAAAACAATATGAGATCTAATGGACTGAAAATTAAAAAAAATGGAGGGTATACTAGACATATGAGCACTCACCCCTGAATCGATGACCCAGGAGAAAGGAGATTTGGCGGACAAACATTTCAAATTACCTGTGTTTGCCATAGTGGCAATAGGATGTGAAGAACTGGCGGTCAATGAATTCAACTTCTGAAGAAGCTGGCTAAGCTAAGCAGTATACTTAGAAGGAACACTAGTGGGTGCCTTAGAGGGTTGGTCTGTAGGTAGCTAATAAGACTCATCAGACGCTTGATTGGCCCAAGCGGGCTTCCCCCACTTATCCCAACGATATTGCTTTGTATGTCCAAAGTAGCCACAATACGTACACTTCATCTCACCACCCCGACCACCACCACGACCACCATGAGAACCAGAACCACGACGACCACTAGTACCGCGGCCTCTACAACCACTACGTTCACTACCACCACGACCTCCGTGACCGCGGGAAGACTCAGAAACACTACTCGAAACCAATGTGGAAGATTCCTTAAGAGATGTCACATTCCCAAGGGAGACATGTTGAAGATGAGAACATTGGCTGCACTTGGAAGAGATTCACTAGCTAAAATTTGTCCCTTAATCGAACTGTACTCAGGATTCAAGTTGGACAAGAACAAGGCAACCTGATATTCTTCCCGCTGTCGTTTCTGCTACCCCAGATCAGTGGTCAAGGGTTGATACTACTGAAGTTCCTCCCACATACCTCAGAGTGAACTATAATACTCACCGAGAGATTTATCTCCCCACTTAATAGCAAACATAGACTCAAACAAGTCATAAATGCAGGAGACATTCCGCACTTAAGAGTACATTTCTCGAACTGCAGCCAGATCTGCTTGGTAGTATCAAGATAGATGACATTAGAAGAAACTGACGGCTCCATGCTATTCCACAACCACGTCATAACTAAAGAGTTCTCACTTTGCTAATCTTTATACTTCTTATTATCTATCGATGGTGGATCTTCAGTGAGAAACTTCGATTTTTTCTTGGCACACAAAAACTTTAACAGAGTGCGACCATGGAAGGTAGTTGGTGTCATTCGATTTCATAGATGTAATCTGAGATTCCCACGCAGGAGACTTACCATCAACAGAAACACCTGAAGCACCCGAACTGGCCATCCGGAGGATGTAAAAAACCAACTTTCACACGGGATGTCAGAAAATCTCAAACGTGAAGCAAACAATCCCTAAAATCAATCTAGAGAGGGCGGCAAGGGTAGGTAGACGCACGTGCTTGTAGTTTTTGAAAAAATAAAAAACCCAACAAAGCTTTGAGAGAGAGATGTTGAAAAAAGATCAACTAATGCTCAGAGCATCAGAAAATCCCCAAACCAGCTTCAAACAACTCCTAAAACCAAATTAGGAGGGGTGGCAAGGGTAGGAGAATACTCCACCTTCAAATCTTCGAGAAACACAAAAACCCAAAAAAAACCTATCATAGTGAGCAAAAACTGAAAACTACACCTTAGGGTTTCAAAACAATATAAGGAAGCTTCGCAGCCTTTAGAAACACCAATAGCAACACCAAACGGACCCTACATAATGCTTCTAGGTGTAAACAAACAATTTCTAAAGTTATGTTTGTACCAAAAACCTTAAAAACTTTATTCCTACTTGAAGAAGATGAGGAAAAAGGAAGAAAGGGTGGGAAAGAAGGAAGGATTAGGGTTCTTAGGATCAAATATGCTCTGATACCATGTTAGAAGTAAAGTCCTAGGGTTTGAGAGAAGAGAAAAATAGAGAGTCAAAAACTTAGATTGTTTGGCCTCCTCATTGTAATATATATACTAGTCAATTAAGTGGTGTGGGCCCACTTACATTATTAGAACATATGGGCCCAATACTCTACATGAAGCCCAACAATGTAATATGTACATAAAGTAAATAAACTAAGACCTCTAACAGCGTACATATCCTATGCCTGGTTTTTGCTTGGTTTCAAATGCTTCCATTATTTTGGGGCATGTAATTAGCATGCCGAGTGTGCTCAGAGAGAAGAAAGTTTATACAATATTCTCATTTTCATCATAGTTGAAGATCTTAGAGAAATAATCTATGTAGAAGCGAGCTGCACAACATGAGTAGTAGCTAGTAGGCACATTTATTCGAAAAAGATAGTTGTTCTAATGAACAGTACCTAGAGTTTCAAAAAATGTTATAGCCCCCACTATAACGGCTTTTCCAACAGTAATACACAAGTTGTTCTGCTATTTGTAATATAACACCCATTTTTTCCACAAATAATGTTTTTTTTTTCTCAAAATAACAGCCATCGTATAACAATATAACACCTTTTATTTCACATAAGATTTTTAAAAATAAGAAGTGTTTTGTTATGTAACAAAATTTTTCAAAATACTTGTTATTTTATTAAGAAAAAGAAAAACACTGTTCTCACAACTCAGTTTCAATTCATAATTAACAACATTATTCTTCTATTAGTTTTCTAATATAGAAAAAGCACATCCAACATAAGCAACTAATGGCTGTTGTAAGGTTGTTATAACACCATAATGTTGGCCACTATGACCGTTATATTTGCTTATTTTACTAGTATAACGACTGTTATTTTAGAAAATATTAAAAGTAATTCAAGTGAAAAAGCAAATAATGATCGTTATACCATTACAATGCTGTAAATAACACCATAAAGGATGTTGCATATTGTTGTATAATGGCAACGCAAACCCACCACTAAGATGTTATAACTAGGGGTGTCAACGGGTTGGTTCCAGTTCGGTTCCTAAGGTACCCAGAACCGGAACAGATATTGTCGGTTCCGGTTCCTATCGGTTCCAATTCTCAACATGATGGATCCGGAACCGATTATTTGGTTCTTCTCGGTTTCAGTTCCGGTTCCGGGTATATTGGTACAAATCTTATAAAAGTACACTTTCAACGCTATATTTATACATTTGTTCCGGTTCTTATTGGTTTCGGGTCCAAATCTAACTACCCAGAACCAGAACCATTAGTTTCGGTTTGGTTCCGGTTCTTTTTTAATCGGTTCTTGAAAATGTGGAACTAGAACAGGTGTTTTCGGTTTCGGTTAATTCGGGTAAAATTGACACCCCGAGTTATAATGGCCCCTTTAAACCTTGACAGCAACCTAATTGTATTTCCAACTGGCATCCCATAGTTTCCTTTATGGGCAAAATTTTAATTGGATTCCTTTTTTCTTCCTCTTCGACCAATTGCCACAAAATGCCAAGTTCCATGAAACCAACCCCCATTCACGGGATGGTTGTTGATTGATATCCCAACTCGTTGCCGGATGTCGTGGAGATTGGTGGGCTATTTGAAAGGAGATGAACAACCGGATCTTTGAAGATAGAAAAGGGGACATTCATTCTATGATCTTGAAGATTAAAGCCCTATTTTCTTTTGGTCTTCGCCGCTCAATGAAATTTTAGGGCTTAGATTTGAAGATTTAGTTTTAGATGGTTTGAATCCTTTTTACACCTTGACTAAGTCAATCGAGTTGTCTAGGAGTGTGCACTTTTTCCACCCCTTTTTGTAAGGCTTGAAGTTTTCCCCTTTAATCATATACATCTTACTTATCATAAAAAGAAAAAAAATAAACAAAATCTGCTTGCAACCCCTGTGAAAGAATTTAATCTAGTAGCAATTGATGCAAACATCAATTATTAAAGGACTTGAGATCAAATCACGTCTTATGTGCAGCCCAAGTCCTTAAGACCATATACTCCATTAACACAAACACCTTCAAATCCATTCTAACTACCTTGAACAACTACCTTTAGGGCTTTCCATCCTCCCTTTGGAGCCTTGGACGTGCAATAGTACACTTATAAGTGCCATCAATGGCAACCTTTGGACATTGCTCAACCATTCCAAAACACTCTCCTTTGTCTTATTACCCATCAAAAATACTCTATTTTAAGAAAGGAAAACTAAAAGAAATATGTTAAACATTGCTGCCAAAACACAACAAAATTCTTGCAAAAACTAAAGCTGAATGCAATTAGTCATTCAAGTAAGAAATAACCTCTGCTCTTATAACCTAAGATGCCCAGATATGGATATGGATATGGACACTAGTACAGAAATGGGTAACCGAAGATGCCTAGATATGGATATGGATAAGAACTTTGGTACAGAAACGGGGGTATGACCCTTCATTTCTTGAAATCAACAACAGGGATATGGATACGGGTATGTATCCCATCCAATATGTTCATACCATACTTGATTTTTAGCTTCCAGCTAAGTGTGTTTATTTAACATTAAATCATGCAAAATATAGTGAAATTTCTAAATTTTCCAAGTTTCTTATAATAAAATTTGTTATAACACATAATTTATTATAGACAATGAGAAATTGGTGGCATAAAAGTATCCATGATGTATCCGGTACCGGTATCATATCGTGTATAACAGTCATGTCGAAATATCTGGGTATCATAACTTTTCACAGCTATTTATAAGAAAACAAAACCCTGAGAACTAACTTACCAAATAAAAAACTAACCTTAGTTGTCCATCTAAAGTAACTTAAATCTAACACTAATATAAATTAAATACTCTTAAATCCTATCACTATCACCATAGTGGAATTAATGTCATTGTTCTAATCACGCAAAAATATTAGAAATAATACTTTTAGATCTTAAAAACAGCTTTTCAAACCCTAAATTTGATGCTTAAAAAAAGTAACAAACTCTTACAAGTTAATTAAACCATTCACCCTACAAGATTTAAGGACCCAAGATCTCTTTTCCTGGCACCAATTCAACAAAGCTTAAGGACCCAATGACTTCCAATTGCATAACACGTCAACCATGGACTTGTACTTTGAATCAAAAGACAACTTTCACAAATTCTAAGAGCCTAGAAACCCATTAGCACAGCAAAAGATTCTGATAGAAATTCAATGCAACTCCTTGTTCAAAAATAAGATCACAAGAAAACCTTGGCAAAGGCACAAGTGCAACTTCTATTATAGTACAAAATCTTTGACACAAACATGGAGGAATGCATTGATGAGTCATGTCTGTTATGGGCCAGGAAAGTCACAAATAGTCAATCAATTATGTTTATGTTGGGAGTTTTTCAATTGATGTAAGGACTAACGTGCGCTCAAAATCCCCGTGATGGTCCGATTTGTAGTCTGCTTACAAGTATGGAGGAAATGTTGGCTCTAATACATCCCATAATGGCTTTATGGATATTTGGAACCCTGAAAGTTTCGTAAAGGTGGAAGCATATCAAACTCTGTATTTAAGATCATTAAAGTTTCTCAAAAGTCGGAATCAATCTCAGCAAATATGGTTGTTGTTAATGTAACACAGGGGCATATCTATTGTTATACCTTCATTACAGCGTTAGTATGTATAATAATTGTGAGGCCGACTAGTGTATGTCCAAAACACTAGTTCGACTTCCTTTTCTCTCTCTATTCTTTTCCTTCCTCTTCCCATCTCAAAACCCTAATTCACTTTACATGGTACCAGAGCATATAATCCATTAACTAGGGTTTCCTCTCGTTTTCTTCTTCTTACATTCTCTTTTATTTTCTTTCCTCCTCCGTGATAGAAATAATAACCTAGGGTCTGGTCGTGAAACCATAAGTTTTCCCATATTTTTTTCTTCCCCTTTTGTGGTGGTTCCTACCACCTATACTGTGTGGATGTGCAAGAAGTCATTAATGATGTATTTTGTCTCCAAGGCAAATCATATTCGTATGTTCCTATAAGTTGTGACACATTTCCCGAGTTTATTGTAACACGTTTCTCAAGGTTCATTGTGACATGTTTCTCGAGGTCATTGTACCACGTCTCTCGAGGGCTGGTTATGACACGTTTTCTAATACTAGTATGACACATTTCCTAAGGTCGTCATAACATGTTTCCTGAGATCCGCCAAAAATAAACCGCGAGCATTCAGATTTCTCTCTCGAGCTTTCTAGAGAAAATCGCAGGTGTTCAAATATCTATCCCAAAACTCCAGAGTAAATCATAGATATCCAAGGAGAATCACAAGCTTTTTGAATTGAGTACAAGTGTAGCGGCTCGTGAGGGAATCTAAACCTATTTTGTTGTCTTCTTCTGAGATACTTATGTCTCAAATGACTTTCATTAAACTCAATGATATTATGAGTGTAATTAAGTACCTTGGTCTAAATCTGTAATATTTTTCCTCATAGCTAGAGGGAAACTCAGTTATTTGACTAAAGAACAGCCTCTGGGAGAGGCCAGTAATTATGAAGAGTGGATTTAAGAAAATACTCAGATCATGTCCTGGTTGTAGAACAGTATCGCAAAAGAAATATGGGATACAATTCGGGATATGTATTCTAGTGAGAATAATTTTACATGTATATTAACTATTTCAGGAATTTTCTACTACAAAAAAAGTCTGTGTGAATATTATGCCTGCATGCAGGGACTAATTCATGAGCTGAATGTATATTAACCTACTAATACTGATCTAAAGGTCCAATGAAGACAACAAGAAAAGTATCAAGTTACGAAGTTTCTTTCTGGCCTAAAGGCTGAATTTGAGCATGTGCACGCAAAAAATAATTTTTTGATAAGGTGAAGATTTTATTAAAAAGATAGCAAAAATACAAACAGGGATCAGAGGTCGAGAAGACCTCTAAAGGGACGAGGACCTAACTGCCCCTATGCATAATGGTTTCCCATCTGAAGACTAGGTCCTCAAAAGCTGGCCCTTTACACTCTTCAAATGTGCAAGCAAAAATCCTTAGTAGCAAAGAGTTCAAAAAGTTTACACTTGCCTTCAGTGGATCTCCCTCTCTGCCACTAGTTCCACAACAACGGATAACTCCACCCTTGCAACTTCGGGTAATTTTCCTGTCTTGGGAAGAAGCACCTTTACTAGTCATGGTGGTCGAACAAGTGGTAGAGGTCCTGGAGCTATTCGCAATAGAAGCTGTAGTACTCGTAAAGGTACTCATTGTGGTCATGATGGTCACACCTCCAATATGTGTTAGGATCTTCATGGCAAGGATTGAAATTTGGACTTCAACCTTTATTTCGGTCAAAGTCAAGATCGAAATTGCAAGCGAAATTTCGAGAAAAATATGGAAAAAATTTAGGTTGTGAATTTTTTAGGAAATCTTATCCCTTTCTCTCTCCATAATCTCCCATAAGACAGAGAATCTTAATATTTGTCTTTAAAATAGGAAACAAGGCTTGGTTTATCTCTTCATCAATTGACAATAAAGAATCAAAGAGAAGGCTGAAATTCTTGGGATTTCGGTTTTGGTCTACCTCGGCCCGAAATTTGGAAGATTTTGCTGAAATGTAAAACCATACTTCATGGGAAACCGGCATAGGATAATCAGACTTATGCTATAAGTGCTGAGGCTAATACTCCGAACTATACAAACCCTCCATTGCTTGCCACGTCTATTACTATTTATATTTTCTAGGAGGAATAAGCCAAGTTAACAAAAGCCCAATAGTCCGTTGCTTCCTCTAATTCTACTGCCACCTTGGTTCAATCAGGTTTGTCTTGTGTTGCTTCTGCTAATTTTCAATTGGATTATTAATTCTCATGCTTCAAACCATATGGCTAGCACCCCAGGTGTGTTTTATTCCCTTAGTCCATCTAACTCCACTCAATGTACCACTTTTGTCGATGGCACTACATCTAAAGTGTCCAGCATTGGTACTGTACATCCTCATTCCTCTTTTTTATTATCCTTTGTCTTATACATACCTAAATTTCTTTTTAACTTAATGTATTTGTAAGCTCAACAAATCTCTTAATTGTTTTGTTACCTTCTATCATTCCTTCTGTGTATTTCAAGATCTAAAGACAAAGAAGATGATTGGTGGATGGCATGAAGACGATAGTCTTTACTATATTGATGGTGGTTGGTCCTCATAATTCTGTTGAGGCTAGGAAGATCGTTTTGGTTGCTATGTTGATGACACAGTGACTACAGGTAGTAACATAAAGGGTATAAAGAACTTGAAACAGTTTCTTCATATACACTTTTCTACTAAGGACCTTGGACAGCTAAAGTACTTTCCTGGTATTGAAGTTGCTAAGTCAAAGGCTAAAATTAATTTGTCTCAACGAAAATATGTTTTGGATTTACTTGAGAAGACCGGTTTAATGGGAACTAAACCAGTCAACACTCCAATGGATCTTAATGTGAAACTTATTTTTTTATCATGGAGAATTGTTTAATAATCCTGAAAGGTATCGGAGACTGGTTAGCAAGCTTAATTACCTCATCATCACTAGACCAAATATTTCTTTCACTGTTATTGTGGTGAGTCAATGTATTTAAGAGCCTCAAATCCTACATTAAAGGTTGTTTATTCATGTTCTGAGATATCCCAAGGGAACTCCTAGCCATGGTCAGTTATACCAGACACATGGTCATGTACATCTTGAGGGCTATCCAGATGCTGATTGGAGTGGCTCATCATCTAATAGGAGATCTACCACAAGATATTGCACATTCCTTGGTAGGAACCTTATGTCGTGACGAAGTAAGAAACATAATGCGGTGGCTCAAGTCTAGCGTAGAAGTTGAGTATTGGGCTATGGCTCACACTACTTGTGAATTGACATGGTTGAGGAATCTTCTCCACGAGATAGGATTTGCAGTTGATCTCCTTATTCCTCTATTTTGTGATAATCAAGTGGTTGACAATATTACTTATAATCCTATTTTTCATGAGAAGACCAAACACATTAAAGTACCCCTTTATTATAGAGAAAGTTGAAAATTGTGGCATTTGTACTCCGTATGAGAAATCAAAACATCGATTAACTTATGTGTTTACCAAGGCATTGAGTCGTACGATAAGTGATTTCTTATATTCCAAGCTGGGTATATATGATATTTATGCTCCAGCTTGAGGGGGAGTGTTAATGTAATACAAGGATATTTTTGTACTTTCACCTTTTTTTATAAGTATGTATATTTCATTAAGAGGGGAACACCCGGAAAAATTATGTATATGTATATTTCTGTACTTTCACCTTTATTACAGATATATAACAATTGTGAGGACCGACTAGTATATGTTCAAGACACTAGTTCGACTTCCTCTTCTCTCTCTACCTACTCTTCTCCTTCATCTTCTTCCCATCCCAAAATCCTAATTTGCTTTACAATTATAAAGGTATTGTTGCTTTTTGGTTGGTGACAAGTGAGTCCTAGTAAGTATTACTATTAGATATGTTTGTTGCCAATTTAAATGGAATAGCATTTGGCAAACAACATCACTACATTAAGTCAAATGAGAGTGAGCAACGGCACCTGCACATCAATGGAATAGTCCAATGATGGAATCCAAAGGTAAAATCTTGGATTTTAGGAGGCAAGCCTATTGAGTTGGAAAAAGGACTTTGAATCTATTTCTAATGTATATTGTTTACGCATTCCAACAGGCTAAAAGAAAACTGCAATCACAGAATATGCAGGAGAGATGAAAACAAGCTTAAGTGAAAAGACGAAAAAAAGTAGCCTGGATTCCTAGACTAATAGTACTACATACCCTTGATCAAGAAATTCCACAAGCATTTCCCACTTCTTTGTCAGGCATGCCAGAGTGCAAAATTACACAAGCATATTACAAGTCTCAAACATTTCACAATCAATTGACACCGAGGGTCTCATTGAGAACGTCACCCAAGAGGTGTTGAACATTTCTCACTTCTTTCCACGTCCAACAAACCAAGAAATTATGAAACACATCAATTACCGTGCAAAAATTCACCATAGATCTAATAAGAAACACTACCCATTAAAGCCAAGAATCTCAAGAAGCCAAAAGCCAGCAAAAGCAGTCTCATGTTAAAAGTTAAAACTCTTTAAGCTACGCTACCCTAAAGTGTTCCCATGTAAGATCCATGAAACTTTCAAATGATAGCATATTGGAAAATAAAGCTAACGGTATAAGGCTTCAATGTTTGTTGGGTTTTTTATTTCTTTTACGAAGTAACGTAGTGGTTTGTGTTCCATTGGCCTGACTAGTTTGCAAACAACAACACGAGCAAAGCAGAAGTCCTTACAACTTAAAAAAGAAGATTAAAGAATTTTTCAGTATTAAAATAGACTCAACATCCATATGCTCTTATAAATCGATAACAAATGCCTCCAAAAAAAATGTTACTCATAACATCTTTCTCTCAGCAAACATCACCTAGTTTGCACACGTACATGCGGAAGTGAATATCATGAACCCAAATCAGCAAGCCACAAGGGTATCCTATATTTAAAAAATAGAAGCATGCCTCCTCTTCTGAAAAATGCCTCTTATTGCCATGTACATAAGCCTATCAGGCTAAAACTTAACACATGGGGAGAGAGAGTAAGGTGGCGAAACACGTGGACCCTTTTTGGGCCTGTCACTTCTTCTACCACAGCCCACATGTAAGAACCAAGGTTTTAAATTTCAAAAAATAATTCGAGATTCCGTTCAATTTCAGGAAATTTCAAAATTTTGACATTTCAGAATTTTGATCAGTTTCAGCATAGTATTACGAAAAAAAAAAGCATTTCATTGAAATTTTGGGATTTTGATCTTATATAGAAATTTTTTTCCCTTGATGTGGAGAGGACTTCAACAACAATGACAAGAGCTGCTACCGCAATTCACCAGTCTACAATGGTGCAAAGTAATACTAGTCATAGCTCAAACCCTAAACCTAGGATGTCCTCAGAAATCATTCATAAATGTATACAACAGGAACAGTAAACCCTTTAACACTAACTAAACCTTCGAATTTTTCCAACTTTTAACATAAGAACTTACAATTATACGCCCTTCAATCCTCAAATCCTTCTGTTCGAAAAGCCAAATCTGAATTCGAGCTTTCTGCATAAATGCAATCCGAACAAAACAAAGTTAAAGATAAAAAAAAATTGGCAGAATTTGGAGAAATAATGGAGGGACACGACTTACACTTTGAAGAAACCTGAAAATGAGATTCTGGCGCAGCGAGAGTTCCCAAACACCCCATACAACAAAATAAAACAGTGAGGATGAATAAAGGAGAGAAAATATAGATAAAACTCAAAAAAATATGTAAATAGAAGTGAAGCAGAGAGATGAGAGAGATTATGAAAGGAGGCATTATGAAGCATACGATGGGCTGGGTCATGATCCTTTGAACTCTAGTGGTCGCCATGGTTGCGAGCTCAGCTCTCTTCCCTTGGTAGAGACGACGTCGATGAGTTGTGAAACCCTACTAAAAAATGCAGCGATCCGAACGAAGAGTGTTCTAATAATGCATAGAGTAGAACTTTGCTGACCGACCCAATATGAGCCACGTGGCATATTCTTAGAGGACACTGACCGCATGGATGTTTGGAGGCTTTGGTCAATCCCTTGGTCGGAGTAAAACTTGTGTCACAAGATGTTGCGACGGAAGCCGGTCACAGCACTCAGCAAGAGCCACTTGGCATACTATTAGAGGACAATGACCGTATGGATGTTTGGCCAGTCCCTCGGTGGACCGGTACACAAAAATTCAGTTTGATTAGTGATTTCTAAGCGATTCGATTGAAGTTATTTTCATGGTTGATTTTAACAGTAGGAATTTGAGCATTATTGAGCGTTATTTGGGTGCAAAACTCCAAAGGTTGTAAATCATTAATCAGGCTGATTTTTGGTTTATAGGTGGCCAAACATCCATACGGTAGCTATTGAGTGCTGTGACCGGCTTCTGTCACAACATCTTGTGACACAAGTTTTACTCCCTTGGTCGACCTACAAACCAAAAAGCAGCCTGATTAGTGATTTCAAACCTTTGGATTTTTTGTACTATTTGGCCAATAATGATCAAATTTCACGATTAAAAATGGGAGCTCATATTTGCACACCCCATTTCTTATCCCCGTGGACTCCTAGTCGGGGCACACCCCAAAAAAAGATCACTCTCTCTCTAAAACTTGTCTCAACGACGGTCACTGATCGCCTCACAAAATGAGCCATGTGGTATATTTTTAGAGGACACTGACCATATGGATGTTTGGCCAATTCCTAGGTAGATCTACAAACAAAAAATCAGCCTGTTTAGTGATTTCAAACCTTTCGAACTTGTACCCCAAATATTGGTTGATAATGCTCAAACTCCCACGGTTAAATCAACCCATGAAATGGCTCCATTCAATGCTTGAAAATTACTAATCAAGTTGATTTTGGTTTGCATCAGGTCCACCTAGAGATTGGTCAAACATCTATTCGGCTAGTGTCCTCTAAAAATGTGCCACGTGGCTCATTTTGTGGGCTGTCAGTGATGGTCACCGGTCAGCCAATTTAGAGAGATCTCTCTTTTTAGGGGTGTGCCCCAACTAGGAGTCCACTAGGGGTGTCAACGGGTCAGTTCCGATTCGGTTCCTAAGGTGACCAGAACCGGAACAATCGGTTCCGGTTCTTATCGGTTCGGTTCCTTAACGGTTCCGGTTCTCAAAGTGATGGATCCAAAACTGGAACCGATTATGTATTTATGTCGGTTCTGGTTCCGGTTCCGGTTCCGGGTATATTGGGACAAATCTTGAGAATATTAGAATATTTACACTATATTTATTTAATCGTACCGGTTCTTATCGGTTCGGTTCCAGTTCTTATCGGTTTCGGTTCCATATTAGGCTACCTAGAACCGGAACCATTATTGTCGGTTCGGTTCCAGTTCTTATCGGTTTCAGTTCCATATTAGGCTACCTAGAACCGGAACCATTATTGTCGGTTCGGTCCCGGTTCCAGTTACTTTTTAATCGGTTCCCAAAAAAGTGGAACCGGAACCGGTGTTTTCGGTTCCGATTCCGATTCGGTTCCGGATAAACGGGTAAAATTGACACCCCTAGAGTCCACGGGGATAGGAAATGGGGTGTGCAAATATGAGCTCCCCTAAAAATCAACCGCATGAAATCGACTCCAACTCCAATCCAACGCTTAGAAATCATTTCGCTAATTTTTGGTCTGTATGTCCATCTAAGGTTGGGCCCAACATCCTATGCCACGTGGTTCATATTATGGTCAGTTAGTAATATTGTTGACGGATGTTGGTCAGCAAAGTTCTACTCAGGTGCGTTTGTTTACCGCCAATGCAAGTGCATTGACGCAAGTGTGCTATCTCTCCCACCTTTTTTATAAGCTATCTCCCCAAGAAGAACCTTCACAAGGGACGTCTGTAATCAACGTTGATGACAGATCACAATGTGAGTCATGTGTCACACTCTTAAAGACCATTGGCCGTTTGGATGTTTGGCCATCCCCACGTGGACCAACATACCAAAACTCAGCCTGATTAGTGATTCTTAACCTTTGGATCTGAGTACCCAAATACTGCTTGAAAAATCACGTTAAAAATAAACCATGAAAATGACTAATCCTACGGATAGAAATCACTAATCAGCTGAATTTTGGTATGTAGGTCTACCTAGGGATGGGCCAAACTTCTATACGGTCAATGGTCTCGAAGAGTGTGGTCCATCATCAACCTTGGTCTACCTGAAATGCAGAAACCTATATCACATTACTAAAAACAACTTTTTGTTTTTTCTGGTAATGCTCCCTTGATAAATCTCTTATATTACTGCAAACCTTAAGTTTTTTTTTCTTGTGGTCTAGGCCCTTTGACATATTTTGACCATTATAGACTATCAAACATTGACCGCGTATTGGCTCTCTTGCAATCCTAACCAATAAGAAGATCTAAGGATGCGTTCGGAACACTTGTACTCATGGTGTGCAAATCCATTTGCGTGTGCAATCATTTGCCAAGCGTGTTTGGAACACGCACATTCGACCATTTGTATACACGCACAAACCATTACACACCCTTTTTAGCAAATAAAAACCCATCTTACCCCCTATGCAACCATTTACACATCTAAGCGTGCAAATTGAAAAAATTCGGCGTGTCATACATACACGTGTATTAGTACACACGCACTGCTAAGAATGTACCTAATATATGGGCTCCATATATTAAATGACAAGCTGAGTCCCACATGCATCAAGGTGGGCCCCACAACTCATATGTGGGTCACATACATCATGGTGAGCATCTCAACCCATGTGTGACTATATATTGTTTTCAAACCCAAGTTTTGTGATACCCACCTTTATGTGGTGGGACCCACATGAGTCGTGTCGAGCCCACCTTATTCTCTGATATGTTGGGGGACCATAGATTTGGTACATTTTTGTGTGAGGGTATAACAATACATATACATTTGTGATACACCCCTGATTTTTTCTATTTTGCATGTCTAAATGTGTGAAATAAATGCATAAAAAAAGTGTGCACACACATTCATCTGTGCATACAAACCAATGCGCACACAATGGTTTGCTTGTGAACTAAACAGACCCTAAGAGAAGGGGTTGTGCTTTCCTATTTCAACTTAAGTGAGCAAAGCATGGAGCAAGAGTGGGTGCATGTGAGAGCAAAATCTAATGAGCACCAAATTAAAAAATACACACAATTTGGAGTGCCTCTAGAGTGTTGGTTGTAAAGAATAATTTCTTATTCTAGTTTTGGCAAAAATTATGTATGATATAAACATTCTTGTAACCGTTCCTATGAGCACCAATGTAGCTTCGAAGTTGTTGTAGTACGCATTCTTCGCCAACTACGTGAAGACTAAAAGACGAAGATCACAAGAATCAGACGGCTGGCGACTTGAGTCATTCGAGTAACTGTTATTCACCCGTTAAAGATCGTGTCCGCTCACATAAGAAGGTAAGTCGATCACTTAGTGACCATAAAAATAGGATATTAAAATCTTTTTAATGGTTAAACTAGTAAAAGGACAAACCCAAGTCAAATTCGTGCTCAAAGAAGTAATATTGTTGACTAATAGAAGTCCAATCGATTGGACTCTATGGGACAGAACCATCCCTGAGTGCAATCGATTGGAGTTTACTCTACAATCAATTGGACTCTCTGAGTACAATCGATTGGACTCTCTGAGTACAATCGATTGGACTCTATGGGACAGAACCATCCCTGAGTGCAATTGATTGGAGTTTACTCTACAATCGATTTGACTCTCTGAGTACAATCGATTGGACCATCCGGAACAGAACTTCCAATGTATACAATTGATTAGACTATGATTACAATTAATTGCAATGATGAACAAAAACCCATCCGTATAGTACAATAGATTGGACTTCTCAAAAATTATCAAATTTTAGATTTGATTTTTGTGTTCCCTTTATCCCACTACTTGCACGACCTTGAGGTTCCATATTCTTATAAATAGAGCACTCTTGAGCTAAACAAAATACACTACAAGAGACAAATAAGTTAGCTTTCTAAATCAAAAATAGTCCTTGTTTGAAGAGAAAAAAGCCTTAGCTTTCACTATTAATATTGTGAGGTTATCTCTTCCTCAAGATCAAAACTTAGAGCTTAATCTTCACTCTGGCTAAGTTTTTCATTTAGAACTTTAACCTAGTCAGTCAGAGAGTACCAGTATAACTCAACACCATTTGAGCAACTTGGGGTTCAGGGTGTACTGAATCATTCACCTTTAGTAAAGACTGGAGAGTTGAAAATTAAGATCGGGGTGCATTGATCAAATGTAGGTTTGGGTGTACCAAATTGAATAAGCGACAAAGGCTTCATGATTGGGAGGGTGCACGTGGATTTGTAGCGTGGAGCCAGAGGACGTGAACTATCACGCCCCGATTTCAGATACCTCGATCCGACCCAAAAATCTGTGGATCGATCCGTACCTGAACCTAGAGGTGATCCATGAATGTCCTCTAGTGGTCCAATTAGGCTAATTAAACTACTAAGGTTCATTCAAAACTACTAAGTTAAAAAAAAGGGTCAACAAAGATAAAGAAATTCACCTAGAGCCAAACTAGGTCAAATAAGTTAAGAGAATAAAAAAAAATCGAATCGATCGACTGGGTGTTCTAAGGTTAACCACAATTCAAGTTGAGGTATTAAAATAAAAAATAAGCATATCTATAATAGAAAATAGATAATTAAAATAATTCATAAATCAAATAATTTAATCGTTCAATTAAGTATGAAGAGAAATGGGTGAGAACATGCTTTTAATCAAAGACCTACATGCTCGTGAAAACAAAAACTAATGTTATAAAATAATCAAATACAACTTTCTAAAGTGTGGGATTGACTTCCAAATTCTCGTTGATCTCCTCAAGTGCACCAGAGTCTTCCGTCTCAAAATCCTCACACGTACACGACTCCTCAAAATCTGAAAAAGGTGTCAGTGTAGCACCGTGAGCCGAGGCCCAATAATACAACAGTGTGCATGGCATGATGTCATACTATACAAGATTTTAATCAAGGCATATGGGTGACCATTTCCTTGTTCTCATTTTCCACAACTGTGAATCCTGCCTTTTTAGGGACGACATGAATAGGACTCACCCATTTGCTATCGGAGATGGGGTAAATGATACCCGCATCTAACAGTTTAAGGACCTCGTCCCGGACTACATCCTTCAAGACGGGGTTCAACCTCCTCTGGTGTTCTCGAGAGGTTTTGGATTCATCCTCGAGATAGATGTGATGTTGGCACACCGAGGGGTCTATGCCACGAATATCATCTATAGTCCAACCTATCGCAGATTTGTGCTCGTTGAGCAGCTCAAGAAGTTTCTTACGTTCACTCGCAGATAAAGCGGATGCAATAATGACAGGGTAGGTTTCCTTAGGACCAAGATAGGCATAGGAAAGATCTGTGGGAAGAGGCTTAAGCTCCAATATTGGAGCAGATGAAGTAGAAATATGTGTCACAGAAGACACGGATTGAAGAGGTTTGACTTCAGTAGGTAAAGGAAGGATGGGTTCTCTGGCCATGGTTATCAGAGGCTCGAACTCGATGAGTGGAGCGGGGATCTCTATCAGTGGAACAGTCTCCAAAAGATCATTGAGATCAGAAATAGCTGACTCTGTTGCAAAGTCAGCTCCAAAGTGTTCTAGACACTGCTTAAGAATATCTTCGGTGGAGTCCGGGATTAGACTCTCAACGGCACACATTTCATCGGTCACTTCGCGATCGGCATCTTGTTGCATTAAACGAAAGATGTTGACCTCAGCTTTGAGGTTACCGAAAGCAATGGACATGTTTCCGTCCCGGCACCCGATGTGTGCATTCGCGGTGGCAAGGAATGGACGGCCTAAGATGACCGGAATGCGGTTATCCTGACACGGCTCGGTGTCGAGAATGATAAAGTCCACAGGATAATAAAAGTCAGCGACTTTTACTAGGACATCTTCAATGATTCCTCTTGGAATCTTGATGGACTGATCAGCCAATTTCAGGGTGACATTGGTAGGCTTCATATCTTTCAGTCCTAACTGCTGATATACCGAGAATGGTATGAGGTTGACGCTAGCCCCTAAATCTAGCAAGGCAGTGCAGCTAAAGTTGTCGCCAATTTCACATTGGATAGTTGGGCTACTTGGATCCTTGTGTTTGATCACACTGTTGCGTTGAATGAACGCGGTAGCTTTTTCGGCCAAGAAGGCAGCTTTGGGTACATGCGTACGCCGCTTAACTGTGCACAAGTCCTTGAGGAATTTGGCATAGGAGGGGATTTGCTTGATAGCAGAAAGGAATAGGATATTGATCTGGACGTCTTTAAAGACGTCTAAGATCTCTGAGAATTGCTGATCCCGCTTATCTTGGACAAGTCTGTCCGGGAAGGGAGGCTTTACTCGACAAATGGATTTGTTTTTAGCCTTCGATTTCTGCACAGGGATATCAGATGTTGGTGCAGAGGTGGAAGAAGCAGAAGTAGGATTGGTACGAGTTTCCTCTGTACGAGTGATGGGTGTTGGAGATGGCACCGGTGGTGGTTGGACTCCCATGTCCACTGTTTTTCCAGATCGTAGGGTGGTTACAGCTTGCACCTCCCCTTGACAATTCTCATTCTGGCTTTGAGATTGGGATCCGATCTCATATACTGCCCCTTTGGCATTTCCTTTAGGGTTGGCAATGGGTTGGCTAGGAAAGATCCCCTTAGCTTTCTCAGCTTCTAAGTTACCTAAGCGTTGCTCTAGACGAAGCATGGATTGCTGTTGCTGTTGCTCTAGGCGTTGCATAGATTGAGTAATGAGTTGAGCTAGAAGGTCCTCGATACCGGGTTTAGGGACCGACTGTTGGGGAGCAGCTAAAGGGAGCTGAGGCACCAATTCGCGACTCGAGCTCATCGGGGCATTATAGTTATAGGCGGAAGAATTAGTTGGGACAATCTGTTGGTTCTGAAAGTTCTGGGGAGCTCTTTGCTGATTCTGAAATGTGCTCTGTTGTCCAGAGTATTGACCCTGTTGGAACTGCTGGTTCTGAGTAGATGGGTACTGATTCTGCTGGTATTGTCCCTGATTGAATTGCCTATTGGGTTGATTGAACCCAGGAGGATACATGCCCTGAGGCTGACGTGGAGGTTGAGCTTGTGGTTGAGTAGACTGAGGCCTCCAAGAGAAGTTAGGGTGGTTTCTCGTGTCCGGATGATAAGATTGACTATACGAGTTTTGAGTGGGTGGTTTGTATGTGCTGAAAGCACAAACTTCTTCCTGAAGAGGATTAGACCATCCTTCATTCAAAGGACAATGCTCAGTAGTATGGGAGGGTTGCAGACAGAGGGTACAGGATTCCATAGGGCTCTCGTGTCCCACATGCATGACTGGGGTTGATTGTTGAGTAGGCTTTTGTACAGACACAGCCAGTGCCGAGACTGACTTGCTCAACTCTTGAATGACTGATCGAAGCTCAGTATCGGCTGTAGCATCATGTCCCTTGGTTGTCCTTTGGACCGAAGTGGTTCGACTGAACTCTGAGTCAGTCGTCCAATGTTGAGAGTTTTCGCCTAACTCTCCCAAGAATTTGTATGCATCGGTCGGAGTTTGGTGCAGGAATTTTCCTTGGCACATTGACTCTACCATGGTCTGGGACTCATCAGTAAGTCCCTTATAGAAGATGTGGACAAGATTGCCCTTGTCGATGCTATGGTGGGGACACTTAGTCAGGTAGTCTTGGAATCTATCCCATGCTTCAAAAAATTTCTCATCGGACTTCTGTCGAAAGTCCTGGATGAGTTGCTTCATTTGGTTGGTCCGAGTCATGGGGTAGAATTTAGACATGAATTTGCCCACCAACTCTTTCCAACTGCTGATTGAATCAGCGGGTAAGGAGTAGAGCCAATCTGAGGCTCGATCTTTGAGCGAGAATGGGAAAACTCGCAGACGGACATTGTCATCATCGAGGTTCTGATTCTTGAAAAGTAGGATGACATGTTGGAATTCCCTAATATGGGAATATGGGTCTTCTCTCGGGAGACCACGAAAGGTTGGCAGCATTTGGATCGTTTGTGGCCTGATCTCAAATTGTACCGCCGTAGTAGGTGGGAGAACAATGCAAGTGGGTGGATTGACAGAGATAGGAGCGAACGTCTCGATAAGAGGTCGTTCGACTGCCATAACTACAAAGGTAGTAGTACTGGGGGAGGCGGGTGGGGAAAGAGATGGGGAAGAATTCAGTGGAGGATCCACTGTAGGTACGTGATTCTCAGATCGAACCAAGCGTTTGTTCGGACGATTCCAAACGGGCATGCGCGAATGAGGCAAGCTCTATACTTGGCAAAAAGTTGCCAGAGAGGAACACTATCCTAAATGATGCACACCAAGCACAGATAATCCTATTCTAAGCAATCAGGATATATTTTAGGAATTATCTTTGTTAGTTTTGGGGCTAGAGTAGATTATGACAGTGGGCGGACCACTGGTTTATCTTTTAACCGCCGGACTAACTATTTTGCACTCAGAGGTTCTCACCAGGCTACACTCTTCAGAGCGAATCCTTTAGTACTAGCTCTAGTTAACAACAAGGCAATCCGAAGCCTAGACAGACGTGCGGCACAATGGCTGACTTAAGTACGTCCCAGACTAACCGGATTGGTCAAGTGTATAAGAAGAGTGTTCCCTCGGGTTAAGCTAGGGTTGATGCGTGTTCCTAGTCCACACGTAACTAACCGCCGAATAGTCCAAGATGCCACGTCGAGCTCAGTGTACTTGAGTAGCAGGGACTTATGGGTGTGTTAGACAACAGGGACCCGCGCTCGTGGTCTTATATCGATTGGATGTTAAGCGGGTTCGCTTTGTATGGATTTTTCCTCGAACACCGGGCTAATTGGCTCTACTTCTTGATTCTTTTTATTATAGATGGATCCTGGGGATCAATTTCAGCTGGAGTGATGAGGTGGGTGATGAAATCCCACCAGTTTCAATTTTGGAGCTGGGTTTGCTCGCTTAGAGTTGATTGATTAACGGCCACACCACGCAAGTCGAATAAGTTGTTGCTAGAAAACAAATAGACAAGCGGCAATGATGCACCCAATATGCTCTGTATCGCACTCAAGGCGAGGATAGAGACTTACCTCCCGTGGGCCACGCCACGGGGTCGCCTTCGTGGGTTAGAGAGGGGTATCCTAATGGGCTTGGGCCCGACTCCACCTCTTTGAGCTTTTGCTCTCTACCCACACTGGATCATGTTCCTGCAGAAAAGTTAGATCGCACGGTCTAGGTATTCGGGATTCTATTTGGAAGATCCTTGCCTTTTTAGGGTTCACTGAACAAGCACTAGATTTAGGCAAGTTTTTGAATTAGTTTCCAAATTCGAGATGGGGTAAAATTTAGGAATTCCCAGATTGGAAAATACCTAGATTGGAAAGTTTCCCGAACTGTGGAGATCTTCCAAAAAAAGATTTGATTGCGAGATCCCTTATAATTTTGGGAAATTTCCCAAAATTGAAATTCTGCTAGATTTGGGGTGTTTCCTTTTGCAGACTTTTCCAAATTCGGAAGATTTCTAAAGATAGAAATTCTTCTAAAGAGGAAACTTCTAAGAGGGGAAACCCTAATTAAGCAGAGTTTCAAGATTTTGGAATCTTTCCAAAAATCGCAAATCCTTGATTGGTGATTTCTAAAAATCTGCAGAATATAAAACCCTACTTTTTTTTTTATTTTGATTTTATTATTATTTTTTTTTATATTTTCCACTTAATCTAGGGTTTCTAAAAAACCCTAGAACAAGATCTAGCAGTTATATGGAAAGTAGTAAAATTCCTAAATTATTACAATTTGCACTCGGCCTTCCAAGACATTAAAAATAGTAATTTAAAAACTGCTAAAAATCAACAAAAACAAAAAATAGAAAGTTTCCCGAAAAGGTCGGGCTGGCCAAATTGAGCAGCTTTTCGCTTCAGCAACTTTCCAATTCCGTCTTTACGTCCTTTTTCGCACTCCCGAACACCCGAGCGGCAGCGGCGCCATTTGAAAGTAAGGTTTTTTCCGCGTCGTTGGTTACGGAAACCCCTAGAATCAACAATTTTTGTAATTATCCGAATCTTGTTCACTCAAATCCTGCAAAAATCACAGGGTTGTACAGTGGCTCGTGTCGGGTATCGTCCGCACTCAGGGTTAATGTGCGTAATTCAAAGACATGAAATGACGGATTTTTATCAATAAAACATGGAGAGGTGAGAATGGTGATGGATTTAAAAAATGCTTAATGATTTTTAGAGAGAGAAATTACCACAAACAACCAAAAACACAAAAGTAAACTAACAAATGCAAAAATAATAATTTTATTCATCCTCAATGAGTCTTACAAAATCAAATTAAATTCAAAAATTAACCTAGAAAGCCATAAAAATTAGAGAGAGAAATGAGAAAATGTAGAGAGAGAAATATCGAAGAAGGCTATCCTAGAGAGAGAAAATATGGGGGAGAGAGAAAGTGATGCTAGAAAGGTCTAGAGAGAGAAAGTGACAATTAAAGAGAGAGAAAAATAAAACAAGAGAGAGAAAAGAGACTAAGAGAGATCTAGAGAGAAAAAGAAAACTCATGACCACTTACCCTAAGTGATTAGGATCGGCCAAAGGAGAGAGCGGCTGGATGGTGGTGGCTGATGTTGTAGTGGCCTGCAAGGTGAGGAGCAAGTCGGCTTCCTCCTCTCTTCTTCTCTATTCACTCTTCCCCTTTTTTTTTCTTTTGGGTTTCTTTTCTTCTGACAGAGAGAGAGAACGGTGAAGTGAGGGAGAGGGGTTTTGACGGCTTGGCCAAGTGGCTGGAGAACAAGCAAAGGGGGAAGAACTCTATCATTTTCGGTAGTGTTTGAGGTCTTAAGTGCTGGGGACGATGGTGGCAGTAGGGGGACGGTAGTGATGGTGCGCACAGCGGCAAGGTGGAGCAACACAGCTCTTCTCACAAGGATGACAGGCTGGAGAGGGAGATGAATGAGGCTAGGGGTGTGTTGCTGGTTTGGCCAGCAGGTGGAGGATGAACCCAGAGGAACGACAGCGAACTATGGAGGCAGATCTGTAGGGTGATGGAGGCTGTGAAGCTGAAGGTGATGGAGAAGCACGGTTGTGCTGTTGGTGAATGGAGGTACCCCTCCTTCCTCCTTCTTCTTCTATTTCTTCTTATCTTCCTCTTTTTTTTTCTTTTTTTTTTTGGAAGAGATGAAGAACGAGACAGAGAAGATGGAGGTTGGATCAACGGTGGTGCAGGCTGTAGGGCGGTAGAGGTGAGACGCCTTGAAGAAGGCGGCTGGACGTTGGCTGCTGGTGGATGGATGTGGATGGCAAGGAGAGGGCGATCCAGCAGGTAGGTATCCCCCCTCTTCCTTCTTCTTCTTCCTTTTTCTTTTGCTGTTTTTTTTTTCTTCTAGTTTTATTTTGGAAGAGATAATGGTGGCTGTTTCAAGAACAGCCACTGAATCCGCTCGAAGAAGGTGGCGGCTGGGTTTTCCCAAGAAAGAGAGATGGAGATGGGGGCGGTAGGGTGAGAAGGAGGTGGTAGGTTTTTGTTTTTTTTTGTGAAGTTCAAATGAGGCCTGGGGTGTTAATGGTAGGGGCGTTAATGGTAGTGGGAGAGAACATTGTGGAGAGGTCTAGCATGTGAGAGAGGGCTGACGGCTGGCTAGGTTGAGAGAATATATATTTCTCATCAAGGGATTAGGGTTTTTAGGAAAAAATAGAAAGTGAGAATAAAAAGAAAGATTTATGTGGTGAAACGGTTTCCAAATCAAAGTGGAAACCGTTAGCTTCATGCTGGGTCCCACTTCCCTCCCAATAGGTGCTGCCACATCAGCCCATTAAAGAAGAAAACATATATCCCCCCTCCATCAAGGCTAATGTGTGGTCTACCTCTTCATTAGGATAGTCCAACATACCCATTACCCGTCATTTAATGCATCCAACGGTCACCAAGCTTTGTATGACAATAATGCCCTTATGATTTGCTACCTATTTAGCGATCCGTCTAGCTTCTTATATGCATCCACCGTTACTTTGTGTATCTATCATCCAGTCCATCATCTTTCACGTGGGGCACCATTTTAATCCGTGTATGGTCCGGTTGTCTGACCCATTGATCTAATGTTTTATACACTGGTTCATGCATTGGTAGTCCATCATTTGTTGCACCACATCACCTTATGCGCCAATCAGCTTCATATGTACCAAATCGGCCACTATTTTAATCAAGACCATCCATTTCTTGGATATACCAAGCGCACTTCTATACTACTTTGTCGCAAGCCAAAAGCATTGTGCTTGGTGGATTAGAACCGTTCTTGCACTTCCAAGTACCAATTTATTTAAATGTCAGCATGTCAAAGGTTTTGGCTGGCCCACTTCTGAGGTTCTAACACACATGCTGGCCATTTCAATTACCCTCGTATAACAATCTCGATGTCCTCTTTGGTCTAGCACTTGGTTTCACCCTTCTTCATGTAATCTGGACCATTCATCATGGCCCACGATCTTTTGACATTGTGGATTGACTTCGGGCTCGATGTACGATGGGCTTTAGGCCTTAGAATATTAAGCTCTTGAACTCTGGCATTCTCTATAGGCCTCAAATTTGATCACTCATCAGTTTAGCAACCTGTGCCTTGAAGTACATAATCGAGGTCCACATGTTGGGCTGTGTCTTGATGGCAAGATCTGTTGCCCTTTTAAGCTTGTCGTTGGGCTTAAGTGGTCGATCGTGGGCCTGCAAGTCTCGAGAATCATCTGATCGGGTTTCCTGCAATAGTGAAAATGCGTAATGAGTCTCAATCATAACGTTTGCATACCTAGACTTCCAAAAATGTGTTTAATGCATGCAAATATACCATTTCGTCCAGAAAAGTATGTTCTGCGTAATGAAATAGACTCTTATGTAGAAAAGTGGAAAATTAGAGCAATTTTACTTAGGAGAGTATGATAACGCTTAGAAGATAACAGTGGAAAATATGCACTTTTGAGCGAATATCAGCATACATCTCCATCATATAATAAAGATGTCATGAATGTGATGATAAATACAAAGTGAGTATAGGATGTACATGCAACTGTACCCATAACCACATAGGGTCTCCATCTTCTTCCCGCACTAGGAATGATCTCATCACTACAAGAAATGTGCCTTTTAGTTGCGACAATTGTCGAGGCTAAATGTCTGAAAGTCGCCACTAAATCTTTTAGTGGCGACATTTTCATTGCCACTAGGCCGCCACGGAAAGTGCTGTGGCTTAATGTTTTAGCGGTGACTTTCTAAAATCGCTACCAACAGTTAACTTTTTAGGCGCGACATTATTATTGTCGCAAAAATAAACAGTTTAGCCATGGGATGTATCGTCGCTAATTAAATCAAATTATTGTCACTAAATGTACAAATCGCTGCTAAAGTATAAACTAAATGTGATTTTTAGTGGGACATCAACTCGTGGCAAAAAGAAATACCTTTAGCTGCAACTACATATTGCCATAAAAGTGTTTGGTATCATTGTTTTAGTGGCCACTTATAGTCGCGGTTAAAATTTTTTTATGTTTAACTGCAACTACATATCGCCACAACAGTGTTTGGTATCGTAGTTGTAGTGGCGACTTCTAGTTGTAGTTATAAAATAATTTTATGTTTAGTTACAACTACATATCACAATAGAAGTGCTTAGTATCGTAGTTTTAGTGGCAACTTCTGATCGCGGTTAAAACAACTTTATGTTTAGCTGTAACTAAATATCGTTAAAAATAAGAAAATTTTATTATCAATGGATTTTTTCCTTTCATATACATTTTTTTCATTATATATAAAATACCACTATGAAAATTCAATCACCACCAACCATTGAAACATAATTTCAAAGTTAATTTATTTAAGTAAAATATCAATTCATAAATACAACTAAATCTATACGTCGTCATAACAAAAATACAACTAAACTATATATGTACGATGACATAACAAAAATACAACTAAACTATATAGATGTTGTCATAACAAAAATACAATTAAACTATATGTACGTCGTCATAACAAAAATACAAATAAAAGGATCATGAACAATGAGTTTTTGAGAAGCTCTACATCACGTCTCTGATGGAAAAAAATAAAAATGATTAGATATTATCCGAAAATACAACATATGAGATATATATGATAAATCAAATAATTAACAGTTCTAAGTTTAAAAAAAGAACCCCAAACTTTGGAGTTGACTCTATCTACAGAAATTTTGCCAAAGTCTCATCTATTTTATTGATGTTTGAAAAAATTATCACTACCAAAAAAATGACATTTCCCGGCGGTTCTAAACCGTCGGTAAATCCTTCGCTGGCGGTTATAAACCGCCGCATAATACGTTGGCGTAACCCCTGTCGGCATTGTGGAAAGACCAACGCTGGCGGTTTTATAACTGCCGGGGAAAGACTAACACCGACGATTTAAAACTATCACGGATAGGATAACCCTAGCGGTATTAAACCGCAGGTGTTATACTTTCTACGGTAGTTTTAATTCGCCGGTATTAGTATTTCTCCAGCAGTGTTAAACCACTGACGTTAGTCTTTCCTCGACGGTTAATAAACCGCCAGCATTGGTCTTTTCTCTATCCCAACTGGGGATACGCCGATGTATGAAGCGGCGGCTTAGAACCGCCGGGACAAACAACAACAAATTAAAAAAAAAATTATGCACGGTATATTATTTTTTTAAAGTACTGTGGATGAATCATTTTATCCAATTGATAAATAAATAGAAATTCAATTCAAATGACAAATAACAAACAAAAATTCAATTCAAATATTATATACATTACAAAAGCACACTTTACACAATCATATACACAAAAGAACATTAAAAAATGAAGCAAAATGCATATCAAGAGTTAGGAGTCTCAATATGTTGTATCTAGAAAACTTATTCCGGGCAACCATACGGACCCTAAGTGTATGATTCAAGTTTTAAACCAAATACTTCACTTGCGAATATCTTCATCAAGTGAATTGACGAACTGGCAAATCTGGGCAATTAATCTGGGTAAGTTTCTTCAAATTATAACTACAATAAACATACAAAATAAATTTATCCTCGTTAACATCAAGCACACACCTTCAAATATATGGGAAAATCAAGGAACAACAAACATTCCGAGAGAGAGACTCACGGAGAATAAATAAAGGAGACTTTGGTACTCTTGAGCAACAAACATTCAAGAGCAAAGTATCAACGTTGTCCCCATTAGCCTTATTGTGCTTCACATGGCTTCTGTTGCCCAAAGGGAAAGTCCTTGTCCTCCTACACCTGCCCACACACCCAACAACTTACTATTATTATTGTTTTTTCAAACAAAGTCAAAAAGAAAAGTTATTTATGAACCAAACTGACAAGGAATTGTGAGATTCTGAAGCAGAAGAGGCACCATAAGTGGAGAGGTCAGATTTATAGCAAAGGGAAAATACCAAGTGCTGATTTTCATCTTCACCCTTATGTATGTAAGAAGCCATCCAACTGGCCTATTAGCAACCTGTATAGCAGCAGATCTTCTACACTTGCACTCTCTTTCTCGGTAACGTCAACATCTCCTACAGCTGAATGGAAAAAGAACAGTGGAATTAATATTGAATTCACTAGAAGAAATGCACTGAACCACTCACTTTCCCCCACAACTGCCCAAATATTGTATGCTAAGAAGTAGATTATAAAGAACACCATCATATGGTAGCAAAAAGTCTACGATGGAAGGAAAATTTTGAAGATTTTAATTTTTTAGATAGGTAATATTTGAAGACCTAAAAACAAAAATAACATTCATTTTTTGGCCTTTTTGGCATTGCAAACTCTTCCAGCCCATGAATTGCCTCCAAGGCCGAACATTCTTATCAAATGAGTGTACCGTATTTCTCGTCACCAGCAAAGTTAATAATAAACGATGGCGCTTGCAACTGAAAATGGATTGCCTCTAGTGTGCTCTGCTACAAACAATAAGATAAGTGACTAAGCCAGCCACATGCTACAATAAAGAATTTTCAAGGCTGTTTTTATATCCAAAATCAACTTGATTGGTTAGGATTTAAGTTCTCAAGAAAAGTTCAAATCCAATGACCCATCATATATAGGATGTTCTTATGGGGGACAACATCAAAGCTCTTTAATACTTAAATATATTAAATGGGAAATGATAGCATCTTCCTTAGGATTACTCATCAAGATTCTGTCCATTCGAATTCCAAAAGAAAATACAATGTGGATTGTAAATGGGTATAAAATTAAAATTCGAGCATTGTGGAAACATTAGGCAAGGGACTGCAAAAGGTTAGACTGAAGAACCCAAAAATGTCCACTATGAGAGGATCATACAACTAACACAAATTTTAAAGAATTGTTGCATTGTTAATTGATTGCTAATAGCAATACCAATGAAAGCCTAAAAGAACCATAAGAGTCAACCTATCTACATTCTCATCTAAATCTTCAAGATCTTCCCGACTTAAAAAAGGCTTCCCGCACCTCGCACAAGACTAAGATAGTGCACTAATTCCGAAAGTTCCAATTACATAGAAAACAAATAATGTTGAGGCCAATGTGCATCTGGACACACCAAGTCGTCAAAAGTTGCCATTTAGGAATTCTCATTTTGTGAAAAAGTTGGCCGTCACTTTCAGTTTCAATACATCCAAATAGGACCTTCAGGTCATCAAGTGGTTGATTTTGGCATAAGTTAAAATGATCTAGAGCTTCTTGTTTTACTTTCTGGCAGGCTTGATAAAATTGCCTCTATCTAAAACATTGTAAAATAACAGGACGAGATACATTGGATTTATGAAATGAAGCAAATGTCTTTTGGTATTTCACCAAGTAACACTTCATTTATGAAACAACTGAGAATGCTACCAAGCAAAGCTGATCTGCTGTATTCCCAGGAACTATACTAGAAAACATCATAAACCAAAGTAAGCATCATACAATGGGTCCTCAAAGGACTCACAAAATGTCCTATAAAACATTATGAAAGAGGACTGTAATACTGCACTATATCATGGTAGAAATTAACAAGGCTTACCATCTCGGATATGTAATACTGCACTATATCATAATGCTAGAAGTGACTCATTAGAGCAATTTCCTATCAGAATATGATCTAAATTAGTAAGAAATTACCTCCGAAAGTAACAAAAAAGTTACACTGAAACAAGTTACTAAAACATTTAAAAACACTTCATGTGTAAAAATAACTTCCCCATAAACCTATGGGAAAATAACTTACTTGCCCCATCTGCTTTGCACTTTCCTTTGACTTGGCATCATCAGAAAATAGTGTAACCTCCTTCATTGCACACATCTCGCCACTTTCACTATAACTGAAGCAACATAGCAATGCCAAAAATGTAGACTTTGATGAGAAATGAATACACAATAAAATACCAGAATACATTCAACCAAGGCACAAGTATAACATCTGTTGCAATTTATCTGCTCTAATATTATGTTGAAATGATTTACCGATTTCTTAGTCCAAGCAAACTGCAAAAATTTTGCCAATATTGAACTTTTAACTTGAAAATCTAATACCATTAAAGAATTCTACCTTAATTCAGTTAGTTGTGGATATTCAAATATTGCCAATGAAATAGCTCTGTGAGATTTCACATCTCTCCTAGACAAGGTTTTAAAATGTGAATGCCAACTTGTACTTGAAGATTTGGAGTCTGAGTTAGTTTGGAACACAGCGGGTACTAGACCAAGTCAACAGAGGTTTTTGTGTCTACTAGAAGCAATTAGAAAATCCATAATAGGTGACTAATTCAGACTGAAAATGAAGAGGTAAATTCTCCTAAAATGGGTAATTTGTCATTCTTCACCGAAAAACCCTGGTAATTGTTCACACCTATGTCCTCATCTCAAGTCTGGAAAAATTGAGTCAAGTCATTGAGTTTTTTGAGTAACTCGAAATTTTTTTATCTCCAACCTGAAACAATATACTAACAGTAAAAAACCAAGACTGATCCAATCTCACCTTTGCAATGTTATACAACAATTCACAAGCATAATAACGAACTCTATTGTCCTGGTTAGAAAAGGAATTGAGCACGGGTGCAATGAAGCAAATGTCCAAATTTTAACACATTTAGGGTGCAATGGACATATCGAGTAGCGTTATGTTAATGATGGTGCTTTGCATTTTGAGCACATATCAACATCATGTCATCGGTAAGGTATTTGAGGAATTAACTGTAAACGACTTCAACCACATTGCATTTCGGATAAACTACATGTTTAAATGATATTTCAGCTATCTAACTAAGTCATCGGTTTGAAGAAAACAATGGTTTTCTACAAAGGAAAAGCTCCTACCGGAAGAAAAACCAAAAGTAAGATGAATGAGTACAGAGCCATCGAAGGAGAAGCTATAGCATCAAGTACTGTTAATAAGCTCCTTCATGATCTTGGTGCACACTAGTTAGCATGTTCGTGTGCTTACATACATGAAGAGGTGAAGCTAACAACCATATAATCATGGATAGGATGGTTGTTTGCTGTGTTCTCCACTTTACTAGTAAAAGAATAGTGGGTGAGCAAATGATCAACTAACTTGCCATTAGACCAGCATAGGAAAGCATAAATTGGGCCCTTAAAATGAATGAAAAAGTTGATAATGTATCCTCCTAGTAAAGCAACTAAAGCTGTTATGTTTAAAAGGAAAGTAGACAAAAATGGCCCTTAAAATGAAGTAGGGGATAATGAATGTTATAACCACTCACCAAAAATAAGTTGTTTCCCCTTATCCATTTGGATTTTCTACTCCATTGGTCATTAGACTCTTAAGAGTAATAGAATTCCTTATTGCTGAATAAGAATACCCCTTCTTGTCGTGCTTATGTTGATTGATGTCCTTGAAATTTGGTGGAGGTGTCGATAGCATGTCTATCAAGTGTGTGATGACAACCCATCATGGAATGGCATGCATTAGTTTGTGGGGGTCAGTGTATCTAACACTTCATACAAGTGTCAGACACCAAAATGTATGTCTTTGTTAAATAGATGTTAACATATTGTAAGTTCAATAGACCTTTCAAAAAGTGTGACTCAACTCAATCAGTTCACTATTGTTTGTCATCAAGCTTACGTGCTTCTTTGATCTTGTCTACCTAAATCAAAACTAGGCATGAATTCAAACTCAGTAAAAAAAAACATAATATCAGAGAATAGAAAATAGAAACAATGAACACTCAAACAAACAAGAGCAAATCCAAGACCTGCATGTCGGAGGTCACAAAGTGAGGTTTATTGTGAAGGAGCTGCATTATTAAGGTGCTATCCTTGTATGACTCATTGATATTCGCTTAAAAGTGCGTATTTTCCACTGTTATCTTCTAAGCGTTTTCACACTCTCCTACGTTAAAATATTCTATTTATCTACTTTTCTACGTAAGACTCTCTTTTCTTGCGTAGAACACACTTTTCTGGACGAAATGGTATATTTGCATGCATTAAACACATTTTCGGAAGTCTAGATATGAAGTCATTCTGATAGAGTCTCATTACGCGCTTCTTCTGTCGCAGGAAACCCTGATGGGACAATTCTCGAGACTTGCGAGCCCATATCGATTAGGAAAGCCCATTATTAAAGCTTAAAGAGCCCACATGCTATGACTAGAAGATATGGGCCAACTATGGGCTGAATAAGAGGACCAAAAAGTCGGCCCAAAGAACGAAGAGAGCAGGAGAGCCAATGACCAAGAGACGGACCAAAGCGTTTAAAGCTACATGAGTCAGCAAGGAATGATAGTCTACTCTACTGGAGAAGCGTGAGGATGGTCACAGTGAAGACCAGGGTTCCAGACCCTCTGCCAATACTTTTATCTCCATTTTCTGATATTTTCTCTCTTATCTCTCCTTATTCTCTCTCTCTTCATCTCTCGGTCCTCGAATCTACTGACCTAACCCCAGAACTCATGCCCATTCGCTCTGTCTCATCTCCCTTAGCTTTCTGAATGTTGGATCTTCAATCGGACCGTTGGATCTCTCTAGATCCGTCGATCTACCAATCTGGGTCCCAATCAAGTCACCATCCATCCGATCGCCATCAGATTGTCTGTCACATCATCTTGTGAGATGATGGACATCATCAATCCATGTGGGCCAATAGCCGGGCCCATCATCATCGACCCGCTGTCCGACCAGTTAGTGGACCCCGTGAATTTCAAAATAATTTTAATTAAATTTTAAAAAATGGGGGGTCCACTAAACGGGGAAATTCCCCAAAGAAAAGTAGGGTTTTACTTAAAAATATATATATATATATATATATATATTTATTTATTTCAAAAATTTCCTAATTTCCATTAATGGAAACTAGGGAGCTTTAAAAGGGGAAGTAGAAGGGTTCGTTTGAACCCTAATCCATCTCCCCTCTCCTCCTCTCCTTCCCCCAAAACCACTTCTCCTTCTTCCCCTGCGCCCTTTGCTTCATTCCCCTTCTTCTTCTTCTTCTTTTCTTTTTCTTCTTCTTCTTTCTCCTCCATCTTCGTCGGAGTTGCAGGCAGCAACTCCGCCCATCTGGCTCTTCTTCTCCTCCTTCTTCTTCTTCTGCTTCCTCTTCTGCTCCTTCCTCTTCTGCTGCCCGTGCTCCCCCACTTCCGGTCGCTGCAACTTCCATGAGCCACACCGCCTGCAACTTCAGGCCGCCTCTCCTATCGCTTGCTGCTCCGCCTGTGAGCCGCACCGCCTGTGAGCTGCACTGCCGCTCAGCCCACCTGCAGATCTTCCTTCACCACAGCGCTCCTCCCTTCCTCTTTGTTGTTGTGTGCAGCACGTCTTCCATCACCCCTTCACCGCATGCACCAGTCCGCCTCTACCACTCCGCTTGCACCAGTCCGCCTCTAGCACAGCACCTCCACGAGCCGCTCCACCAGCCACCTTCATCAACACGTCGTCCATTTTACCGATCCTGTATCTCACTCCCATTGCCACCCCATTCTCCACGATGCTGCTAAGAAGAACAAAAAAAAAATAATAGAAAGAGGAGGAGGAGGCGAGACCGTCCTCACCTTGCATGTCAGTCACCACTACCGTCTTGCAGCACCGCCCCCCATTACCTCCACTTGCTGGTTGTGCAAGGTTTCTTCACCGTCCAAGTTGTAGATCGCACCTTCAAACTCCAAGGCAATCACCAATCCGTGATCTCTCCACTCCTCCGTCTTCTTTAGCCAGCGCCTCCGTCCTCTTCCTCCTTCAACCTGTGGTCTCCACCTGCAATCACGGACCGGCCTGCAACTCACATGCTGCTGCACCACTATTTTTCACCTCTAGACCACCGTGTATTTCTCCATCTTCACCACATTTTGGGGGTGACACACCCTCCAACAACCACCTCTTGCAGGCTGCATCACCGGACAGCACGTTTCTTGCCTCACCATCATCCTTGCTACCTTCTCCATTGTTGCGCCTGTAATAACCACAACTTGCAATCCATTATCATATTTCTCCCTATGTGCAACGGTTTGCACTGATGGCCAGCAACTTTCCATGGTATGAATCGTGTTCTCCATCCACTTGCAACACCATGGTTCCTTCCCCCACTTTCGGTAGGTTCATGGTAAGAAGTCAACATTCTCTCTCTCTTGCTCTTCCATCACTTACTCTCTATCTAGTTTGTTCTAGACCCATCTCTTTTGTTTGCTTTCTAGATTAATTTTCTATGCTTTTTATTTCATGTTTTTAGTCAATTAACTAGTTTAGGAGTTTTTATTGATTCAAAAATTGTAAGCTACATGTTTGAAGTAATGAAGTTTGATTATTATATGGTTGTTTTATTTCATTCTTTCTCTTTATGGTTCCGAGCAAGTTATGATAATCTCAAGAAAATAAAAAATGTTTGAATCCCGATCCATCAATCACATCCTCACCACTCCGCATATTTTCAAGCACTTTTCGTATTCCAATGTTACGATAATTTGCGTTCCCTAACCCCGAGTGCGGATCGACATCCGACACGAGCCACTGTGCAAATTTGCCTATTTTACAAGTTACATGTCTCGGAGCAATTAAAAATGTGTTGAAATTAGGGTTTCCATAACCAACGACGCGGAAAAACCCTAGTTTCATTCCTCCCCAAGGGTATCTGATATTCGCTCAAAAGTGCTATTTAAAGCAACTATTCTTCTGGCGTTATCGCACTCTCATACGTAAAACTGCTCTAAATATCTACTTTTTTTACGTAAGAGTCTCTTCTGTTGCGTAAAACACATTTTTCTGGACGAAATGGTATATTTGCATGAATTAAACACATTTTCGAAAGTTTAGACATAAAGTTGTTTTGATTGGGACTCATTATGCGTTTTCACTATTGCAGGAGACCCGATCAGATGGTTCTCGAGATTTGCAGGCCCACGATCATCCACAGAAACATAATATCAAAGCCCAAAGAGCCAGCAGGGTACAAGAAGATATGGGCCATGCTTGAGCTAGAAGGTTGCAGATTCAGACCTGTGTACCATTAAGGCAAAGATCTATTGGTGAGGCCCAGGGTTCTTAAAGCCTTACTCAATCAAAACATGATTAAGACCATGGGATCAAGCAACAAAGGTGAAGCTACACGTTTGGTAGGCTACTAAAAGGTTACTAAATCATTGAAGTTATGATTCTCATCGGATGTTAAGATGTTGCAACGATGGAACAAAAGAATGTTCGGAATGACACAAGGGCTGGACAGTGTCCAAGTTGATGGACCACGATGTTAAAATACATGGTCAATGAACATGATGAGACATATCGAATGGTTTCGAGCACCTAACCAAGTTGATCTACTAAATGGTGTCGACCAAGGGGCATGATAGAGCAAGCTGCATGGACTAGTGCCGGACCGACGGATCAACACTAGATGGTGTCGGGTCAACAAATTGCCAACATGTATCAGTCGGCCGAGACGTGTGGCAAAAAAAAAAAAATGAAGATAGAAATGAATTCTATTCCAAAGAGAAGGGACCCGAGTTGATGTGTACAAGGAATTGTGGACCAACGTATAAAACGTAAGTGAGAAGAGGATATTTTGAAGAAAGAAAGGTGGACATTTCCCACATGCAAATGGAGGGACAATTTTGCAAATGAGGGGTACTTAAGACTTTTTCTTGTATGGAAGTGGGCCCACAACCAAGGCTGTGAAGGTATGAAAGGTGGGGACCATAGTTTGTGTTGTACGTTGTGCTGCCTACAACTACCCACAATAGAAAAGGGCAACTCACATTTTCTCCCCATCTCTCCACATTACCCTCATACATACACCCTAGCTGCCACCTCACTCAACCCCCCATCCAAACCCTAACTATATAAAGCCCTTAACGGCTTAATTCTATTCGACAACCCTAGGCCCTTCTCTATCTCTTCTTCTCCCCATGTCTCACCCATCTCTCTCCATGTTTTCATCCATAGGCCGCGACCTCCTCTTCTCACCCCTCTGGACGTGCAGCTCACTAACAGATCTGACCGTTTACCCTTCTTCCTGAACAAAAAAAAAAAAAAAAAAAGGGAAGGAGGGAAGACGGCCCTACCTGTTTCTTTACCTCCACCGCCTTCTCAACATGTTGCAGCCGCCCCCTTCATCACCTTCTCCACGCTGGTGTGCCTCTTCTCCTCCGCCATCGCCTCAACCATCACCGTTCCATCACTTTGGATTGGATGTGTCCCACCACGTCTACAACCTCCACCTGGTTTGAATGTGTGCAACACCAGCATGTTGCACATGCTGCTTCAACTCCAAGGCGCCACTCAGAAATTCTCTAACGGAGCTCTTCTTCTTGCTGATACATCACTTCACACCCCCATTGTGTGAACATACAACACAGGATCCCTCATAGTTGCTGCCTCTCTCCAAATCTGCAAACACTGATCTACCTCCATTACCCTCCACATGGGTAGCATCCACCATTCCCCTTTCAACGTGGCTGCACCCCCGTCAACCACGTGCACTCATGGTAAATCGCATAAGGTAATCCTCTCTCTCTTTTCTTAGCTTTCTCTCTCTTTCTTAGTTTCTCTCTCCATTTTCTTAATTTCTCCACATCCTCTCTCTCTAAAACTCACTTTTCTCTCTATAGGCTTTACGGATTTCTCTCTCTATCTCTATTTCTCCTTTCTAGTTTAATTCTTAGTTAGGTTTTATTCTCTTAGTTATGTTGTCTTTGGAGCAACTCTTGTAATTTGTTTTGATTAATAAATATCATTTTAGCATGGTTTTGTGTTAAACTTTTTATCTATTCAATGGTTGTAGTGATACCTTTTATTCAATCAATTATATTTTAAAACTCATGACCACCGTTCTAAACAAGAACTTTCCATTATTTTCTCGGCATTTCCGTTACAATCGTTCGTTAATAAGCATGCCCTAACCCCGAGTGCGGATTCGACATCCGACATACTTTCTACTATGTAAGAATGCTTAATTTTGTAGGAAATCGGATAAAAATTACAAATGTGTTGGAATTAGGGTTTCCGTAATCAACGACACGGAAAAACCCTACTTTTAGTATCCAGCTCAATAATCGCTTCATTAAACACCTGATCAAGAACAGTGGATATAAAGAATGTGTAAGTCCAGACATTGTAAGATGATCTGCTACGAGCAAGACAATGGGGCCAATAAGAACAGCTGCAAATGGATCACTTGGTCACAACAGTAAATAATAAAAACAGAGGAAATTGAGGATAAATAAGAATCCTTGAGAGAAATCAAGTACCTTAAATGATTCTGAGAACTAACAGAAGTGTAAAAAACAGGGAAGACGCTAGCAAGTTCCATAGATAACCCAGCAATCCCTCAGGGACTTCCAATTTCAGATTTTTCAACTTGAACTCACTGCAAATTATGCAAAATAATAACTAAAAAAAGAGAAATAATAATAAATCATCAAACTGTGTTTTGCTCTGAATGAATTAGATAACCCTAAGACCTGAAAATCGCTTAAGAGAGGTCCACAGACAAGATCTAGATGTTCCTGCAAACATAAACAAATGACAAAAGGTTTTACCTCGGCTTTATGGCCCACAAGCTTGCTAATGAAGTCATTTGAGACACGAAGAACGTGTTGAAGTATGTTACGGTCTCTACTTCCAGAAGACAATATTCGTGAACTCCATGCCAAAACACCAGTTCTTGTTTGATGCCCACCCATGGTTCGGACCTTCTTGCACTAAATGCCATCCCAAACTTGTCACAAAAGTCCCAATGCCTGATGAACCTCTTACTGTTTATGTGGCCACAATACGAAGCTAGCTAACATGTGTGGTGATATGATTAGATACAAAACTTGTATAGATTACTACCTGAACTTCACCGAGATTTGTACCGATTGATAGGTATGAGCCTTCTCGGATCCATTGCACTGAGCACACACTGTCACTAGGTCCCAAATCACACAACTTTGTCACCTGAATACAAGAACAAGAAGTTGATCACAAACGCATCTACCAAATTTGTCAATCACATGCCAACTTAAACCCCTTAAGAGCAAAATCCATGTCTGGTTTGAGAGTACAACAATGGCATATGACTAAATTGGAAGAACTCAAAGCCCATCAACTTATCTTTTTGGCAGCGCAAAAAGAGTGCCTCAGTTTCAGATTAATATAGGTAACATATGACCATTTTGAATCATATGGTGAGTTATAACTGTAACTGTTTAATGAAAGAACCCATGTGGGGACAAGTGATGAAGGTATAAAACTGTAACTGTTAACCATTTATCATCTAATCTAATCTTTTATCAAAAATTGGAGATCCTCACGGATACTATTGACTAGCCAAGTTTCCGTGCACTAACCAGGGAAAACTTAGAATCTCAAAACATAATTTTTTGAAAGGTTAAACAGTGGCATAAATTCAAAAGCATTAAAACTAATGGAAAGAATTAAAAAAATGAAACACCGAAATCGTAATTAGAGCACCATTTTCAGATCCAAATGTGAATTTCGTTCCTCATTCAGACATCACAACAAAAATTTTCTTAGAACTTGCAAAAATCAATCAATAAGAAGGTGTCTGGATGCGGGTTTTAAGTTGTGTGGCAAGGAATTAAACGAAAGTGAAAATTTAAGGGAGTTTGGTAGTGACTTGATTTTAGAGAGTGCAGATGATGCGATTATGAATTTGCCTCCCAGTGGCATGAGCACCTTTGTGAATGAATCCCAACATTAGTTAAATCAAATGAGAATTTGATTTTCAATTGCATGAATTACACAGACATGGTCACTTGCAATACAACTTAAAAACTGTTACCAAACACCCTCTAATTAAGAACAAAATTAGAGATTAGTTGAAATAAATGAGTCAACCTCTAGCTAACCAAACACAATTCGAAACATCCATAGCATAAACCAATGCTTAAAATAGTAAAATACAGCAATATACTTGGCAGCCAGCTGCCAAAACAAATATTTACTTTATCATTGAAGCCAATAAATTCACTCATTCATTGGTTTGTCCACAAAATCCACACCATATCTTGCTGTCCACAGAATCCAGCCAGTATATGTGCATCACAAGAACAAACTTGCATATATATGCATGTACCTAAGCAGGGTATTAGCAGTAATTTATCTAGTACAAAAATAAGAGAGCTACTATAAGCTAACAAGCATACCAGTCCTCGAGAAAGTAGCACAGAAATGAGGAATGACATTGCCCCCATACAACTTCGGAAATCGTGAAAAGCACTGTCTTGAGCTGATGAAAAGTATTCATCTATGAAGTGTATGTTTTAACTCTAAAAACTTTTTGCAAGTCCAAAGTTGATTCAATTGGAAGACCTTCCAAGGCTTTTGCGATTATCTATAAGATAAAACATTACAAACACACACTAAGCAAAATCAAACATAGAAGAGCCAATGCTTCCAGTAATAGGGAGGAAAGAAAAACCACGATTGAAATTTCAGTTTCAATCCCAGATTACCAGCCGATGTTGCAAAAGAACAAGTAACAACTTAGAATTTAAAAGCTCTTCAAAATTTCATGAAGTGATCTCAACAGCAAATGTCCTATAAGGCAAAAGATTCTAGAAAGCCAATTACTCAACTATCAACCATCCCAGCTTCCAAAATGAACTAAAAACACTATAAAATGGATCATAAGATAATCGAGGTAGAATGACACAGAAAATAGTTTCCTTTCACATCAATGTCCACATTATAGACTATACATATCACAGAATGCAATAAAAATTAACAAGAATTACTTAAAATAGAAAATTTATCAGGCTCCCTACAATCCATAATCCACAGATCTAGGTAGGCACCTTAATCAAATGACACTCTCACAAAGTAACACATACGCTTTGTTATCTCTCGAAGAGCAATACTCTATGCAGTTGAACACAACACAAGAGAGGAGAAAACCATAGGTACCATGAATGCAAGCAAGCTACATTCTCCGAGCAATCAAAATACAAATGAATATTGTGAATTTGTGATACTGTTATAGTTTAGTAATAAACCACATCATATGAAACAATTCAGATTTCAGATGTTTAAAGATTATCAACATCTCATAAAATGACAAGGATAAAGAATGGCAGAACTATCCAGATTATCAACATCGCATAAAATGCTTTCTTGCCAAATGAGGGGCTTTGCTATACATTTGTTAAAACCTTAAAAAAAAATCACTTTCTTCTGTAATTATAAGATAGAGAGAGGCATTAACAAAGTACAAATAAGTAAAATAAGTGGAAAAGTATTAACAAAGCACAAATATTTGGGTTGAATCCAATCACAAATATCTAGGTTAAAAACATAGATGATTGTGGAATGAACACCTCACTTCCATCTATCTTTATTGGATTCCGAATAACAAGTTCATAAATATACCTTTGGATGATTGTCTCTTGCATGCTTATGCTACTCAAGTTCGTCAACCTGCTAATTTTTTTCCTAAAGTTGACAAAAAAAATATGTTAAATACACGTGGGAGAAAAACAACAATGGAACTGATTTAGAACCTAAAATTTGCTGGTTTTAAAGTTGATAACAAATTGAGATTAATAACACTTCCTGAAAACCTATGACGTATTGACATATCATATGGAAGTGGTTATAATAACCATGGTTAAAAAATGGCCGTTATAACAAAAATAGCGTCCGTTATAACGGTAACGCCCACCCTGTCATGTGTTTTCCCGTTATAACGCCCAATACCAAAAAAATGGGATATCCACGAAACAAAAATAACAGAAAATATATCAAAAAATAATATTCTGGCCATTTTTTTCTCAGATGTGACTAATGTGACCCGGGTAATGTTAAGGGAGCGTTGCACCATTACAATAGACCATTTAAAACCTTCATAATAACTGCAAGTCCTGAAGGTAAACTTGCTGCGACACTCAGTAGAGATATTGATCAATCAAAATAATAGGTCCTCAGAATGTCATGCGCAAAAGTCGCCAATAAAGTAAAATTACTTATGCAAAAAAAATGTAGCGGAAAGTTGAGATGCCAGTTGGTAAGTCTGTAAGGACGGTCCACTGATGGCTAATATTACACAAGTGAAAAGGGGGTGGATCCCACCTAGGAGATCTTATCATGCCAGAAATTAACCTCATATGATGATCCTAACCATCCAATCTTTCTGCTTCATTTTGCAAAATCAGAAAAAATTAGGATTGGCCTAAAATGCACAATAAATTTGATAATTAGGATCATACAATCAGGTTGAGTCTTGGTCTAGGAGATCTCCTAGGTGAAACCCTTAGAACAGTGAGTCCCATCCCCTGAAACATTTGTCATGTACAGATCTGCCATTAGCGGACCATAATTACAGTTTAGCCTGTGAATGCCTCAGATTTCCTCTATATACTAATTGATCTAAAAGGAATGAAATCTACAAACACTCTTTAGGAGGCTTTAACATGACCATGACTTCCCTCGGGAGTTTCAGGACCAGTAGTATTGAAACCACATTATCACAATCACATTGAATATAAGGCCCAAAGAGAAATTCCAGATTCATGAAACATTGATAACAACTGAACCCAAGAAAACAGCACCAAAATAGATTATCACACTGATAACAACTATCCTTACAATAGCTAAAATTAAAAAAAAAAGGATGAAAAATTGAAGAATGAAAAGCCGTTCAAATTGGATATTAACATTGCTAACACCACCAAAATAGATTATCACATAAAAAACAAATCAACCTGAACTAGGCATCCTCATCTATTATATATAAATGTAATGAGAAGTACAAAGTTATTTTCAACATTTTGATCTTCCTTCTCAAGCACTTTTTGGTTTACAACATATAACAGATTCTTCCCAAAATTTCAGATTTCATTCACAAAATCTAAAAAAAAAAAAAAATAGAGTTTACAAAATCAGATAGAAGATGAATCAAAGGCTTCACATGATATTCAAGGTATGAAACTAATTAAAACAGAAGAAAATTTAGAATGAAAGATGTGGGATTTATAAACTAGGCAAGGAGATAGTCGAACACCACGCACACCTATGGCCAAAAACGAAGACAGTTGCAGTCTTGTAAAACAAGGCATGGGGTGATTCTCTCAGCCACCTTTACTCCAAACCCTAAGCTATTTGCACTAGCTCCATTCTAATTACTGAGCTCCATTTGAAATACTCAGGTTCTTTTTTGATAAACCCTAACCCTAACCAACTCTTTGTAAATGAAATGTCCAACTCAAACCCTAGCCCTAACAACTCAAACCCAAAACCAAAACAAAATAAAATGAGGAATGGAATGAGAGAGATTGAGACACGAGAGAGAGAGAGAAAGAGAGAGAGAGAGAGAGAGAGAGAGAGAGAGAGAGAGAGAGAGAGAGAGACAAACCCCTCTATTGTTGAATCTGGCATTGGTGGCAGCCCTCAACTTTCCCCAGAAGCAAGATCGTCTTCGACGACGATGAATCCACCCTCGAGGAGAACTAAAAAGTGAGAGACAGAGGAGAGATCAGAGAGAGAACAAGAAAGGGAGACTGAAAGAGGAGAGAACAAGAGAGGGAGTTTTGGGCGCGAATGAGAACAGAACACTTTTGTGTTCTGTTCGCGCATCCATTTTTTATATATCAAGTGAATGACATCCCCAGCGGTTTAAAATCGCTGGTTAAACTCTTTCCTCGAGGGTTTAAAACCGCCAGTGATTTGATTAACAAAATAAAAATAAAATATAAGTTTGCGGCGGTTATTTTTATCTTTACCGACGGTTATAACCCGTCCCAAAATACTAGCGGTTTATAGCCGCTGGGCAAAGTAAACTAGTCTGCCGGAAAAAGTCAATTTTTGGTAGTGTATCACCTGATAGAAATAATTTATAAATTGAATTAAAGATCCATACAATCCCTAATGTCAACTAATCATTTATATATGCTAGTCTTAGCACTTCAACTTGTAGAATCAATGATGTGTTTGTGTCAATAATCCATAAGAAGAAATAATATATAAAGCATAAATGTAATAAGGTGTTTGTGTCGATTTTGAGGCAATCAGGTAAATAATTTGTGTCGATAATCCATAAGAAGAAAAAAAAGATAAAGCTTAAATGTAATAAGGTGTTTGTTTTGATTTTGAACCAATTAGACAAATAATGCTTTAAATTTCATAGTTAACTTTATAATTAAAAGGGATATTACCCTGTCAGAATGAGTAGTAGTAGGAATTTGCCTCGACTCTTTGAACTGTTGGAGGAGGGTGGCAAGCTGTGACTAGAACGCGGTCTGCACATGGTCAAGCACCTGCGTCTGCTGCGAGGCTACCTGGGACTCTAGGGACTCCAAGTGTGTCCTAAACTCCGCATTCTCTTTCTTCAACGACTCCAACCGCCTCTTATCCACTTCAGCCTGTCTTCTAAACTCCTCATTCTCCCTCTCTAGGTGTGCACGGATCTGCTGTTCAGCTGTTGATGTTGTGGGCTTTGGTCCAGCCCCATCACCACATATATATCCTGACCGCTCTGGTCCAAGCACTGCATTAAACCTCTAATCCTCGGTCATGGGGGCATTACCCTCCTCCAATGGCTGAGACTAGCTTCTTAAGCTCCTCCTATATTCGAAAACAAATGACAATAATTATATAATCAATCAATTTAGTAATACATAAGAAAATTGATAAGAAAATAGAGAAGGGCACAAAAACTTACGTAGACTTCCTTTGATCTCGAATCAACCCAAGTGTTCTTCTTCTTGCTAAATTGGGTAGTGAACCACATGTTAGTCCGAGAGGGCTCATCCCCCGTCTCAGGATCACACTGTCATTACACAAGTTAAGATATATAATTGTATATTTGATAACATAAGTGCCCTAAATATTTTAAATGAAGCTACACTATCATAGCTAATCCAAGAAAAGGCCTTCGTCCCAGCAATGTGTCTAATATTTTATTTTTTTTGATTCTCCTTGTTTTTGTTGCTCATCTTCTATATTCAAGAACCACGATGTTATAAGTAATACATGTATGAATGATAGATTGAAACTGCAAACAGTGTAATTTAATTAGCATTCGTACCTTATAGTCTTCAAATCCAAAATACGTGACAAGAGCAACCCAAGCGTCATTGCTCACACCCAATGGGGGATTCTACAATCATATAGCATTAGTGTCATACATGCAATAATTATCCTTTTACAGTCTATTCTAATAATCCCTATATTGGCGATTGATTCAACTGTAGATATATAGCTTCTTGGATATGAGGGTCTTCTTGGAGAGTAAACTTTTGTTGAGCATACAAATGCAAGTTAGTAGCGTCAAATTAACTAGCTAGAATTGTTTGAGTTGACAGACAAGTTTCTTAATTTAAATGACTTACCTTCGCAGCATGCCACATCTTCTTCTTGATGTCGCCTGTAATGACCTTCCACTTGGTATATTGGAGTGGGGCCATTTGTTTGACAATAATGCCAAACTCAGTGATTAATGCTTGGGCATTGTTGCCTACTGCTCGCATTAACTATGGTGGAATGTCAACCATTAGCTTTTCCTCCCGTGCCTCTTCTTCATGAGTGTAATGGCCGTAGTTTTCCCCCATCCTCTTCTTCCAGACGTGCATGACCCTGTTCAGTCAAAATATAATAACATTTATTAATTACCGTCAACATAAATTTATATATTATTCCATAAATGATAAAAAAATACATGCATAATTTAAAATGGTACTTAACATACTGACACTATTGATGGCAATCTGATCTGGAGGAGACGCCTCAACTTGTGTTGGGTTTGAGGGTCCTACCTCTAATGTAGGTTGGATTTGTGAGGGTTGCCTTGCTTGGCCGCCTCCATCTCGCATTGTATTGGCCATATCTATAATCTATCCTACAACACTTTGCATTCTATTATTGTTTGCTTTAAATATAAGCTTTCATTCACACAAAATGATAACAATATATGTTATAAGCACACATATACACATCAAGCACATATATAGATACGTAAAATGAAATATAAGCTTTCAATCAAACAAAATGATAAGGAACATGTCATACAAATTACATCAAGCTATTAGTCTCACTGTGATCATTGAAAGTAGGGTTTTTCCGGTCGTTGGACGATAACCCTAATCTCAATAATATTTGTAATTAATCCGGTTCACTTATCCTGTAAAAATATAAATTTTGTATAGGGATTCGTGTCGGATGTCGATCCGCATTCGGGGTTAGTTTGCACAATTCAGACACATAAAATGACGAATTCTTGCGAGAAGTTTATGAAAATAATTGATGGAGGGGTGAGAGTGGAGGATTTGTGATTTCAAAACATGATTTTGGGGATTTTTAGAGAGAGAAAATTGCTACTATCAAGTAAAACAAAATCATCAAAATAACTTTATTAATTAATCAAAAGTCTTACAAAATTGAATCAAACATGAAAAACTAACTAGAAAACAAATCTTACTCAAGCAACAAAGCATATAATAGTAAACTAGAGAGAGAAAGAGAGAAAGCTAGAAAGAGAAAGCTAGAGAGAGAAAAGAGTGATCCTAGCGAGGGAATACTAGAGAGAAGAAGGTAAAGTCTTACCTTGGTACTTAACTATGGATCAACCATGGTAATGGGGCGTGCAATGGTACGGTGGTGTTGCAATGGATTGATTTGCTGAGATGTGGTGTGTGGGCAGTACATGGTAGCAAGGGGAATGTGTGAGACATGCCCATGCCTTGACTGTTGAAATTAAGGTTTTTCTGCGTTGTTGGTTATGAAAACCCTAGATCTCAACAATATTTGTAATTTCTCCGAATTGGTTCACTTAATCTGTAAATAAGCAAACTTGCACAGTGGCTCGTGTCGGATATCGTCCGCACTCGGGATTAGTTAGCATAATAAGAAACAAGAATAATCAAAAAATACTCGAAATAAATGGAAGGATGAGAATGGTGGAGGTTGATTTAAAATATGCTTGAGATTGTTGTTAGAACTATTAGAATGAAAAAAACATAAGAAAAATGAGAATGAAAAACACAATAAATGAAAACAACTTAAACTTGAATTTAAAACTTATTCATTAAACTAAAAACAAATGCTTACAATGCTTGTTCAAATGCTTTACAATGGAAATAACATTAAACCAAATTAATCTAGAAAGCCATTAAAATATAACCCTAGAAAGCATGTAAAGGTAGAGAGGGAAAGAAGAGAGAAAGAAGGTAGGAATATTAGAGAGATGAATTAGAAAGAAGCTTACCATTGAAGAGATAGATGGTGCAACTCCAATTGGATCGACCTCAATAAGATTGAGGATTGTAGCCTTTGATTGTGGAGGATGGAATGGGCAGCAAGGAGACGTTGCTGTTTGATATTTTGCACCTCGAGGTGGAGGCATTAATGGTGAGCTCGCCGGAGAAGAAGGGTGAAGAAGAAGAGAAAGAAAGAAGAAAGAGAGGAAGAGAGGGGGAGGGAACCAACCCAAGAAGGAGAGATCGTAGATCTCTTATAGACTTTTTTTTTCTTTTTGCTTGTTGTAAAAATGATGACCGTTGGATCTAGAGAGATCCAACGATTGGGAATGGGTTAGTTAGATGAGAGAGAGAGTGACTAGGATAGAGAGATATGAGGGAGAAAAGAATCGGTCAAGTGAGACCAATTCTCTCTTGTTGTTGCAAATGGGCATGAGCATGGGTAATGGGCATGGGTCATGGGTATGGGTATGGGTATGGGCATGGGTATGGGCATGGGTCATGGATCATGGGTCATGGGCTTAGGTCATGGGCCTATGTCATGGGCCAAGATAGATAGATAAAGAGAGAAATAGGAGAGAGGTGAGAGAAAAATATAAAAATAAAAATATTGGAGGGTCTTGAACCCTGGTCTTCTTTATTCTCTTTCGTCCGCTCCACCAATAAGTCAAACTTATCCTTTGATGTCAATTGGTGTTGCCTTTAACACCTAAGTCCTTCTTTTGGTCTCCAGCTATTCTCTCTCTTAGTCCTTGTTCCGGCTCTACGATCCTCTAGCTTTGCCCGTACATGTCTTATATCTTTTTATCCTAGCCTGTTGACTCTTTAAGCTTTGATAGAAGTCTTCTATAGTTGATCGTGGGCCCGCCAGTCCTTGAGAATCGCCCATTAGGGTCTCCTACAAGTGAAAAAGCGCGTAATGAGATTCAACTAAAATGGCTTGATACTGGACTATCCGAAATGCGTATATTTCATGCAAATAGTCGATTTTCGTCTAAAGAATGCATTCTACGCAATGGAAGAAACTCTTATATAGAAAAGTTGATAAAAAGATAAGTTTTACGTTGGAGAATGCGACATCGCTATAAGGATAATGGCTTAAAATAAGCACTTTTGAGCGAATATCACAACCCCCAATTAGCATATTGCCAATCCTTGGCAATTATTGCGAAATAAGTGAGCGAAAGAGGGCTAGGCATAACATGCTAGAAAACTTATTTGCATTATTCAGAAAAAACTCCATTTTGTCAGATTATTTTAAGGATGCAAGAAATCATTCACAAATTAGAACTAATCAGCAAAATGCAACACTTCTACAAATGGACCTTCAAACAAAAGATTACTTAGACTCAGTGTGTGTGTGTATTCAACATCATCCTTATCTGGCAGTAGAGATATCTGGATCTCCTTAGAGACTCTATGCCTCGACCTCAATCCTCACTTGTATACCACTCAGAAGTGAATCACTCAGAAATGGTTTTATACTTTTCTCTCAAACTATATGTAAGGAGATGAATATAAAAATTGGCAAAAGTCTCACATATATAGTTCTTGAATGGAGGGTATAAGAAGATTTAAGAAGATCTCATAATTGGAATCTCATATCACTTAAGAACGTCAGATCAAACTCTATAATTTCTCTTTTCTCCATTCTCCACACTTGATGATGGTACAAATCTAGAATCAAATAGGACTTGTATAGGTTGTATTAAGGCTTAGGATAGGTTCAGAAAAGAAGGATATTCTGGTATTCAAAAATTCTAAGAGGGTATCTCACTATTCTTTGCAACTTTTCCTAGGGGTAATATTTCCTTGACTTTTCTTCTTTTCTTTTTTCAATTTTTGTCTTTTTGGCTATTCATCAACCTTTTTCAAATTCTTTTTCCTTTCATTCTTTCTTTCTGATCATGTTTCTTTTCAGCACAAACTATTTGTTTTCTTTTATTTTCTTGGTGTAATCATACCAAATACTCTTTGATCCCTCTCAGAAGTAGGTTATCGTATTGAACTCTTTTTGAGATTAGGTTTTTGGTTGATAGGTTAACAAAAAAGGGTTTTCATCAAAAGGCTCAAAAACAATTTCTAACGGTAGAGATATTAGGGAAGCTAAAAAGTCTGATTGGTTAAAAAGATGGCCTATATCATTTTTCAAGGGTTTGTACTTTCATCTTCGATGTCTTGAATGGATATAGAGAAGATTCTATCTGTAATAATCCAAATTTGATGTCGTTCTGAGTTCCATGACCAAAGCAAGGGTTAATGAGATCACTCAATGGAAATATTTGGGAAGTAGAAGAATTGTGAGTCATCTTGTGACTCAGAATAATTTTATAACCCTTAGAAATAATGAAAAGCTCAAAAGCTCACTGGGTTAGGTCTCCACAATTGTTCTTCTTGGATCACTGGATAATCTAAACTTTGGATAATTCTAACGTTGATATGTGAACATTTTTACTGAATCTGAGTTTTCAAAGATTTTTCAATCCACTGTAGTAATGTTTGCTTTCAAACTGAATGAAGAGCTAATAAGTGATTTTTCAAAACAGACATCCTTTTCAATAAATAGACTTTTCGAAAAGTTTGTACTCATCATTGTAAAGGATTTGAAAAGCATTTCGAAAGTACTCAGAAAACTTTGTAAAACACAGGTTATCACCCCAAAAATACATCTTTTTCTCATTTTTCTCAATTTTTTTTAATGAAGACATGAGTTTTGATAAATCCCCACCCCCAACTGAAATACAACACCGTCCTCGGTGCTTTGACCGGGACAAAAATGTATGAAAACTCTGAATGTGATGCATGTTAGAGGAAGAGTTATACCAGTATGGCTGAGATTTGGTGATACCTGATGGTAGTGAGAGAAATTATACCTGCATAGCCATAATAATATGAAATATAAGAATTATGCATGAGACTCAATGACTTCTAGGAATACCGGAATTGCCTTTTCGAAAGCGCTAAGTTTTATGTCTTCAGCCAGACATGACGGGGGTATATCAAGTACCCCAAACTAGTTTAAAACTCATGGAGACTGAGTGAATCTACAGTCTTCTAAGGTAGAACAGAAACTGTTATCCTATCCCTTGTCTAGGTATACCTATATAGAACAGGTCTTTCTCAGTGTAAACTAAGAGAATGATAGTAAGTGCTCTTTGCAGACCCACAAAAATATGTAGTTCAGTTGGGAGGGATCGAAGCTTCTCAGTAAAGACTGAGATGAGAGCAGTAGTGGGTTCTCTGGCCATGGTTAGTAGAGCCACAAACTCATTGAGTTTAGCGGGAATGTATCTGAATGGAGCAGACTCCTGCAAATCAGTAATAGCATAATTGTCTGACTCCGAGATGAAGTCAGGCGCAAAGTGTTCTTCACACTGGGAGAGTTTTTCCTCGGGAGAGTCCTGAATTAGATTTTCTACGGTACAATGTTTATTGACAACATCGACGTATGGTGGCGGGTCAAAACTGTGGACCTTGTCCTCAAGGTTTCCTAATGTGAGAGTGATGTTCCAATCCCTGCACTCAATGTGTTTATCCTCGGTGGGGAACGGTAGGTCCTGGGCAGCTGGAATCCCATTTTCTAGATATTGCTCAATGGTAGGAATATCTGCATCCAGTGCAGATGTAGAATCATTAGAGATAGAGATGGATATGGGTATCTCTGTGCTCGGTGCAGAAGTAGCTGCCTGTAAGGGCACCATAGATGGAAACATGGGTTCATCATGATTGTTGCACAATCCAAGGGTGGTGGGGATGGGTAAGTCTAGGCCAATTGGGATCCTATAGTCAAGACACAGCTCAATGTTATGAATAACTTCTTCAGAGTCCCAGATAGAAATAACAGCGGTAGATGATTCCTCTAAGCTAAGTTCAGAAGTCGGTGCTTTGAAGGACACTGAAGATGGAGACTCTGGCTCATCAATATTGTAGTTCGATCCTTTGTTTGTAGCAACCTCAATTTCCTCTTGTAAAGTCTGGTACTGGGTCCAGCTGTGCGACTCCTCATTATGGACTGTGGCCATGGTATTCCCCTTTAGATAAGCCATAGGTTGGCTAGTGAAGTTGACTTCATCTCTCTCAGATTCTAATTCACCTAGACGGTGTTCCAAGCTCTCCATGGAGTGCTGTTGTTGGATGATGTATTGCGAGAGGAGTTCTTCTAGACTAGGTTTAGTAGCAGACTGTGGCTGTTCAACTAAAGGAAGCTGAGGTGCCAACTCTTGAAGGTAGTCCGACTGAGTATGAAAGTTATAGGATTGAAGTAACTTGGGGACTATCTGTTGACTCTGAAAATCCTGCGGGGTCCACTGTTGACCAAAATATTCAGTTTGTGGATCGGGCTGGTACTGCGACTGCGAGTACTGCCAATCATATTGTCCACAGGGTTGGTGAAACCCAGAATGATACATATCCTATTGTAGTTGCTATTGGGGAAAAGACTGTTGTTCCCTTCCATTGTCCGAATAATATGTGTTATTGTAGGAGGTCTGCAGCGAAGGTTCAAATGTACTAAAATTACAGACCTCTTCCTGGACATGAGGGAAATATCCCACAGATTTGGAGTGATAAACAGGCTTCTGGATTGCAACATCAAGGGCGGAAACTGAGTTTCTCAAATTCTTAAGTAGGGATTTTAGCACTGGATCGCCCTGTGCTTCATATCCCATGGAACTCGGTGAGACTGGAGTGTCATGACGACACTCAGGATTGGTATACCAGTGCTCATAGTTATCTCCTAGATCTTCAAAAAAATTGTGATAGGTCTCGAATAGAGGCCGTTCAGCATCCATCAGAGAGATGTGACTCTCTCAGAGTAGGGAGATAGATTAGGTGGAAGAGAGCGGTGCGGTAGACTGACTCTCAGATCGAATCAGTATCGTGTTGGTTCAAATCCAAATGGGCATATGCTTGAAAAAGCAAGCCCCTAGAGTCGGCAAGAGGTTATGAAATCGAACGACCCTAGATGATGCACACAGAGCAACAGATAATCCTATTTCTAAACAATCAGGATAGTATTATGAATTATCTTATTTAGTGTAGGGATAGTGTAGATTATGACAATGGATTGACCACTGGTTTATCTTCAATTACCCGCCGGATTAACTTTTCACTCTGTAGGTTCTTACCAGGATACACTCTTCAAAGCAAATCCACTAGTACTAACTCAAGTTGACTGCAAGATAATCTGAAGACTAGACAGACGTGCGGCACATCGGCTGACTTAAATACGCCCCAGACTAATCGAATTTGTCAAGTGTGAAGATGAGTTTTCCCAGAAGAGGAGCTAGGGTTGGTTCGTGTTCCTAATCCGACAATAAGCTAATCCGATAGACAATCAAGGAGGCCACTTATGAGCTCGGTATACTTGAGTTGTAGGGACCTATGGGTGTGTTAGATAACAGGGACCTGTACTCATGGACTTAATCAACTTGATCTTTGAAGGGGTCGCTTTATGTGGAGTTTTCCTTGAACACCGATCTAAGTGGGCTCTACTTCTTGATTGATTTTAATTTTTGGCTATGGTTGCACAAAAGCTGGAATGACGAGGTGAGTGATGAAATCCCACCAGTTTCAAGTTAGAGTTGGGTTTGCTCTTTATGTATTTTATTACGGCCAAACCAAGCAATTCCGATAAGTGTTGCAAAAGCAAATAAACAATCGGCACAGTGTTTACACAATGATCACGATCGCACTCAAGGCGAGGTGTAGAAACTTACCTGCCCGTTGGCTACGCACGGGGTTTCCTCCGTGAGATAGGGAGGGGTATCCAAATGGGCTTGGGCCTGACTCCACATCTTTGAGCTTTCTCTCCCTACTCACTTGGTAAACACAAACCGCAATCACGTTAGTCCATAATGGTCTATGGTATGGATTTGGAAGATATACCGCCTTTAGGGTTTCAAGAAACACGCAATGATTTAGGGCAGGTATTGTAAATTAGTTCCAATTAGGGTTTGAAATTCAACTTTAGCTATTCTCAAATTAGGATTCGGAAATATCTACTTCTGAATTACCCGGAGTTGGAAATCTTCCAATTTGAATCAAATAACCAATGGTGATCTAACTAAAAATAGCAGAATTGAAATCTGACCCTAATATTTTTGGTATTTTTTTAATTAGTTAATTATCTAGCAGTTATTCTAAAAGGAGAGAAAATAAAGTCCTAAGTTATTACAACTTTGCACTCGGCCGTCTGAGGCATTAAAATAATAAGTGAATAATGTGAAAAATAAAATGGAAAGTTTTCGATATGGATTGGTTCTTGAAGATTAAGCAGCTTTCCGAATTCCTGTTCGTCTTTTTGCAATCCCGTCAATCGAGCGGCAACGGCGCCATTTGAAATTAAGGTTTTTCCGCGTCGTTGGTTATGAAAACCCTAGATCTCAACAATATTTGTAATTTCTCCGAATTGGTTCACTTAATCTGCAAATAAACAGACTTGCACAGTGGCTCGTGTCGGATATCGTCCGCACTCGGGATTAGTTAGCACAATAAGAAACAAGAATAATAAAAAAATACTCAAAATAAATGGAAGGGTGAGAATGGTGGAGGTTGATTTAAAATATGCTTGAGATTGTTGTTAGAACTATTAGAATAAAAAAAACATAAGAGAAACGAGAATGAAAAACACAATAAATGAAAATAACTTAAATTTGAATTTAAAACTTATTCATTAAACTAAAAACAAATGCTTACAATGCTTGTTCAAATGCTTTACAATAGAAATAACATTAAACCAAATTAATCTAGAAAGTCATTAAAATATAACCCTAGAAAGCATGTAAAGGTAGAGAGGAAAAGAAGAGAGAAAGAAGGTAGAAAGATTAGAGAGATGAATTAGAGAAAAGCTTACCATTGAAGAGGTAGATGGTGCAACTCCAATTGGATTGACCTCAATAAGATTGAGGATTGTAGCCTTTGATTGTGGCGGATGGAATGGGCAGCAAGGAGACGTTGCTGTTTGATATTTTGCACCTCGAGGTGGAGGCATTAATGGTGAGCTCGCCGGAGAAGAAGGGTGAAGAAGAAGAGAAAGAAAGAAGAAAGAGAGGAAGAGATGGGGAGGGAACCAACCCAAGAAGGAGAGATCGTAGATCTCTTATAGACTTTTTTTTTTCTTTTTGCTTGTTGTAAAAATGATGACCGTTGGATCTAGAGAGATCCAACGATTGGGAATGGGTTAGTTAGATGAGAGAGAGAGTGACTAGGATAGAGAGATATGGGGGAGAAAAGAATCGGTCAAGTGAGACCAATTCTCTCTTGTTGTTGCAAATGGGCATGAGCATGGGTAATGGGCATGGGTCATGGGTCATGGGTATGGGCATGGGTCATGGACATGGGTATGGGTCATGGGTATGGGCATGGGTCATGGGCCTATGTCATGGGCCAAGATAGATAGATAAAGAGAGAAATAGGAGAGAGGTGAGAGAAAAATATAAAAATAAAAACATTGGAGGGTCTTGAACCCTGGTCTTCTTTATTCTCTCTCGTCCGCTCCACCAATAAGTCAAACTTATCCTTTGATGTCAATTGGTGTGGCCTTTAACACCTAAGTCCTTCTCTTGGTCTCCAGCTATTCTCTCTCTTAGTCCTTGTTTCGGCTCTACGATCCTCTAGCTTTGCCCGTATATGTCTTCTATCTTTTTATCCTAGCTTGTTGACTCTTTAAGCTTTGATAGAAGTCTTCTATGGTTGATCGTGGGCCCGCCAGTCCTCGAGAATCGCCCATTAGGGTCTCCTACAAGTGAAAAAGCACGTAATGAGATTCAACTAAAACGGCTTGATACTGGACTATCCGAAATGCGTATATTTCATGCAAATAGTCGATTTTCGTCTAAAGAATGCATTCTACGCAATGGAAGAAACTCTTATATAAAAAAGTTGATAAAAAGATAAGTTTTACGTAGGAGAATGCGACATCACTATAAGGATAATGGCTTAAAATAAGCACTTTTGAGCGAATATCAACTGTGGAGGAGTATGAGATGCTGCTCGATTAACTTCAAGGGTGAAGCCGTGAAGCAAATCTGAAAGAGATGGGGGTCGCGGTTTGCAGGTCTGCCACGATCAAGGTGGAGTAATGAAGATGAGCAGCCCGAAGTGGATGGTGTTAGCGGTGGTGTAGTCGATTGGCCTTAGTAGTGGAACCCTGTGAGTTACAGGTTCGTGGACAATGAGGAGGAGGATTCGCTCGCTGGTTCGATTGATGGTAGCAATGGAGAACCAAACGGCTTGGCCGTTGAAGGAAAAGATAGTGTAATGGCTGGCGGTTCGTGGAGAATGCTGGGCGGTGCAGCTGCACCAGTCCACACCATTCCTCCTCTCTCTTTTTCTTCTTCTTTTTTCTTTGTTCTCCTAAGGAGGGAAAGGGGCGGTGGCTGACTGGTGGTGTTAGCAACGTGCAGTCCTTCACGCCTGTGCTGCCGGTGATGAAGGAGGACGATTGGTGGGGAATGAGCACAGGTGGTGGGCAGTGTAGAACCAGGTAGGGCGGTCTGAATTGTAGGTGATTCGATGCTCCCACTGAACCTCTGTTATTTGAAGAGGAGAAGGGGAGGCGATGCACACCAGCTGGCTTTCATGGTTTAAACTGTGAAGGAGGATGATCACCACGATCCCAGCTGAGGAGATTAGATCGTGGACGGCTGTGTGGAGCAGCATGTGCAGCGATTTCTCTTGGGAGAGATCTCGAATGGTGGGCGGCACTGAAATTAAGGTTTTTCCGCGTCGTCGGTTACGAAAACCCTAAAGTTCAACAATATTTGTAATTTCTCCGATTTGGTTCACTTAATCTGCAAAAATACAGATTTGCACAGTGGCTCGTGTCGGGTATCATCCGCACTCAGGGTTAGGGAAATTAAAGAACAATAATAACAGAAATTTGCTAAAAATATGGAAGGGTGAGAAGGATGGATATCGTTATTAAAATCTGATTTGATGTAAAATTTTCAATTAACTAAGATTAAATAATCAAATAACATAATTGAAATAACATTAAAATAAATAATCAAAATCCTTACAAAAATGTGGGAATTAATCCAAACTAAAAACAATCACTAAACTTTGAGAAAGCATGTAAATAAATGGAAGAGATAAGTTTAGTGAGAGAAAGTGGAAAGTAGAGAGAGGAAGTAGGAGGTAGAGAGAGAAAATAATGGAAAGCTGATTCTAGAGAGAGAACCTAGAGAGAGAAAGAAGAGAGGTAGAAAAGATGAAGACTCACCATTACAACTTACCGAGAATGGGATTGGCCCATGGACGTGGTGGTGCGGATGGTGTGGGTCCTATGAAGTGGCAGCAATTGTGGTGGAGATGGAGAAGTGCACGAAGTGATGGAGGAGGGATGGTTTGATGAACCAGCGAAGGTGCACTAGAAAGACTTTGACAGCAACAATGATTAGCAACCTAGTGAAGGTTTCCAGTTCTAGTGCTCCAAGAGACTGCTGATGCAACTTCAAGATGGCAAGGTAAGGAAACAATGGTGCAAGTGGTGAGCAATGGAGGAGTAGCCGTGGCTGCTATGAAGAAGACGATCCAGGTGAGGGCAGCAACGGCTAGGGAAGAGAGAGGAGGTTGCAAATTAGCAACCATTTGGAGATCTGCTGGAATTGTGGAGTATGCAGGCTACCCCGTGATGGCACCTCCACGATCAGCTAGGTAGTGGTGCAATTTGTTGAGGAGGCGGTGTTGCATGTGATGTAACGGGTGAAAGATGGAGGATGGGATTGTTGCAGATGCAACAACTTATAAGGTGGATGAGAAGTCTTGGCTTTCAATGGTGCTGGCCGACCCTGTGGTTGCTAGTGAAGAGGAGTAAGTGGAGTCCGTTGAGGAGCAACGGTCTCGCAGGTGTTAATGGAACACGGAGGAGATTTGCAGATCGTGAAAGAACACCGGAGGTGGTGGTTCAGTAGACAGTGCAGGTGATGCAGAAGGTGATGGCAACATGTAAGTGGGTGCCTGTGGCGGTTGGAGAAGTGCAGCACCATGAATTAAATATGAACGGTGGTGCAACGGGGGTGGTGCTAGTAGCAGAAGATTGGAAGGGAGAAGATGGAAGGAGCGTGGTTGCAGTAGGTAAGAAGGAAGGCTGCAATGGCAATGCAGCAAGGTAAGGCAGTGGGCGGTGCTGCTACAGATGTTAGAGGAGGTGGAGAAGGTTCAGGCGGTCGGAGTTGCAGGTTGCAACTCCGGTGGGAAAGATGGGGAAGATGAAGAAGAAACAAGGAAGAAGGAAAGGAGAAGATGGAAGAAAAAGAAGAAGAAGAAAGGGAGGATGGATTCAAAAGTTGCAGGCTCGCACACCAGCCCGCCAGGAAGACCAACGTTGCTGTGGATAGAGTGCAGATTCCGACGAGCTTCTCGCCGGAATCAATAGTGGCTAGAGTTCAAGCTTGTGGTTCTTGAAGGAATGGCACCAGCAGATCGTGGAGATCGGCCAAGAGGTGCAGCAATGGCAAACCTTGAGGTATTTGCTGCCAAGCAAGTGGAGGAGAAAAGCTTTGCCGGCGTTAATGGTGGAGGCCGCCGGACTTGCTCGCCGGAGAAGAAGGGTGAAGAAAGAAGAAAGAGAGGAAGAGAAAGGTAAGGAGATAGAATTTTAGAGGGGGAGGGAACCAAACTTCTAAGGGAACCCTGGGTTCCTCTTATAGTTTTAGGAGAGAGGAGTAGTGATTAGGAGAGAGAATTGTGGAATTAGTTGGAGAGGTTGAGGGAGAATTGGTCTTGTGAAGACCATTTCTCTCTCAAGCAAAGGTGGTGTGGGCTTCTAATGAATGGGCTTTGGGCCATGAGGTTATTGGGTGATGAATCCATAGGCCTTGGGCTATTAAATGGGTAGGTCCTATGCCATAGAGTTGGGCCATGGAATTTGCCACATGTCGGCCAGTGAGCCACAGGGATAATGGACCGAAGGATTGGGTATGGGTCATGGGCATGGGTATGGGCATGGGCTCAAGGATAAGCATCCCTAATGGGCCAAATGGATATGGGCCTCTTGCGAGGCCATGGGTTAGGGTGCGTTTGGCCGCTAGAGGAGAAAAAATGGTAAATAAGCCCAAAACACCATGGGCTCTAGGACGGGTTACAAGGCCGTGGGCTTCCAATTTGCTTGTGGGCCACTTGGCCATGGGGGCTGGTAGATGATGAAACTATGATAATTGGATGAGATGAGGTGGCAGTTTGACTCGGTCCACAATTGGCAGACCGTAGGATCTGGAAAGAGCCAACGGTCAGATGAATGATCTAATGGTCGAATTGAAGATCTAACGGTAGAAGAACTATGAGAGATGGAATAAAGCTAAAGGAGAGAAGATCTAAGGTTAGATGATGGAGATCAGAGGGTTAGGATGATCGATCTAAGGATCGGATGGTGAGATATAAGCAATTCGATCATGGAGAGGGGGATCGGATGGTAGATCTGGGGATCTAATGGTACGATGAGACGATTTGCGGGTTAGATATTAGAGTCCAAAGAGATGGAGAGAGAATTAGGAGAGATGAGAGAGAAAATAATACAAAATAATGGCAAAAGAGCTGGCGGAGGGTCATGAACCCTGATCTTCAATGTAATCTTCCGTCGGCTTTACCAATTACGTAAGCCGTCATTTTATGTCAGTTGGTGCGGCTTTGAATCACTTTAGCTCGTCTCTTGGTCTTCAGCTTTTCCTCTCTCTTGGTTCTTTATCTGGTTCTACGATCCTCTGACTTGACCCGTATTTGGCCGGTATCTTCTTGTCATAGCTTGTTGACTCCTTAAGCTTTGATATTAGACTTCTATGGTTGATCATGGGCCCGCAAGTCTCGAAAATCTCCCGATCAGGTTTCCTGCGAGAGAAAAGCACGTAATGAGACTTAATCAAAACGGCTTTATATCTAGACTATCCGAAATGCGTATATTTCATGCAAATAGTCAATTTTCGTTTAAAGATTGCGCTCTACGCATTGGAAGAAACTCTTACGTGAAAAAGTCGACAAAAAGACAAGTTTTACGTAGGAGAATGCGACATCGCTATAAGGATAATGGCTTAAAATAAGCACTTTTGAGCGAATATCACAACCCCAACTAGCATATTGACAATCCTTGGCAATTATTGCGAAATAAGTGAGCTAAAAAGGGCTTGGCAGAACATGCTAGAAAACTTATTTGCATTACTCAGAAAAAATTTCGTTTTGTCCCATTATTTGAAGGATGTAAGAAATCATTCACAAATTAGAACTAATCAGCAAAATACAACACTTCTACAAATGGACCTTCAAACAAAAGATTACTCAGACTCAGTGTGTGTGTGTGTTCAACATCATCCTTATCTGGTAGCAGAGATATTTGGATCTCCTTAGAGACTCTATGCCTCGACCTCAATCCTCACTTGTATACCACTCAGAAGTGAATCACTCAGAAATGGTTTTATACTTTTCTCTCAAACTATATGTGAGGAGATGAATATAAAAACTGACAAATGTCTCACATATATAGTTCTTGAATGGAGGATATAAGAAGATTTAAGATCTCATGATTGGAATGTCATATCACTTAAGAACGTCGGATCAAACTCTATAATTTTTCTTTTCTCCACACTTGATGATGGTACAAATCTAGAATCAAATAGGACTTATATAGGTTATATTAAGGCTTAGGATAGGTTCAGAAAAGAAGGATATTCTGGTATTCAAAAATTCTGAGAGGGTATCTCACTATTCTTTATAATTTTTCCCAGGGGTAATATTTTCTTGATTTTTCTTCTTTCCTTTTTCTAATTTTTTGTCTTTTTGGATATTCTTCAACCTTTTTCAAATTCTTTTTTTTTTTTTTCTTTTTGATCATGTTTCTTTTCAGCACAAACCATTTGTTTTCTTTTCTTTTCTTAGTGTAATCATACCAAATACTCTTTGATCCCTCTCAGAAGTAGGTTATCGTATTGAACTCTTTTTGGGATTGGGTTTTTGGTTGATGGGTTTAACAAGAAAAGGTTTTCATCAAAATGCTCAAAAATAGTTTCTAATGGTATAGATGTTAGGGAAGCTAAAAAGTCTGATTGGTTAGAAAGATGGCCTATATCATTTTCTAGGATTTGTTCTTTCATCTTCGATGTCTCGAATGGATATAGAGAAGGTTCTTTATGTAATAATCCAAATTTGATGTCGTTCTAAGTTCCATGACCAAAGCAAGGGTTAATGAGATCACTCAATGGAAATATTTGGGAAGTAGAAGAATTGTGAGTCATCTTGTGACTCAGAATAATTTTATTACCCTCAGAAGTAATGAAAAGCTCAAAAGCTCACTGAGTTAGGTCTCCACAATTGTTCTTCTTGGATCTCTGGATAATCTAAACTTCGAATAATTCTGACGTTGATATGTGAACATTTTTGCTGAATCTGAGTTTTCAAAGATTTTTCAATCCACTGTAGTAATGTTTGCTTTCAAACTGAATGAAGAGCTAATAAGTGATTTTTCAAAACAGACATCCTTTTCAATAAATAGACTTTCTAAAAATTTTGTACTCATCATTGTAAAGGATTTGAAAAGCATTTTGAAAGTACTCAGAAAACTTTGTAAAACACAGGTTATCACCCCAAAATACATCTTTTTCTCATTTTTCTCAAATTTTTTTTTTTTTGTTTTTTTTTTATGAAGACATGAGTTTTGATAAATCCCCACCCCAACTGAAATACAACACCGTCCTCAATGCTCAGACCGGGACAAAAATGTATGAAAACTCTGAATGTGATGCATGTTAGAGGAAGAGTTATACCAGTATGGCTGATATTTGGTGATACCTGTTGGTAGTGAGAGGAATTGTACCTGTATAGCCATAATAATATATGAAATATAAAAATTATGCATGTAACTCAATGACTTCTAGGAATACCGGAATTGCCTTTCCGAAAGCGCTAAGTTTTATGTCTTCAGCCAGACACAACGGGGGTGAAATTCACCCCCAACTAAGTTGGAGCTCAGAGAGACTGACAGAAACATCAGTCTTCATATATTGGATCAATAAGATCTATCTCGAAGGTTTGAATAGATGACACGTCTAATTCTTGAAAAGGTTTGAGACGTTGTCCATTGACCTGGAAGGTTGAATTATCCTTCGGATCCTCAACAGTTATAGCCCCATAGGGCTTGACTTCAGTAACAACGAATGGGCCTGACCATCGGGATTTCAATTTTTCAGGGAAGATGTGAAGTCTAGAATTGTAAAGTAAGACCTTCTGTCCCTGGTGGAAATCTTTCCTAAGAATTCTCTTGTCATGTATCCATTTCATTTTATCTTTATACTTTTTTGACAAGGCATATGAGTCATTTCTCAGTTCATCCAATTCATTGAGTTGTAAATTCTTTTCCTCTCCTGCTGCGTCTAAGTCAAAATTGAGTTTTTTGATCGCCCATAGGGCGCGATGCTCAATCTCAACAGGGAGATGACAAGGTTTACCATAAACCAACTGGTATGGAGACATATTCAAGGGAGTTTTATAAGCTGTTCGGTAAGCCCATAGAGCATCTGAGAGGCGTGTAGACCAGTCTTTACGAGTTGTATTGACTGTCTTCTCTAGTATCTGCTTGATTTGCCGATTGGAGACCTCGACCTGACCGCTGGTCTGCGGATGGTAAGCAAGGGCAACCTTATGAGTTACACCGTACTTTTTCATTAACTTTTCAAAAACTCTATTGCAGAAATGGCTACCCCATCACTTATAATGGCTTTGGGGGCTCCAAATCTTGTGAAGATGTACTCCCTCAAAAATCTCACCACAACTTGATGGTCATTGGTTCTTGTAGGAATTGCCTCAATCCACTTAGAGACATAGTCCACAGCTAGGAGGATGAATTGGAAACCATTGGATGTAGGAAAGGGCCCTATGAAATCAATACCCCACATATCGAATATCTCATCGACTTGAATAGGGTTCAAGGGCATCATATTTCTCTGAGAAATTCTGCCAAGGTTTTGACAATTAGGGTAGGCCTTACAGTAGATATGTGTTTCTCGAAACAGAGAAGGCCAGTAGAATCCACATTGTAGGATTTTCTCAGCCGTCTTTTTGGAACTAAAGTGACCACCACATGGTTGGTCATGACAAGAGGACAAGATGTTTAATTGCTGAGATTCAGGGACATAGAGACGAATAATTTGGTCAGGACAGTATTTATATAAATAAGGCTCGTCCAAAGAGTAATACTTAACTCTTGCCAGGAATTGATTTTTGTCCTGTTTTGACCAATGAGATGGTATTTCTTCCGTCACTAGGTAATTGACAATGTCAGCATACCATGGGGTGACGGAGATAGCGAACAGTTGTTCGTCAGGAAAAGTTTAGAGAATGGGCTGAGATTCAAAATTAGACTCTAAAGTTAGCCTTGACCAGTGATCAGCCACAACATTCTCAGTTCCTTTCTTGTCCCTGATCTCTAGATCGAATTCCTGTAATAGAAGGATCCATCTTATCAATCTCGGCTTCATCTCCTTTTTGGACATTAGATATCTCAGAGCTGCATGATCCGTATAAACTATGACTTTAGTAGCCAATAAGTATGGTCTGAATTTATCCAGAGCAAAAACAACGGCCAGAAGCTCTTTTTCAGTAGTGGAGTAGTTTAACTGAGACGAGTTTAAAGTCTTACTCGCATAGTATATCACATGTGGCATTTTGTTGACTCTTTGGCCCAAAACTGCTCCAAGAGCATAGTCGGATGCGTCACACATCACTTCAAAAGGTATGGTCCAATCAGGAGGGCGGATGATGGGCGCAGAAGTAAGCTCAGATTTAAGACGCTCAAATGCTTTTGCACAGTCAGCATTGAAGTCAAAAGGGCTATCCTTAGCCAGAAGACTACATAGGGGTCGAGCTATCTGAGAGAAATCCTTAATGAATCTCCTGTAGAATCCTCCATGTCCAAGAAAAGATCGAATATCACGCACAGATTTAGGAATTGGTAGGGTCGAGATAATATCAATCTTAGCTTTGTCGACCTCAAAACCTGAAACTAAGATTTTCCCGCGTCGTTGGTTACGGAAACCCTAGAATCAACAAGATTTGTAATTTTTATCCGATTATCCTGCAAAGTTGACAGATTTGTATAGGGATTCATGTCGGATGTCGATCCGCACTCGGGATTAGTCAGATTAGCGTGAATAAGAACAAAAACTGACGGACCATCACAAAAAATAATAGATAAAAATAAACTTCATCATTAAGTAATCAAAATGTCTATTACAATGCTTGAATCGAACATAAAATAAAATAAGATAAACTAAAAAGCAATTTTAAAGAAGAAAATTCTAAAGAGAGTTAGAGAGAGAAAATGAAGTAGAGAGAGAAAGTGAGAAAGAGGTCTCTAGAAAGAGAGACTACTCTCTAGAGAGAGAAAAAGAGATATAGAGAAAAAGAGAGGATTTAGCGAAAGAAAAGGGAGAGAGATCAAACCTTGGATGAAAGTGCCACAAGGGTGATGCGACAATCTACCCAGAGTGAAGGTGATGTACGCGGCCCGGTTGTGAGCAAGGAGATATGTAGGCCAAGACCGTAGGGATGGAGTGCGGGTGCACGCTGTTGTAAGTCAATCCTTGGACTAACCCGAGATGTTGCTGTAACGTACAGCAAGGTGAGGAAATTGTGATGCAGCCTTAGCTACACGGTGGTATTGGGCTAGAGAGAAGGGTGCTGCCCTGTGTGAGCCACGTGGAAGAGAGGAATATGACCTGCTGTTGTCTACTTTTGCATGCGTGTTTTGATCAGCCTGAGAAGAAACTTGTTGGAGTCGCTGGTCTCGTCCAAGGATTGCAAATTGGGGATGAAAATCAGGGAGGAGTGGAGACGCACTGTCTCGTGGTGGCTCGCTTGAGTTGGTGGGCGCACTAGCAGGAGATGCAGGTTGGAGAAGACAAGGTAATGGTGGTTGGCGGCAAGAGGAGGGGTTGCTGTCCGAGAAAGGAAGAAATGACCGTTGCTGGTCCAAGGAGCAGGTTTAGGGAGATCAAGAAGCAACACCAGGGAGAGAACGTGTTGACGTTCCTGCTGGTTTGGCCAGCAAGGATATGTGGTGGAACGATTGGTGAAGCAAAGAGGAAGGGAGGTATTGCTGGTAGGTGTAGTGAAGATTCCGGCGAGCTTCTCGCCGGAATCAATAGCAAGAGGTGGTGAAACAGGTGCAAGCCGTGAAAGAGAAGACAGTTGCAGGTATTCCACCAAAAAAAATGAAGATAACGGTCTGCAACTGGGTGCTGCTATAGGAGAAGGCGGAGATGGAGTTCATCGATGAAGAAGGAAACGCCTCAGGCAGTGTTCCAATTCACGATGGAGAAAGAGGAAGGAGTTGCAGGTCTGCAACTCCGGTAACCAATTGAAGAAGAAGAAGGAGAATAAGGAGGGAAAGAGGAGAGTATGTGGGGTGGAACGGTGATGAAAGGGTGTTGTGCAGTGGTCTTGCGACTCCAAGGAGTGCCTGAGATGGCAGCAAGTTGCACCAGCCGGAGTTGTAGGTTGCAACTCCGGTAAAGAAGAAGAAGAAGAAGAAGAAGAAGAAGAAGAAGAAGAAGAAGAAGCGAAAGAGGAGAAAGAATGTAGGGGGGTTTTTGGGGGAAGATTGAAAGAGATTGGAGGGGGATTAGGGTTCAAACGAACCCTTCTCCCTCCTCTTATAAAGCTCCCTATTTCCTTTAATGGAAATAGGGTATTTTTGAAATAAATATATATATATATATATATATATTTTTTTTTTTTTAAGTAAAAGTCTACTTTTCCTTGGGGAATGTTCCCATTTAGTGGACCCCCCATTTTTTAAAATTTAATTAAAATTCTTTGGAAATTCACGGGGTCCAATAACTGGTCGGACAGCGGGTCGATGATGATGGGCCCGGCTACAGGCCCACATGGATTGATGATGTCCATCGTCTCATAAGATGATGTGACAGACAGTCTGATGGCGATCGGATGGATGGTGACTTGATTGGGACCCAGATTGGTAGATCAACGGATCTAGAGAGATCTAACGGTCCATTTGAAGATCCAATGGTCCGATGGAAGATCCAACGGTTAGAAAGCTAAGGGAGATGAGATAGAGCCGAAGGGTAGGAGTTCTAGGGTTAGGTCAGTAGATTCGAGGATCGAGAGATGAAGAGAGAGAGAGAATAAGGAGAGATGAGAGAGAAAGTATCAAAAAAATGGAGAAAAGTATTGGCAGAGGGTCTGGAACCCTGGTCTTCACTGTGACCATCCTCATGCTTCTCCAGTAGAGTAGACTATCATTCCTTGCTAACTCATGTGGCTTTAAACGCTTTGGTCCATCTCTTGGTCATTGGCTTTCCTGTTCTTTTCGTTCTTTGGGCCGGCTTTTTGGTCCTCCTATTCAGCCCATAGTTGGCCCATATCTTTTAGTCATAGCATGTGGGCTCTTTAAGCTTTGATAATGGGCTTTCCTGATTGATGTGGGCTCGCAAGTCTCGAGAATTGTCCCATCGGGCTTTCCTGCGATAGAAGAAGCGCGTAATGAGACTTAATCAGAACGGCTTAATATCTAGACTTCTAAAAATATGTTTAATGCATGCAAATATACCATTTCGTCCAGAAAAGTGTGTTCTACGCAATGAGATAGACTCTTACGTAGAAAAGTAGATAATTAGAGCAGTTTTACGTAGGAGAATGCGATAATGCTAAAAGGATAATTGCTTAAAATAAGCACTTTTGAGTGAATATCACAACCCCCAACCAGCATATTGCCAATCCTTGGCAATTAGTGCGAAATAAATGAGCTTAAAAGGGCTCTGCACATGCTGCACACTTTTTCATATTAGCTCAGGAAAAACACCGTTCGTCAACTCATTGAATGGATGCAAAAACAGTTACATTGCTAGCGAAGAGTTGGAAAGTTTTGGCAAGACTACAGACTCATAATCATGACCCAGAATAGTCAGACTCTGCGTGTGTGTGTGCTCAACATTCTCATCATCCGACAGTAAAGATTTCCAGATCACCTCTAAGTTTTTATGCCTCGACCTCAAATCTCACATGTTTAGCACTTAGAATAGAATCACACAAGAAGGGTTTTCTTCTTTTCTCTCAATTTATATGTGAGGAGATGTGTTGATATATAAAAGCAAAGATCTCACATATGTATTATTTAAAGAAAAGACATCTTTAACAGAAGAAGATCTCATGATTGGAATACCATTTCACTCGGGAACGTCAGATCAAACTCTATAGCTTCTCTTTTTCCAATCTCCACATTTTATGATCGTGCTATCCTAGAATCATGTAGGACTTTTCTGGGTTGTAATGAGGCTTAGGTCAGGTGTAGAGAGATAAAGGGATACAGGATTTCAAAGATCTTGAGAGGATATTGTCATTTTCTTGCATTTTTCCTGCGGTGTAACACCATTATCGGGTTCTTTTTCCTTTTTTCGTATTTTTCTCTTTTTCTTGATATTTTTGAGACTGCTCAATTTCTTTTCAGCTCTTTTTCATACTTTCTTTCCATATTTTGTTTTCAACTTGAACCACTTTCTTTTCCTTTTGATTCTTCTTCTTTACTTTTCTTTTCACGGTACACCCATATCAGTTATTCTTTTGTCCATCTCAAAATAAGGGTAGCCAGTCATGCTTCGTAGCTATACTAGATTTTAGGTTGATGGGTTTACAAAGAAAATGCTTTTGTAGAACGACTCAAGGGGTTTCTAGTGAAGTATAATTCAGGTGAGTAAAAAGGCTGAATGGTTCAGAAAAATGGCCTAAATCATTTTCTAGGGTTTGCACTATCATGTATACTGTCTTGACTGGATACAGAGAAGGTTCTGTCGTAGTAATCCAATGTTGATGTCGTTCCGAGTTTTATGATCGAAGCAAAGAATAATGAGATCTCTCAACGAATATTGCGGGCATGAATAATAGTGAGTCATCCATTGACTCAGGATTATTGTATAACTCTCTGAAATGATTAAAGGCTCGAAAGCTCACTGGGTTAGGTCTCCACAATTATTCTCACAGGATCTCTAGAGTTTCAAAACTTAGGATGACTCTGACGTTGATAGTGTACAATTGTGCCAAATCTGAGTTTTTCTGAGTTTTCAAACCTACTGTAGTCACGCCTGACTTGACTCAACGCTAACTTTAAACAAAAATTAACATCCTCAATATTGACTTAACGGAGGTTTTCAGCTCATCAAAGTCAGGGTATTTGACACATTTTTGAAATTCTAGAAAACTTTTGGAGAACATCGGAAATCACCCCAAAAACAAGAAGTTTTTATTTATTTATTTATTTATCAAAATGAAGACATGAGTTTTGGTAAATACCCCTAAACACATTTTTAGAAGTCTAGATATTAAGCCGTTCTGATTAAGTCTCATTACGCGCTTCTTCTATCGCAGGAAAGCCCGATGGGACAATTCTCCAGACTTACGAGCCCACATCAATCAGGAAAGCCCATTATCAAAGCTTAAAGAGCCCACATGCTATGACTAAAAGATATGGGCCAACTATGGGCTGAATAGGAGGACCAAAAAGCCGGCCCAAAGAACGAAAAGAACAGGAAAGCCAATGACCAAGAGACGGACCAAAGCGTTTAAAGCCACATGAGTCAGCAAGGAATGATAGTCTACTCTACTGGAGAAGCGTGAGGATGGTCACAGTGAAGACCAGGGTTCCAGACCCTCTGCCAATACTTTTCTCCATTTTTTTGATACTTTCTCTCTCATCTCTCCTTATTCTCTCTCTCTCTTCATCTCTCGATCCTCGAATCTACTGACCTAACCCCAGAACTCCTACCCTTCGGCTCTATCTCATCTCCCTTAGCTTTCTGACCATTGGATCTTCCATCGGACCATTGGATCTTCAAACGGACCGTTAGATCTCTCTAGATCCGTTGATCTACCAATCTGGGTCCCAATCAAGTCACCATCCATCCGATCGCCATCAGACTGTCTGTCACATCATCTTGTGAGACGATGGACATCATCAATCCATGTGGGCCAGTAGCCGGGCCCATCATCATCGACCCGCTGTCCGACCAGTTAGTGGACCCCGTGAATTTCCAAAGAATTTTAATTAAATTTTAAAAAATGGGGGGTCCACTAAATGGGGACATTCCCCAAGGAAAAGTAGACTTTTACTTAAAAATATATATATATATATATATATATATATATATATTTTTTTTTTTTAATTTCAAAAATACCCTATTTCCATTAAAGGAAATAGGGAGCTTTATAAGAGGAGGGAGAAGGGTTCGTTTGAACCCTAATCCCCCTCCAATCTCTTTCAATCTTCCCCCAAAAACCCCCCTATGTTCTTTCTCCTCTTTCGCTTCTTCTTCTTCTTCTTCTTTTTCTTTTTCTTCTTCTTCTTCTTTACCGGAGTTGCAACCTGCAACTCCGGCTGGTGCAACTTGCTGCCATCTCAGGCGCTCCTTGGAGTCGCAAGACCGCTGCACAACACCCTTTCATCACCGTTCCACCCCACGTCCTCTCCTCTTTCCCTCCTTATTCTCCTTCTTCTTCTTCAATTGGTTACCGGAGTTGCAGACCTGCAACTCCTTCATCTTTCTCCATCGTGGATTGGAACACTGCCTGAGGCGTTTCCTTCTTCATCGATGAACTCCATCTCCGCCTTCTCCTATAGTAGCACCCAGTTGCAGACCGTTATCTTCATTTTTTTCGGTCGAATACCTGCAACTGTCTTCTCTTTCACAACTTGCACCTGTTTCACCGCCTCTTGCTATTGATTCCGGCGAGAAGCTTGCCGGAATCTTCACTACAACTACCAGCAATACCTCCCTTCCTCTTTGCTTCACCCATCGTTCCACCACATATCCTTGTTGGCCAAACCAGCAGGAACGTCAACACGTTCTCTCCCTGGTGTTGCTTCTTGATCTCCCTAAACCTACTCCTTGGACCAGCAACGGTCATTTCTTCCTTTCTCGGACAACAACCCCTCCTCTTGCCGCCAGCCACCATTACCTTGTCTTCTCCAACCTGCATCTCCTGCTAGTGCGCCCACCAACTCAAGCGAGCCACCACGAGACAGTGCGTCTCCACTCCTCCCTGATTTTCATCCCCAATTTGCAATCCTTGGACGAGACCAGCGACTCCAGCAAGTTTCTTCTCAGGCTGATCAAAACACGCATGCAAAAGTAGACAACAGCAGGTCAAATTCCTCTCTTCCCCATGGCTCACACAGGGCAGCACCCTTCTCTCTAGCCCAATACCACCGTGTAGCTAAGGCTGCATCACAATTTCCTCACCTTGCTGTACGTCACAGCAACATCTCGGGTTAGTCCAAGGATTGACTTACAACAGCGTGCACCCGCACTCCATCCCTACGGTCTTGGCCTACATATCTCCTTGCTCACAACCGGGCTACGTACATCACCTTCACTCTAGGTAGATTGTCGCATCACCCTTACGGCACTTTCATCCAAGGTTTGATCTCTCTCCCTTTTCTTTCGCTAAATCCTCTCTTTTTCTCTATATCTCTTTTTCTCTCTCTAGAGAGTAGTCTCTCTTTCTAGAGACCTCTTTCTCACTTTCTCTCTCTACTTCATTTTCTCTCTCTAACTCTCTTTCGAATTTTCTTCTTTAAAACTGCTTTTTAGTTTATCTTATTTTATTTATGTTCGATTCAAGCATTGTAATAGACATTTTGATTACTTAATGATGAAGTTTATTTTTATCTATTATTTCTTGTGATGGTCCATCAGTTTTTGTTCTTATTCACGCTAATCCGACTAATCCCGAGTGCGGATCGACATCCGACACGAATCCCTATACAAATCTGTCAATTTTGCAGGATAATCGGATAAAAATTACAAATCTTGTTGATTCTAGGGTTTCCGTAACCAACGACGCATGAAAATCTTAGTTTCAAATGGCGCCGCTGCCGCTCGGGTGTTTGGGAGTGCAAAAAGGACGTAAAGACGGAATTGGAAAGTTGCTGAAGCGAAAAGCTGCTCAATTTGGACAGCCTGACCTTTTCGGGAAACTTTCTATTTTTGGTTTTTAGTGATTTTTAGCAGTTTTTAAATTACTATTTTTAATGCCTCGGAAGGCCGAGTGCAATTTGTAATAATTTAGGAATTTTATTACTTTCCATATAACTGCTAGATCTTGTTCTAGGGTTTTTTAGAAACCCTAGATTAAGTGGAAAATACCAAAAAAAATAATAAAATCAAAATTCAAAAAAATTAGGGTTTTATATTCTGCAGATTTTTAGAAATCACCAATCGAGGATTTGCGATTTTTGGAAAGATTCCAAAATCTTGAAACTCTACTTAATTATGGTTTCCCCTCTTAGAAGTTTCCTCTTTAGAAGAATTTCTATCTTTAGAAATCCTCCGAATTTGGAAAAGTTTGCAAAAAAGAAACACCCCAAATCTAGCAGAATTTTAATTTTGGGAAATTTCCCAAAATTATAAGGGATCTCGCAATCAAATCTTTCTTGGAAGATCTCCACAGTTCGGGAAACTTTCCAATCTAGGTATTTTCCAATCTGGGAATTCCTAAATTTTAACCCATCTCGAATTTGGAAATTAATTCAAAAACTTGCCTAAATCCAGTGCTTGTTCAGTGAACCCTAAAAAGGCAAGGATCTTCCAAATAGAATCCCAAATACCTAGACCGTGCGATCTAACTGTTTCTGCAGGAACACGATCCAGTGTGGGTAGGGAGCGAAAGCTCAAAGAGGTGGAGTCGGGCCCATGCCCATTAGGATACCCCTCTCTAACGCACGGAGGTGACCCCGTGGCGTGGCCCACGGGAGGTAAGTCTCTATCCTCGCCTTGAGTGCGATACAGAGCATATTGGGTGCATCATTGCCGCTTGTCTATTTATTTTCTAGCAATAACTTATTCGACTTGTGTGGCGTGGCCGTTAATCAATCAACTCTAAGAGAGCAGACCCAGCTCCAAATTGAAACTGGTGGGATTTCATCACCCACCTCATCATTCCAACTGATTTGATCCCAAGGCTCCATTTAATTAAAAATAATCAAGAATTATAGCCAATTAGCCCGGTGTTCGAGGAAAAATCCACTCAAAACGAACCCGCTTAACATCCAATCGAAATAAGACCACGAGCGTGGGTCCCTGTTGTCTAACACACCCATAAGTCCCTGCTACTCAAATACACTGAGCTCGACGTGGCATCTTGGACTATTCGACGGTTAGTTGCGTGTGGACTAGGAACACGCATTAACCCTAGCTTAACCCGATGGAACACTCTTCTTATCCACTTGACCAATCCAGTTAGTCTGGGACGTACTTAAGTCAGCCATTGTGCCGCACGTCTGTCTAGGCTTCGGATTTCCTTGTTGTTAACTAGAGTTAGTACTAAAGGATTCGCTCTGAAGAGTGTAGCCTGGTGAGAACCTTTGAGTGCAAAACAGTTAGTCCGGCGGTTAAAAGATAAACCAGTGGTCCGCCCACTGTCATAATCTACTCTAGCCCCAAAACTAATAAAGATAATTCCTAAAACATATCCTGATTGCTTCGAATAGGATTATCTGTGCTTGGTGTGCATCATTTAGGATAGTATTCCTCTCTGGCAACTTTTTGCCAAGAATAGAGCTTCCCTCCTCAGCGTATGCCCGTTTGGACTCGTCCGAACAAGCGCTTGATTCGATCTGAGAATCACGTACCTACAGTGGATCCTCTACTGAATTCTTCCCCATCTCTTTCACCACCTGCCTCCCCCAGTACTACTACCTTTGTAGTCATGGCAGTCGAACGACCTCTTATCGAGACGTTCGCTCCTATCTCTGCTAATCCGCCTAGCATTATTCTCCCACCTACTACGGCGGTACAATTTGAGATCAGGCCACAGACGATCCAAATGCTGCCAACCTTTCGTGGTCTCCCAAGAGAAGACCCATATTCCCATATTAGGGAATTCCAACATGTCATCCTACTTTTCAAGAATCAGAACCTCGATGATGACAATGTGCGTCTGCGAGTTTTCCCATTCTCGCTCAAAGACCGAGCCTCAGATTGGCTCTACTCCTTACCCGCTGATTCAATCAGCAGTTGGAAAGAGTTGGTGGGCAAATTCATGTCTAAATTCTACCCCATGACTCGGACCAACCAAATGAAGCAACTCATCCAGGACTTTCGACAGAAGTCCGATGAGAAATTTTTCGAAGCGTGGGATAGATTCCAAGACTACCTGACTAAGTGTCCCCACCATAGCATCGACAAGGGCAATCTTGTCCACGTCTTCTACAAGGGACTTACTGATGAGTCCCGGACCATGGTAGAGTCAATGTGCCAAGGAAAATTCCTGCACCAAACTCCGACCGATGCATACAAATTCTTGGGAGAGTTAGGAGAAAACTCTCAACATTGGATGACTGACTCAGAGTTTAGTCGAACCACTTCAGTCCAAAGGACCACCAAGGCACATGACGCTACAGCAGACACTGAGCTTCGATCTGTCATTCAAGAGTTGAGCAAGTCAGTCTCGGCACTGGCTGTGTCTGTACAAAAGCCTACTCAACAATCTACCCCAGTCATGCATGTGGGACACGAGAACCCTATGGAATCCTGCACCCTTTGTCTGCAAACCTCCCATACTACTGAGCATTGTCTTTTGAATGAAAGATGGTCTAATCTTCTTCAGGAAGAAGTTTGTGCTTTTAGCACATACAAACCACCCACTCAGAACTCGTATAGTCAATCTTATCATCCTGACATGAGAAATCACCCTAACTTCTCTTGGAGACCTCAGTCTACTCAACCGCCAGCTCAACCTCCGCGTCAACCTCAGGGCATGTATCCCCCTGGGTTCAATCAACCCACTAAGAAATTCAATCAGGGTCAGTACCAATAAAGTCAGTACCCATCTACTCAGAACCAGCAGTTCCAACAGGGTCAATACTCTAGACAACAGAGCACATTTCAGAATCAGCAAAGAGTTCCCCAGAACTTTCAGAACCAACAGATTGTCCCAACTAATTCTTCCGCTTATAACTATAATGCCCCGATGAGCTCGAGTCGCGAATTGGTGCCTCAGCTCCCATTAGCTGCTCTCCAACAGTCGGTCCCCAAACCCGGTATCGAGGACCTTCTAGCTCAACTCATTACTCAATCTATGCAATGCCTAGAGCAACAGCAACAGCAATCCATGCTTCGTCTAGAGCAACGTCTAGGTAACTTAGAAGCTGAAAAAGCTAAGGGGATCTTTCCTAGTCAACCCATTGCCAACCCTAAAGGAAATGCCAAAGGGGCAGTATATGAGATCGGATCCCAATCTCAAAGCCAGAATGAGAACTGTCAAGGGGAGGTGCAAGCTATAACCACCCTACGATCTGGAAAAACTGTGGACATGGGAGTCCAACCACCGCCGGTGCCATCTCCAGCACCCATCACTTGTACAGAGGAAACTAATACCAATCCTACCTCTGCTTCTTCTACCTCTGCACCAACATCAGATATCCCTGTGCAAAAATCGAAGGCTAAAGACAAATCCATTTGTCGAGTAAAGCCTCCCTTCCCGGACAGACTTGTCCAGGATAAGCGGGATCAGCAATTCTCAGAGATCTTAGACATCTTTAAAGACGTCCAGATCAATATTCCATTCCTTTCTGCTATCAAGCAAATCCCCTCTTATGCCAAATTCCTCAAGGACTTGTGCACAGTTAAGCGGCGTACGCATGTACCCAAAGCTACCTTCTTGGCCGAAAAAGCTACCGTGTTCATTCAACGCAACAGTGTGATCAAACACAAGGATCCAGGTAGCCCAACTGTCCAATGCGAAATTGGAGACAACTTTAGCTGCACTACCTTGCTAGATTTAGGGGCTAGCGTTAACCTCATACCATTCTCGGTATATCAGCAATTAGGACTGAAAGATATGAAGCCTACCAATGTCACCCTGAAATTGGCTGATCAGTCCATCAAGATTCCAAGAGGAATCATTGAAGATGTCCTAGTAAAAGTCGCTGACTTTTATTATCCTGTGGACTTTATCATTCTAGACACCGAGCCGTGTCAGGATAACCGCATTCCGGTCATCTTAGGCCGCCATTTTCTTGCCACCGCGAATGCACACATCGGGTGTCGGGACGGAAACATGTCCATTGCTTTCGGAAACCTCAAAGCTGAGGTCAATATCTTTCGTCTAATGCAACAGGATACCGATCGCGAAGTGACCGATGAAATGTGTGCCGTTGAGAGTCTAATCTCGGACTCCACCGAAGATATTCTTAAGTAGTGTCTAGAACACTTTGGAGCTGACTTTGCGACAGAGTCAGCTATTTCTGATCTCAATGATCTTTTGACCGCTCCACTACTAGAGATCCCCGCTCCACTCATCGAGTTTGAGCCTCTGATAACTATGGCCAGAGAACCTATCCTTCCTTTTACTACTGAAGTCAAACCTCTTCAATCCGTGTCTTCTGTGACACCTACTTTAACTCCATCTGCTCCAACATTGGAGCTCAAGCAACTTCCAACAGATCTTTCCTATGCCTATCTTGGTCCCAAGGAAACCTACCCTGTCATTATTGCTTTTGCTTTGTCTGAGAGTGAACGTAAGAAACTTCTCGAGCTGCTCAACGAGCACAAATCTGCAATAGGTTGGACTATAGATGATATTCGTGGCATAGTAACTGGTCGGACAGCGAATCGATGATGATGGGCCCGGCTACTGGTCCACATGGATTGATGATGTCCATCGTCTCACAAGATGATGTGACAGACAGTCTGATGGCGATCGGATGGATGGTGACTTGATTGGGACCCAGATTGGTAGATCAACGGATCTAGAGAGATCCAATGGTCCGTTTGAAGATCCAATGGTCCGATGGAAGATCCAATGGTCAGAAAGCTAAGGGAGATGAGATAAAGCCGAAGGGTAGGAGTTCTGGGGTTAGGTCAGTAGATTCGAGGATCGAGAGATGAAGAGAGAGAGAGAGAATAAGGAGAGATGAGAGAGAAAGTATCAAAAAAATAGAGAAAAGTATTGGCAGAGGGTCTGGAATCCTGGTCTTCACTATGACCATCCTCACGCTTCTCTAGTAGAGTAGACTATCATTCCTTGCTGAATCATGTGGCTTTAAACGCTTTGGTCCGTCTCTTGGTCATTGGCTCTCCTGTTCTTTTCGTTCTTTGGGCCGACTTTTTGGTCCTCCTATTCAGCCCATAGTTGGCCCATATCTTTTAGTCATAGCATGTGGGCTCTTTAAGCTTTGATAATGGGCTTTCTTGATTGATGTGGGCTCGCAAGTCTCGAGAATTGTCCCATCGGGGTTTCCTGAGATAGAAGAAGCGCGTAATAAGACTTAATCAGAACGGCTTAATATCTAGACTTCTAAAAATATGTTTAATGCATGCAAATATACCATTTCATCCAGAAAAGTGTGTTCTACGCAATGAGATAGACTCTTACGTAGAAAAGTGGATAATTAGAGCAGTTTTACGTAGGAGAATGCGATAATGCTAAAAGGATAATTGCTTAAAATAAGCACTTTTGAGCGAATATCAATACCCTTGTCAGAAATGACATGTCCTAGCACGATTCCTTTCTTTACCATGAAGTGGCATTTTTCCCAATTTAGGACAAGTCGCTTATCCTGACATCTTGCGAGTACCAGACTCAGATGTTGGAGACAGTCATCGAAAGAGGATCCAAAGACGGAGAAGTCATCCATGAAAACTTCTAAGAACCGTTCGACCATGTCCGAAAATATACTCATCATACACCTTTGAAAAGTCGCAGGTGCATTGCAGAGGCCAAAAGGCATGCGACTGTAGGCAAAAGTACCAAAGGGACAGGTGAACGTGGTCTTCTCATGGTCCTTGGGTGCAATGGGAATCTGATTATATCTCGAGTAACCATCTAGGAAGCAATAGTAGGAATGACCTGCAAGACGTTCCAACATTTGATCAATGAATGCGAGAGGGAAATGGTCCTTCCAGGTGTTGGTATTGAGCCGTCTGTAGTCAATACAGACTCTCCATCCTTTCTTTAAGCGCTGGGTGACCATTTCGCCTTGATCATTTTCTACAACAGTGAAATCCGCCTTCTTAGGTACGACATGGATTGGACTCACCCATTTGCTATCAAAGATGGGGTAAATGATACCCGCATCTAGCAATTTTAGAATTTCATCCCGTACTACTTCTTTTAGGACCGGATTTAACCTCCTCTGGTGCTCTCTAGACGTCTTAGAGTCATCTTCAAGATAAATGTGATGTTGACACACAGAAGGGTCTATCCCACGAATGTCATCAATGGTCCATCCTATGGCTGATTTGTGCTTCTTTAGCAACATAATCAGTCTCTCTTTTTGGGACGCAGATAGGGCAGAAGCAATGATGATAGGATAAGTCTCTTCAGGACCAAGATAAACATAAGATAGTTCAGAGGGTAGAGGTTTAAGCTCAAGTTTCTGATCAGTGGAGCTTGATTCTTCCTCCTCTACCGAGATAGAGTTGACAGTAGTAGGATCTCTGATCATGGTTAGTAGAGGCTCGTACTCAACAATAGGAGGAGGAGTAGAAATCAGTGTAACTGACTCTTGGATAGTATTATCCTCAGAAATTGCTGATTCCCATTGGAAGTCAGTATCAAAGTACTCTTGGCACTGTTTCAAGATATCTTCGGTGGAGTCTTGAATTAGACTCTCAACGACACATATTTCATCTGTCACATCGCGATCGGCATCCTGTTGCATAAGTCGGAAGATGTTAACCTCAGCCTTTAGGTTGCCGAAGGCAATTGACATATTCCCGTCCCTACACCCGATGTGTGCATTCGCGGTAGCAAGGAACGGTCGACCTAGAATGACCGGGATCCGATTATCCAAACACGATTATGTGTCGAGGATGATGAAGTCTACAGGGTAGTAAAAGTCAGCTACTTTCACTAGGACATCTTTAATAATTCCCCGTGGAATTTTTATGGACTGGTCGGCCAGCTTCAGAGTGATTTTTGTTGGCTTCATATCCTTGAGGCCTAACTGTTGGTATACCGAAAATGGTATGAGATTGACACTAGCTCCTAAGTCCAACAAAGCTGTGCAACTAAAGTTATCACCAATTTCACACTGCACAGTAGGATTTCCCGGATCCTTATGCTTAATTACACTGTTGCGTTGGATGAATGCTGTAGCTTTTTCTGCCAAAAAGGCATCTTTGGGTACATGCGTACGCCGTTTGACAGTGCATAATTCTTTCAGGAATTTGGCATAGGAAGGGATCTGTTTGATAGCAGATAGGAAGGGGATATTGATTTGGATGTCTTTGAAAACGTCTAAGATCTCTGAAAATTGCTGATCTCTTTTGTCTTGGACAAGCCTGTCCGGGAATGGAGGCTTAATCCAACAAATAGATTTGTCCTTCGCCTGATATCTCTGCACTGGGATTGTAGATTTTGGTGCAGGCTTCACAGTATCAGAGGTAGATTTTGAAATGTGTTCCTCTGTGCTGTGTTTAGGAATAAGAGCGGGAGATGGCTCTGATGGTTCTTTTACTCCCATATCCACAGTCTTTCCAGATCGGAGTGTGGTAACAGCTTGTACCTCTCCTTGATAGTTTGGATTTTGTGACTGGTAACTGACCTCATAAACTGCACCCTTGGCATTCCCTTTAGGATTTGCAATAGGTTGGCTAGGGAAGATGCCTTTGGCTTTCTCAGCTTCTAAATTCCTGAGACGCTGCTCTAGGCGCTGCATGGACTAGGTTTGCTGCACAATAAATTGTGATAGGAGGTCTTCTAGACCTGGTTTAGGAGCAGCTTGAGCAACCAGTTCACGATTTGAGCTCATAGGGGTAGAATAATTGTAAGATTGAGGTGCAGTTTGACTTAACTGCAGATTCTGGGGATTCTGATTAGGTGCCTGTTGGCCAGAGTATTGTCCTTGCTGGAATGATCGATTTTGATTAGACGGGTATTGACTCGTTTGGTTCTGACTCTGTTGGTACTGTCCCTGTTGGTATTGTCCTTGTTGGTATTGCCTGTTGGGTTGATTAAACCCAGGAGGATATGTGCTCTGCACATGTCTTTGCTGTGGAGCAGACTGCTGCCTCCAGGAGAAGTTAGGATGATTTCTCGTATCAGGATGGTATGTTTGGTTATACGAGTTCTGGGTAGGTGGTTTAAAGGTATTAAACGCACAAACTTCTTCTTGGAGTGGAGGGGCACATCCGTCATTTAAAGGATAATTTTCAGTAGAGTGGGAGGGCTGTAAACAGATATTACAGGGTTCCATTAGGTTCTCTTGACCTATATTCATGACTGGGGCAGAATGGTGAACAGGCTTGTGTACAGACACAGCCAGGGCAGAGACTGACTTGGTCAACTCTTGAATGAGGGATTTGAGTTCAGGGTCAACCTTTGCCTCATTTCCCATATTAGTTTTCAGGACCGGAGTATTTCGACTGAACTCATTGTCAATTGTCCAATGCTGGGAATTTTCACTTAATTCTCCCAAAAATTTGTACGCTTCAGTAGGAGTATTATGCATGAATTTTCCTTGGCACATTGACTCAACCATAGTGCGGGACTCATCAGTAAGTCCCTTGTAGAAAATGTGAACCAGACTACCTTTGTCGATACTGTGATGTGGACACTTGGTCAGATGATCCTGAAATCGTTCCCAGGCTTCATAAAATTTCTCATTGGACTTTTGTCGGACGTCTTGTATGAGTTGTTTCATTTGATTTGTACGAGTCATGGGGTAAAATTTGGACATAAATTTTCCTACAAGTTCTTTCCAACTTGTGATAGAATCTGCAGGAAGAGAGTAAAGCCAGTCCGAGGCTCTATCCTTTAGAGAGAAAGGAAAAACTCTCAGTCTAACATTGTCATCATCAAGATTCTGATTTCTAAAGAGCAGGATGACATGTTGAAATTCCCTGATATGGGAATAGGGGTCTTCTCTGGGGAAACCTCTAAAAGTTGGCAGCATTTGAATAGTTTGCGGCCTGATATCGAATTGTACCGCCGCAGTAGGTGGAAGAACAATGCATGATGGCGGGTTGGCCGAGATCGGCGCATACGTCTCGATGAGGGGACGTTCGTCTGCCATGACGATAAAGGTATTTTCTCTGGAAGAGGAGGGAGGAAAGGGGGAGGGGTGATGAATAGTGGAAGACTCCACTGTAAGAGAATGATTCTCAGATCGAATCAATCTACGGTTGGATCTAGTCCAAGCGGGCATGTGATGAAAGAGCAAGCCTCTAGAGTCGGCAAGAGGTGTATGAAACCAAATGAGCCTAGATGATGCACACAGAGCAACAGATATTCTTAACCCAAACAATTAGGATAGTATTATGAATTATCTTGTTAGTGTAGGGATAGTGTAGATTATGACAGTGGGCGGACCACTGGTTTATCTTTAAATAGCCGCTGGACTAACTTTTTCACTCTATAGGTTCTCACCAGGATACACTCTTCAAAGCAAATCCGCTAGTACTAACTCAAGTTGACTGCAAGATAATCCGAAGCCTAGACAGACGTGCGGCACATCGGCTAACTTAAGTACGTCCCAGACTAACCGGATTTGTCAAGCGTGAAGATGAGTTTTCCCAGAAGAGGAGCTAGGGTTGGTTCGTGTTCCTAATCCGACACTAGCTAATCCGACAGACAATCAAGGAGGCCACTTAAGAGCTTGGTATACTTGAGTAGTAGGGACCTATGGGTGTGTTAGATAATAGGGACCCGCACTCATGGACTTAATCGACTTGATATTTGAAGGGGTCGCTTTATGTGGAGTTTTCCTCGAACACCGATCTAAGTGGGCTCTATTCTTGATTGATTTTAATTCTTGGCTGTGGTTTCACAAAAGCTGGAATGACGAGGTGAGTGATGAAATCCTACCAGTTTCAAGTTAGAGCTGGGTTTGCTTTTTAATGTATTTTATTACGGCCAAACCAAGCAGTTCCGATAATTTTTGCGAAAGCAAATAGACAATCGGCACAGTATTTTGCACAATGAGCAAGATCGCACTCAAGGCGAGGTGTAGAAACTTACCTACCCATTGGCTACGCACGGGGTCTCCTCCGTGAGATAGGGAGGGGTATCCAAATGGGCTTGGGCCCGACTTCACCTCTTTGAGCTTTCGCTCCCTACTCACTTGGTAAACGCAATCCGCAATCACGTTAGTCCACAATGGTCTATAGTATGTAATTGGAAGGTATACCGCCTTTGGGGTTTCAAGAAACACACAATGATTTAGGGCAGGTATTGTGAATTAGTTCCAATTAGGGTTTGAAATTCAACTTTAGCTATTCCCGAATTAGGATTCGGAAATATCTACTTTTGAATTACCCTGAGTTGGAAATCTTCCAATTTGAATCAAGTAAGCAATGGTGATCTAACTAGAAATAGCAGAATTGAAATCTGACCCTAATATTTTTGGTATTTTTAATTAGTTAATTATCTAGCAGTTATTCTAAAAGTAGAGAAAATAAAGTCCTAAGTTATTACAACTTTGCACTCGGCCGTCCGAGGCATTAAAATAATAAATAGAAAATGTGAAAAATAAAGTGAAAAGTTTCCGATTTGGATCGGATCTTGAAGTTTAAGCAGCTTTCCGAATTCCTGTTCGTCTTTTTGCAATCCCGTCAACCGAGCGACAACGGCGCCATTTGAAATTAAGGTTTTTCCGCATCGTCGGTTACGGAAACCCTAAAGTTCAACAATATTTGTAATTTCTCCGATTTGGTTCACTTAATCTGCAAAAATACAGATTTGCACAGTGGCTCGTGTCGGGTATCGTCCGCACTCGGGGTTAGGGAAATTAAAGAACAATAATAACAGAAATTTGCTAAAAATATGGAAGGGTGAGAAGGATGGATATCGGTATTAAAATCTGATTTGATGTAGAATTTTCAATTAACTAAGATTAAATAATCAAATAACATAATTGAAATAACATTAAAATAAATAATCAAAATCCTTACAAAAATATGGGAATTAATCCAAACTAAAAACAATCACTAAACTTTGAGAAAGCATGTAAATAAATGGAAGAGATAAGTTTAGTGAGAGAAAGTGGAAATTAGAGAGAGGAAGTAGGAGGTAGAGAGAGAAAATAATGAAAAGGTGATTCTAGAGAGAGAACCTAGAGAGAGAAAGAAGAGAGGTAGAAAAGATGAAGACTCACCATTACAACTTATCGAGAATGGGATTGGCCCATGGACATGGTGGTGCGGATGGTGTGGGTCCTATGAAGTGGCAGCAATTGTGGTGGAGATGGAGAAGTGCACGAAGTAATGGAGGAGGGATGGTTTGATGAACCAGCGAAGGTGCACTAGAAAGACTTTGACAGCAACAATGATTAGCAACCTAGTGAAGGTTTCCAGTTCTAGTGCTCCAAGAGACTGCCGATGCAACTTCAAGATGGCTAGGTAAGGAAACAATGGTGCAAGTAGTGAGCAATGGAGGAGTAGCCGTGGCTGCTATGAAGAAGACGATCCAGGTGAGGGCAGCAACGGCTAGGGAAGAGAGAGGAGGTTGCAAATTAGCAACCGTTTGGAGATCTGCTGGAATTGTGGAGTATGCAGGCTACCCCGTGATGGCACCTCCACGATCAGCTAGGTAGTGGTGCAATTTGTTGAGGAGGCGGTGTTGCATGTGATGTAACGGGTGAAAGATGGAGGATGGGATTGTTGCAGATGCAACAACTTATAAGGTGGATGAGAAGTCTTGGCTTTCAATGGTGTTGGCCGACCCTGTGGTTGCTAGTGAAGAGGAGTAAGTGGAGTCCGTTGAGGAGCAACGGTCTCGCAGGTGTTAATGGAACACGGAGGAGATTTGCAGATCGTGAAAGAACACCGGAGGTGGTGGTTCAGTAGACAGTGCAGGTGATGCAGAAGGTGATGGCAATGTGTAAGTGGGCGCCTGTGGCGGTTGGAGAAGTGCAGCATCGTGAATGAAATATGAACGGTGGTGCAACGGGGGTGGTGCTAGTAGGAGAAGATTTGAAGGGAGAAGATGGAAGGAGCGTGGTTGCAGTAGGTAAGAAGGAAGGCTGCAATGGCACAGCAAGGTAAGGCAGTGGGCGGTGCTGCTACAGATGTTAGAGGAGGTGGAGAAGGTTCAGGCGGTCGGAGTTGCAGGCTGCAACTCCGGTGGGAAAGATGGGGAAGATGAAGAAGAAACAAGGAAGAAGGAAAGGAGAAGATGGAAGAAAAAGAAGAAGAAGAAAGGGAGGATGGATTCAAAAGTTGCAGGCTCGCACACCAGCCCGCCAAGAAGACCAACATTGCTGTGGATAGAGTGTAGATTCCGGCGAGCTTCTCGCCGGAATCAATGGTGGCTAGAGTTCAAGCTTGTGGTTCTTGAAGGAATGGCACCAGCAGATCGTGGAGATCAGCCAAGAGGTGCAGCAATGGCAGACCTTGAGGTATTTGCTGCCAAGCAAGTGGAGGAGAAAAGCTTTGCCGGCGTTAATGGTGGAGGCCGCCGGACTTGCTCGCCGGAGAAGAAGGGTGAAGAAAGAAGAAAGAGAGGAAGAGAAGGGTAAGGAGATAGAATTTTAGAGGGGGAGGGAACCAAACTTCTAAGGGAACCGTGGGTTCCTCTTATAGTTTTAGGAGAGAGGAGTAGTGATTAGGAGAGAGAATTGTGGAATTAGTTGGAGAGGTTGAGGGAGAATTGGTCTTGTGAAGACCATTTCTCTCTCAAGCAAATGTGGTGTGGGCTTCTAATGAATGGGCTTTGGGCCATGAGGTTATTGGGTGATGAATCCATAGGCCTTGGGCTATTAAATGGGTAGGTCCTATGCCATAGAGTTGGGCCATGGAATTTGCCACATGTCGGCCAGTGAGCCACAGGGATAATGGACCGAAGGATTGGGTATGGGTCATGGGCATGGGCATGGGCATGGGCTCAAGGATAAGCATCCCTAATGGGCCAAATGGATATGGGCCTCTTGCGAGGCCATGGGTTAGGGTGCGTTTGGCCGCTAGAGGAGAAAAAATGGTAAATGAGCCCAAAACACCATGGGCTCTAGGACGGGTTACAAGGCCGTGGGCTTCCAATTTGCTTGTGGGCCACTTGGCCATGGGGGCTGTTAGATGATGAAACTATAATAATTGGATGAGATGAGGTGGCAGTTTGACTCGATCCACAATTGGCGGACCGTAGGATTTGGAAAGATCCAACGGTCAGATGAATGATCTAACGGTCGAATTGAAGATCTAACGGTAGAAGAACTATGAGAGATAGAATAAAGCTAAAGGAGAGAAGATCTAAGGTTAGATGATGGAGATCGGAGGGTTAGGATGATCGATCTAAGGATCGGATGGTGAGATATAAGCAATTTGATCATAGAGAGGGGGATCGGATGGTAGATCTGGGGATCTAATGGTACGATGAGATGATCTGCGGGTTAGATATTAGAGTCCAAAGAGATGGAGAGAGAATTAGGAGAGATGAGAGAGAAAATAATACAAAATAATGGCAAAAGAGCTGGCGGAGGGTCATGAATCCTGATCTTCAATGTAATCTTCCATCGGCTTTACCAATTACGTAAGCCGTCATTTTATGTCAGTTGGTGCGGCTTTGAATCACTTTAGCTCGTCTCTTGGTCTTCAGTTTTTCCTCTCTCTTGGTTCTTTATCTAGTTCTACGATCCTCTGACTTGACCCGTATTTGGAAGGTATCTTCTTGTCATAGCTTGTTGACTCCTTAAGCTTTGATATTAGACTTCTATGGTTGATCATGGGCCCGCAAGTCTCGAAAATCTCCCGATCAGGTTTCCTGCGAGAGAAAAGCACGTAATGAGACTTAATCAAAACGGCTTTATATCTAGACTATCCGAAATGCGTATATTTCATGCAAATAGTCAATTTTCGTTTAAAGATTGCGCTCTACGCATTGGAAGAAACTCTTACGTGAAAAAGTCGACGAAAAGACAAGTTTTACGTAAGAGAATGCGATATCGCTATAAGGATAATGGCTTAAAATAAGCACTTTTGAGCGAATATCAGGCACTTGGAGCTGTGGAGAGTTTTGATCGTTGCTGCCATGCTAGAGATCGTTAATGGAGGCTGTGAGGGGAGAGTTTCTTGGAACCAAAAAAATGTGGGATAGAGGATGGAGACGGCTGGGTTTTCCACCCTATTCTCCAATGTGAAGAGGAAAAAGATAGGGCGGCTGGGCTTTTTGAACGTGGGGGAGAGAGGGAAGAACATGAGGGCAATAATGAGATTGAAAGAGAATAGAGATGGGGAAAAAGGGAGAGCTTTAGGGTTTCAGCCCTCTCTCTTTTATATGGTCAGCCCCCCTTTCTTTGGTAACGCCCTCCCCTTTCTAAATTTTAACAAAGCTCCACATGTCCTTAACTTTCTAAAAACATATTTATTTTTGAAAACATGATAAAGTCACCTCTTGGACATATTATGTATGGCCCACTTATTCTTTCCAATATTCTATTTCAAACATCTCTTCCTATTTCAAAATCTTTTATTTTCAAAAAATCATTACTTTCTCGTTTGAAAACAAAAAGCGCCATTTATAACCATGTCTACCACTCTCCGATTTGTTTCCAAAAAATTTGCTCTCACAACTGTCATATGCCTTGTTGCTTAGCGAGGCCGTGGATGTGGGCCCAGAGTGCATTGGCCAAGGGCCAGATAGCGGGCCAGTGGGATAGTGGGCTAATGGGCCAGAGGGATGATGGATTTCCTGCCCACTGGATCGGATCATCTTGTTTGAGGATCATTTGATCTGGAGATCGAAAGATCAGATGGTCGAATGAATAGGCGATGGATGGATGATCGGATTGTTGGAAATCGGCCAAGATGGGTCGTAGGATTGAGTGATTGCAAAAGGAGAGAGAGAATCAAATGCTTGATATTAAGAGGAGAGAGAGAATTAGGGTTTAGAGAGATGAGAGAGAAAATAAGGATAAATTGGAGAAAAATTGCTAGTAGAGGGTCTTGAACCATGGTCTTTGACTTGGTCTCCTGCATGCTTTACCAACTGAGCAAGTCCTCATCTTGTGTTAGTTGATAAGCTTTAATCTCCTTAGTCTCTTCTTTGAGCGTTTGTCTCTCATTCTCTCTTGGTCGTCTCTCGACTCTTTCGCCTCTCTGGTTCTCCCATCATTTGGCCTGTAACTTCTTCTCCAAGCCTACTGGCTCCTGAGCTTTGATCATAGGTTCTGGAGGTTGATTGTGGGCCCACACTCCATCAAAATTATCCGATTAGTGCTCCTGCGATAGAAAAATCGCGTAATAAGACTTTTACAAAATGGCTTCGCATGTGGGTCAAATAAGTGCGTATGAATGTATGCGAATATACCATTTTGACTAGAAAAATATGTTATACGCAATGGAAGAAACTCTTACATAGAAAAGTTGATAAATAGAGCAATTTTACGTAGGAGAGTGCGATAACGCTAAAAGGATAATTACTTAAAATAAACACTTTTGAATGAATATCACAACCCCCAACCAGGATATTGCCAATCCTTGGCAATTAGTATGAAAAAATGAGCTTAAAAGGGCTAGGCACATGCTGCACACTTTTTCTCAGAGAAAACCCCATTTTGTCAAATTTGAAGGATGCATGAAAATAGTTACAAGCTAGCAGATAGTCGAAAGATTGTAGCGTACTACAGACTGATAATCAGGACCCAGAATAGTCAGACTCAGCGTGTGTGTGTGCTCAACATTATCATCATCCTATAGTGAAGATTTTCGGATTTCCCTCCAAGATTTTATGCCTTGACTTCAAATCTCACTTGTGTGTCACTCGGAAATAAATCACTCCGAAATGTTTTTTTATTTTTCTCTCAAGTGATATGTGAGGAGATAAGTTGATAAGAATGGACAAATATCTCACATATATTATTCTGAATGAAGGACTTTAGAAATTCAGAAGATCTCATGATCAGAATATCATATCGTTTGGTAACATCGGATCAAACTTTATACGTTCTCTTTTCTCCAATCTTCACATTCTATGATTATGCTAGTCTAGAATCAAATAGGGCTTTTGTAAGGACCCGAGGTAGTAAAGGTAGGTCTTAGGGTCAAAGATCGTTGACTTGACCGAGATTCTAGTCAAAGTCGTCAAAATATAAAAGATAAGGTATTGGGCACAAAATTGAAAATCTCACAAAGAGACCTGACGAGAAAATTGACTCCGCCATTAGAGTCAGAGGTATCGAAAAACATAGTTTAGACCATGAGCACACTAAAATTAGAGTTTTCTATAAAAAGTTACAAAATTTTGAAAACTATACAAGAATAGGTCAAAACGTTGAGATTTTACTCAAATAATATTTTGGAAAATCCAACCATATAGATGAATAGAGCACTGAAAAACATGAACATACACTATAGGCACGCTTAAAACGGAGGTCGATAAAGCCCTTATCAAAGGATCGACATGCATAAGATCGACTTTTCGGACCAGAATTACATGATTTATTATAATACAATATTCTTTGTTTCACCGTATTGTTGTTAAATACGACATTTGTAACCTTCGTTGCAACCTGTCAAAGAAGTTTCTGCATGCAAGAGACATGTGTTAATTTTCATGGGAAATGTCAATCTTGTCCTTCATCCAATTTAAAACTAAATTTATTGAAATAAAACCCACATTTTTCCATTTTCAAGTATTAAACACCGTACAGCCACCATTGAAGCAATTTTGAAGGAGATTCCATTACAAACTGCAACTAATTTCAGTTACGTGTAAGAAGGTTAGAAGAGCTACCAATGGGTACAAGAAACAACAAATTTTGAACAAGAAAAGGTATTTTTATCCTTTCTTCTTCGTGTTTCGTCCTATAAATTGTTTTAAGGATCATTTTATTCATTTGATGATGTTTTTTTTTTAAAACACTCCATTTTCGGACTGATCTGGAAGCTTTAATTAGGGACTTTTTGAGTGCATTTTAGATGGAGTAAAGAGGGGATTTATGGAAGGGTTTAGAGTAATTTCGGACTGACATTAATGGCCATGTGCAGGTCTGAAACCCAGCACAGGTCTGTGCAATTCCAGCAACTTTTTGGGTTGAAAATTTTGGTGTTAAACCCAGAAATTTTTACTTAAAACATGGGTAAAATTGTAGAGGAAGGTTTGGGGGTAGATTATAAAAGGGTTGAAGTATTTGGTGGAGGTTGTTGGGGGGTTTTTCATGGTCGAACCAGACTGCAATGGACGTTCAAACAGGGGAGACGAATTCCCTGTTTGTTACCCAGTTTTGAGCGGTATAAGAGAGTGAAATCGCTCTCAAGCTTGAACCTAACCAAGGGCAGCCATTGGGGAGAAATTGTGGGGGTTTTTGGAGAAGATTGGTGGAAGGATTAGAGGCCATTAATGGCCGTGGTTATGTGCTGAAACTCAGCACTATTCTATGCATTTTCTGCTGCGTTTTTGGTTAAAAATCCGGGCATAATGCTCATGGAAATATAGCAAAACGAAAATAAAAGTTAAAAGGAGAGTTAAGGAGGTCTTGGTGGGCCATTGAGGCTGAGTGTAGGCCATTGATGGCTGTGAATGGAGGTTATGGATGACGCCCTGTTATGGTTCAGAAATTGAACCAGAAAATTTACGTGAAGAAGATGAAGTTAAAAAGAAAGAAAGAAATAGAGTTATGGGCCTCTTTAAGTGAAGGCCCACATTAGCGCCATGGACAGCCCATATGGCTAGCTCATTTCTTCTGCCATAAAATAAATAAATATATAAATGAAATAAATAAATAGTAATATGATAAAATAAACTTGTACTTTAAGAATCCAACAAATCCAACGGCCATATTTGTGGTGTGATTGGGTCCATTAAATGGTGGACCATATTTGGTCCATCAAGTGATAGATCACCTAGGAGTCATAATCATGACTGATTTTAGTGAGTGGGCCCACATCAGTATATCAAACATTTCATGGGTTCATAAACCCACAAATTTGAGTTTTTGTATATGGGCCAAACATCATACGGTTAGTGGTCGTCAATAATATCGTTCTTCCAAACAATGCTTAAAACCCACGATTAATAACAACCATGAAAAAGACTCTACTTCGACGAATAGAAATTAATAATTAGGCTGAAGCTAAGGATAGGTCCACCTAGGGTCATTTAATAATGTTGACCAATTGGCACTTTTTGACCCCCAGTTGATTAATGTTAATATGGATTAATCAAACATAACCTTAATTGACTATTTTGGACCCAGATGGAACAGACTTGACTAGAATGGATTAGGCTTAACCAGAATAGGCAAGTTGACCACATTTGATTTAGGTTGACCAAAAAGATAGACTAGCTAGATTTAACTTAACTTAGTCAAATTTACTAGGGTTAGTCAAAATAAGTTTAACTATCTAACCTGGGTTGACTATTTTGACTAGTTTGCTTGGATGTTAGATCAATTAGTTTTACCAGTTCAATTATTGATAAGTTGACCAGTTGGACTTTGACTGACTATAATGGCTAGTTTGACCAATCTACTAGAATAACAAAAGTTCGTAGTTGACTAGTTTGACTAGGTTGGACCAGACTGATTAGTTAACCAGTGTAACTATGGTTGACTATGTTGATTAGTTGACTGATCGGATTAGGATGGAGCTAAATGAATTAGTTAACCAACGGACTAGCTGAATAGACTTGACCTACGTTAACCAGTTGCCTAGACTTGATCAGTGTTGACTGTTATATATTAGTTGACCAAAATAGATCTTACTTGGTATAAATTAGTGTCCTTAAAACTGGGTAAGATTAAGTAAATCTCAACTAGATTAACTTTAGGGTTCTATTTTAGTTTAAATATTAAGTTTTATTCATTTTAATAGATCTATAGTGAACTTAGGGTCTAATCATCTAATTCAATTGAATTTCTTCTTCTCTTTGTATTTTGTCATCAATCGTGAAGAAAATGGAGCTATCGAGGAGGGAAGCGTAAATTGAGATATAAAGCATCTAAACTATAGCCGATCTAGCGAAAGAGTAAGCCGGACATGTAGCCATTGGAAAACTAGCCCTTTTGGATTAGCGTTGTAAGGTGGGTGGCTTCTTATCTTCTTAAATAATCGTCCCATATTTATTTTGAAATCTTGCAAATTTATGCATATTGTTATATGATCTGATTTATGAATTAAGTTAGAAAATCTAATTATTTTCTAGAATTTAAAATTTCTCACTATTGAGTTTTTGGAAGGAGAATTTTCGAAAGTCAAAAGTATTATGGGAGATTTTTATCGAAACAACTCTCTCTATTTCATTTAATGAAAGAAAAGAGTAATTGTACGTGATTTGACATGGATTGTGAATGGTTATGGGACGGGAGTTCCCAGTTGATTGAAGTATGTGGTGTGTGAAGTCCCCAATTAGCGGGTGATGGTGATAGACCGCCCGAGACTTAGAACTTAGTTAGCGGGTGAAGGTGATAGACCACCCGAGAATTAGAACTTAGTTAACGGGTGACGGTGATAGACCGCCTGGGACTTAGAACCTGATTATAGATAGAGCGGGTGATGGTGATAAACCGCCCGGGATATATGATTTGGATGATGAGTCACATGAGTTTCAACGAGTAATAATCCGTATGAGGGAGGTTGGTCCTAAGACGACGGAACATATAAGATGTGACTGGGGAATTCAACACACATATTTGTATGCAAAAGTTTTTCAGGAAGAGAAAGAAAGTTATTTGGATAAAAATTGTTAATTATTATTTATATTATATAATATATCACTAGATGATATGGAAAATGATCAGTTGAACTATTGTGGAGTGATTCGATGTTATTTTCTGGAGGCAACGGATTTCTCTAAGATACGAATAATGATCTTATTCTCTTAGGTAGAATGGGCCTGTCTTTTAGAATATTCTCATTATTCATATCCAGGAAGTTCCAGTTCTCTTTTCTAGATTATCATATTTGTAGTAGTACGTCTTGGAAGTCTAGATCTGATAGAGGTTTACATTGTATGCCTCGATGAGGTGATAGACGTGAGGGGTACGGTTCGCCGGTCCCTGGATAGTTTTAAGGATCCTTGAAATGTCTGCAGATGTCGAACGATTGACCATCGTTGTTCTTTTGACCTGTGTATTCAGTGTCGTGGTCAAAGGCCATCTCCTGAGCCTAATTTCACGGGTTTGTAGTGTGCTCCTCACACGCAGCGGCAAATATCCGTCCGACCGCAAATCAGGATACCAACGGTGGGGTTCCACACTGGTTAAGTATTGGGACAAAAGAAATGAATGCTAGACTAGGGCTGATACTAGTCGTGACCTCTTCACTCTAAGATGAATAGACTACCCGCCTTGTGTTGTTATTAGTTGGTGATGGATGAGATATAGATGTTATTGATATAATGTTTAAATGATATTTGATTTCTAATTTTATTAGCACGTTTTAAATTCTGTCATTTATTGCTAAATAAAATTGTTAGTTTGAATTTTCGTTCTTGCACTTTTGTTTCTTTCAAAATGAAATGTATTTGTTGTTATATTATTTTGTATTTATGATAATTGTTTTAAGGATACTTAGTTACCTGTGAGCTTTTTCAAAAAAGCTCACACCCCCCTAGTTCTCTTGCAGAGATGAACCTATGGACTTATTCAAGCTTGTTTTGAAGTGAAGTCTAGTTGCGGTGAAGCAGATTTCAGATTATGAACTCATGATTAAGTACGTATTTATATTTAGATTCTTGTTTAGATATATATATCATTAACTTCACACTTTATCTCTATTATATAATGTCGAGTAGGTTTGTGCTTCCGTATAAAAAAAAAAAAATATCCCTTGAAATTTATAGCTTGGGTTAGATGTGAGAGTGAGTTTGCTTTGCGTGTCTTGGATTCAGGACACGTGGCTAACACCTCGAGATTCGTGTGGTCCGAATTCGGGGCGTTACAGCTTTACTAGGTTGTATTGAGGCTTGTGATAGGTTTAAAAAAATAAGGATACACAAGGATTCAAAATTCTAAGAGGATATCCCAACTTTTTCTTTGCAACTTATCCTGAGGGTGTAGCATCATTCTTCTTTTCTTTTTCTTTCACTCTTTCTTACTTTTCTCTTTTTTGATATTTTTGAGACAGCTCAATACATTTTTTAACTTTCCTTTTTAGCTTGTATTTCCTTTTTAGCTTGAGCTCCACTTATTTTCCTTCTTTTTTTTTTCTGATTTTCCTTTTATTGTGCACCCATATCAATTATTATTTCATATCCTCCACAGAAGCAGGGTAATGTTATTTCTAGTTTGGGTTCCGGTTTCGGTAAATGGGCTGCCAAGGAAAGGTTTTCATAAAATGCTCAAAAATGTTTCTAATGGTGAAGAGTTTAGGTATGTCAAAAAGTCTGAGATGTATAGAAAAATGGCCTAAATCATTTTCTAGGGTTTGCACTCTCATGTGTGATGTCTCGAATGGATATTGAGAAATTTTTTTTGTAATAATCCAATTTTTTATGTCGTTCCAAGTTCTATGACCAAGGCAAAAATTAATGAGATCTGGCAACGAAAGTAAGTGAGGACATGAAGAATTAGTGAGTCATCTTGTGACTCAGAATGATTGTATAACCTTAAAAAATGATGAAGTGCTCAAAAGCTCATTGGGTTTAGTCTTCACAAATATTCTTCTAAGATCTCTAGAGAATCTAAACTTAGGATGACTCTAATGTTGATAGTGTACAATTTGTGCCGAATTTGAGTTTTTCTAAGTGTCTGAAATCAATGTAGTACTGCTTGACACAAAGCTAAAATGTAACACTTTAAAAGATGACATCCTTTACAATAAGACTTAACGAAAGTTTTAGCTAATCATAGGTCAGGGCATTTTCAGAAATCACATGAAATCACACCCAAAACACAAGGTTTTCTCTCTTTCTAATTTTTTTTTTTAAATAAAATTTAAACATGAGTTTTGATAAAAAAAACCCACTCCAACCAAAATATAGCACCGTTTTCGGTGCTCATGACTAGGACATAAAATGATGAGAAATCGGGAATGATGATGCAAAGGTTCAGGGAGTATGTTACTAAGTCGGCAGAGACTCGACAATGTATGATACCTGAGGATCAGCAGAAAATGAATGCACCTGCATGTCCAGAGATATAACAGTAATAACAAATGCATGAGACTCATGTACTCTAGGAATACCGGAATTGCCTTTTCGAAAGTGCTAAGTTTTATGTCTTCAGCTAGACATGATGGGGGTATATTAAGTACCCGCAACCAGGTTAAAACTCATGGAGACTGAGTGAATCTGTAGTCTTCCTGACACCTAAGGTGGAATGGAAACAGCTATCCTATCCTTTGTATAGGTAGACCTGTGTATAACAGGTCGTTCTTAGTGTAGACTGAGAGAATGACAATAAGTGCTCGAAGCAGCTGTGAAAGAGTATTGAGTTCAACGGGTAGGAATTGAAGTTGCTCAGTGTAGAGGAATAGGAGGGCAGATAGGGGTTCTCTGGCCGTGGTTAGTAGAGCCGCAAACTCATCGGCAAATCAGTAAAACCATAATTGTCTGACTCTGAGATGAAGTCAGGCTCAAAGTGTTCTTGACACTGTGATACTTTTTCCTTGGGAGAGTCCTGAATTAGACTCTCAACGGCACATGGGTCATCGACAATATCGACGTAGGGTGGCGAGTGAAAACTGTTGACCTTTTCCTCGAGGTTTCCTAATGTGAGAGGGATGTTCCAATCTCTACACTCAATGTGTTCATCCTCGGTGGGGAACGGTAGGTCCAGGGTAGTTGGAGTCCCATTTTCTAGATACGGCTCAGTGGTAGGAATGTCTGCATCAAGTGCAGAGGCAGAATCATCAGAGATAGAAATGGACATGGGTATCTTTGTGTTGGGTCAGAAGTCGGTGCTTTTTGGGGCACTATAGATGGAGATGCGGGTTCATCACTATTATGGCTTACTCCAAGGGTGGTGGGGACAGGTAAGTCTAGGCCAGTTGGGATCTTGCAATTTAGACACAGCTCAGTGTCAGGAATATCGCATCCATGGTCTGAGATAGAAGCAGCAGAGGTATAGTGAAGAATAGGCTTCTCCGAGAGAGGGTCAGGATTTGGTGCTTTTAAAGGCACCGAAGATGGATACACTGGTTCCTCAATAATCTGGGTCGGTCTAGTGGTGGTAAGAACTTCTATTTTCTCTGGGAAATTCCAGTTCTAATGCATGGGTAGCAGCTCCCCCACATAGACAGTGGCGATATCATTGTCCTCAGGGTAGGCTATAGGGAGACTAGGGAAATTGACTTCTTCACTCTCAGATTCGAATTGACCCATTGGGTGAGCTAACCTCTCCATGGAGTGATGTTGTGGTTGCTTTAGGCCTTGCAAATACTATTGTTGCTAGGTGATGCACTGAGAGAGAAGGTCCTCTAGAGTGGTTTAGTAGCCAACTGAGGCCGTTCAGCCAAGTGAAGCTGAGGTACCAACTCTTGAGTATAGTCCGACTGAGTATGAAAGTTGTAAGACAAAATGGAGTTTGGGACTAGCTGCTGACTTTGGAAATCTTGAGGGGCCCACTATTGACCAGAATATTCTGTCTGTGGATCTGGCTGGTATTGCGACTGCGAGTACGGGCAATCATATTCTCCATGGGGTTGATGGAACCCGGAAGGATAATTATCCTGCGGTTGTTGTTGCGAGAGAGCAGACGGTTCCCAACCAAAGTTAGGGTGACTCCTAGTGTTTGGATAATAAGTGTTGTCATAGGAGGTCTGCATTGGAGATTGAAATGTACTGAAAGTATAGACCTCTTCTTGGACAGGAGGGAAATATTCCACATGGTTATAATTATGCACAGGCTACTAGACTGCGACACTAAGGGCAGATACTGAGTTTTTAAGTTCATGGAGTACAAATTTGTACTCCGGATCTCTGTGATTGTCATACCCCATAAAAGTCTGCGAAACTAGAGTGTCATGATGATACGTAGAATTGTCATACCATTGCTGAGAATTATGACATAGATTCTCACCGAAACTGTAGTAGGTCTCATATAGAGGCCGTTCATCTGCCATCAGAGGCGATAGAGGGGTGTGGTAGATTGACTCTCAGATCGAATCAGTTAAAAGTTAGGATAGGTCCAACCGGGCTTTTGCTTGAAAAAGCAAGCCCAAGACTTGGTACAAAGTTGCCAAAAGGAGACATTGGAGTAGTGATCCTAAATGATGCACATAGAGCAAACAAGATAATCCTATGATACTTCTGAACAATCAGGATAATTTTAGGATTTATCTTGTTAGTTTGGGGGGTATTATAGATTATGACAGTGGGTAGACCATTGGTTTATCTTTTTAACTGTCGGACTAACTTTGTCGCTCTTGGGTTCTCACTGGGATACACTCTTCAAAGCAAATGCTTCAGTACTAACTCAAATTGATCGCAAGATAATCCAAAGCCTAGACAGACGTGCGGCACATCGGTTGACTTAAATACGCCCCAGACTTGTCGAATTTGTCAAGCAATGGAGATGAGTGTTCCCTTAGTATAAGCTAGGGTTGGTTTGTGTTCCTAACCCAACAAATAGCAGACTAACAAAGAACCAAGGAAGCCACTGGCGAGCTCGGTATACTTGAGTAGTAGTGACCTATGGGTGTGTTAGATAACAGGGACCCGTGCTCGTGGATTTATTTGACTTGGGATTGATGAAAAAACTATGTGGAGGGGTGTCCTAGAACACCGATCTAGTTTGGCTCTAGCTCTTGGTTCTTTTTATTAGAGTAGATCTTTGGGATCAAGCTCAGCTAGAGTGATGAGGTGGGTGATGAAATCCCACCAGTTTTAAAAGGAGCTGGGTCTGCTCAATTATGGTTCATTAATTAGTGGCCACATCCACGCAGTGTGAATAAGTTGATGCTATAAAGCAAATAGACACACGGCACTATAATCACCCAATTGCTCATTATCGCACTCAAGACGAGGGAAGGAACTTACCCCCCGTGGGCCATGCCACAGAGTCACCTCCGTGGAATGGGAGGGGTATCCAAATGGGCTTGGGCCCGAGTCCACCTCTTTGAGCTTTCACTCCCTACCCACACACGAACCGTGTTCCTACACGCAAGGATTAGATCAAAAGTCTAGGGATGGGGAATTGCTTGGAAGAGACTTGCCTTTCTAGGGTTGCACACAACACGCAATGAATATTTAGCAAGTGCTTAGTCTGTTTCCAAATTAGGGTTTGGAAACCTTCCAAGTTGTGCGAGATTGCACTCCCGATTGAAATTGGAAATTTCCTAAATTAAGGAATTTTGGAGAATTAAAATATTTCTATTTTAGGGCTTTCCAAAATTAAGAGAATATTTAAGTATAGAATTTCTCCAAATTTGGAATGTCTTAAAATGGAAACCCTAATTTTTAAATCCCTTTATTTCTGAAAACTTTCCAAAATCCAAAATTCATAAAATCTAACTAAAAATAATAGAAAATAAGGATCCTAGTTTTTTTGGTATTTATGAATTAGCACTCAATTTAGGGTTTCTAAAAAACCCTAGAACAAGATCTAGCAAATATTTAAAAGATGGAAAGTGTCCTAAATTATTACAAGTTGCACTCGGCTGTCCGAGGCATTAAAAATAGTAGTTAAAAAGTTCTAAAAATAGCTAAAATATTTAAAAGGAAAGTTTCCACGAGTGGAGCTTCCCGCTGTAGCAGCTTTTCGATTCCGTCATCTTTTTTCCTTTTTGCACTCCCGTACACCCGAGCGGTAGCAGCGCCATTTGAAACTAGGGTTTTTCTACGTCGTTGGATTTGAAAACCCTAGAATCAACACATTTGTAATTTGATCTGATTTTATCATGCAAAATTCAGAGATTCTAGCATAGGGATTCGTGTCAGATGTCGATCTGCACTCGGGGTTAGTTCGCGCGACTCAAGAACATGAAATGACAGATTTTTGGCCAGAAATTATGAAGAGGTGAGAGTGATGGATCGATTTTAAAAGACTATTTTTTGTATTTTAGAGAGACTAAAATTATCCATGATCATGAATCACATCACCTAATAATCAAAAACAAAACTTGAATGAAAAACTGGCACATCAAAGAACTGTTCTTTATTGCCTTAGAATCATTACAATGTGAAATCAAATTAACTAAAAATCATTAAACTATTAAAACAAATAGGAAAACTAAAGAGAGAAAGAAAAACAACTAGAGATGGAGAACTAATTTTAGAGAGAGAAAACTAGGGAATGACCTAGAGAGAGAAGAGGTTCTAGAGAGAGGAATTACCATGGCATCCCTTTTGGTTGAATGCATGAAGATAGGTCATTTTGCGGCCATGAAAGATGCATATCCATGATTCCTTGGTGAATGGAAGTGTGGCCCTTGAGATCCGGATCATATCCACGGTGGAGAGAAGTGGCTTTTGGAGGGCCAACCTGCCTGAAGTGCAAGCCATTTTATGGTGGTAGGAATGTGTTGAATGTGGTGATGTAGCCTGGCCAATTGAGTGGAGGTGGTGTAGCAACTACGGTTGGAAGTGGATAGAAGATCCACGACCAAGAGGGAGGCATAGGTGTGAAGCGCACATGTAGATGCAAGGACCGGTGATCGCTACCCGGAGACTGTGGAGTAGTGGAGCGGTTGGAGATGGAGTTGATGACGGTGGCGTTAATGGTGTGGGCAGCACACCATTAGGAGCAACATGTTAGAGGAGATTTGGCGATGCAAATAATGGCGATGATGGTGGCTGGCGATGTAGCAAGTGGGAGGTGATGGAGGCCATCGTGGATGGGCGGTAGAGGAGATCTTCCTCTCCTCTTTCTTCTTCAATTCTTCTTCCACTTCTTTCCCTTTTTTTTCCTGTTTTCTCTTTTTTTTTTCTTTTTGGTGAGGAAAAGAAATAAAGAAAAGAGATAGAAATTGGGTTTTTTTGGGGTGAAACGGACTAGACAACTCCCGCAACGTTAAAGAGAGCTGGTGGTGGCTGGGAGAAAGGGGTTTAGGATTGTGAGGGGGTCTGGATGATGGAGAATGGCTTCTGGTGGTGGCAGTAGGTCGTGGCGGCACTGGCTGCAAAGGGCAAGGATGATGGAGGCGATAAGGAGAGGGGCGGTGGTAATGGCAGTCCTCTCTTCCTCCCTTTTCTTTTCTCTTTTTTTTTTCTTGGTTTTCTTTTCCTTCCAGCAAGGATAGAGGTCAGCATGGCTTATGGAGTTGGAGAGAGAGATGGGAGAATGAGAGAGGGAGAGAAGAGTCAAGAAGAGAAGGGCGGTTTAGGGTTTGATGGGAGAGTGAATGGGGCGTGGGGGAGAGAGCTAACGTGGGAGAGAGATCTCTCTTTTATACATTGAGATCTCTCCCCCCTACTTCTTGCTGTCTACGTTTTTTGCTCTTTTTTTTTGACAAGTCAACCCCTCAAAATATCTTTTTTTAGAGAGATTTCTTTCCTCTTTTGTAAACCGTCCTTTGAGTGTTTCCCTTATTCAACCGTTGGATGCCTTGTACAATCCTAGCCATTCATCTTTCTTTAGCCACCAACGTCCTTTTCTTCCTTCCCGCTGCTAACTACCCTTGTTTGATCTAGGCCGTCCATCATTCTTGCAAGGGGCTCTCTTTGGTCACACCATTTCCCACACACTTTCCAAAGATATGTTTTGGAACGATTTTTGTTTCATGCCACTTTAGGAAACTATCCCATGCTTTGGTTCAAAGTAACCACCATTAAACTATTCTTTTGATCACCACCATCCAACGAACATCAACCTCCAACAGCTTGCTAAATGTCAAAAACCCCTATTTCCTCTTTTGAATATCTTATTTGAGGATAATTCCTTTTTCACGTAGATCACCATGAATGACAGCTCCATTTAAACCATCCACTGTATATGCACGTATTAGCGCATCCAGACATGTGTGGAGATCTCTCATTAATAGATTACAGTCCAGTTCATCATGGAAGATTGTGCATGCCATGTGAGCCGCAACCATTGTCTAATATCCAGGTGTCCATGGTCCAACAACTTGCCTCGTTTGGCCCACTAAATTTGTCTACAAAACTGTTTCAGCCACCAACTGTGGTTTACTAGCCCATCAACATTTAATCTCTACCCTTGTGGTTCGTCGATTTGGCCCGTTGGCCCACATCTCTGCCAGTGACAGTCTTCAGATTTATCCGATCGTGATTTTAACGAGGTTCAATAGTCTTCTAGCTTGGCCGTGCTTCAGCTTTATCCACTTTCCACTGTGTTGGTTCCTTTTTATCCCACAGGGTTTGCTGATCTTTAATCATGATTTTTTTGGTTGATCACGGATTTTAGATTCCTGAGATCAGCTTTAATCTCTAGCTCTGCTCGGGGAGATAGGCTCTCATTCTCTCTTGATTTTCTCTCAGGCTTTTCCGACTCTCTGGCTCTTCCCGCTCTTGGCCTATATCTTCTTATCCTCAGCCTGTTGGCTCTTGAGCTTGGGTCATAGACTTTGGAAGTTGATTGCGGGTCCGCATTCCATCAGAATTGTCCGATTAGTGCTCCTATGATAGAAAAATCGCGTAATGAGAATTCTATAAAACTGCTTCGCATGTAGGTCGAATTAACGATTATGAATGCATGCGAATTTACCATTTTGTGCAGAAAAGTGTGTTCTATGCAATGAGAGAAACTCTTATATAGAAAAGTTGATAAAAATGACAGTTTTATGTAGGAGAATGTGATAACGCTAGAAGAATAATTGCTTAAAATAAGCACTTTTGAGCGAATATCAATCATCAGTGTTCATTTCATCTTCTTTAGTATCATAATCAACGAAGGTACAATCATCCTCACTTTCATCATTAATGAAAATTTCAACATCCCCATCTCCCCCTTCATCTAGCATTACAAGATTTGCATCAATAGGTACTAGAGGAATATCATCCCTTTGCCACGTCACAAAGTCATCATCACTAATAATCATGGGATTTTTCGAGAATAACAATAAGTGTTCATGCCTGCAATACGACATTCTCCCTTTGCAAGTAGGAGTAATTGTTGTAAAAATACATGGAAATCATGACTCTTCATGCCTACAATACGACATTCTCTAATGTTCACACATTGAGTTATGTTTGAGGCATAGCCGTCAAGAAACTTCACTGAAGCTAGGAATTCGCAGAAATCACTTTTCTCAGCCATGGACATTGTGTAAAATGCAAAGGGCATTTTATAGGAATTATCATCACGCTTCATGTGTAATTGATGCCTTATACCCATGGCCTGCAAATCAAGTAGAGCCTTAACGTTGTCCTTCTTCTTACCATCAATGTTCATCAACATACCTAAAACATTATCACATACATTTTTCTCTATGTGCATGAGATCCAAATTGTGGCGCAGTTTGAGGGTTCTCCAATAAGGCAATTTGAAGAAAATACTATGCTTTTTCTAATTTAATTCTTTGTCATGCTTCCTTTTCTTCGGCTGTGTCTTCCCAAATTTAATCAGTTCGATGTGACTTAATTGCTCAAGCACATCGTCGTCAGACAATGACTTCGGTGTCTCCCAAAATTTTGTTTTACCATCAAAAGAGCTCTTCTTACGTCGCCATATATGATCGCTTGGTAAAATGCGACGATGACCCGTATAACAAGTCTTTTTTTCCATTCTTCAACCACATATTCGATGTCTCTTTGTTGCAAGTAGGACAAGCCAAAAACCCTTTAGTGCTCCATCCCAATAAGTTGGCGTATGCAGGGTAGTCATTAATAGTCCATATCGTCGCTGCATGCAACTGAAAATTAGTACCTGTGGAAGCATTATAAGCCGGGACGCCATCTTCCTACAACTCTTTCAACTCATCTATCAACGGTTGCAAATACACGTCAATGTCATTTCCAAGAGACTTGGGTCCAAGAATAAGTAGTGACATAATGAAAAAATGACTCTTCATAAATTTTCATGGTGGTAGGTTGTATGGCACAAGAATAACTAGCCATGTGCTATGAGGATTGCTTATGTTTGAAAAGGGACTGAATCCATCACTTGTTATCCCAAGCCTGACATTACGAGGATCTTGGGCATACCAGCTATGCATTTTATCAAATTCTTTCCATGTTTCAGCATCGGCTGGATGCCTCAACACCCTATCATCAACGCACTTCTCTTTGTGCCACCTCATATCTGATGCTATCTTCTTTGAAAGAAACAACTTTTGTAGCCTCAATTTTAGTGGGAAGGAGTGCAAGATTTTTTGAAAAATCTTATTTTGTTTGCCATCATCAAATTTATATTTAGGCTCTTTGCATTTTGGACACTCTTGTCTGTCTTTGTACTCCTTCCAGAATAATTCACAATCATTTTTGCAAGTATGACTCCTCACATAGTCAAGCCCCAGGTTACGAATTATCTTTTTAGCCTCGTAATAGGAGTTGGAGAGCGTCTCACCATCGGGAAGTGCCTCCTTCAACAACTCAAGCAACATAATGAATGATTTGTTGCTCCAATGATTAAGTATCTTTAGGTGTATTAGCTTCACAATGAATGACAACTTGGAGAACTTCTCGCAACCTGGATACAACTTCTGGTTGACATCCTTCAACAATCTCATAAATTTATCTGCTTCCCATTCAGGGACTCCGTTCCCATTGTTGTTAGAATCTTCCCCTGCCCAAGCATTTATGGTTGTTGTGGTGTAATGATCATGCATGTATCAGTTCTTGCATGTCATCGTGATCATCTTCATCTTCTTCGACGGGCTCATTACAATCATCATCGGTGCTCAACTCAAACTCCTCCCCATGTAATACCCACAGATTATAACTCTTAACTATACCATTATAATACAAATTGCACATCATCCCGAGTATGGAAATAGACATTGTTGCATTTAACACACGGACACCGGATCTTTTCCCCTGGTTCAATATGGGCATATGAAAACTCTAAGAATTGTTGAACTCCATCTTGGTACTTAGAGTGCCGTCTATCCTCAATTTCCATCAAACTCTTATCCATATCGGTGTGCCTAGCACAAGTTGAACATATATATATTTGCAAATATTTTCTTATAAATAAAAAGCTTTAGTAGTTGGTTGAAGTGACATAGAATGTAGAAGTTTCTATGCTAGAGCAATCATATCATTAAGAACCAAATAAAAAAATAACAGATAAAAAGAACAAGAAGGAAAAACATAAACAATATTCCTAAACATGGTTACAGCAGTCCAAATTGTCATTGTTGTGGAATATATTGCATCCCACTTCAATTTCATGCCTTAAATTATATTGTAGCAAGACTAGAAATTGAACCAACTTTTTAGCTAAAATTTCAACCAACCATTCTTAACTTAAAAAATTATAAACTAATCACGGTCCACTTACAAAATTAGCAATAGCTATTTAATATTTCATAAAGAAGTACAATTTCAGGGGCTGGTTGATTACTCTAAGTATTCTTGGATTTTTCCAATGCGTTACAAGCATAAAGCAATTAATATTTTTGTCAAATTTAAAGCTTCAGTTGAAAATAAACTCTCTTGTAAAATTCAAACTTTACATTCATTCCGTATTAAATCCATTCAATCCGATGGTTTTCTCGCCCACCATGGGATTTTTCATTGCATGTCTTGCCCTCACACACTTGAACAAAATGGAGCATCTGAAAGAAAACTTAGGCATATTTTGGACACTGGCTTCACACTTTTGGCTCAAGCAGGATGGCCTTCCACCTATTGGGTTGATGCTTTTAATACATCGTTGTATTTGATTAATTGCATTCCTGCTAAAATATTTTCTTATATATCCCCATATGAGAAATTATTTCATTATGCTCCAAACTACTCTACCCTTAGAGTTTTCGGTTGCGTTTGTTTCCCATATTTACGTCCTTACAATAACAATAAATTGCAACTGCGATCTAAGCAATGTGTTTTCATAGGGTACTCACTTCATCATCAAGGGTACCATTGTTTGGACATGGACACTGGTCATGTGTGTCTTTCTCGCCATGTGGTTTTCAATGAATTAGGGTTTCCATTCAATAAAAAGGCGGATACATCTATTTTCACTCAACCGTCGGAATCATCTTCGCCAGGTATTGTTATTCCGTATGTGCAACCACCAATGGTAACACAATCAGGTATTTCACCAACCACTACCACATTTTCAAATTCTCCTAATTTGTCAACGTCCATTACGGTCTCACAATCCCTACCTATTAGTCCTAATGGTGAATCTGAGCCATATATCATGACCAATGCCCCAAGCTCTTCTACTTTACCAATGGATTTGGCAAGTGCTGTGTCCACACATTCAATAGTAATCCGCTCTAAATCAGGCACATGTAAAGTCAATCCCAAGTATGCACTCTCGGCAATCCAAAGTTCACAAGATGTTGAGGCGCCATCATGTTTTTCAAACGCCCACAAAAGTGCTGAATGGCGGGCTGCAATGTGCTATGAATTCAATGCTCTTCAACGAAATGGAACTCGGTCTCTAGTCCCACCATCTAGCGATATGAATATTCTCAACAACAAATGGGTATACAAAATTAAAAAGAGGTATGATGGATTGATTGAACGGTATAACGCACGGCTGGTTGCTAACAATATTCATCAACAACAAGGAATCGATTATTGTGAAACGTTTAGTCCAGTCGTGAAACACACCACTGTTCGTACAATTCTTGCTCTTGCTTTGCAGAACCATTGGGTTATGAGACAACTTGATGTTCAAAATGCTTTCCTTCACCGAATTCTTACTAAATTAGTTTACATGAAACAACCATGCGGGTTTGAAGATCCAAATTTTCTAAAACACGTTTGTCATTTGCATAAATCATTATATGGCTTGAAACAAGCTCCTCATGCATGGTTTCAAAGATTTTCCGACTATCTTGAAGATCTCGGGTTTGTTGCATGAAAAGCAAATTCCTCGCTTTTCACTCTTCATCATCAAGGTGTATCAATAATTTTGCTGGTATATGTGGATGATATTCTAGTTACAGGTAATAGTGCTGCTCATCTTCAAAGGTTGATAATGGCGCTAGGCTCAAAATTTGTTATGAAAGATCTTGGCCCTTAAATTATTTTTTGGGTTGAAATTAAGGTTTTTTCTGTGTCGTCGGATCGGAAACCCTAGATTTCAATAATATTTGTAATTCCAGTTCACTTTAAATCCTGTAAAAATGCAGACTTGTACAGTGGCTCGTGTCGGATATCGTCCGCACTCGGGGTTAGGGCAAATAAGAACGATAATAACAGAAATCTGCTAAAAAGGATGGAATGGTGATGTGATTGATTTTTAAAATATTCTTTTGGAGTGAGATTAATGAACTATGTGAGCAAGAATAAAAAAAAATAGAAAATACCAAAATAATAAAATTCAACTCAATTTATTGAATGATCAAACGAGTTTATAGAAATTTAACAAATAAAGCAAACGCTAATTTAGAAAGCAAACAATTGAAATGAAACTCAAAAGCAATTTAGAGAGAGAAAATTAGAAAGTAATTAGAGAGAGAAAGTGAGATAAACAAGACTTAGAGAGAGAAAGTGAGATAAACAAGACTTAGAGAGAGAAAGTGAGATAAACAAGACTTAGAGAGAGAAAGAGGGTTTTAGAGAGGGAAAGTAGAGAGAGATGTAGAGAATGATGGTTCTAGAGAGAGAAAAGTGAAGACTAAAGACCTAGGGAGAGAAAGTAGAGAGATGAAAGAGAAAGTCACACCTTTGGAGAGGAAGAAGAATACCTCGCCAACTTACCATTGGAGATGAGATTAGTCCAAGAGAAATCCCAGCGCATAAAGGAGGGAGTTGCAAGCAGCAAGTACGCATAGAGCGGCAAATGAGAAGGGCTGCACTAGTGTGTGGAGCAGAGATTTCAAATGCATCAACGTTGCTCACGTGGGTGAGAAGTTCACATGGCTTGGTTTAGTGCATGCAATGGAGGGTTCAGGCGGTGCATGTTGCAGGAGGACGTGTGCTGGTGCACGCTAGTTGGTGAGATGCAAGCGCAAGTATGCAAGGAGAGAGAGCGTGCTTTGCTGCGGGAGGGAAGGTGCTGGTGATTGTATAGGATTGAGGTTGGTGCTCACAGCGTTAAGGAGGTGAAGAGAGATCTTCACGTGATACAGATATCCACGTTGAAACTTGTTGTTTGGTGGTTAACCTTGCTGGTTCAGCCAACAAGTGGAAGTTTAGGCAGTAATGGTGGGGAGCTGCAGACGTTTGGAGATCTAGATCTCCACAGTGGAAGTTGCAGTGGTGTTTTCTAGCGAACTTGCAGGTAGCTGCTCTTGTTACAAACAGCAAGAGGCAAGGAGAGAGGGGATAAACGATTATCCAAGATGGAGATGAGGAGGCGGTGTGGTGATCATGAGGTGCACTCGGCGGAAAAGATTGCTGTTACAACCACGACTAGTTCATGCTCTAGCGGTACGTTGCTGCAATGATGGACTGTAGTGTAGCTTCATACTATCTCTTGAAGGTGGGTTGAAGGAGTAGGAAATCAAGAGGAGGCGCTGGTTTCAAATAGCTTGCTAGTGATATGGTTGTTGGTTCCTGGAAGTTGGAGGTTTGCAAATCTTCCGGCGATGGAGAAGAAACGATGGTACAGGTTTGAGGATGGATCACCACATTTGAAACACTAGATTGATGGATGGCTGCTGGTTCGTGGTGAAGGAGTAGAGTTGCAGGTACGTTGCAGAACTTTTAGACGACTTCACTGGATCTTGCTGGTTCTGGGCGGTGGTTTCTCATCGTTTCAGATCTGCTCTTGAAGTGACACAGTTGTAGTGGAGGATCCCAAGTTCTAAGTGGGGGGGGGGGGTAACAATAGTGAGATCTGATGGATGGTTGCAAACATTGCTATAGTTTTGGTTAGAGATCCTATCTAAAGACGAGGAGGTGAGACAGCAGGTTACAGGCTGTCACGCCCCAAAATCTGACATAGATCTCGAGGTGTGAATGGTTCACCTAACAGTCCTCTTATCCATACAAGCGCTACACTCCGGAGTTATAATGATAACTCCAAACGCTGGTCAGCAGTGGAAATTGGGTCTCAAGTATTATATTCTAGGATATTGTCAACACGATGAATTTTCTATCATTTGACGAAAATTTTAGGACAAATTTTTTTTTTCTAGATTCTAAATAGTTGTCCAATACATGAGATAAAGTATAAGTTAAGGTATGATTATACACATATATTATGTTGTGATTCTATTTTCCATATACAATAATTCAAAGTAACAGAGTTAATTCTCAAAGGAGAAATAAATCTATACCTAATAGGAGCAAATCCTACGAACGTTGTCTTTCTGACCATATCCAAGTCTCTTTAATTGAAAAACCTCCAGTCATTCTCTTTGTTTACCAAACTCTCATCGATTCTCTGCAAAAAGTCTGGGGGTGGGTGAGCTTTTAGTAGTTGGGATGTAGTTTAAACTACTCATGATTTCATCTCTAGGGAAAAACAACTGATAAAAATATGAAAACAAAAATCATAAGGCAGTAACATACATAGTCCATTGACATATAGTTACTGTACTCGAAAAACAATAATATAAAAACTTGCATTTCAAACAATAATAGTGTACTGAGAATAAAACTCCGATAAGCAACGTCACAATCATATAACTCAAAGCTCAATTCTGCCAGCATGTTACCCATAATAACATATAGATAATAGTTTTGATGATGCAAAATTTAAAGAGATTTCACCTTAGGCTACGACCAGTATACCTGCCCCGGTCGAGGCTTATCCCAAAATTCACCGATGTGGGACACCATTGTTAGCCCCTTAATGCGGGCTGCGCGGTTTTCACCTGTCATGATTTTTTTGGCCTGGGAACTGCCGTTTGACATCCATCGAACTCATCGGGCGCTGGTCACCCCACGTTTCTGGCTCAGGTCGCCGTTGGCCTACATTATCACATTGGCTAAACGTTCGACGACTGCAGACTTTCTATAGATCTAAAGAAAGTCCGGGCAGAGTTCAATCATGCCCCACTTCTAAATGCCTATCAGGTGTGTAGTATAACCCTCGGCTAATCCACCGTAAACAATGCATCATACTGAGTTCCTCAGAAGAACTGAAACTCTAGGATAGTTGCTAATATCCCATGGTTCTAATGATACCCCATCCTATCAATAGAACACATAGGTACCGCTTCTATCTAAGAATTTACTGACCCTTCTAATTCACCCTGCTACATATAATATATATAACCCCAAGCTTGCTAAAGCTTTTATTTCTAATTTAAAATATCTTTATTAACTTTCGCTTTTATTTCTAATTTAAAATATCTTTTTCAACTTTCAGAAAATCTTTTATTTTCATTTCGTTAATTTATTTGATCACCTAGCACTCTGACATGTGTGTATGCTAGTAGGGGCCTCAACCTCGTAATCCATCTGTCCAAATCTCATCTAAAACTAACCAATATGATTGGATTTGAAAGTAGGGTTTTTCCGCGTCGTTGGTTACGGAAACCCTAGAATCAACACATTTTTAATTTGATCCGAATTTTAATCCTGCAAAATATGAGCTTTTGTATAGGGATTCGTGTCGGATGTCGATCCGCACTCGGGATTAGTCGGATTAGCGCGAATAAGAACATAAAATGACAGATAATATACAAGAGAAACGTGGAAGGATGAGAATGGCGAGTCGAGATTAAAAACACATCCAAGAGATCCAGAAAATACTAAAATCATCAAAATCAAATTGCATTAATTAAACTGTTGCTTACATGAAATAAATGACAGAAATAAATAAAGCGGTAAATCTATTCTAGAAAGCATGTAAAGAGAACTTTTAGAGAGAGAGGAAGAAGGTAGAGAGAGATTTTTCACACCTCGATCGTTTATCGGCCGACAAGGTAGAGGTGAGAGAAAAACTCACTCTCTTGCATTCACCGAACGGAGTCGGCTGTGCAAAAAGGCGATCAGCCTGGGGATTCTAGAGAAAGAATCTCACTAACCCTAGAAAGAGAAAATGAACCCTAGAAAGAGAACATGTTTCTAGAGAGAGAGCCTAGAGAGAGAAAGTAAGAGAAAAGAAGGTACCTTGCAAGCACTTACCATGATCGGATCCGGCCATAAGATAGGCCATGGTGATCGACCATGTGATGATGTGCACATGAGTAGGGATGTGGCTATGGCTCGAGCATTGGTGGAACATGAGTGCATGACGCTGGCTGGCCTAGTAGTGCATGGAGAGGAGGAGTGGTGTTCGATCAAGCGCTCCCAAGGAAGGTTGAGGGGCTATGAGTGGAGGTCCACAACCACTTTGGAGGAGAATGCAACTGAGTTGCTGGTTATGCACGTGTGCACAACGGAGGAGCCCGAGAGGATGAACACAACACAAAGAGTGCTTGGGAGGTGCTGGCCAACAAGCTTACATGGATCGGTGGTGAAGCCGTAAGTGAGAAGATGCAAGGGTAGTCAAACCTGATGCATGTCTGTGGTGATGAAAGGAGCATGACGGCTTGCACATGAGAGGAGGAAAGCTTGTTGTTTGGCCAATGGAGGAAGGTGGATTTGGTGAAGCTTGAAGAAGGTGAAGAGCAGCCATGGTGAGACACACCCAGTCAAAGGATCTGGGCGCATGCTTGCTGTTCTAAGGTGTTCAACGGCTATGAAGCCATGGAGAATGGCTGTCCATCAAGGAGAGATGCAGGTGTGCCGTAGGCATGATGTAGGATGAGGAGCTCACAGCTCCTCTGTTATTTTTGGTGCTGTGTTGCAAGTTGCAACAAAGGAGAGAGGCAGCACCGGCTTTCATGGTGCTCGCCGGAGTTGCAGAGAGATGCACCACCGTTGAAGGTGGTGGCTGGCGAGGAAGAACTATAGTGGTTGCAGACATGGAGTACCAGGTTAGGGACGATCCTCCCCTCCCTTTCTTCTTCTTCTCTTTTCTTTTATTTTTCTAGTTCATGCTGATATTCGCTCAAAAGTGCTTATTTTAAGCAATTATCCTGTAGCGTTATTGCATTCTCCCACGTTAAAATACTCTATTTATCTACTTTTCTACGTAAGAGTCTCTTCTATTGCGTAGAACACACTTTTCTGGACGAAATGGTATATTTGCATGCAGTAAACACATTTTCGGAAGTCTAGGTATGAGACGTTATGATTGAGACTCATTACGTGTTTTTCACTATTGCAGGAAACCCGATCAGATGATTCTCGAGACTGATGGACCCACGATCAATCACAAATGCCTGTTTTAACCTCACAATCAATCTAAGGGTGATCAACTTGACCATCGAACTAGCCCAGTGAAGAAAGCAGAGAAGTTGAACATTTCAGAGAGCAAATGAACCTAGCGACTTTGAAGGCAAGAGAATGAGAAATCTTGAAGGGCAGCACGAGAAGAGATTCCTACGTGGAGCACTAATCGGACAATTTTGATGTAATGATTAAAGCTCAAGAGCCAACAGGCTGACTGCCTAATCGGACAATTCTAATGAATTGCGAGCCCACGACCGAAGCTTAAGAGCACAGCTTAAAGAGCTGACGGGCTATAGGCCAAGTACAAGCCGAAGCAGTACATTATATGGTGGACCACTAAACCCGAATGCAGAGATCAATGAGAGCTTGGAATAACACAAGAGTTGGACAATATCCTAGTTGTTGAGCCACGGTGTCAGAACACACGGTCTACGAACCCAAGAACATGATGAGATAAATCGGATGGACAGTGTCGACCTAGAGGCGTGACAGAGCAAATTGCATGAATTAATAAGTGTCGGCAGAACACCAACAAACCTACGGACCGACGGATCATCAAAAACAAGATTCGGATCAACAGATTTCCCAAATGGTTGCATATACTATAGATCATAACATGTTGATGGTTCCATAGGCTTAGTCCAAGAAGCAAAGAGTCGTTGGATTTAAATGGATGGTTGTGGCGAAGACACAAGAAATGCAATGAAGTGGGTCGGTTGACATTCATCAAGTATAGAATTGGTGACAGCATGAGAGGTGGCAGCAAGTAGTATGGTGTGGGCCATCACATGGGATAACTTCCCATTTAGAAGATTTTCTCGCTTCAATTATGCTGGATATCAACATCTTAGAAGGAAAAGAGATTTCAAAAGAAGAAATATTTTGGAAAGTGGCCAACCAAACAAGAGGTGTTGGAGCACACACATGGACGGTGGGATTCTAATTAACAAAAGAAGGAAAGCTTCTATTCCTTTGGAAAAGAGGCTTTTAAATTATGGAAAGAGGATAGCATTTTGTGGGAGGAAAGAATAGACACACGGTGGCTATAAGATAGAGATGTGGGACCGTCCCAAGGAGGTTTTTCTCCTTGCTGTTGCTGCCTTTGTCCAAGCCGTTGCTACTGCCATCAAAGTGCAGGTCCAGCAACGCCTCCCTCAGAGCTTGCTGCCCTCCACAACCTGCTACTACATTCCACGTCGCAGGTGGCTCCACCACCGTCCACCTACACTCCCACAAACCAGCAAGATCGCCTCCAACATTGTTACCTCCGTCAAAGGTGATCTCTCCATCTCACCTGCGAAAAATGGCAAGGATGCTTGCTCTCCACCATCTTCTCCAGGCTGTTTCTCAACTGTTGCAGCCTGTACCATCAAGGAGCACGCCTACTCCTCCTTCTCGATGTCGCCTTCACCTCCCTGGTGTTGCAGGCCAGCAACACCAACACCCAGCACCGTCATCTCCAACTTCGTCTCTCTCCCAAAAAAAAAAAAAAAAAGAAAAAAAGAAAGAAACTCTGCAACCCTCCGAAAGAAAGAAATAAAAAAGGGAAAGAGGGAGAAGAGGAAGCCGGCGTCCATCTCCCTGTTGCTGCACCATTCACTCCGCCAACCTAAAGGCTGGCCGGACTGGTTTTTCTCCATCGGACAGATCTGTACCTGCAACGTGAGCGCCTCTCACTTGTTGCACCTACGAGCCACCACTGTTATCTTGCTGGCCATTCTCTAAGCTAGCAACCTTCCTTAGACTGGTGTGTGCATTCTTCTCAAGGGTTGCTGGAGTTGCAACCTGCAACTCCGGCAACCTCCATTAACGCCGGCAATCAGTCTTCACAACCTGCCACCAACTCTAGCCTTTCTTCTCCAAGAAAACCTACAGCCACAACCTTCACTACCCTACCACCACCGATCCAGCAACCTTCACCTGTAATGCCTCTCCACCGTCTTGTCCAGCCAGATCTCCGAGCAACACCGCCTGCATCAACTTCACCAGCAACTTCGATGGGTTTTTTTTGAAAACCTTCAACAGGTTCGGGATCCTCTTCCATCTTCCCTTCCTTGACTGTGGTTCTCAAGGGACTCTTCCAGATCGTGTACCTCCTTCCACCATGCTCCACCGCCCACAGATTGTTGCAAGCTTCCTCTTTGCTCCACCCTCTCAAGCGCTCTCTCTTCTTACAAGAACCCATAGTTCTTCCTCCATGGGAGCCGAACCAGCAAGATCCCACGCTCCACCATTGCCATGCACACTCCAATCTTTTTCATCATTGGCTGAACCGAACCCACTCTCCAAGGTGAGTTGCTTAAGGTAGTTTCTCTCTCGTCTTTGGTCTCTCTCTCTAGGTTAGTTTTCTCTTCGCTTTCTCTCTCTAGAACTCTCTCTAGGCTTTGAAAATCCCCCTTTCTCTCTTTAAGTTTTCTACTTTCTCTCTTCTTCACTATCATGAGTTTCTCTCTCTAGAAACATGTTCTCTCTCTACATTATCTCTCTAAGTCTAAAATCCCCAGGCTGATCGCCTTTTTGCACCACTGACTCCGTTCGGTGAATGCAAGAGGGTGAGTTTTTCTCTCACCTCTACCTTGTCGGCCGGTAAACGACCGAGGTGTGAAAATTCTCTCTCTACCTTCTTCCTCTCTCTCTAAAATCTCTTTTTACATGCTTTCTTACATGCTTTCTAGAATAGATTTACCGCTTTATTTATTTCTGTCATTTATTTCATGTAAGCAACAGTTTGATTAATGCAATTTGATTTCGATAATTTTAGTCTTCTCTGGATCTTATTTGGATGTGTTTTAAATCGACTCGCCCTTCTCATCTCTTCCATCATTCTCCTTTTTCTCTTGTATATTATCTGTCATTTTATGTTCTTATTCGCGCTAATCCGACTAATCCCGAGTGCGGATCGACATCCGACACGAATCCCTATACAAATCTATCAATTTTGCAGGATAATCGGATTAATTACAAATTGTGTTGAGATCTAGGATTTCCGAAACCAACGACGCGGAAAAATCCTACTTTCAAATGGCGCCGTTGCCGCTCGGGTGTTCGGGAGTGCGAAAAAGGACGTAAAGACGGAATTGGAAAGTTGCTGAATCGGAAAGCTGCTCAATTTGGACAGCCCGACCTTTTTCGGGAAACTTTCTATTTTTTTGTTTTTAGTGATTTTTAGCAGTCTTTTAAATTACTATTTTTAATGCCTCGGAAGGCCGAGTGCAAAGTTGTAATAATTTAGGAATATTACTACTTTCCATATAAACTGCTAGATCTTGTTCTAGGGTTTTTTAGAAACCCTAGATTAAGTGAAAAATACCAAAAAAATCAAAAAAATTAAAAAAATTGAAAAATGGTAGTTTCTATTTCTGCACATTTTAGGATATTCGCATATGGGAAGATTGCATTTTTGGATACTTTCCGAATCGGGAAATTTCCATTTTTGCACGGTTTCCATTCCTGGGAAATTTCAAATTGGAATTAAGCTTATTTGGATAGTTTCCAAATCGGACGAAATTCCATAATTAGCAATTCTTATTTTTAGAGGATTTCTAACTATGGAAGGTCCCCTTTTTGGAAGGTTTCCAACACAGGAAGAAACCCTAAGTTTAGTAAGTTTTCAGATTTAGGAAACTTCTACTTTTAGGGAATTTTCCTAACTTGGAGAAACTCTTAAATTGGAAAGGTCTATTAGGGGGTTGATAGTTATTTAGTCAACTCTCATGAATAGTAACTTTCCAATTTACCCTGCCTAATTGATTGATTGATTGCTTACCCACCCTAGGCAGGGACATTCCAACAAAATATTCCCACACCCTAGACCCATATCATATACTAATTCGTATGCAGGATTGCGAATCTAACTGCGGGTAGGGAGCGAAAGCTCACTTAGGAGGAGTCGGGCCCATGCTCATGAAGGATACCCCTCCCTACCCCAAAGAGGCGACCCCGTGGCGTGGCCCACGGGAGGTAAGTCTCTATCCTCGCCTTGAGTGCGATACAGAGCAATTTGGGTGAATCATTGCCGCTTGTCTATTTGCTTTCGCATACATATTATTCGACTTGCGTGGCGTGGCCGTTAATAATTGAACATTAATCGAGCAGACCCAGCTCTTTTACAACTGGTGGGATTTCATCACCCACCTCATCATTCCATCTGATTTGATCCCAAGGCTCCATTAATTAAAAAGAATGAAGAAGTAGAGCCAATTAGCCCGGTGTTCGAGGAAAAATCCACACAAAGCGAACCCGCTTAACATCCAATCGAAATAAGACCACGAGCGCGGGTCCCTGTTGTCTAACACACCCATAAGTCCCTGCTACTCAAGTACACTGAGCTCTATGTGGCATCTTGGACTATTCGGCGGTTAGTTACGTGTGGACTAGGAACACGCACCAACCCTAGCTTAACCCGAGGGAACACTCTTCTTAAACACTTGACCAATCCGGTTAGTCTGGGACGTACTTAAGACAGCCATTGTGCCGCACGTCTGTCTAGGCTTCGGATTGCCTTGTTGTTGACTAGAGTCAGTACTAAAGGATTCGCTTTGAAGAGTGTAGCCTGGTGAGAACCTAAGAGCGACAAAGTTAGTCCGGCGGTTAACAAAATAAACCAGTGGTCCGCCCACTGTCATAATCTACCATACCCCAGAAACTAACAAGATAAATCCTCAAACTTATCCTGATTTGTTTTAGGCCTAGGATTATCTTGCTTGCTCTATGTGCATCATTTAAGATCTCAAACCCAGTGTCTCTTTGTAACCTAGTCTGAAGCTTATTTATATGGGTTCAACTGCCCCATTGTTTGACTCGATCTGAGAGTCCTTCAATCTTCAACACTCTTCATTTGCCATTGGTCTCTTACTGATGAGAGACCAGGCAGACGGATCTCATCGATCCAATCTCTTATGACTGATGATCATTTCAGTCTCACTGCATTTTATACTGGATAGGGGTGCTGACTGTCAACCCCACTGGAGTCTGCTCCACTAAATCCATCTCCGATACACATTGTGTCTTCGGCTCTGCTAACCATGGTCAGAGAATCCCTTGTTAGGTCTCTTACTGATGAGAGACCCATTACTGTTCTCCCATACCCGCTCCTCTTTATGAGTTTGCGGCTCTGCTAACCACGGCCAGAGAACCCTCTCAGTCTTAACTGAGAAAGAACCTACCTGTACTACTGCTGGGTTGGGTTAGCTCGATTGGAAGCATTCCTGCTCCAACTGATGAGCTGGATGACTGATGACTCACTCAGTCTCCCTATGCTTCAAATTGGTTGGGGGTGCTTATCACCCCCATTGTGTCTGGCTGAAGACGTAAAACTTAGCGCTTTCGGAAAGGCAATTCCGGTATTCCTAGAGTACATGAGTCTCATGCATTTGTTATTACTTTTATATCTTTGGAAATGCAGGTACATTCATTCTTCCGATCATCAGGTATCACACTGTCGAGTTTCTGCCGACTTAGTAACATCCTCCCTGAACCTTTGCATCATCATCACTGATTTTTCATCATTTTATGTCCCGGTCATGAGCACCGAGGACGGTGCTATATTTTGGTTGGGGGTGGGGTATTTACCAAAACTCATGTATTCCTTTTGATAAATATAGATATAGATATAAAAAAATAAAAAAAATAAAAAAAAAAAAAAAAAAAAAAAAAGAAAAAGTTGTTTTTGGGGTGATTTCCGATGTTCTCCAAAAGTTTTCTAGAATTTCAAAAATGTGTCAAATACCCTGACTTTGATTAGCTGAAAACCTCCGTTAAGTCAGTATTGAGGATGTCAATTTTTGTTAGCGTTGAGTCAAGTCAAGCGTGACTACAGCAGGTTTGAAAACTCAGAAAAACTCAGATTTGGCACAATTATACACTATCAACATCAGAGTTATCCTAAGTTTTGAAACTCTAGAGATCCTGTGAGAATAATTGTGGAGACCTAACCCAGTGAGCTTTCGAGCCTTTAATCATTTCAGAGAGTTATACAATAATCCTGAGTCAATGGATGACTCACTATTCTTCATGCCCGCAATATTCGTTGAGAGATCTCATTATCTTTTGCTTCGATCATGGAACTCAGAACGACATCAACATTGGATTACTACGACAGAACCTTCTTTGTATCCAGTCAAGACAGTATACATGATAGTGCAAACCCTAGAAAATGATTTAGGCCATTTTTTTTGAACCATTCAGCCTTTTTACTCACCTGAATTATACTTCACTAGAAACCCCTTGAACCCTTCTATAAAAGCCTTTTCTTTGTAAGCCCATTAACCAAAAACCCAGTTCAGCTACGAAGTGTTACTAGCTACCCTACTTTTGAGAAGGATAAAAAAATCACTGATGTGGGTGTACCGTGAAAAGAAAAGTAAAGAAGAAAAATCAAAAGGAAAAGAAAGTGGTTCAAGCTGAAAACAAAATATGGAAAGAAAGTATGAAAAAGTGCTGAAAAGAAATTGAGCAGTCTCAGAAATATCAAGAACAAGAGAAAAATATGAAAAAAGGAAAAAGAACCAGATAATGGTGTTACGCCGCAGGAAAAATTCAAGAAAATGGCAATATCCTCTCAAGATCTTTGAAATCCTGTATCCCTTTATTTTTCTACACCGGACCTAAGCCTCATTATAACCCAGGAAAGTCCTATTTGATTCTAGGATAGTACGATCATAAAATGTGGAGATTGGAGAAAGAGAAGCTATAGAGTTTGATCTGACGTTCCCGAGTGAAGTGGTATTCCAATCATGAGATCTTCTTCTGTTAAAGATGTCCTTCTTTCAAATAAAACATATGTGAGATCTTTTGTCTCTTTATATTAAATACATCTCCTCACATATAAATTGAGAGAAAAGAAGAAAACCCTTCTTGTGTGATTCTATTCTGAGTGCTAAACATGTGAGATTTGAGGTCGAGGCAGAAAAACTTATAGGTGATCTGGAAATCTTTACTGTCGGATGATAAGAATGTTGAGCACACACACACGCAGAGTCTGACTATTCTGGGTCATGATTATCAGTCTGTAGTCTTGCCAAAACTTTCAAAACTCTTTGCTAGCCTGTAACTGTTTTTGCATCCATTCAATAATTTGATGAACGGTGTTTTCCCGGAGCTAATATAAAAAAGTGTGCAGCATGTGCAGAGCCCTTTTAAGCTCATGTATTTCGCACTAATTGCCAAGGATTGGCAATATGCTGGTTGGGGGTTGTGATATTCGCTCAAAAGTGCTTATTTTAAGCAATTATCCTGTAGCGTTATTGCATTCTCCCACGTTAAAATACTCTATTTATCTACTTTTCTACGTAAGAGTCTCTTCTATTGCGTAGAACACACTTTTCTGGACGAAATGGTATATTTGCATGCAGTAAACACATTTTCGGAAGTCTAGGTATGAGACGTTATGATTGAGACTCATTACGTGTTTTTCACTATTGCAGGAAACCCGATCAGATGATTCTCGAGACTGATGGACCCACGATCAATCACAAATGCCTGTTTTAACCTCACAATCAATCTAAGGGTGATCAACTTGACCATCGAACTAGCCCAGTGAAGAAAGCAGAGAAGTTGAACATTTCAGAGAGCAAATGAACCTAGCGACTTTGAAGGCAAGAGAATGAGAAATCTTGAAGGGCAGCACGAGAAGAGATTCCTACGTGGAGCACTAATCGGACAATTTTGATGTAATGATTAAAGCTCAAGAGCCAACAGGCTGACTGCCTAATCGGACAATTCTAATGAATTGCGAGCCCACGACCGAAGCTTAAGAGCACAGCTTAAAGAGCTGACGGGCTATAGGCCAAGTACAAGCCGAAGCAGTACATTATATGGTGGACCACTAAACCCGAATGCAGAGATCAATGAGAGCTTGGAATAACACAAGAGTTGGACAATATCCTAGTTGTTGAGCCACGGTGTCAGAACACACGGTCTACGAACCCAAGAACATGATGAGATAAATCGGATGGACAGTGTCGACCTAGAGGCGTGACAGAGCAAATTGCATGAATTAATAAGTGTCGGCAGAACACCAACAAACCTACGGACCGACGGATCATCAAAAACAAGATTCGGATCAACAGATTTCCCAAATGGTTGCATATACTATAGATCATAACATGTTGATGGTTCCATAGGCTTAGTCCAAGAAGCAAAGAGTCGTTGGATTTAAATGGATGGTTGTGGCGAAGACACAAGAAATGCAATGAAGTGGGTCGGTTGACATTCATCAAGTATAGAATTGGTGACAGCATGAGAGGTGGCAGCAAGTAGTATGGTGTGGGCCATCACATGGGATAACTTCCCATTTAGAAGATTTTCTCGCTTCAATTATGCTGGATATCAACATCTTAGAAGGAAAAGAGATTTCAAAAGAAGAAATATTTTGGAAAGTGGCCAACCAAACAAGAGGTGTTGGAGCACACACATGGACGGTGGGATTCTAATTAACAAAAGAAGGAAAGCTTCTATTCCTTTGGAAAAGAGGCTTTTAAATTATGGAAAGAGGATAGCATTTTGTGGGAGGAAAGAATAGACACACGGTGGCTATAAGATAGAGATGTGGGACCGTCCCAAGGAGGTTTTTCTCCTTGCTGTTGCTGCCTTTGTCCAAGCCGTTGCTACTGCCATCAAAGTGCAGGTCCAGCAACGCCTCCCTCAGAGCTTGCTGCCCTCCACAACCTGCTACTACATTCCACGTCGCAGGTGGCTCCACCACCGTCCACCTACACTCCCACAAACCAGCAAGATCGCCTCCAACATTGTTACCTCCGTCAAAGGTGATCTCTCCATCTCACCTGCGAAAAATGGCAAGGATGCTTGCTCTCCACCATCTTCTCCAGGCTGTTTCTCAACTGTTGCAGCCTGTACCATCAAGGAGCACGCCTACTCCTCCTTCTCGATGTCGCCTTCACCTCCCTGGTGTTGTAGGCCAGCAACACCAACACCCAGCACCGTCATCTCCAACTTCGTCTCTCTCCCAAAAAAAAAAAAAAAAAGAAAAAAAGAAAGAAACTCTGCAACCCTCCGAAAGAAAGAAATAAAAAAGGGAAAGAGGGAGAAGAGGAAGCCGGCGTCCATCTCCCTGTTGCTGCACCATTCACTCCGCCAACCTAAAGGCTGGCCGGACTGGTTTTTCTCCATCGGACAGATCTGTACCTGCAACGTGAGCGCCTCTCACTTGTTGCACCTACGAGCCACCACTGTTATCTTGCTGGCCATTCTCTAAGCTAGCAACCTTCCTTAGACTGGTGTGTGCATTCTTCTCAAGGGTTGCTGGAGTTGCAACCTGCAACTCCGGCAACCTCCATTAACGCCGGCAATCAGTCTTCACAACCTGCCACCAACTCTAGCCTTTCTTCTCCAAGAAAACCTACAGCCACAACCTTCACTACCCTACCACCACCGATCCAGCAACCTTCACCTGTAATGCCTCTCCACCGTCTTGTCCAGCCAGATCTCCGAGCAACACCGCCTGCATCAACTTCACCAGCAACTTCGATGGGTTTTTTTTGAAAACCTTCAACAGGTTCGGGATCCTCTTCCATCTTCCCTTCCTTGACTGTGGTTCTCAAGGGACTCTTCCAGATCGTGTACCTCCTTCCACCATGCTCCACCGCCCACAGATTGTTGCAAGCTTCCTCTTTGCTCCACCCTCTCAAGCGCTCTCTCTTCTTACAAGAACCCATAGTTCTTCCTCCATGGGAGCCGAACCAGCAAGATCCCACGCTCCACCATTGCCATGCACACTCCAATCTTTTTCATCATTGGCTGAACCGAACCCACTCTCCAAGGTGAGTTGCTTAAGGTAGTTTCTCTCTCGTCTTTGGTCTCTCTCTCTAGGTTAGTTTTCTCTTCGCTTTCTCTCTCTAGAACTCTCTCTAGGCTTTGAAAATCCCCCTTTCTCTCTTTAAGTTTTCTACTTTCTCTCTTCTTCACTATCATGAGTTTCTCTCTCTAGAAACATGTTCTCTCTCTACATTATCTCTCTAAGTCTAAAATCCCCAGGCTGATCGCCTTTTTGCACCACTGACTCCGTTCGGTGAATGCAAGAGGGTGAGTTTTTCTCTCACCTCTACCTTGTCGGCCGGTAAACGACCGAGGTGTGAAAATTCTCTCTCTACCTTCTTCCTCTCTCTCTAAAATCTCTTTTTACATGCTTTCTTACATGCTTTCTAGAATAGATTTACCGCTTTATTTATTTCTGTCATTTATTTCATGTAAGCAACAGTTTGATTAATGCAATTTGATTTCGATAATTTTAGTCTTCTCTGGATCTTATTTGGATGTGTTTTAAATCGACTCGCCCTTCTCATCTCTTCCATCATTCTCCTTTTTCTCTTGTATATTATCTGTCATTTTATGTTCTTATTCGCGCTAATCCGACTAATCCCGAGTGCGGATCGACATCCGACACGAATCCCTATACAAATCTATCAATTTTGCAGGATAATCGGATTAATTACAAATTGTGTTGAAGTTAGGGTTTCCGTAATCAACGACGCGGAAAAAGCCTACTTTCACACGCCATTAACGCCGGAGTTGCAGACCTGCAACTCCGGCCGTGATTTTGAAGAAGAAGATGAAGGGGATGATGGAGTTCCAACCGTGCTGCACAAGCAGCAGCAGCATAGGCGGACGTGCAGGCCAGGAGGTGCGAAGTGGTTGCAGCGTTTGTAGGTTTGGAAACGGGCGGAGTTGCAGCAGCGTGTTGGTGCTGATGGTGTTCCAACCGTGCTGCACAGTGTGGAGGTGGTGGTGGAAATGCTAATGGAGATGGAGGTACGACCTCCTCTCCTCTTCCCCTCTTCTTCTTCTCTTCTCATTCTTTTTCTTCTTTTCTTTTTTATTTTTTTCTTTTTGGCTGCAAGTTGCAGTAGCACGGGATTTAGAGTTGCTGGTTCCTGTTCGTGGTGATTCTCAACAGGAAGGAGACGGTGTTGCAGCCTTTGAAGAGCAGATCGGTTGATGAAAGAGCAGCATGTGAAGAAGTTGCAACTGGTTCTCCATCAAGCGCCGACTTGCAATGGAGGGCAACGGCAAGTAAAAGCTCGAGAGGAATCGCAGCCCATGGGGATTTGTGGTAGCCGGTGGAGATATTGCACGGTGGTGCAAGTAGAGGAACATGGTAGGTGGCGTTCTTGAGGAGAAGCGGCTGCTACTCTTGTGGGTGAAGAGGGGTCTTGAGTGAGAGAGATAGTTTGAGAGAGAGCCCTCCAAAATGGCTGTGAGAGAGAAGACTAAGAGAGGAGAACGTGGAAGATTCATAAGAGATTAGGGTTTGGCTTGTCCTCCTCTCTTCTTTCCTCATCTTTTTTTTCTTTTTATATTCCTTTTAAGTCACATCCCCACCAAGTCAATCATAACCGTTCATCATATGCCACACCATTACTTAGTTTCCAATCACGTATCCTATACACCCTTTTGGAATATTGTCCCTTGACCAATAACATTCCCAAAATAGTCTTCAATTTAATCTCATCCCCTATTTCCAAAAAGATATTCCCCATGTCATATTGGAAACTATAGCCACTATCAATCTGTTGATGCAAAATTCTGCCAAGCAATTGCATTGTGGATGCTCCACCGTGGGAACTATCCATAGTCACCTTCTATTGCTTCTTTAATAATACCGCAATCGTCCCTTTTGTGCCAAAATATTTCCACGTGCCCTTTATTGAGAACCCATCAAGAGTTCTTTATTCACCCTCTCATTTATCTTTGTGCACATGCTATCCATACCCACTACTTCTAGTAAGGACACCATTGAGCAAGTGTCCCAGTCGTCTATGTGCATTATTTCATGTTAGCCATCTTGGCCCACGACATGCCCTACATGTCTAGCCCATGTCTCTTGTCATGAAGTAGTCGTCAAAGCACAATTCTACCTCTTCATCATACTTTTTTCTGTTATTGCTTACACCTTGGTCCACTCTTTGGCACTTTTCACATGCTGGCCCATGGCCCATCTTAAATGAAGATTAATATTTGCCCTTGTGACTGGTCGACTTTGATCGTGACCCATTAGCTTGGTTTGTGTCTTCGGATAGCTCAGATTGTGGTTTGCAGCTAAATCCACTATTCTTTCAGCTGGGCCGTTCTTCAATTTTTTTGCCAACTCTACTGTCTTTGTTCACCTTTAATCCCGCACGATCCACTAATCTTCGATCATGATTTTCGTGGTTGATCATGGATTTTCAATTCTTGAGAATTATCCGATCGAGGTTCCCTGCGACAAAAGAAGCGCGTACTCAGAACGGCTTAATATCTAGACTTCTGAAAATGTGTTTAATGCATGCAAATATATCATTTCGTCCAGAAAAGTGTGTTCTACACAACAGAAGAAACTATTACGTAGAAAAGTAGATAAATAGAGCATTTTACGTAGGAGAATGCAATAACGCTAAAAGGATAAATGCTTAAAATAAGCACTTTTGAGTGAATATCAGTCCATAGTGGGACCCCCGGGTCCACTTGGGCACCCAAACAAAAATCCAAATCCATAAGTCTACAAATCCACAATTTCGGGGTCACCTAAGCATCCCACACCTTCAAACGTACTAGTGATCATGCACACCATTCAATCTTCAAAATCTGTAACATCCATCCTTTCATTTTCTTGAAGGACTAAGTAAATACCATTGAGTGAAAACCCACTCTCTTTTTGGATAACACTCTTTAAATAGTTCATGCAAAAATTCAATGACTCAAAAGTTTGCATCGACCAAATCAAATTAACGATGAAATTCAACTAATTATTGATATCATCTTCCCCGTGATCATTTATTGCTTATGTCTGTACATATATTTGTCTGTACACCATGGTACACGTGGAATTACTAGGCGTCATTGCTCACGATTTTCAACCGACTTACTCTACAGGTGAGATTGATGAGTCATTCGCTACCATGGATGAAAGGATTGAGGACATTGAATTCAAAGAAGATTTGGATTTGAATATGGAGATCTAAATTCAGTCATTTATTTTACTTCGATGTATTTGAGAATATTTGATCATATGATAAGATAATTTTATTGAAGAACAAATAGACGGATGCATGTTTTCCATCATAATATAATTACCCTTTGATAACGAGATTGAATGGTTAATTTGATTTGATGCGTAGAATTTTTGTGAGTGGATATTGGGTGAGATTTTTTGTGTGTCAATTTCTTAGTTAGTGAAATAATAATTCATTTGAAAGATATGGACCATTTTCTAAATCGTTGAATCTATGTATATACTCAAGAATAGCCATAACATATTTTTTCTTCAATGCTATTCTCCCAACCCATTAAATTAGTGTTTTACCATATAAAAAATTAAAATTTTAAAAAGAATATTTTAATTTATTAAATATTTTAAATTATTTTGGAGTATTTCAAATTATTTCTTTTTATCGCTTCCTGGATCTTGGGTAAACAAATTGATTCACGGGCATTCGGTTTGGGTTTGGACACCCGAATTCAGGTTGTGATAGAATGGTATCAGAGCATAGGCTTCAGACAGCTAGGGATTTGTGTGTAATGGGTCTATGCATAATGTAATTGTGTGTAACTACTTGTGAACCGTTAGATCAATATATAGTGACATGAAACTGTAGGATAAATTTTTTGATCCTGTTGTTGTCATTAATTATTTATAATATGTTATCTGTATTTTATTTATTTTTGTTGAAAACATATCTTTATCGTTTGGATAATAATTTTGACTTTTATGGGTTCTTTAAGAGAGAAAAAGATGGGGACCCGAGAGTTATCATTTAGACATCTACGAGAAACAGTTACGAGTCAGATCTGGGTTATTAGCTTGGTGGTCATGGTATAGATAATTGATAACTATTCTTAATGTTGAGATTAGTGCATATTGATGATGCTATTGGAAGTACAAGCTGGTCCTACGAAATAAAAGGGTTGTTAATAAAAAAAATAAAAGGGTTGGTCCTATAAAAAAAAAGGGTTGGTCCCAAGAAAAAAAAAGGGGTTGGTCCCACAAAAAAAGGGTTAGTCCCACAAAAAAAGAAGGGCCGGTCCCACATACAATAAAAGGTGTAGGTCCCAGAAAAAAAAGGGGTTGGTCCCACATAAAAAAAAGGGTTGGTCCAAAAAAAAAATCGATTGGTCTCATAAATAAGGTTGGCCCTGTAAATAGCGTTGGTCTTAGTTTAAATAAGAAAGAGACCATTAGGATAATACTGGTAGACGCTACTACTCTATATTGAACTCTGATGTACTTGGACTGTTAACTTAATTGTATGATTTGTAAAATTCATAATTTATATACATATTCGACATTTTAACGAAATAGAAAATATATGAGACCTAGGATTAGAGTATGCAGTAGTAACATAGTAAAATTTAATTTTAGGGATGAAACTCTTTTAAGGGGGGTAGGTTGTAATACCCTGAACTTTTATTTAGAGTATTAATTTAATTTATAAGCATAATTTGGTCATTAACTAGCAAATTTTTGACTTAAGGATTCTAGCAAGGAAAATTCGGATAATAGAATGGTAATTTTAGGATTTTTGTGATTGAACATCTATAATGCACTAATTAACTCAATAAGTGAATTTACGTGTAATTCAATATTTTTTTTATAATTAAATTGGGTTGGAGTAGACCCTACGGAGTATTTAGAGTAGGGTACATTTCTTGTAGACCATATAATTGGTGTGTAAGTTCATATAAGGTATAATAATATCGTATTAGTAATATTAAGTGAAGAGAAGTATTTTTCTAGAATTAATAATTAACTAATTAAATAAAAAATAAAAATGCCACATCATCCTAATAATGTAAATGATCCAATTCAATTTATAATAAATCTTTTGTATTTCATACTTGGTAAGGTACAATACTTATTTTATCTTTTAAGAAAATTAAGTGTAAAAAATTTAAAATTTTAGAAACCTTTAATCATGGGTTGATTTTAGTAATAATGTAACACAACATTACTTTTAATGATTTTAGCTAGAAATCCTACACTTTTGACAATTGATATGACAACTAGGAAACATCAATCCTAAATAGAAATCAACATTTAACTATTTGACATGTCAATAAATATTTCTATACAAAATTCAATAATTAGTCAATAAACAAAGATTCTTACTCTTCATTCTTGAAAATCTTGTAATAATAAGTAAATAGAAAATTCTAACATTAGAAATAATTCATTGCTAAATAATTTTTAGAAACTTACCAGCTTATATTAAATAATTATTTAATTTAAAAAAATATTTACTTTTAAAAGAATGATATAAAAAGAATTACTAAAGATTTGTTATAAAATATCTTTTATTTTTAGGAAATGAATGAAAGATTTTGGACAACACTAAAAAAGCTCCAATAGTGAAAATAAATGTCTTAACCAAAATCTCTCTCAAAAACTCTGGTTCTTCTTTCATTATTGAAGAAAGAGTACTCAAGTCAATAAAAAAAAAGAAAATATAAGTACTATACACAAATAAATTACTTTAATATTCAATTTGTGTTCATTGGTGTATTTTTTATTGTGGTGTTATGATTGTATTGATCTATGTTTATGTGAATCTATGAACCTCAACATGATGTGATTGATCTTATTCTAAACTATGTTGATCTATGACTAAATGTGTTTCTTTTGATATAAGATTCAATTATGTTCATTACAATGTTAATGTGACTTTTTTGATAATGTTATTTTCTATGATCATCCATATATTTTCATCATCACTTACGATGACTGAATGAGAAGATGAGAAAGAAAATCTTTTTTGATCATTGGTCCATTATTCTCGACTGTTGGTCGGTCCATTATTTTGACCGTTGGTCGGATCAACAGTCAATCCGTTGGTCGGATTGATTTAAAAACCTCCCGTTAGTCAGGTTAAGTGAAAAGTGAAAACTCCAATAATTAATTTTTTTATGGTGCATTATTCTTATGCCATTATTTATGACTATTGATATCATCTTCACCGTGATCATTTATTGCTTATGTCTGTACATATATTCGTCTGTACACCATGGTACACATTGAATTACTGGGCGTCATCGCTCGCGATTTTCAATCGACTTACTTTACAGGTGAGATCGATGAGTCATTCGCCACCATGGATGAAGGGAGTAAGGACATTGAATTTTTATGTATTTAGACTATTTTATGTGTGTGACATGTGTCAATACCTTGATGTATCAACTTTTTAAATTATATAATATAATTTAATTAAATAAATGAATAATTATTTGTGTTATGATTGTATGGCCAATATAGAAGCCTTTTGGGTTTAATAATAATCTAAATGAAGCCTAGTTGATATAGATGGGCTTTGACCCATTTTTAACCCATTAATAATGTAAAATATAGATTTTTGAGGGTTTAAAAGGTCATCTCTTTGATAGTTACGAATTTCACTAAAATAGAAATTATAATCATTCCCTAAACCTATTTATGAAAACCTTAAAGCTTTAGAAGATTTCACAAACCCAAACTTCAGTAAAGAATAGAAAAATCTCCATTAAACATTCATCCTGGGGTCGATTGCACTCGAGCAAGAAAGGAGAATTGGCGGGGACTCCGAATAGAAGAACATACTCCGAAGAAATGACGATCCAACGACTTTCAAATTTGAAGAAACTTTCAATTTTTATTAAAGTTCAAGAAACCTTAAGGTAAGTGTGTTTGATCCATCCTATGCTTGTTCTTCTTCAAGTTATTATTTTTCATTCTTTATATAATGGTATATCTTAACTATAAATTAATTTTAGCATGATTTAGTATATTTTTCTTGAGTTAATCATTATTTGGTGCCACTATGATGGATTTGGCCATGACTTATATTTGGCACCCATAACCGATAGCCATCTTTTTATAATTTTTGTAATATTTTTAGGATCTAAATATTTTTCTAATTATTTTTCCTAAAACCCTCTATGAATTTATTTTCCAAAACAGTTGAGTTTGTATTTTTATAATTTATATTTATTTAGTTATGATTTTTCTAAGGGGCCATCATTTTTTTCACAACTCAGAATTTCAAATTCTGTACGATCTATTTAATTAAAGATTTTGATATATATTTTAAATCTAAATATTTTTATAATTAATTTTTATAGATATCTATATTAATTTATTTTTTAAATACATTATATATGTATTTTTCAGATTTTTATTTATTAAGTTATGATTTTTCAAAGGTAATGTACTTTTCTATAAAACTCAGAATTTCGGATTCTGTATAGTGTAGTTCATTAAAGATTTCGATCTATATTTTAAATTAGAATATTTTTATAATTATTTTTCATAGATATCTCTATAAATCTAGTTTCCAAATTAGTTGAGTTTGTATTTTTTTTATATTTATTTATTTAGTTATATTATTTACAATGTGCTGGACGTTTCTGTAAGATCCAGAATTCTAGATTCTATGCGGTCCAGTTGATTAATGATTTACACATATATTTTGAAACTAAATATTTTTTTATTTATTTTTCCTATAAACCTATGTGAATCTAAAACTCAGAATTTCAGATTCTGTACATTTTACTTCTTTAAGAATTGGGACTTCGATTTTAGGAATAAATATTTTTGAATTTATTTTTAATAGAAACCTCAGTGAATATAGTCTTCAAATCCATTGAGTTCGTATTTTTTAAATTTATATTTATTTAGTTATAATTTTTAAAAAAAAATATGTTTTCTATGAACTACCTATTTCTTGAATTTTGGACGATTAATGACATTGGAAACCCTTAGTGGTTCGGTCATTACTTATTAACTATTAAAGGGTTTAGCCCTTATTATTTGATTAAAACCCTAGATGGTGTGACCCATACTTGTATGCATGGGGATCCCACCCATGTGTCTTGGATCTCTCATAGAGTTCAGCCAAGTGTCTTGGATCCCTCTTTAGGGTTCGACCTTGTGTCATGGATCCCTCATAGGGTTCACCCAAGGTGTGTTGAATTCTCTTACGATTTTCACTTATATTGTTCATCGATGTTGATCATGACATTCGGTGATTATTACATGTTATTCATGTTTAACCCTAATTCGTTCTTATGTTATTACTTTTGATGATCATGTGTTCATTTTATATTCTTATTTAAATGTTAAATACATGTGTGCTTATGCCATGTAACCCTAGTACCATCTTGTTGTCATACCACGATTATCACGTCATTTCATATATGGGGTGCATAAGGGAACGGGGTTGAAGTATATTATATACATTTATATGGGTTTTATCAATTAATCAGGGTTCGGTACCCTAGGGTGAAAGGCCCCAAACGTTATTATATCCTACAGATGGGTTGATGAGACCGCTCCCTATGCGGGAAGGAGATGGATACCCTATGCGGTTATGGGTACTAGTTGCATTGGTAACCCGTACTCACTTGCATTCACCCTCATATTCATGTCATCCTTATTATATGATTGAGATGCAGTCTTTGGTTAAAAACTTGTGTAGTATGACATCATACCATGCACATTGTTGTATTACTGGGCCTCGACTCATGGTGCTACACTGATACCATTTTCAGATTTTGAGGAGCTGGGTACGTGGGATGATTTTGAGATGGAAGATTCGGGTGTACTCGAGGAGATCGACGAGAATTTGGGAGTTGATCCCACACTTTAGAAAGCTGTATTTGATTATTTTATAATATTATTTATTTATTTTCACGGACATGTAAGCCTTTGATTGAGAGCATGTTCTCACCTCTTTCTTTTCACGTTTAGTTGATTGATTGAATTATTTTAATTATTTATTTTTTACATCTAGATTTTTTTTTCTTCTTTACTTAGTTGGTTTTCGAATGAACCTTAGTAGTCTAATTGACCTAATTGGACCACTAGGGGACATTCATGGATCAGCTCTGGGTTCGGGTACGGGTTGATCCACAGATTTTTGGGTCGTATCTAGGTATCCGGATTCGGGGCGTGACATGTGTCAATTTCTTAGTTGGTGAAATTATACTCCATTTGAAAGATATGAACCATTTTCTAAATCGTTGAATCTATGTATATACTCAAGAATACCCATAACCTAATTTTTCTTTAATTCTACTCTCCTAACCCATTAAATTAGTATTTTATCATATAAAATATAAAATTTTAAAAAAGAATATTTTAATTTAATATTTTAAATTATTTTGGAGTGTTTCAAATTATTTCTTTTTATCGTACCCTGGATCTTGGGTAAATAAGTTGATCAACGGGCATTCGGATCAGGTTTGGACACTCAGATTCGGGGCATGACGGTATGGATGTTTGGCAAGTCCCTCAATGGACTTACAAACTAAAAATCAGCCTGATTAGTGATTTACAACCTTTAGATTTTTGCACCCAAATTACGCTCAATAATGCTCAAATTCCTACCGTTAGAAATCACTAATCATGCTGATTTTTTGTGTACCGGTTCATCGAGTGACTGGCCAAACATCCATACGGTCATCGTCCTCTATTAGTATGCCACGTGGCTCGTATTGAGTGCTGTTACTGGCTTCTGTCACAACATCTTGTGACAAACGTTTTACTCAATTAGATTCTCAAAAACGAATCCATCGTCAGGGGGTGGACCAAACATTGATAGGGTCGGTGGATCTTGAAAGAGTACTCCACGTGGCATATTGAGAAGTGGACTTCAAATGGTGATGTGATTGAAAACATGCGGCAAGGAAAAGTGCTTAAGATGGATGGAAGGGTGAAAATGGTGATGTGATTGAAAACATGCTTTTTGGAGAGAGATTATTATAACTATGAATGAGATTTAACATAATCAAAATGCAACAATTAATAAGAGTGAAACATAAATAAGAAGCAATCAAATTCTAATAAAGAAAAAAATCAATTTTATTTATTAAAGTAAAATCCACATTACAATGCTTTTGAATTAAAACTTGAAAACAAATAACAATTAACAAAACTAATTTAGAAAGCAATTTAGAGAGAGAAAGATAGAGATTTAGGTAGAGAGAGAAAGTGAGTGAAGACAAAGATTCATGAAGAGAGAAAATTCTTCCTAGAGAAAGAAAGATAATCTATCTAGAATCTAGAGAGATGAAATAGAGATAGAGAGAGCAAGGGGTTAAGAGAGAGAAATAGCAATTTAGAGAGAGAAATACAAAATTAAGAGATGAAAAGTCTCGATTGTCAAATCCCAAGAATACTTAGTTCTTCGCTAAATATATGTTTTATTGTGCCTCGAATCCCCTGAAGACTGAAGCATCAAAAATCAAGTGGACTTCGACAAAACAAAAGAATGATTAAAGCTGAAGAAAAGACAACCCAAGTGTTCAAGATCAACTGAAAACAATGTCAAGATTATCAAGTACAACTCAAGACAAAGTCAAATATCCGCACGTTGCTAGCGGATATTGTTGTACCCTAGATGGTTAAATTTTGGTTAGGGATTGTGCGTGTGATGAGAAGAGAAATTCTCATAAATTTGGTAGCATTCAGCTATGGACAAAACTGTCCGGCCGACCGGCTCATTTGTGCGGGCGATCAGCCAAAATGGTCTAGTCGACCCTAACTCTCGGGTTCGAGAAATTTGGCTTAAAGCCTGAGCGAGCGACCGACTGAAGGCTCGGTCGACTGGCCAATAATGCGGTCGACCCCGCCAGTTTCGGATCTCGTTTGACAAAATCTTTTATGCGATTAGAAGCGCATTTTGGCCCTTCAAACGGCTATATTTGGTACGGTTCTAGCAAAGGGAGGCCTGCTTATAAATAAGAGCCCTCTCCCTCTAATAGAATCAACCCAATCAAGAGATCTCTACTTTACTTTACTTGATTATCATTCTTTAAGTCTAGAGATCTGGAATTTATGAGAACTTTACCAGAGCAAAGCTGATAATTCGTTGTGAAGTTTCTAAGTGTTTGGAAGAGACTATTTGGTATTGTTAGTCTGCAAGAATCTTCTTCCAAGAAGAGGATTACTCTTGGCAGAGCGCCTCTTGGGAAAATTCTTCTACAAAGGATTTTCCATTCGATCGTATTCATCGAGAGGTAAGCGTTTCTATGAACCAATACCTTGTTGATAGAATTTGATATTTGTGAACACTGTTATTTTTTGATTGGTGGATGAGAGTGAACTCATCTAACTGAGTTGTGGATTGTAGATCCAAGAGAAAAGAAAATTATCAAAATAGACTATTGGCCTAGGCTGACTCTCTAGGTGAGCGAGAAGCGATTTTCGTTAAATTGAGACTAAGTGGAATCTTAGTTGGTTGATTATTTATTTCGATTGAAAATGTTGTAATGCATGATTAAAATAATATAATACTACTCGTGGTGAGTAGTGGACAGTGGACGTAGGTGCGGAGTCATCGAACCACTATAAACCTGAGTCTCATGTGATTGTGAATGTTTGCATAATTGTTTCTCATTTTTTCCATATCTATGCTTCTATGGATGATTGATATATTTATTGCTTGATCATTTTTCGCCTTGTGTGATCAATAATTTTTTAATTCATAAAAAATTCACAGAGGAATTAAAAATTGTCCTATTCACCCCCATCTAGGACTTAACCTGGTAATTAAAAGGGAATTTGAATTGGTATCAGAGGAATGTCACTTTGTGAAGGGCTTAACAACCCAAGTGTGATCCTTAGTTCCCTTAAAATAACCATGAGTCAAGAGGGTTACTCTATGTCTAGACCACCTCTATTCAATGGTACTAATTACGCCTACTGGAAGGCTAGAATAAGAATTTTCTTAAAATCCCTAGATGAACGGATTTGGAAAACAGTAGAAATGGGATGGACATCCCCTACTGTAGCAACGATTGTTGGAAAATCAACTACTATTGCTGTTAAACCTAAAAGAGACTGGAGTATAGGAGATAAAGATGCATACTAATATAATAATCGTGCATTGAATGCAATACATTGTGCTTTATCTCCTGATGAATTCAAAAGGATAATTACTTGTGAAACCTCAAAACAAGCATGTGACATTTTGGAAATGACCCATGAAGGAATAAATTTTGTCAAAGTGTCAAAACTTCAAATGCTCACAACTCAATTTGAAATTATTAGAATGAATGAGGATGAAAGTTTCACAGACTACTACACCAAGCTAAGTGAAATAGTTAACTCTATGTGGTGTCTTGGTGAAGCCCTTCTTGAGCCTAAAATTGTCAGAAAAATTTTGAGGTCATTACCTGATAGGTTTCATCCTAAAATTACAGCTATTGAAGAAAGTAAGAATGTTGATCTAATAAGATTAGAAGAACTGATAGGATCAATTCAAACATTTGAACTGAAATTTCATACACCCAAAAAGAAAGGATTAGCTCTAAAAACCTCTAAAAAATAGTTGAGAGAAGAAAGTGACTCTGATGAGTCTAATAACATTGATGATGAAGTTGCCCTCTTTGCTAAAAAATTCAGAAAGTTCTTCAGAAATAAGGACAAGAAAAATTTTACACAAAAGAATAGAAAACCTTTTGAAAAATTTGAAAAATACAAAAAATGAGAAAACAACAAAGATGAAATACAATGTTATAAATGCAGGGGGTTTGGTCATATCTCTATTGACTGTCCTAATAATATTAAAAAAGGAAAAACTAAAGCTATGAAGGCTACTGCTTGGGACATAAATAATGATGATTCCAATAATGGAACGAACACATCAAGTGATAGTTGAGAATCATTTAATATTAGAGCACTAATGACTATAGCTAATCTGAATGAAAATTGTAATTCTCAAAATGCTATAATGGAAATGAAACCGATTTAAGTGAAGATGAAAGCGAAGAAGACATTTAGGTTGCTTTTGATAATTTGTATAAGGAAAGCTTAATTCTGGCAAAATCCTGTGATAATCTAAAGAAAGAGAAAACTGTTATGTGTTGCGAAAATGTTTCACTAAAAATTGAGTTAAGAGATCTATATCACACTGTAATGAACAAAGAAGATGAAATAACTCAAATCTTAAATAGAGAAAATGAACTTGAAAAAGAAATTGAGAAATTAAGTCTTGAAAGAAATGATTTTGAAATGAAAAATGCAACTTTAATTAGAAACATCACTCAAGGAAATTCTAGACTGAAAAATTTATTAACCATAGGGAAAGCAAACCATGACAGGAGATGACTTGGTTACATTGAAAAATCAACTAAAAATTCAAATTTCAAAACTGTTTTTGTAAAAGCTACTATGGATTTAACTCAAGATGAACAAATTAACTAAATATTATTTATCATTATTGTAGACATTCTGGACATACAAAATATAATTGTCATATTCTTGAAAAGAAATTAGAATTCCAAAAGAAAAAGGAAGAGAATGATATAAAAAGTTTGGAGAAAATCAGAAAACTAAACAAACAAAATGAATTATTTAAAAAGATAGCAGACTTAAATGCTAAAGCTAAAAACAGAAAAAAGAATCTTAATAATTCTCAAATCAATCAATCTAGTAATGCTTCTTTGAAAATTTGGAACAAGAAAAATGGTGAAAAATGTTTAGTCATCCATACTGCTCTTATTACTAATGAAACTTCTAAGTGGTATTTAGATAGTGGATGCTCCAGACATATGACTAGAGAAAAATCTCATTTCTGTTTTCTTGATGAATGCAATGATGGTGAGGTTATATTTGGAATTGGCAGTAGTGCTAAAATAATTGATAAATGGACTATCCAAGGTCCAGGAATACCTAACATTGAAAATGTCTTGTGTGTGGATGGTCTAAAGCATAATCTTCTAAGCATTAGTCAAATTTACGACAAAGATCATATTTGCAAGTTTTCAAAAGAAAAGTGTAAAATTATAGAAAAATCTTCCAACAAAGTTATTATTCAAGGAAGAATGAATATTGATAATTGCTATGTCATATCTAAGGAATACTTAGTTCTTCGCTAAATATATGTATTATTGTGCCTCGAATCCCCTGAAGACTGAAGCATCAAAAATCAAGTGGACTTCGACAAAACAAAAGAATGATTAAAGCTGAAGAAAAGACAACCCAAGTGTTCAAGATCATCTGAAGACAAAGTCAAGATTATCAAGTACAACTCAAGACAAAGTCAAATGATCAAGCTCAACTAAAGACAAAGTCAAAAGCTCAAGTACGTTCTCACTCAACGAACGTTCAACTATGAAGAAACTCGTGTTTCGGTTACTTACGCAAATTTGAGGGTAAAACTGTGCATTGCCAGCGGATATTGTTGTACCCTAGATGGTTAAATTTTGATTAGAGATTGTGCACGTGATGAGAAGAGAAATTCTCAGAAATTTGGTAGCATTCGGCTATGGACAAAACTGTCCGGCCGACTGGCTCATTTGTGCGGGCGATCGGCCAAAATGGTCCGGTCGACCCTAACTCTCGGGTTTGAGAAATTTGGCTTAAAGCCTGAGTGGGCGACCGACTAAAGGCTCGGTCGACCGGCCAATAATGCGGTCGACCCCGTCAGTTTCGGATCTCGTTTGACGAAATCTTTTATGCGATTAGAAGCGCATTTTGGCCCTTCAAACGGCTATATTCGGTACGGTTCTAGCAAAGGGAGGCCTGCTTATAAATAAGAGCCCTCTCCCTCTAATAGAATCAACCCAATCAAGAGATCTCTACTTTACTTTACTTGATTATCATTCTTTAAGTCTAGAGATCTGGAATTTATGAGAGCTTTACCAGAGCAAAGCTGATAATTCGTTGTGAAGTTTCTTAGTGTTTGGAAGAGACTATTTGGTATTGTTAGTCTGCAAGAAGCTTCTTCCAAGAAGAGGATTAATCTTGGCAGAGCTTCTCTTGGGCAAATTCTTCTACAAAGGATTTTTTATTCGATCGTATTCATCGAGAGGTAAGCATTTTTATGAACCAATACCTTGTTGATAGAATTCGATATTTGTGAACACTGTTATTTTGTGATTGGTGGATGAGTGTAGACTCATCTAACTGAGTTGTGGATTATATATCCAAGAGAAAAGAATTTCTCTAAATAGACTACTGGCCTAGGCTGACTCTCTAGGTGAGCAAGAAGCGATTCTCGTTAGATAGAGACTAGGTGTAATCTTAGTTGGTTGATTATTTATTTCGATTAGAAATGTTGTAATGCACGATTGAAATAATATAATACTATTCGTGGTGAGTATTGGACAGTGGACGTAGGTACGGAGTCATCGAACCACTATAAACCTGAGTCTCGTGTGATTGTGAAGGTTTACATAATTGTTTCTCATTTTTCCCATATCTATGCTTTTGTGGATGATTGATATATTAATTGTTTGATCCTTTTCCGTCTTGTGTGATCAATAATTTTTTAATCCATAAAGAATTCGCAGAGGAATTAAAAATTGTCCTATTCACCCCCCTCTAGGACTTAACCTGGTAATTAAAAGGAAATTTCAAGAGAGATCTAAAGAGAGGAAATTACAGAGAGAAAATGATCAAGAAAGAGGTAAAAGGTAAACCTTTGTCCTTAAGGAATGATGAGAGATAGGTTCACCTTTGTGAAGGAAGAGCAGGCTGGTGTTGTGAAGATCAACACCAACTGAACCTAACAAGTCAGTAGCTTTGGAGAAGCAACCATCGTCCGAGAGAGGAGGAGCAGTGTAGTATGGAGTACAAACCTAAACGTCTTGGAAAAGAAGAGGATATGCACAGCACGTTGCACTCTGATTTAGATCTGCAAGTGGACAGTGGTTTGAAGGTGCACATCAGATGTGGTTCGGTTAAGTCCCAGGAGGTGCAACAGTAGTTGCCGGATGAATGACCACATAGATCACAGCAAAGAGAGATGCTGTGGAAGCAATGGCTGAGAGGAGAGAGATGAGCAAAGGGGTGATGCTGCTATTAAAGGAGATGACCTGCAAGGAGGACGGCTAGAAGAGGATAGCTATTTTGATGGTGCAACGGAGATGAGGAGGTGGCACGTTGCTGGTTTGCTGCACTGGAGATGAGAAGTACAGGTCCGTGAGGAGCTAGTAGCGGTGGTGAGTGGGATCTGCAAGAGTCGCATGCACATTTAGAGAAGGAGGAATAGAGAAGGTGGAGCAAGGTCATGCAAGTCTAGCAAGGTTTTTGTTTAGGTTGGCTCTTGGGAGAGGAACCTAAGATGATCTTGAAGATTCCGGCAAGTTCGTCGGAGTTGCAGATGGTTATTCTAGACGTGTTTCACAGTTTTCAGGAAGGGGATAAAGAAGTGCTTGCTAGCTATGAAGATTGGTGTGGCATGGAGATCTGGCCTGGAAGGAAGTTAAAACGTGGGTGGTTCACTGGTGAGAGGCGTTGCAAGGTGATGCATGGCTTTTGCCCTGTGGTGAGAAAGTTGCCGGTGTTAATGGTACCGGTCGAAAGTTGCAGGCTGAGGTCCGCGTTGTAGGTGCATGCAAAAGCTTAGAGGAAGAAGACAATGGCTGCTTGATGGATTAACAGGTCTGTCCGGTGGTTCAAAGGTGCATAGTTCTGGATAGCAACCACGGTTTAAGAAAAACCATGAAAATAAGAGTTGCAGGTCCGTGCTATCATCAGAGAAGGTGCTGACCGGTGGAGTTTCACGGCTAAGAAGAGCCGTGATAGAAGAGATCTGAGAGGTTTGAGAGAAGGTGGTGTGAAACTAGGGTTTTTCCGTCGTTGAGAGATCAACCCTAATCTCAACAATTATTTTTTATTTTTTCCTTTTCACTTTAACTCAAATCTTGCAAAAATACATAATGCTTTGCATAATGGAAAGTCGGAGTCGAATCCGCACTCGGGGTTAGTTTGCGCCAAATTAGAACATGAAATGATGGATTTTTATCAGAAATTGCTAAAGATAAAAGGACGAAAGGGTGAGAATGGTGATAAAAGTGATTTCAAAAACACATCTTTTTGGAGAGAAATAGCCACTAACAATAAGAATATAAAAATAAACTCTGCTAATTTATTTCATTAATCTAAAAATCCAAATTACAAAGCTTGAATTGAACTTGCATGAAAGAATTAAAGCACAAAAAAATGAGCTAATGAGAGAGGAGAGGAGGAGAGAGAAAGTAGATAGGTAGAGAGAGAAAGTAGAGAGGTAGATAGAGAAAGTAAGAAATAGAGAGAGAGAGATAGTGAAGGTTAGAGAGAGGAAGTAAGGAAGAGAAAGAGAGAGATTGTTAGAAAGCCTAGAGAGAGAAAGAGAAGAAGAGAGTTAGAGAGAGAAAAGAGTGAGAGACAACTAGAGAGAGAAAGTTAGAGGAAGAGAGAGACTTACCATTACTTACCGAGAGAAGAGGCTTACTGCCTTGTGAAACTTGAGAGATGTGCTTGGCTTTTGATGGTTCGGTCAAGTGGTGGCCAAAGCTGAGGGTCAAACCATGAGTGGAAGGGCAGCAACTCAAGCGTGAAAGAAGTGGTGGAGGATGGAGTTGTGGCTGTCAAGATGAGCTACCCTCAAGAGAGCACATTTTCGATCTTGGATGGTGAAGAGGTGGGCACAACAACTAAAGAAAGGAGAGGCAGTCACCTTCCATGTGTTGCAGGTGCAATGGGAAGAAGTGCAATCCGGCCAGCAACCTTTTGGAGGTTCAGGCGTTTGAAGAATGTGGTTGGGCGGTGGTTGATAGCGCAACACCGTGTATATGGAGCCCGGGCAGCAGCACATGGAGTCTGGTGTGGTGAAGACTAGCAGTCCGTGAGGAATCTGGTGGGAAGACGGTGTTGGAGATCTTGTGGTGGCTATATGGTGGGGGAGAGATCCCTCACAGGATGGAAAACCCGACCGGAGTTGCAGATAGCGTTTGTAGAAGACGGTGGAGCAGGGTTGCAGGTGTTGTTGCAGGAGAGAGGTGCGGGCGAAGGAGCACACCAGCAGGTTGGTGTTCCTGTTGTGAACACCCAATGGCGTTGCAAACGAAAGGGGCAGCAGCAAGGAGGAGATTGTGCAGGCAGCCGGAGTTGCAGGCTGCAACTCCGGTTGAAAAAAGGAAGAAGATGAAGAAGATAAGGAGGAGGAAGAGGAATGAAGGGAAGGGGAAATGAGAATAGGAAAAAGGGGGAAGGAGAGGAGGAGAGGGGGTAGGGAAGTAGGGTTTCGTGCCCTCTCCTTCCCCTTATTTTTTTTGAAAAAAATAATTTTTTTTAACTCTTAAAGAAATGATTCTTTAAGTGGGGGCTTTCCCATTTAGTGGACCCCATTTTTTTTAAAAATTAATTTAAAATCTTTTGAAATTGAGGGGTCCACTAAATGGCCAGGCCGGGTCAATGATGATGGGCCCGGCTGTTGGCCCACATGGAATGATGAAGGCTAGGATTCTATGATGGTGTGATGGAGGATCGGAGGAATGATCTGATGATCAACTGATGATTCGAAAGTAGAAGTTCACAGTGATGATTAGATGATCACTGGGTGAAAGATCGGATTGATCTGGATGATCATCGAAAGGTGGAGATTTGGCCAAGGTAAGCCGTAGGATAGAGAGATTATGAAAGGAGAGGATTGGATGGTTGCGATCTGAAAGTAGAGAGAGATTGGGGTTTAGAGAGAGGAGAGAGAAAATATTACAAAAAAATAAAGAGAAAATGCTAGTAAAGGGTCTTGAACCCGGTCTTTGACTTGGTCTTTTGCAAGCTTTACCAACTAGTCAAGTCTTCATCTTGTGTTAGTTGATTGAGCTCTATTCTCCTTAATCTCTTCTCGGGGTGCTTTCTCTCTCTCTCTTTCGATCTTCTCTCTAGCTTTTCTGACTTTCTGGTTCTCCCATCATTTGGCTTGTAACTTATTATCCTAGCCCATTGGCTCTTGAGCTTTGATCATAGGTCCTAGAGGTTGATTGTGGGCCCGAATTTGATCAAAATTGTTCGATTAGTGCTCCTATGATAGAAAAATTGCGAAATGAGAATTCTACAAAACAGCTTCGCATGTAGGTCAAATAAATGCATATGAATGCATGCGAATATGCCATTTTGACTAGAAAAATATATTCTACATAATGAAAGAAACTCTTACGTAGAAAAGTGAATAAATATGACAGTTTTACGTAGGAGAGTGTGATAACGCTAAAAGGATAATTGCCTAAAATAAGCACTTTTGAGCGAATATCATGAAGTGCAACAAGCAAAGAGCCACTGTTTGAGGAGCAACCGGTGGTTGTAATGGTGGAGAAATGATGCGTACGTGAAGCAGCAGGCGGGAAGAGCAGCTTTACACGGTGGCTATTGCTGGAGGTGTTGATGAGCACCTTACAACAAAGAAGAGTTGCAGGTGTCAAAGTGGATGGCAGCAAGCTAAGCTCTAATAGAGGACGGCTTGAGATGGCAAGAGAGGGAAAAGAGAAGAGGTTGAGAAGGTTTTTAGAAGGGGGAAGGAACCATTTTCTAAGGAAACCGTAGGTTCCTTTTTATAGGTTTAGGAGAGATAAAGTGACTATGAGAGAGAAAGAGAGATGAGGGAAGGTGATAGAATCATAGGAGAGATTGAGGGAGAATTGGTGTTGTGAAGACCGTTTCTCTCTCAAGCAAAGGTGGTATGGGCTTTAAATGAATGGGCTTTGGGCCATGATGTTATTGGGCCATTGAATTTGGGCTATAAAGCCTTGGCTTATTTAGCTCGTAGCCCATTTCAGTTGTGGACCATAGGGAAAAGAGGGTAATGGGCCCTTGGGCATATTGAGCATGCCACATGTTGGTCAGTGGGCCATGGGTCATGAAAGAGTGGAGACCAAGATTTTGGGTGGATCGATGATGGCGGCCTTGGCCAATATAGGAGAACAGTTAAATCTAGAGAGATCCAATGATCCGATAGAAGATCTAATGGTAAAAAAGCTATGTGAAATGGGATAGAGTTGGAGAAGAGGAGATCAGAGGTTAGATGATGGAGATCGAAGGGTTAGGATGATCGATCTGACGATCAGGGTGGTCGATCTGAGGATCGGATGGTGGAATATGATGATCTAATGGTCAGATGTTAGGGTTTAAAGAGATGGAGAGATATGAGAGAGAATTAGGAGAGAGGAGAGAGAAAATAATACAAAAATAAAGATAAAATAGAACTGGCAGAGGGTCTTGAACCCTGATCTCCAACATAAACTTTAGTGGGCTTCACCAATCATGTAAGCGGCCGTTTATGTCATTTGGCGCGGCTTTGAATCACTTTGGTCCATCTCTTGGTCTTCAGCTTTACCTCTCTCTTGGTCCTTGGTCCGACTCTACGATCTTGCCCGTACTCGGCTTCTATTTTCTTATCCTAGCCTACTGGCTCTTTAAGTTTTGATAGAGGTCTTTTGTGGTTGATCATGGGCTCGCCAGCCTTAAGAATCGCCCGATATGGTCTCCTGCAAGTGAAAAGTGTGTAATGAGATTCAACTAAAACGGATTGATACTGGACTATCCGAAATGTGCATATTTCATGCAAATAGTCAATTTTCGTCTAAAGAATGTGTTCTACGCAATGGAAGAAACTCTTATGTGAAAAAGTAGATGAAAAGACAAGTTTTACATAGGAGAATGTGACATCGCTAAACGGAAAATAACTTAAAATAAGCACTTTTGAGCGAATATCAGTGGGCACGGGCTAGCCACACATATAACAAGACAACTCAGTTATCTTATCCATCCATCTAATGTGGACGGTTAGATAAAGAGTGGTTGAGATCAAATCCATCGATCTAATTTGGATGTGTAAGGAATATTTTTATATTCAATTTGGCAAAGATTCTGTTTGACATAAAAACATGCTTGTAACCGTTCCTACGAGCACTAGTGTAGTGTGAAGATGTCGTGGTATGCATACTTCGCCAACAACGTGAAGACTAAAAGATAGAGACAGCAAGAATTAGATGGTTGACGACAAGAGTCATCTGAGTAACTGTTGATTTGTCAATTAACGATCGTGTACGCTCGAATAGGAAAGTAAGTGACTTAGTGGCCATAGGAGTTGATTAAAATGAACAAAATATAATGGTCAAACTTAGTCATTGGACATACCCGAGTCTAAGTCAATTATATTGACTAATGGGATAGTCCAATCGATTGGACATGTATCCCCAATCGATTGGACATAGCTCAATCGATTGGAGACACTGTGTAATCGATTGGAAACTACAAAGTAGAAACTTATTTGAGCACAATCAATTGGAGACTTTGTGAAATCGATTGGAACCTTCGGGACAGAAATCTATCTGAGCACAATCGATTGGAGACTCTGTGAAATCGATTGGAGTCTTCAGGATAGAAAGTTATATAAGTCAAATCGATTGGAGAACCTTGTGCAATCGATTGGTGCCTTCGGAATAGAAATCTTATTGAGTCCAATCGATTGGACACTTATTCCCAATCGATTGGACATGGCCCAATCGATTGGACCAAGTGTAAAATCTATTGGATTTTGAACAGAATTGGTCTTTCTCAGATCCGAAATTCTTGGTTCCATTATCCCACATTCCACACGACTCAGGGTCTTGGAATTCTATAAATAAAACCCTTCTATGTCTTCTCTAAACACATACAGAGACACAGAGTGACTTAATCTTCAAGAGAGAGAAGTAAATGTTATATTTATTAGAGTGTCCATTCGAAAAGCAAGAAGCTTGTTTTCCATTCACATGTGAGCTTGTTCTCTTATTGATCAAAGCCAAGAGCTTGATCATTTCCTCAGCTTAGGTTTTCCACTTCTATATTCGACCTAGTAGCTTGAGTGTACCAGTGTGACTCAACACCATTTGAGCAACTTAGGGTTTAGGGTGTACTGAATCCTTCACCTTTTGCGAAGGCGGGAGTATTGAGAATTAAGATCGGAGGAGCCGATCGACGGTAGGTTTGGGGTGTACCAAACTGAACAAGCGGATAAGGCTTCTTGGCTAGAAGGACGTGCGTGGATTCGTAGCGTTGATTCAGATGACGTGGACGCATTGGCAGTAGGCCTTGGCTAAGGTTGGAAGCTGTATTTGCAACGGTACTGCGTAGGTAACCTTTGTTTCGTTTAACTTTTCAGTTAATGATACTTTCCGTCTGGACGTGGTCCCGTGGTTTTTTCTTGGCTAAGGTTTCCACGTAAAAATCTCTTGTTTTATGTGATTGTTTGTTTGTGTTCCGCAATCTTTCTTGATTAGATCAAACGACAAAAAGATAATATACCACGGAGGTATATTTGATTTGAGTCGGTTGTGATAATCTTTTATCAAACAACTAAGGCATGCGATTTTATTCCCTTACCATCATCCAGTAAAACTGTATATGTATAATTAATTTTAAATACCTAATCAACCCCCCTTTCTAGGTATATTAAGTTAAAGAGAACGGACCAGTGAAATTTCAATTCGTATCAGGTCTAGAGAATTAATTAAGGAGATTGAGTCCCTTGAGAAATTCAAACAACCTTAGAGTTATGTAACTCAAAAGAGGAAAGATCCTAAGAGAATTGATCTATCTACCAAACTCACATCTGTATGGGTTAGGAAAGATTCTCTAAAGGAAAAATGTTCGTCAATGTGCTCTCTATCTCCTCGTGTTCTCCATTTTTATTTTTTGAGGAATTTTTTTTATTTTGCTTCGTTTTGAAGAATAAAAATTAATAATATTTCAGAAAATCAAAAGATCAAGTGTTCAGAAGAATGTTAAAATTATTATTTGATTATACGATTTTGATGAGTAGTAATTTCTGAGACATTCCAAGAAAAAGGACTTAACTGTTAGTAAAATTTTTGCTAATCTGTGTATTATATCTTCTAATTATTATGATTGGTCAATTTTTACTAGTGTGCATTAGAAGATTATTGAAACAGTATATCTCACATCCACATGCACACTGATTATTTATGTGGGAATGTATTTGATAGAGGTGTGAAATCTTGTATTATTGGAATTGGGAATAAACCTCTACTGATTATAACTTCAAATTAGTAGTGTTCTTACCTTCAGTTGATTTCGAAACTACACTATAGTCGATTGTTGGCTTCCCAATGAGAGTTATTATTTTAAGAAAATAGCTACCTCCACACAAGTTAGAGTGTATGCCATTTGTATGGCCTTGTTTGAAATTGAAATCTGATTCCCATTGTTGTAGAAAAGGGCTACCTACATGGAGAGTGAAAGCTACTTATATTCAAAGTGAATAAAAAGGGTATAAAAGATAGCCAATTTGCTAGAAAAATTCTTATCCATCAGCAAATACCCATATACAAGAGCGTATGTGAGATCCCTTAATAACTCTAATGAGGATTTTATGATCAGATACAGGATACCTCTAGATTTCGATACTTATGAGAAATTATTACTGAAATCTTATCCAGTACCACAGATGGACTCAGATCGCTTACACATGATGATATTATTGTTGATATTTGAATCTATTATTATTAGTGATTTGTAACTTGCGCTAATGTCTAAAAAAATTAATATTTTTGATGAAGCAAAAGAGTGAACTAACGTGTTAGTTAATTCTCTTCAATAAGAATCAGTGTTTAGTGCTTATCAAGATTGACTTCATGGAGTGAATTTTTTTTCTAACGTTTTATCTTTTCTTGAGCAGTTTAAAAATGATTTTTGACTTGAAAAGATTTACTTGGGGGTCCTGAAAAATGAGCCTATTGGTTTAAAATTTTTAAAATGTTTTTTCTTCCCGGACCAGTCCAATCGATTAGACCTTACAGACCAATCGATTGGACATCTCCAATCGATTGGAGAGTACAACCCAATCGATTGGCCACTTAGCCCAATCGATTGGATAGTGCGACGTTCAGTTTTATAAAACCCAAAATGGGTCATTTTTAACCCCAATCGATCTAATCGCCTCCCAAATTTCTCCCAATTGATCTCAGGTGCCCGATCTACTATTCCCATAAGGTTTTGTGGAGCGATTCTCTCGATTTCCTAGTTTTCTATTTCACCCTCTTTGTTGTGATTTTGGAGAGTTTTTGAGCAAAAATAGAGATTTTTTGGTATTTTCTTCTATTCTTAGTGCTCATGGCAACTAATCCTCGTCGTAGAAGAGCTATTGTGGTCTCTGAAGACGAAAGTCCTGATGAAGAACCCCTGCTTCAACAGACTCAATCTCGCGTCAAACAGGGTGGTCGACTCAGTGGGTCGCGGCACTCAGAGCGGAGTGAATCATCCAGAGGACCTAGGAGAGCTCGGGGTTGTGCCCGTCATACCGATATTCCTTCAGTGAGTGCTCCCATCTCCCTGTTCATTTTTGATTCCGCTAGAGAACGTGAAAATAGGGTTTTTCCGCGTCGTTGATTACGGAAACCCTAGAATCAACAAGATTTGTAATATTATCCGATTATCCTGCAAAATTGATAGATTTGTATAGGGATTCGTGTCGGATGTCGATCCGCACTCGGGATTAGTCGGATTAGCGCGAATAAGAACATAAAATGACAGATAATATACAAGAGAAACGTGGAAAGATGAGAATGGCGAGTCGAGATTAAAAACACATCCAAGAGATCCAGAGAAGACTAAAATCATCAAACTCAAATTGCATTAATTAAACTGTTGCTTACATGAAATAAATGACAGAAATAAATAAAGCGGTAAATCTATTCTAGAAAGCATGTAAGAAAGCATGTAAAGAGAACTTTTTAGAGAGAGAGGAAGAAGGTAGAGAGAGAATTTTCACACCTCGGTCGTTTACCGGCCAACAAGGTAGAGGTGAGAGAAAAACTCACCCTCTTGCATTCACCGAACGGAGTCAGTGGTGCAAAAAGGCGATCAGCCTGGGGATTCTCTAGAGAGAGAATCTAGACAGAGACACTCATAGTAGAGAGATAAAGTGACTAACCTAAGAGAGAAAAAGTGATGGATTCTAGAGAGAACTTAGAGAGAGAAAGTAAAATCAAAATTTAGAGAGAGAAAGTAAGGATGTGAGAGAGATCTAGTGAGAGAATGTAGAGAAGATAGAGAAAACTTAGAAGGGAATTAGAGTGAGAGGGAACTTTCCACGAGGATCGATACTTTCCACGAGGATCGATCCGAATTGAGGGTTGGCTCGGGTCCAAACGTGAGCATGTGCCACAGCAAAGAGAGGAGGGTGTTGCGCATTGAACCGTTGGCTGGAAGTGGTGTGATCCACAAGAGGACAGCAACAGAATGGCTGGAGGAGGTTGAACAATTTAAACAAGGATGCAACCATGTGATGGTCCGCCGGTGGATGTAGACATAGCGATGGGGGAGAAAACTCCTCCATTTTGGATGGTGTTTGCAAATGTTCAGTCCGTTAGGGGATGCAAGGAGAGGTGCTTGCAACCACTGTATGGTGAGTTGAACGGCCAAGATGGAAGCACATGAGCGCTGCTGTGAAGTGCACTTGTATGTGACAAATCGAAAGACGATAATGGCACTTGGAGATGGATGGTTGCTGGGCTGCACAGGAAAAGATCTTGATGGAGAGGGCAGCTTAGTAGAAGGCATTCTCATCAAGAACCCATGGTGTTGGTGTGCTTGAAGGTCAAGGTGTGCAGCACCGTTGAGGGGGGTACACGGTGGTGCAAAGTGCAGGAGACGGTGGTGTCTTGCAGAGCTTGTAGAAGGGGTGAACGGCCTGCCATGGTTGCAGGCTGGCAGCAACTTGGATGCCCAACTAGTGGACGGGTTGGCCGTGGATCTCCAAGGGAGGATCCCGTGCTGCCAGTGATGGAGGAACAGCTGATGGAGACGCTTGAAACGGCAAGCCGGAGTTGTTGCAGGTGCTTGGGTTTAGATGGAGAAGAGATGGGGGCGGTCATGGAGAGGGTAATGGAGTGGATGGTTTTGGGTTCTCCCTTGCTAAAACCGTTCAAGAGGGGGGGTGGTAATGACGGAGTTGCAGATGGCCGGAGTTCTGCAACTCCGGCGAGAAAAATAACGAAGAAGATGAAGAAGAAGGTGAAGAAGAAGAGGGGAAAATCGCCAAAAATCGAGGGGAAGAAGGAGCAAGAGAGTTTGGGGAGAGAATGGAAGAGAAAGGAGGGGGATTAGGGTTCGAACGAACCCTTCTCCATCCTCTTATAAAGCTCCCTATTTCCATTAATGGAAATAGGGTATTTTTTGAAAATAAAAAATAAATTTTTTTTTTTTTAAGTAAAAACCTACTTTTCTATGGGGAATCTCCCCAATTAGTGGACCCCCCATTTAATTAAAATTATTTTGAAATTCGCGGGGTCCACTAACTGGTCGGACAGCGGGTCGATGAAGATGGGCCCGGCTATTGGCCCTCATGGATTGATGATGTCCATCGTCTCACAAGATGATGTGACAGACAGTCTGATGGCGATCGGATGGATGGTGACTTGATTGGGACTCAGATTGGTAGATCGACGGATCTAGAGAGATCCAACGGTCCGATTGAAGATCCAACGGTCCGATGGAAGATCCAACGGTCAGAAAGCTAAGGGAGATGAGATAGAGCCGATGGGCAGGAGTTCTGGGGTTAGGTCAGTAGATTTGAGGACCGAGAGATGAAGAGAGAGAGAGAATAAGGTGAGATGAGAGAGAAAGTATCAGAAAATAGAGAGAAAAACACTGGCGGAGGGTCTGGAACCCTGGTCTTCACTGTGACCATCCTCACGCTTCTCCAGTAGAGTCGACCATCATTCTTTGCTGACTCATGTGGCTTTAAACGCTTTGGTCCGTCTCTTGGTCATTGGCTCTCCTACTCTCTTCGTTCTTTGGGCCGGCTTTTTGGTCCTCTTATTCAGCCCATATTTGGCCCATATCTTCTAGTCATAGCATGTGGGCTTGTTAAACTTTGATAATGGGCTTTCATGATCGATTTGGGCCCACAAGTCTCGAAAATCGTCCCATCGGGGTTTCCTGCGACAGAAGAAGCGCGTAATGAGACTTTATCAGAACGGCTTAATATTTAGACTTCCAAAAATGTGTTTAATGCATGCAAATATACCATTTTGTCCAGAAAAGTGTGTTCTACGCAACAGAAGATACTCTTACGTAGAAAAGTAGGTAAATAGAGTATTTTACGTAGGAGAATGTAATAACGCTAAAAGGATAATTGCTTAAAATAAGCACTTTTGAGCGAATATCAGAACGTTTTGAGCATTTCTCTGGTCGCAAATTCACTACTGAGAGAGTAGTTGAATTTAACACTATTTTGGGTACTATGGTTCATTCATTGTTCGTATCTCGCGAGTGGGTTCCTATCACTCGCTTGCCATTCCATTTTACCCTGTCTTGGTTAAACTTTTTTATGCCAATATGCACTCCATTCAGTGTGATGACTATCCTTTCAGACTTTTGTCTCTAGGGCTTACCTGACTATTACACCTGATCTGATCTCTACCTTGTTGGACATACCTCGTCCTTCTACCTCATATGAGTTCATCCCTAGGACTCGTGAGATGACGACTTTTAGAGTCACCTTGACCAAGACTCTCATAGGGCAGATATTTGATTGGAGTACATTCATCCTCTTACATATCTTCTTCCTGAGTATCGTTTGTTGTACATCATCTGTGGGTACAACATTGATCCACCTGGCCATGGGGCATAGGTGAACATTGATTGTCTTCAGCTTCTTTACCATCTTGGTACTAGATTTGTCATTGACCTTCTGAGGTTCATTTTTAGAGCTATGGTTAGAGCGGGTAGCCAGTTGGCTAACCATCCGTGTCTCCTTTTCTGAAAGTAGGTGGTTCCGCATCGTTGGTTACGGAAACCCTAACTTCAACACATTTGTAATTTGATCCAAATTTTAATCCTGCAAAATATGAGCTTTTGTATAGGGATTCGTGTCTGATGTCGATCCGCACTCGGGATTAGTCGGATTAGCGCGAATAAGAACATAAAATGATAGATAATATACAAGAGAAACGTGGAAGGATGAGAATGGCGAGTCGAGATTAAAAACACATCCAAGAGATCCAGAAAAGACTAAAATCATCAAAATCAAATTGCATGAATTAAACTGTTGTTTACATGAAATAAATGACAAATAAATAAAGCGGTAAATCTATTCTAGAAAGCATGTAAGAAAGCATGTAAATAGAACTTTTAGAGAGAGGAAGAAGGTAGAGAGAGATTTTTCACACCTCGATCGTTTACCGGCCGACAAGGTAGAGGTGAGAGAAAAATTCACCCTCTTGCATTCACCGAATGGAGTCGGTGGTGCAAAAAGGCGATCAGCCTGGGGGTAAAACATGAACCCTAGAGAGAGAACACATTTCTAGAGACAGAAATTAGGAAATTAAAGAGGAGAGAAGATTACCTCAAAACACTTACTAGAATGTAGATCCATGGTATGGAGGAGTGTACCCAGTCTAAGAAAGGATTGCATGGAGGGTGCGTAGAGGTGCTCCATTTTGGGGCTCGCATGGTCAGCCTCACGTGCAAGGAGACGCGTGGTAGCAATGGATAGCCAAGTTTGGTCGCTGGAGTTGCAACTTCGGCCTGCAACGCCAGCCACCCCTCTCCTGCTCGAACACCTTGCTACCCAAGAGCTCCTTCACCGCCCTTTCATCAACTGCTCCTCACGAGCCTGCTGCCCATCTCATCCATCTCTCCTGTGGAAAACCAGTCCGCCTCTACCACTCCGCCTGCACCAGTCCGCCTCTACCACTACCAACAAACCATCTCCGCCTGCCACCGACCACAGCCCCAAAGCCGTCCTCTCTCCCCTTTTCGTCTCTACTGTTTTCTCAAAGAAAAAAAAAATAATATCAAGATCACCGGAGTTGCAACTTGCAACTCCGGCAAGCACCATTAAGACAGGCGAAAAGGATCACCAGCCGTTCCTCAATCTTCATCAGCCCAGCCACCATCCATCAACTTTCATTCTCCAAGCCGTCCTCACTCCAATCTCCAGGTTTTTCCCTCACCCTTCTCGTCTTCTTCTTCATCATCTCACGAAACCACCACCACTAGTCATCTCCTCCACGTCCTTCATCTCCATCACCGTCAACCTGCTCTATCATCCACCGTTTCATGGCTTCACAATTGTGAACGCCAAACCCAGATCGCTAAAGCCACTAGCCTCCATTGGAGGTTCAGCCGTCAACGCCCCATCTTCAAAGAGGTGTTGTTCTTCATCATCCACTCCACCACACCACTGCAACTCCGGCTAGAAACTAGATTGTGCTTCCCTCTTAACGGACTGATCACAATTTTTTTCCTCACTGCCATCCACCCTTCAACCTCCATTGATAGCATCACCGGTGGCATGTGCTACTGTGGGTTAAAATAACATCTCCATACCACGTCTAGCAGTGCCTTCCACACAGATTCACCTCGTCTAGTGGCTGGCTGATCTCCCTTCACGCCCTGCAAACACCCAACCGTTCGGGTATACAACCTGCAACTCCTTCCAAGTGCACCGGCAGTCCACAATTCTTTCATGCATGTTGCCGTCCATCCATCCGTCATGGTGAGATAATCCTCCCCTTCTCTCTCTAGTATCTTAGTTTATCTCTCTAGTCTTTTTTGTGGTTATTGATAATTTTCCTCTCTTTCTCTCTCTAGGATAATTTTTAGTTATTTCAAATTTTCAGTATTAGTTTGACATTTCGTATAGAGCATTGTAAGGCTTGTTTGAACTAAATAAATTTCATTCACTTTGATGGATTTTCTTTAATGTTTTTCATTCAAATTCTTTGTATTAGTTTATTTCATAATTTATAGGATATCAATAGTTTTAAAAGAAATAAAAAAAAATATATTCAATGAGGTTTTAATCCATCCCATCTTTATCATCTCTCCACCAATTTTAAACCAACAAAAAAATTTCTGTCATTTTATGTCCCTAATTTGCACGAACTAATCCAGAATGCGGATCGACATCCGACACTTCCCACTATACAAGAAGTTCTAAATTTTGCAGGATAATCGGATCAAATTACAAATATTATTGAGATTAGGGTTTCCGTAACAACGACACGGAAGTAGGTGGTTCCGCATCGTTGGTTACGGAAACCCTAACTTCAACACATTTGTAATTTGATCCGAATTTTAATCATGCAAAATATGAACTTTTGTATAGGGATTCGTGTCGGATGTCGATCCGCACTCGGGATTCGTCAGATTAGCGCAAATAAGAACATAAAATGACAGATAATATACAAGAGAAACGTGGAAGGATGAGAATGGCGAGTCGAGATTAAAAACACATCTAAGAGATCCAGAAAATACTAAAATCATCAAAATCAAATTGCATTAATTAAACTGTTGCTTACATGAAATAAATGACAGAAATAAATAAAGCGGTAAATCTATTCTAGAAAGCATGTAAGAAAGCATGTAAAGAGAACGTTTAGAGAGAGAGGAAGAAGGTAGAGAGAGATTTTTCACACCTCGGTCGTTTACCGGCATACAAGGTAGAGGTGAGAGAAAAACTCACCCTCTTGCATTCACCGAATGGAGTCGGTGGTGCAAAAAGGCGATCGGCCTGGGGGTAAAACATGAACCCTAGAGAGAGAACACATTTCTAGAGACAGAAATTAGGAAATTAAAGAGGAGAGAAGATTACCTCAAAACACTTACTGGAATGTAGATCCATGGTATGGAGGAGTGTACCCAGTCTAAGAAAGGATTGCATGGAGGGTGCGTAGAGGTGCTCCATTTTGGGGCTCGCATGGTCAGCCTCACGTGCAAGGAGACGCGTGGGAGCAATGGGCAGCCAAGTTTGGTCGCCGGAGTTGCACGCAAGAGGAGATCAGACGATGATGGTGCAAGATCGAGAAGGTTGCTGGCGTTGAGGGTAGCAACAAGTGAGGGAGAACCACGGTGGTGGCTTGATGCGCTGCCAGGTAAGAACGCACTTGCAGGTGGATGTACACAACAGGGGAGAGTCTACGATGACAGATCTTGGAGGATTTGTTGCCGTGAAAGGTGAGCAACAGAACGTTGCTGGACTTCCAACGTTGCAGGTTGCAGAATAAAGACGGTGCGCATGGGAGAGATCCAGTCTGATATAGATCCATGAATAGGAGAGGTAGTTGGGTTTCTAGGTGCAGTGCAGCATCGTTTGGATGTGAGGGGCGGATCTAGCAAGGAGGAGCTGGTGGAGAAACGGTGGTGGACCATCGCAGGTCCAGATCTCAGACCATGAAGTTGCAGGAGGTGCAACGGTGATGAGCACGAGCAGGTGAGGTGTTTCACGTGGAAAGGAGGAGACTTCCTTGAAGGGGGCTGAGCGGAGTTCACAGGTGCAGGCGGAGGCGAAGTCGGAGCAATTTGCAGAGATGGAGAGTGCTGGTTCAGGCGGAGGTGGAGATCGCAGAGGCAGAGAGGAGGCAGTGGTAGCAGCGGGATGAGAGAGGAGGAAGCGGTGTTGCAAGTTTTGCAGGTGGTGCTGCGTCGCATCACGCAGGTGAGTGCTGCGTTGATGAGCAACGGAGCTGTGGTGGCTGGTTGCTGCGAGGAGGAAGGCCAGGAGCTTCCATGGTGGTTGCAGCAGCAAGGGGTGGTGGAGCATGGGGCGAACTAGTCCTTAGGAGAAGAAGAGAAGACGGTGGTGATGCATAGTGTGGTGGAGAGAAGTGGCAGGAGTAGGGAGGTGAGCACGGCCTGTGCTTGTGGCGTTGTCGCAGACGATGCTGCAGGCAGAGAAGAAGCAGAAGAGAAGAAGAAGAAGAGAAGAAGACTAGGGGCCGGAGTTCTGCAACTCCGGCCGATAAATGAAGAAGAAGAAGAAGAAGAAGAAAAGAAGAATGGGGAAGATGGGGGAAAGAAGGATAGGAGAAAAGGGGGAAGGAGAGGAGGAGATGGGGTTAGGAAAATTAGGGTTCGTCCCCCTCCTTCCCCCTTTATATAAGCTCATAATTTCCATTAATGGAAATTAGGAATTTTAGGAAATAAAAAATATTAAATTTTTTTTTTTTTTATATAAGTAAAACCTTACTTTTCTTTAGGGAATTTCCCCATTTAGTGGACCCCCCCTTTTTTTAAAATTTAATTTAAATTATTTTGAAATTCACGGGGTCCACTAAATGGTCGGACAGCGGGTCGATGATGACGGGCCCGGCTACTGGCCCACATGGATTGATGATGTCCATCGTCTCACAAGATGATGTGACAGACAATCTGATGGCGATCGGATGGATGGTGACTTGATTGGGACCCAGATTGGTAGATTGACGGATTAAGAGAGATCCAACAGTCTGGTGGAAGATCCAACGGTCCGATTGAAGATCCAACGGTCAGAAAGCTAAGGGAGATGAGACAGAGCCAATGGGCAGGAGTTCTGGGGTTAGGTCAGTAGATTCGAGGATCGAGAAATGAAGAGAGAGAGAATAAGGAGAGATGAGAGAGAAAATATCAAAAAATTGAGATAAAAGTATTGGCAGAGGGTCTGGAACCCTGGTCTTCACCGTGACCATCCTCACGCTTCTCCAGTAGAGTTGACTATCATTCCTTGCTGACTCATGTGGCTTTAAACGCTTTGGTCCGTCTCTTGGTCATTGACTCTCCTGCTCTTTTTATTTTTTGGGCCGACTTTTTGGTCCTCTTATTCAGCCCATATTTGGCCCATATCTTCTAGTCATAGCATGTGGGCTCTTTAAGCTTTGATAATGGGCTTTCCTGATCGATGTGGGCTTGCAAGTTTCGAGAATTGTCCCATTGGAGTTTCCTACGACAGGAGAAGCGCGTAATGAGACTTTATCAGAATGACTCAATGTCTAGACTTCCAAAAATGTGTTTAATGCATGCAAATATACCATTTCGTCCAGAAAAGTGTGTTTTACGCAACAAAAGAGACTCTTACGTAGAAAAGTAGATAAATAAAGTATTTTAACGTAGGAGAGTGTGAAAACGCTTAGAAGATAACAGTGGAAAATACGCACTTTTAAGCGAATATCACTTTCCCTTTACTGGTGAGCTCTATCTTACTTCATCTAGATGTGCCTATTCGAGCTACTGATGAGGTGTGCTCTCCCATGGGGCTTATTGGGCCTTCGACTATCAGGAAGAGTATGTCTCAGGTTCGGAGAGTGACAGATGTACCTCCACACTTTGACGATATTTTTGATGAGGACTTGGGGGATGATACCGAGCTAGGGGGTCAGCAGCCAGATACTGAGATGCATCCTCCAGAGCCACAGCCATCCTTTGCTCAACCTCTTGAGATGCCTGCCCCTTACTCCTTTGAGTCTCTTCATCATCAGATGGTGGGATTCGACTAGCATCTCACAGCACATGAGGAGCGGACGGCACAAAGCTTTTGTCATTTAGAGGAGGGACAAGAGAGAATGACGGGCTCCATATATGATATGCGGCGTTACATGGAGTATCAGTCACCATGATGGGATTTGGACAATGAAAGTAGGATTTTTTCGCGTCGTTGGTTACAGAAACCCTAGAATCAACACATTTTTAATTATCCGAGACATTTAACCTGTAAAATGAGCAATTTTGCATAGTGGCTCGTGTCGGATGTTGATCCGCACTCGAGATTAGTCGAATTAGCGCAATAAGGAACATAAAATAACATGAATTTATCGATCTTGAATCAAAATAAACTTTATTTCATGAATTCAAATGTGACTTACAACTCAAACATGAAACAATTAATCTAGAAAGCAGTAAAATTGAATTAGAGAGAGAGAGAAGAGAGATGAAAGCTAAGTAGAGAGAGAAAGTAGGGAATTCTAGAGAGAGAAGGTGGAGTCTAGAGAGAGAGAGGATAAGTATGATGCCTAAAGATAGAAATTAAGACCTAGAGAGATCTAGAGATAGAAAGTAAAAGAAGAGAGAGAATAGAAGGGATAGAGGTCTAACCGTGGACTTCTTACTGGAGGTGTTGATTCGGCCATTGATGTGGTCGGCCATAGGCATGGATGAAAGGATGCTCCCTGGTTCGGCCAAGTGTTTGCATTGAGGTTCATCGTGGCTTGCAAGGTGAGTCCGGGAAGGAGGTGCAGCAATGGTAAGTGCATCACCGGTGTGCATGGTGGAGGAAACCATGTGGTGCGTGAGTTAGGAGATGAACCCGCTGTTGGTGTGCAGGTTATGGAGTACTTTGAGGGTTGTACATGCAACAAGGTTTGGAGGAGCTAATCCTCATTGAGAAGTGCACTGTGGGCAACCGTTGTGGGGAGTTCGGGCTATGTCTTTGCCGGCACTGGGAGAGATGAAGAGGACGAACGAGTGGATGAGCCACCTGCTAGTTCGTGAAGATGGAGGCGTGCTTGAGAGGATGGCCTGCTAGTTCACACCGTGAATGATGAAGGATGGGCGCTGCACCTGCAAGGCTACACCAGCAGCGAGGGTGTGTTGATCTGTAGAGTTGAACGGAGATTGCAGGTTGGAAAATCGGTTGGAGGAGACGATCTGGTTTGCTACAGATCGTAGAGATCGACACTGTGAAGGTGTGGCGAGAAGGGAGAAGGCATAAGTTTGGAGAGGCGCTTAGAGGAGAGATCGTGGAGATGCTAATTCGGGTTTGTGATTGGAAGGTGACGGCCGGAGTTGCAGGTTTTGCAACTCCGGTAATGGTGTTGCAGATCGGCAAGGCAGGGAGAGGCAGCAGTGGTTTGGGCGGTCAGTCCAAGGAGCACCCAGGCGGTGCTGATTCAGGTGGTTGAAGAAGAAAAGAAAGAGAAGGAGAAAATGGTGGAGGATGAGTTGCAGTCCGCTGGAGTTCTGCAACTCCGGCGACGAAAGCAAGAAGAAGAAGAAGAGGAAGAAGAAGAAGAAGAAGAAGAAGAAGAAGAAGAAGAGGAGGCGGAGCTCCACCAGCTCGCCGGAGAAGACGACGGCGAGGAGGGAGAAGGAGAGAAGAGAAGAAAGAAGAGAGAGGGGGGAGAGGGATTAGGGTTCCAACGAACCCTTCTCTTCCCCTTAAAAAACTTCCCTATTTCCTTTAATGGAAATAGGGTATTTTTCGAAAATAAAAAAAATAAGAAAAATATATATATATATATATATATATATATATATATATATATATATATATATATTTTAGTAAAACCCTACTTTTCTTTGGGGAATTTCCCCATTTAGTGGACCCCCCCTAATTTTTAAAATTTAATTGAAATTATTTTGAAATTCACGGGGTCCACTAAATGGTCGGACAGCGGGTTGATGATGATGGGCCCGGCTACTGGCCCATATGGATGGATAATGTCCATCGTCTCACAAGATGACTTGATCAGGATCCAGATTGGCAGGTCGACGGATTTAGAGAGATCCGACGATCTGATGGAAGATCCAACGGTCCGATGGAAGATCCAACGGTCCGATAGCTTAGGGAGATGGGCCAGAGCCAACGGGCAGGAGTTCTAGGGTTAGGTCAGTAGATCCGAGGACCGAGAGATGAAGAGAAAGAGAATAAGGAGAGATGAGATCGAAAATTAGGGGGAGGAGAGAGAAAATATCAGAAAATGGAGATAAAAGTATTGGCAGAGGGTCTGGAACCCTGGTCTTCACTGTGACCATCCTCACACTTTTCCAGTAGAGTAGACCATCATTCCTTGCTGACTCATGTGGCTTTAAACGCTTTGGTCCGTCTCTTGGTCATTGGCTCTCATGCTCTCTTCGTTCTTTGGGCTGACTTTTTGGTCCTCTTATTCAGCCCATATCTTCTAATCATAGCCTGTGGCTCTTCAAGCTTTGATATTAGGCTTCTATGGTTGATCGTGGGGCCCACAAGTCTCGAGAATTGTCCCATCGGGGTTTCCTGCGACAGAAGAAGCGAGTAATGAGACTTTATCAGAACGACTTAATGTCTAGACTTCCAGAAATGCGTTTAATGCATGCAAATATATCATTTCATCTAGAAAAGTGTGTTCTACACAACAAAAGAGACTCTTACGTAGAAAAGTAGATAAATAGAACATTTTACGTAGGAGAATGCAATAACGCTAAAAGGATAATTACTTAAAATAAGCACTTTTGAGCGAATATCAGACAACATCCACCAGCTCATGGCCCTGATCAGCATGATAGTACTGGACCATCTACATAGACTCCCGGAGAGAGACATCTTGAGAGTTTTCGGGTGTTTTTACTTTTGTTATTATTGTACACTTATAAACTCAAATTGTGTATGGTTATACTCTGCTTGTGTTATTTTGTGTTATAGGATATAAACCAGTATGTATTTGGTTATGGATGTATATATGCACTTGTTTCTCATGATAATATTCATTGCATGTTTGTTATTTGCTTATATTTATGTACCTTTGTCAATCTATGACAAAAAAAGGGAGAGAAAATTATAGTGGTAAAAATAAGTTGATGCATGAGATAGGGGGAGAAAAAACTTTCATTATTTTTTTTAATTTCTCCACTTGTGATGTGCATAATTAATCTCACTGCATTTTAATGAGTTATTGATTGCCGATGATATTACATGGTATGTATTGTTGGTAGAATGTGCAGGGAACAGATCAAAAGCCATTACACTATATTTGTTCGATTATCTCCAAGAGAGTGTGAGATAGTGAGTGAATCATGTAAGAGGGTGGGATTGTATTTTTTATTTTTTACCTTCTATATGATTAAATATTTTTTGTCACGGAATTGCCAAAGGGGGAGATTGTAAGGTATATTTTCGTATTTAATTTGCGTTTGACATAAAAACATTCTTGTAACCGTTCCTACGAGCACTAGTGTAGTGTAAAGATGTTGTGGTACACATACTTTGCCAACTACGTGAAGACTAAAAGACAGAGACAGCAAGAATCAGACGGTTGACGACAAGAGTCATCTGAGTAACTGCCGATTTGTCAGTTAACGATTGTGTACCCTCGATTAGGAAGGTAAGTGACTTAGTGGCCATAGGAGTTGATTAAAATGAATAAAATATAATGGTCAAACTTAGTCATTGGACAGACCCGAGTCTAAGTCAATTATATTGACTAATGGGATAGTCCAATCGATTTAACATGTATCCCTAATCGATTAGACATAGCCCAATCGATTGGAGACACTGTGTAATCGATTGGAGACTACGAGGCAGAAACTTATTTGAGCACAATCAATTGGAGACTCTGTGAAATCGATTGGAACCTTCGGGACAGAAATCTATCTGAGCACAATCGATTGGAGACTCTATAAAATTGATTGGAGTCTTTGGGACAGAAAGTTATATAAGTCAAATCGATTGGAGAACCTTGTGCAATCGATTGGTGCCTTCGGAATAAAAATCTTATTGAGTCCAATCGATTGGACACTTATTCCCAATCGATTGGACATGGCCCAATCGATTGGACCAAGTGTACAATCGATTGGACCTTGAACAGAATTGGTCTTTCTCAGATCCGAAATTCTTGGTTACATTATCCCATGTTCCACATGACTCAGGGTCTTGGAATTCTATAAATAGAACCCTTCTATGTCTTCTCTAAATACATACAGAGACACAGAGTGACTTAATCTTCAAGAGAGAGAAGTAAATGTTATATTTATTAGAGTGTCCATTCGAAGAGCAAAAAGCTTGTTTTCCATTCACATCTTGTGAGCTTATTCTCTTCTTGATCAAAGCCAAGAGCTTGATCATTTCCTCAGCTTAGGTCTTCAACTTCTATATTCGACTTAGTAACTTGAGTATACTAGTGTGACTCAACATCATTTAAGCAACTTAGGGTTCAGGGTGTACTGAATCCTTCACCTTCTACGAAGGCGGGAGTGTTGAGAATTAAGATCAGAGGAGCTGATCGATGGTAGGTTTGGGGTGTACCAAACTGAACAAGCGGATAAGGCTTCTTGGTTAGAAGGGCGCACGTGGATTTGTAGCGTTGATTCAGAGGACGTGAACGCATTGGCAGTAGGCTTTGGCTAAGGTTGGAAGCTGTATTTGCAACGGTGCTGCGTAGGTAACCTTTGTTTCGTTTAACTTTTCAGTTAGTGATACTTTCCGTCTGGACGTAGTCCCGTGGTTTTTCCTTGGCTAAGGTTTCCACGTAAAAATCTCTTGTCATGTGTGATTGTTTGTTTGTATTCCGCAATCTATCTTAATTAGATCAAACGACAAAAAGACAATATACCACGAATGTATATTTGATTTGAGTTGGTTGTGATAATCTTTTATCAAACAACTAAGACATGCGATTTTATTCCCTTACCATCATCCAGTAAAACTGTGTAGATATAATTAATTTTAAATACCTAATCAACCCCCTCTTCTAGGTATATTGAGTTAAAGAGAACGGACCGGTGAAACTTCAGGATGGTTAGATTTCAACTAGTCAATCTGCCTCATTTGACCTCAATTTATTTAAAATTTGAATTTCAACACCGTTAATTTTTGTTATTGCTATTTTTCCATTTCTCCCTATGTGCGTTATAATATGTTATAACAGCCATTATAATGGAAAAAATGGTAACGCCCCAGTCCGTTATACGGTTTGAGTGCCGAAGGCACCCAATTTTTACAAACGCTTTTGTCAGAGAGTGCCGTGGGCACGGGCCATTTACTAGTATAAATATAATACCAGAAGTTAATTTTTTTTGTGAAATTACCATAATACCTTAGAATGAAAGTTTGGAGTATTACAAAGTGCTCGTTTTCAATCGTTGAAAGACAAGCTGATGGTTCATCAACGCCCCATTAGCTTGCGGGGGTGTATTGGAAGTAATCCTATCACCATATGATTCGGTCCACTGATAGCAGCTACACTCTCCTACTCGGTTGTAACTACTTCTTTTATTGAAGGAAGTCATCATTATCTCAAACTCCTTTTGTTGTAACCTACTCCTAACCAATAGGAATCTATTGTAAAAATAGGTTATTTAATACCCATATAAAGTGAATGAAGAGTATGGTGGAAAAAATAATTCTTCACCTAAGTCCACTTAGGGATTGGCCAAACATCCATACAGTCAGAGTCCTCTAAGAATGAGCCACATGGCTCATATTGCCGATGACAGCACACGATGACAGCACTCTGTCATCAAAGTTTGAGTCAGTCAGTCATCAATGACTTCAGTCATCAAATATTTATTAATCTTTCACCTAATGACACTTGACTTTTGTACACCACGTAAATAATTTCCATATGATAAAGCACGTACCTAAGAAAATAGGTGCAAAGCAAACTTTATTATAAAAAAAGTAAATAAAGCTTGGTGGGTGCAATTAAATAAAGAGCATGTGTGTTTTCTAAAGTTATATAAGACGCGTCCATTTTTTTTATTTTAATCCTCTAGAGTTAGGTAAGATGGAATTGATAATATGGGCAGCTTGTTTCTTTAACCTGTGGAGTCTCATTTATTTTTGTCTATGCAGAAGAAACAAACCTCGTTGTTTACACGCACACCCACGCCTACCGAAACAAAAAAATAAAGAATAACCACAGACACAGTTCCCGAACAAATTATAAGTTTAGAAAACACTATATATACTGATTTGATTTTTGGTCCGTAGCGGATGGGCAAAACCAAGGTTAAAAGGGGACCGTTATAACGGTATAACGGACTGGGGCGTTACCGTTTCTTCCATTATAACGAAAAAAAATTTGCTCAGGGGCAATAACGGAAGAAAAGGGAAAAAACAGAAAATAACGGGAAAAAATGACGCTGAAATTCAAATTTTGAATTTTAAAATTTCAAAAATAAAAAATAACAGGATACAACGGAAAATAACGAAAAAAATGGAAATAACGGTCATTTTTTTTTCACAAAATTTTCCAGAAAATAACGGTAGTTATTTTCGTTATAACGGAAAAAAAAATTTTTGGGCGTTTTAATGGTCCATAACGTAACAAGGTAGGTCCGAATATGTTATAACGGCCGTTATTTTCGTTATAACTCTTGTTTTTTAAACCGTGGGCAAAACATCCATACGGTCAATGTAATCCAAGAGTGTGCCACGTGGCTCATATTGTAGTTTTGTGCCCCCGCATCCCTAAGTGTCAAAAAGGGCCCTTGAGGTTAAATATTGTGTAAAGTAAAAAAAAAACTGTTTAATGCATTCTACTTAATAAGTAAAGAAGTAATTTAAAGAAGTACCAGGTTCAAGGGACTCACCTTTTTGCACTAATGCTCTCCGAAGAGAATAATACGCGAAATTTACTAACTAGAGATCCATCGTTAGGTGGGTGGATTAAACATCCATAGGGTCAATGGATCTTGAAAGAATACTCCACGTGGCATTTTGAGATGTGGACTTCAAACTTCAGGTGACATCAAACTCGGAGTCGACAAAAATTCAAAAAAGTTGAAGAATTATGGACCGTCTATTTTTACCTTGTAACTTGAAAACGACATTTGATGGGGTTAGAAATTTCAGAACGGGCTGATTTTTTGTTGGGGGTGATCTATCTGCTGAGGAGATCATCCTCACCAATTGGTATTCAAAAATGGTGGACATGGTTGTCCACCGATCCAGACCCAAAAAAAAATGGGTTGCGATGTAACGAGGTATACCGGAGGGCATTTTTGGTAGTCACCACTGCCATCTGGGCCCATTGACCGCATGGATGTCTAGCCCACCCTTTAATAGACATTCATACAAAATATCATCTTGTTTAATGATTTTTAGCCGTTTGTTTTAGTACTCAAAAGATAGTTGTATTCAACGGCTATAAGAAAGCCTTAAATGGTGCTAAAAAGTATTAAAATCTAATGGTCATAGATTACCAATCAAGGTGATTTATGGTATGTATATCCACCAAGGGGTGAGATAAACATCCAAGCGGTCAGTGGGCCCAGATGGCAGCGGTGACTACCAAAAATGCCGCTTCTGCAAATGAACAGTTTCAGGCGTACCTTGTTACATCTTTTTCCAAAAAAAATTATGAAAAGGAGAGGAGCATATGACGCACGCATTTACGCGTGAATGCGTTATATGCTATCATATTGTGTAGAGTAAGTAAAGACTTAAAAAACCATCGTTAATGTATTCTACTTATTAAGTATAGAAGTACTTTAAAAAATGGATCAGACTCCAGGTATTCACCTTTTTGCACTAATAATTGCACTAATGCTCTCGGAGGTGGATTCTGAAAATCCAACGGTGGTTGTTCTTTGGCAATAAAGTGAATCTAATGAATGCCAACTCAACACTTACAACCATCGTTAGATTCTATCAAGGAGTAAAACTTCTGTCACAACCATGGTTTTAAAAACGAAACCGCCGTTTATTTTTTAAAAAAATTGTGAAAAAAACGGTCGTTAAATCCGTTAAAATCCATTTTTTTTAATTTTCAAATTTTAAAATTTGAATTTCAGCGTCACTTTTTCCATTTTTTTCTGTTAAAATCCGTTTAATTCTGTTAAAATCCATTTTTGCCTCTGACCGTTTCAATCGTTTTAACTGCCGTTTAAAGGTAACGCCCCCAGTCCTTTTAACCGTTAAAACGGCCTCCATTAAACCATGGTCACAACGAATTGCAAATCACACAATCACAAGCCAATGAGTTCGCGTACACCTCAAAAAAAAAACACATGGGTACGTGGTAAAAAGCACTTGCGTACGTGCCGAGAACTCATTGGCTAGTGATTGTGTGATTTGCAATCCGATGTGATAGAAGTTTTACTCGACACGAAGAGCATTAGATTCTCGGAAACGAATCCATCGTCAAGGTGGAGCAAACATCGATACAGTCAGTGGATCTTGAAAGAGTACTCCACGTGGCATATTGAGAAGTGGACTTCAAAGTTTCAAACATGAGGTGACATCAAACTCGGGTTCGACAAGGGATCACCACCTATAGTTGTATGGGTCCCACATAGGAGAGTTCTATAGTCATCCCACCTGATCAAATGGAGTAGAACTTCTGTCACAATCGAGATGCAAATCACACAATCACAGCCAATGAGTTCTCCGCACGTACATGGTACGTTGCAAAAGTACTTGTGTACGTGCCGAGAACTCATTGGCGTGTGATTGTGTGATTTACAATTTGTTGTGATGGAAGTTTTACTCGATAAAACGAACCATCTGATCTATGGATCTCCGAGTAGATCTACTTTAAGAGGGAGCACTCATTAGTGGACCTCAACCTCAGTAGTGGAGTCCACCATCGATGAAAAGAAAAGGGCACGACAGAGTCGGAAAAGACAGCAGCCAACAACTTTAACTATAATTGCGTGACATGCAAAACAGAACGAGTCCCAACTCCCAACTTCCAAGTACACTAAAAAATTTGTATGCGGCCAGGATCGGTCGGAATAAAACTTTGATATATGAGCTACGTGGCACACTCCTATAGGACTCTGACCGTATTGATGTCTGGTAAATCCCTAGGCGGACTACAAACCAAAAATCAGCCTGATTAGTTATTTCTAGGCCTTGGATTGGAGTTATTTTTTATGGATTGATTTTAACCATGGAAATTTGGGCATTATTGACCATTATTAGATGTACAAAGATCCAAAGTCTTGAAATCACTGATCAGATTGATTTTTAGTTTGTAAGTCCACTTAGGGATTGGCCAAACATCCATACGGTCAGAGTCCTCTAAGAGTATGCCACGTGGCTCATACTACACACCCTGTCATCGGCCTTGGTGATAGGACTCATTAACTCCATTGGAGTAGCTCTTGAAGGAAAATCTATCATACGGGCCCACTGCTGCTCCCTGAATGTTTGGCACACACCATCGTGGATCCACACATCAAAAATCGGTGTGATTGGTGATTTCTAGGCATTGAATTTGAACAATTTTTATCATGGATTTGGAACCAACCCTTAGCCCACGATGAAAAGTACTTGAATCCTATGGCTAGAAATCACCAATCATGCTGATTATTGGTGTGTAGGTCCACCAAAACATCCAAGTAGGCAGTGGGCCTACTTAAAGACTACTGGTACATGACAATTATTTAAGGGACGGGATATTCACATCCGCCTTTTCGCTCAGAAAACCCACCAAAAATTAACCCCCAACTCTTCACACCCTAATGACTCTTCACACCATAACGGCGGTGTCGTCCTCCTCTTCTTTTTTTCTGTATTTTTTTTGTATTGGGGTGGGTTTAGTGAGTGATAAACAAGGGGTATTTGGATAATTTTTTATTTTTTGGTTACGTGGGTTTGATGAGCGAAAACGCGGGTGTGAATATCCCGTCCCTTATGCATCAAAGAACGGCTCGCTCGTGAACCAGGAAAAACGTGGCAGACACCAGAGGGAGGTACGAACGGTTAGAAGAAATAGAGTTGAAATGTCGATGGACATTCCAACATTCAGAGTCTGCAATGTTGTGTCGTCCTTGAACATGAAGACCTACAATATTCCATCCTTTGCCTCAAAGAAATCAGGTTGATTCTGCAAACAGACTTCTCTCTTGCTTCCAAGCTTCAAAAGGTAAGCCCAAAAACCTTACCACTCTACGAACAGAGTTTTCCATCTTTGTTTTTTTCAAGCTTAAAGAATGGGAGCTCTTTACAAACTCTTCTTCTTCTTCTTCTTGATGATCTTTTGGGTCCGAACTGTGTCTGGTTTGAGCTCCGACGGAGAAACTCTGCTTTCTCTCATGAAAAACTTCCAAGTTCCTCCCCCGATCAAATCGAGCTGGAACTTATCTGATTCCACACCCTGTCACTGGCAAGGAATCCAATGCGACAACAAACACAATGTTATTTCTATTAACATATCTGGTTCTGGGATTTCTGGCCGATTAGGCCCAGAGATCGAACAACTAAGATACCTCATTACACTTGATCTCACCATCAACACTTTTTCAGGAGATATCCCTGAAGAATTAGGGAATTGTACTAATCTCGAATTCTTGGATCTCTCCATCAACAGTTTCACTGGAGAAATACCAAAAAACTTGAAAAATTTGCAGAAGCTGCGGAGTTTAGGCCTTTTCGATAATTCCCTTAGTGGAGAGATACCTGCTTCATTGTTTCAGATTCCGGGTTTGAAATATGTTTATCTCAACAACAATAACTTCACCGGTTCGATTCCGTCCATTGTAGGAAACATGACTGAGATTGCATCTCTGTGGTTAAGTTATAACTATTTATCGGGTATAATACCTTACTCGATTGGAAATTGCACTAAGTTGGAAGAACTTTATCTGAATGATAACATGCTGGTTGGAGTTTTGCCCGAAAGTTTAAACAATCTCGAGCTTCTTGCTTACTTGTATGTCAGTTCCAACAGTCTAGAAGGTAGAATTCCTTTGGGTTTGGGGAGTTGCAAGCAATTGAACCAGTTGGTCTTGTCTTTCAACCATTTTAATGGAGAAATCCCATTGGGATTGGGTAATTGCAGTAGCTTAATAGCCTTTGCAGCTGTGAACAGTAGGTTAATGGGCAAGATCCCATCTACCATTGGCTTACTAAGTGAGCTTTCGCTTCTTTACCTATCTGAAAACCTTTTGTCTGGGGAAATACCGCCTGAGATCGGGAACTGTCGGTCCTTGACAAGTTTAGTGCTGTATGGCAACCAGCTCGAAGGAGTAATTCCGAGCGAATTGGGTATGTTGAGAAATTTACAGACCCTTCAGTTATTTACCAACCATTTGAATGGAGAGATTCCATTAGGAGTTTGGAAGATTCCAACCCTTGAGATTCTACTTGTTTACAACAACAGTCTCTCAGGGGAACTACCTTTGGAGATGACTGAGCTTCGTCAATTAAGAAATCTGTCTCTGTACAACAACCAATTTTCTGGAGTCATACCACAAGCTTTGGGTATTAACAGTAGCTTAGAGCAGTTGGACTTCACTAACAATAAGTTTTCTGGTGAAATCCCACCAAACCTCTGTTTTGGGAAACAGTTGAGTGTTCTGAATTTGGGTCTAAATCAACTTCAAGGCAGCATACCTTCAGATGTTGGAGGCTGTTCGACTTTGAGAAGGTTGATTCTTAAACACAACAATCTCACTGGTTTCCTTCCCAATTTTGCGAAAAACCCAAATATTTCATTCATGGACATCAGTGGAAATAATATAAATGCAACGATTCCATCAAGCTTGGGGAACTGTACAAATCTTACTTCAATTAACTTGTCTATGAATGAGCTTACAGGGCCAATACCCCAAGAGCTAGGAAATCTTGTTGAGTTGCATATTTTGGATCTCTCTGATAACCATCTACAAGGTCCGTTGCCTTCAAAAATCTCAAATTGTAAGAAATTATATTCACTAGATGTGGGGTTCAACTCGTTGAATGGTACAATTCCCTCGAGTCTAAGGAGCTTAACACAATTATCCATCTTGATTCTGCGGGAAAATCAGTTAACTGGGGGAATTCCTGATTTCCTGTCAGAGTATGAAGAGCTTTTGGAGCTACAACTTGGGGGAAATTTGCTGGGAGGTTATATTCCGGCATCACTTGGACAATTGCGGAATCTGGCCTATGCTTTGAACCTCAGTGGTAATGGACTAACAGGTGAAATACCCTCAGCGTTGGGCAAGTTGAGTGTACTACAAAGCTTGGATTTATCTCGCAACAATCTAACAGGAAGTTTAGCACCACTAAATGAACTCATTTCACTACTCCGTCTGAATGTTTCATATAATCTCTTCACCGGTTCAGTACCGGAGACATTGATGAAGTTTCTGCAGTCTTCTTCATTCTTGGGCAATCCAAGCCTCTGTGTTCCTTGTCAGCTGGAGGGTGGCTTAACCTGTGGTGACAACAGCAATTACAGTCCTTGTGATCATCAATTGAGTGATCGGAAAGACCTTAGCAGAGTAAAGATTGCAATTATAGCTCTTGGAGCATCATTGTTCTGTGTTCTATTGCTTCTCATGTTGGGCTATATGTTTCTGAGGTGCAGAAGGGCAGGAAAGAAGGCTGAAAACTCTGCTCAAGAAGATTCATCTTCCCTTCTGAACCAAGTGATGGAGGCAACTGAGAATCTGAATGAGAGATTTATTATCGGGAGAGGAGCCCATGGAACTGTTTACAAGGCATCCTTGGGTCCGGAGAAAATCTACGCTATAAAGAAGCTTCCTTTTGCAGGCCAAAAAGGATCTAGTGTAAGCATGGTTAGAGAAATCCAGACAGTTGGACAGATCAGGCACCGGAATCTGGTGAGATTGGAGGAGTTCTGGTTGAGAAAGGACTACGGGTTGATCTTGTACAAGTACATGCAGAATGGTAGCCTTTACGATGTTCTTCATGAGATCAGTCCGGCACCATATCTCAAGTGGGACATGCGTTATAGGATAGCTCTGGGAACCGCCCAAGGATTAGCCTATCTTCACCATGACTGTAATCCCACTATAGTTCACCGAGATATCAAACCGAATAATATACTTTTGGACTCGGAGATGGAGCCCCATATCTCTGATTTTGGCATTGCAAAGCTCCTGGATCACTCTTCTGCTTCCATTCACTCCATCTCAGTCATGGGTACCTTTGGATATATTGCACCAGGTATTTATTTGCTGTCATTTTTTATTTGCTCTCTTTTAACACTGTATTCTTCCTAATGTGAAATGTTGGCACTTACCCATAGTGGGAGGTGTTTTCTCAGCCGTTTGATCTTGAAATTTACTTTTAAAAATTCAATTATAATCTCTTGTGACAGAGACTGCATTCACAACAATGAAGGGCAAGGAATTTGATGTGTACAGCTACGGGGTAGTTTTGCTCGAACTGATAACCAGAAAGAAGGTCTTAGATCCTTTGTTTCCAGAGGATATGGACATCGTGAGGTGGGTGAATTCCACCTGGAGCACCACCAAAGTCATCCACGATGTCGTGGATCAGAGCCTCGTTGAAGATTTCATGGATTCAGCAATCATGGAAGAAGTGATCGAAGTACTCTTGGTTGCTTTGCAATGTACTGCAATGGAGCCAAGTGAGAGACCTACAATGAGAGACGTGGTGAAGCAGCTAATTGATGTACAAGGTCCGAAGCTAAGAAGGTAACACAGCTACTACATGTATAATCCCACAAATTACTGCTGTAGCCATAGCCATGCGTAATTTCTAATACATGTTTATGTCTCTTCCCTCAATATTTTCTGATCCTTGGAAGGTTAATTCGAGGCATGCCCCCTATATCCATCAGAAAAAGCTATCATTAATGTATATATGTATTTTTATTGGATGGTTAGATTATGTGCTTTGATGGGTCCCATGCTAATGTTTGATTTTGTGGTTCAATTAAAGAAAAGAAATTTAATTTAATTCTTAAGCCTTAGACTACTTTGTGCCTAATGTTTTTTTTATTGTTTAAAACTAAACAAAGACACCCTTTTGGAAAAATGGTTAGTCTCCTTGTTTATTTGACAATGGTTATGGGTTCATACTTTCTTTGACAATGGGAAGGGCAGTTTTGTTGATTCATTCCTGACAATGGGAATGGTTTATTTAATAGAATATTTTCTCTTGTTAGAGTTGAATTTTTATTTTTTAGTAAGGTTTTTTTAATGTAACTTTGAGAAGAGACTATTGAATGTCAGCAGTTATGCATTCCTGACATAACTGCTGACTTCATAATAATCACTTGAAAACTAAATAGCAAGTATAGAACTTACTGTTTTATATATTAGCAAGTGGGAAAATGAAGGTGACCCTCTATCTGTCCAAGATCTTTGAAGGAGATGATTATTTTTCAACTTGATCTGATCTGGTTCTCACTCTTTCACTTGATAATCTGTACTTTAGACCTTTTGTCCATGGTTTAAAAACAAAAAACTTTTACCATTAGAAATGATCAAAAGATGTTATTTGGGCCCACTGACCATATGGATGTGTAGCCCACCTTTTGGTGGATATACATACCAAAAATCACTATGATTGGTAATCTCTAGCCGTTGAATTCAACCATTTTTTTAACTATTAAAACCAACTGCCAAAAATTATCAAACAAACTGATTTTTTGTATGGTCTACCAAGGGGCAGGTTAAACATACATACAGTCGGTGGGTCCCAGATGACGGGTGAGTAACAAAAATGGTGCTAGCTTACGCTTTTGGATTAAGCTACCGCTTGTTACATCGATGTTAAATTAGCCAAACATGTTGTGCCTTATGTACGTATTGTCCAATTGCTAACAGACCGCCACTGCCAAGATCATCTTGTTGTTGTTCCAACAATTCGGTGGACCATTTTTGTGAAAATAACATTGATAGGGTATCCTTAATCGTCTGTATGTAGGTTTCCATACCATCATATCAGTGTGATTAAATGAACGGTCAAGATTATCCTATCAGATTACCTCCTTTTTGGACGGTCTAGATTGATGGACTTGTGTGATTAAAATGAGACGATGTGTTTCAAATTGAAACAACATGTGTAAATTTTTTTTTTGTTAAGAAGTAAACAAAGGAAAATATGGTTAGGTGACTGTAATAGAGAGGAGAGAGAAAATAAAATATTAAGAATAAGGATCTTGTACATGTAACTTACTCTTTGGGTAGCCCTTGCCCACCCCTCCACGTGTCACAAGATGATAGGGGGTTGAGGCATCTCCTCAACCAAATGGGTGAGGGAAGCCGAACTCGAAAAAAACCCTTTTCTCGGTGGCAGACCATCCATAAACAACTAGGTTTTTTTACTGGGTGTAAATCACGTACACCACACTTGCTATGCACTCGCCAAAGCCAAAAAAGAAAAGAAGAGAGAGAGAGAGAGAAAGGAGATTTTATGGGCTATTCGTCTGAGCCCAAGCCCACTCACCTGAGACTAGTGAGGCAAGATTTGTTGGATTTTAGAAAAACAAAAAAAAGAAGGTGAAAGTCGTGCACCACTAGCCACATATGTGCGGCCGAACCAAGCCAATGCCGTTAGGGGTGTCAATTTTACCCGATTTAACCGGAACCGAACAGGAACCGGAACCGAAAACACCGGTTCCGGTACCACATTTTTGGGAACCGATTAAAAAGAACCGGAACCGGAAACTAATGGTTACGGTTCCGGTACTCTAATATGGAACCGAAACCGATAAGAACCGGAACCGAACCGGAACCAATATATAAATATAGTGTAAAAATTCTCATATTATCAAGATTGGACCCGTTATACCCGAAATCGGAACTAGAACCGACAAAAACTACATAATCGGTTCCGGTTCTGGTACCATCACTTTGAGAACCGGAACCGATAAGTACCCGAACCGATAAGAACCGGAACCGTTTGTTCCGGTTCTGGTCACCTTAGGAACCGAACCGGAACCGACCCATTGACACCCCTAGATGCCGTGCGCCCATGCAAGCCAAAGCCATGCACTAGCCAGCCAGCCCACAACCTACTCGTTGGTCCAAGCCAGGCCCAACTCTTGTTGGCTCAAGTCTCAAGTTGGTTGTCATGAAAAAAATAAAAATAAAAATAAAAAGAAGAAGAAGAAGAAGAAAAGAAGCTTGCAGCCTTTTCGAGCCCAAGCCCATGAGGCACAAAGATGCCCACACGCTCTTTGGCCTAGAAGAGGCCCAAGTCGGTGATGCCCACAAGAGGCACACGTAAGTGAAGCCCAACAAGAGGTTTACACTTTTCATGTGAGGTCTAGAAGAGGCCCACACACTTTATTGCTTGAGGTCTCATAGAGCCCAAGCCTGTGAGGCATATAGATGCCCACATACATCTTGGCCCAATGAGGCCCTTTATTCGGACTAAGATCCGACGAGTTCTGGTCTAGCTTAAACCGAAGATTTTTCTGGGACAATATCCCATCCTGGTTTGCAACAATCTTCATTCACTGATGAACACAGACTACAAGGTTTGATTAAGGCGATGCAATCATCAAGGCGACTTAAAATGGTAATAGCATATTTGAACGGCACTCAAGCTTCAAGGCACTGGATTTTTTTGGCAAATTCATGATGATCGTTCATCTCCGATCCCCATGAGTTTGAAGGGAAATGTTAGAGAATATATTGTGTGAGATACACCCTATCACTATTAGTGTATCTCATTACAAAATTAGAATAATATCTTAGGATTTGATTTGATATTCTTAGAATTTCCTTCCTGTTTTGAATTCGTGTAATGCTTTATATAAGAGCTTGAAGTAGGTCTATGTATTAACAAAAAAAGAGTTTAGCAATAAACCCTAAAATTCTTCACACGCACCTACTTGTCGACACTTTAGCCGGTTGTGATTTAAGTATGAAATGATTCAGGGAGTTGCTCGTCTTAGTTATAATATCAGTCTTTTGCGCTCAATTTAGATGTTGAAGGAAAACCACGTGCCTCAATATCATGTGTACAATTGCTCCTCATGAAAGCTATCAAGCATCGACAGTCGTTGGATCATGATCTGTATCATCAAAAAATCAGTTTGCTGGCGTTCATCACCACCGTTGATACGAGCTTATCTTCATGCAAGACACCAGCTGGACTTCATCATTCATTTGCTCTCGTAGCAACAATGCTATTAGATCGCTCTTTCTGCATCACGATGTGGCATACATGCACCCATATGCATCGTGATGGCCAATTGTTATCGGCAAGATCAACGGTTGAGAGAATCAGGCTAGAATTGATAGAAGATTGAGCTCCTCTCTGCCACGTTAGTTCAGCTAGAGATACTTGGTGGACGTAAAGCATCAACAAGCCATTCCTTACTGGAACCCATTTGTCCAAGTGACCAACTGATCAACCAGCTGGGCTTGTTCCAATCCAAACACCTCATGATCATCGTGCTTCCTTTTATATCCTCACTAGTAGCCCACGGCACTCTCAAAGCATTTGCCAAAATCGGGTGTGAGTGGCTTAGATCCACCATCCATTTGGGGTGATAAGATCTCGACAATCCTTTGTGAAGCCGATAAGAAGGGGGATAAGTGACTTCTCTGTTTTGTTATATAGATGTATAGTGGGTTGCCCGTGCCCTCGGCACTCCCCTACAAAGCATTTCCCAAAATCGGGTCTTAGTGGTTGAGATCCATAGTTTATTTGGGTGGTAAGATCTTGGCCATCCTTTATGAAGCCGATAAAAGGGTATAAGTGGGGAGACAATTTCCCTGTTAAATTAATCCGACCATCTAAATTTTATTTTATGTAAGGGTTGATATGGGCCCTTGGATATATGAAGCCTATAATTGGGGGAGACAACTTCCCTGTTTTGTTATATAGATACCTACCTTTGCACCTCAACACATGTCCACGTGATTGACGGTTGCATTCAGATACGAAACCACGTCACTTGCCACGTGTAAGCATAATATGATGCCAAACCTGGCCTTTAAGTAAAACTTCTGTCACAACGCACAATACGAGCCACATGGCATACTCTCAGTGGACACTGACTGTATGGATGTTTGGCCAGTCCCTCAGTGGATCTCTAAACCAAAAATCAGCCTGATTAGTAATTTACATCCTTTGGATCTTTGCACCCAAATTATGCTAAATAATGCTCAAATGCCTACCGTTAAAATCAACCCATGAAAATAACCTCAATCAAATCGCTTTGAAATCACGAATCAGGCTGATTTTTGGTTTAAAGATCCACGGAGGGACTGGCCAAACATCCATACGGTCAGAGTCCAAAGTCCACTAAGAGTATACCACGTGGCTCATATTGTTGTGCATTGTGACAGAAGCATCTGTCACAAGGCTGTGACAGATCAGTTTTACTCGTCTTCATGCATCTCAGGCGTCCAATTGGTTCTCCAATTGCAATTCAACACATCAACTTAACCTCCACTCCACGATCTATTGTGCTCACTCTCGACGCTACAACAAGTCTACGGAATCAACCAGCAGCACATAATGATCACTCCGACCGTTCAAACCACGTACCATCAGTGGCTATTGCCCCTTGTTGCGTCATCTTCATCCTCCCGCATAACGTACTTAATTTCATCTGCGGATTGGTTCATCAATAGCTCTCTGTCTTTGACTCTGCACCATTGGTTCCATATTATTAGTGATCAATAATGGAAGAATTCCTTCATATTCTTAGAGATCGGGGACATAATTCACATGGATGTAGTAAGTCTTGCTTGGGCTACTTTAATGGTACTCTTTACCATGGTTTTAAAAACGGCCGTTTAAATGGTAATGCCCCAAGCCTGTTTTTGTTAAAACACGTTTTATTGGTTTTGAAAAAAATGGCTGTTTTTTGTTTTAACGGTGTTAAAATCATTTAAACAGCCGTTTAATTCTGAAAAATTTTGTGAAAAAACGGCCGTTAAATCCGTTTAATTTCCGTTAAAAATCCGTTAAATTCTATTTTTTTTTTTATTTTCAAAATTCAAAATTTGAATTTAAGCGCCATTTTTTCCGTTTTTTTCCATTAAAATCCGTTAAAACTGTTAAAATCCGTTTAATTCCGTTAAATTCTATTTTTTCCCATTTTTGTCCCTGGCCATTTCAATCCGTTTTAACGGCCATTTAAATGGTTTAAACGGTAACACCCCCAGTCCGTTTAACCGTTAAAACGGCCTCCTTTAAACCTTGGTCTTTACATGCATTTTCCCTTTCGCTTGTAGTATGGGGAAGATGTGGACGTTTTTAAATAAAAAGATCTCCACTTCAAATTCATTATCCAAGAACCGTTCATGAATTCACAATCAATAGTTAATGGTTCTAATTTGCCCTGAATTTTTTATTCTATGACTGAAAATCCACATTTTATCTTTCAACAGAAGAAAAAAAAAAAGGGATTCTTGTAGGGCGTGTTTGATTGTCAAGTGGGATTTTAAATTTGTATAATTTTCCCTACTAAGCTCGGAATTCGTTTTCCATCCAGATAGGTGAGAATTCATTCCCACCTGAAAATACACTTTTATTTTCTCACAGGATCGAAATATGTGTTCTCAGTTGCAATCAATCAGCCATTTAAGGCATTTCCCAAATGCATTTTCTCGAGAAAAATTTCTGTGCAATCAAACACGCCCTTAGGTTTAAAAAAGGGATAAGGAAAACGGGATTCAAGATGAAAATCCAATAAATAAAAAGGGATTAAGTAATCCCCCCAAAAAAGGGAATATTTCCTCTATTTTGTATCGGTTTAGCGGCATGGCCGAGTGGTAATTAAGGCCGGGGACTGCAAATCCTTTTTCCCCAGTTCAAATCTGGGTGTCGCCTGATCAAAAAACAAAAAAACTCGAAATCCCTTATTCTTTCTGCTGATATAACTCGCGGAATTCTTGCCCAGCAGAAGCAAAGGAAAATGACTGCCGGTGCTTGATTTTAAGAATCTGGAGGTTATTGAAACACTAGCAGGCACAAGTCCAATAGATGGACCTCCAACAAGCATCGTTATGGTGTCAGCAAATGTCCAGTCGTCAGTGGCCAACTTGTTGTAAGCTCCTATGCGTGATCCTTCTCTGGCGGGACAGAAATCTGATGGTGGATATCTATGTAACTTCATCTTGTTGTTTGCTCCGTTCTAACATCTTACACAACAGGTCCATGTGGAACTGATCAACACGTCCAGCGCCCTTGATGTGCTATGTCACTCATTTTGGGTTGACCCCACCATGTAGGGCACACCGTATATTGGTATGCCTATGGAGAACTGAATGCCTGGGTTTGGTATTTGATATCTCCTTACTGTGGAGAAGACGTTAGAATCAAATGAGATAATTAAAGGTAAATCAGCCTATATAAGATTGAGTCTGACATCCATGATCCATGCACCAGTTAGGTGGGCCAGTTCATCTCATGTCCTTTTTATTCCTTCTTTTGGCCCACCTTCTTAGGCCCAGCTTCATACTACCTATATATCTCTGCCAGTACCTGCCTGTTTGGGTTCTTGGCTTGACACACTACCTCCATTCATTCAGCGTCTTCTTCAACACTTAAACACCGTTGATCAACTTGATCCTATGGTGTGCTTTCATCTCTCGGCTATTCTTGTTGCCTTTATTAAACTGAACTACTACCTATCGATTTCAGTGTCCATTTTTGTAGCTTACTCCTGTTGGTAGTACAAGACTAAATAATACAACGGTTAGAATCAAACCATAACGACCCTAAACTACCCATTATCATATACCCTTGTCACGATTACAATCGGAGGACTATGATCAAAATGTCAACGGATACCTATTCAACGGCTACGACCATGCCATAAATGACTTTGATCGACAAGGAAGATCAAGCTATGCAATAAGGAGATCAACGATGAAGATCAAACCATGCAACAACCTAGATCCACGATGTAGATCATATTACGTAGATGATCCAGATCAACATACAATTGAAGTCAACCATCAAATGATCAAGATCAACGCTCACATCAATGTAAATCAAACGGTCAGGATCTATCCATGCAATCAACTCTAATTAGATCAAAGTCCTCAGAGCAGCCAGAGATAGTTAGGGTCACCACTTAGGGTACTATCTCATCGAATGTCGTCTTTAATCGAACCTTGATTATCCAAATCTTAGATTAAACGAATTGAGATTAACTAGATTAACTGAATCGGGATTTAGTGTGTATTAATAAATTTTGAGTTATCAAATTTATGGGACTTATCGAGTTTGATCGGATTAATCGGTTAAGTCGTGGATAATCGAAAATGAATTTATGGCACAAAATGATTCTAAACTCACACACAACTCATAAAATGTTTTAAGAGCTTTCGTATTTCTATATATATATCGGATCGACTGATTGATCGATGGGTTATTTGGGATTTGAAATAGCATTGAGCATTTAATAAGATAATCATTATTTAAACTTGCATGATCACGCGGACCCTAGAAGAATACATGCTTGCCCAAAGGGCGATTTAGATGTGAGTGCAACCACATTGGATGAGCTTTAGATCCTTAATTTATCTCTAGTATCAATTGAACTTCAATAACATTCTGCAATGCATCCTTCGGGTCTAGCAACATTCCTTATGTATCATTTATAAACTAGGAATCAATAGCTCGTGCTTAGCACGAGCACAGTTAAAAAAAATTAAATGAATAAAAGTCTTTTCTAACATTAAAAGAAAGGAACCTTAAAAGAAAGTTGGGTTTTTGGATAATCTAAAAAAAAAAAAAAATTATGTTCCTGAATATTGAGAGATTTCTATTAATAAATAAATCATTATTTTAGAAGAGAGTAAGTTCCTTAATGTCGTGTCCAAACTGTAGAAAGAAAAAATACTACATAATGAAAGATTCAATTTTTTATGCTCAAAGGATGAAAGAATTTATTAGTCAAATTTCCATTAAATTTTACTTAGTTTCATCCGTCAAATTTACCGTCATTGTTTGAATCATCAATATAGCCATCCATTGTGAATAATCAGAACCATAATCCAATATGATATCAGAAACAGAACCCATGATATCTGCTACAAATCAAGCTATATGGACCCATTCAATATACATAGAATATCAATTAACGTGTTCCACTAGTCCTCCAAAAATTAAACTGAGTTAAACTATTTATGTTCAACTCAAAAACTCATTCAAATAAAATAAGCCATCCTCCATCAAAGTAAACAATGCTTATCAAAAAGTTTCTTTTTTGTGGATAGTTTATAAAAGGAAATAAGTGTAAAGTGATAGGAATAAATGAAGATATTTAGAGAGATTTTAGAAATATTAAAGAAACAACTTTGTCAAGGAAGAACAAAAAAATGAAACGTTTTGCATGGCTAATCATTTTTAGAAAGGAAGAGACGTTTTTGAAAATATAAATTCTTAGCATTGGATATCGAATAATTATTCCCATTATGATAGTCTACTTTTCTGAATAATCATTCCCATATTGATAGCCTAATTTTCTTTCAAATAATTAATGACACATAATTTCATTTTCCACGCCAAATATCAGAGTAATCTTTAGCCATTAGTATGTGCCTAGTTAGAAGCTAGGATATCTTTCTAAATAATCATAAAATACCCCATACCACTAGATAAATTTTAAAAGGTGTAATTGGCCCGCTGATTATGGAGACCTATTAATGAAATAAAAAAATGAACAAAAAAATTTAAAATTAGAGGAGACAAAAAAAAAAAAATTAACGAAACATGGTTTTGCATGCCAAAAAAAGAAATCCAAACAAAAATATAAATATGGTTATTGTTGGGCTAATAAAAATGAAAAAAAAATGTGGAGAAGAAAAAAAATAAATCCAACAAAAAAAAAATGGCATGAATGGAAAAAATATACCTGATTTTAAATATTAGGATTGACATTTATTGAAATATATGTCATGTTTTTCCAATCCAAAAGTGACCAACGGAATAGTGATATTCGCTTAAAAGTGCTTATTTTAAGCCACTATCCTTTTAGTGTTGTCGCATTCTCCTACGTAAGACTGCCCTAGTTATCAACTTTTTTACGTAAGAGTCTCTTCGGTTGCGTAGAATACACTTTTCTGGATGAAATTATATATTTGCATATATTAAACACATTTCTAGAAGTCTAGATATGAAGCCATTTTGATCAAGTCTCATTACGCACTTCTCTCTTGCAGGAAACCCGATCGAGAGATTCTTGGGACTTGCGGGCCCACAATCAACCTCCAGAGCCAAGGATCAAAGCTCAAGAGCCAACAGGCTGAAGATAAGAAGATAAATACCAAGTACGAACTAAGCTAGAGGATCGCAGAGCCGAAACAGAAACCAAGAGAGTGGAAGAGCCCAAATCCAAGCATGAGTGTGAGCCACGAAAGTGAACTACAATCACAACCCAAGGTGTGGATAGCATGGCACATTGCAAAAATTAGGCGGACCATCACCTGATGTTTGACGGTTGATTTAAAAAGAAACAAGCATGAACATGTCGGTGCAAAAGTCAAACCTAACATTCTAGGCTTGAGAGAACGCAACGTGCCCAATGATCGATACGGATGACCTGATGGTTTAAAAGTAGATCATCAAACAAGGCCAAAGAGATCTCTTTGTTTATGAGACACATGATCACAGGTTCAAAATCCAAGGAAGTGCAGTACGAGAATGGCAACTCATGATATAATTTCACGCGATCATATGGCATGCGTGGAGGGCTCAAACTTTGAAATACCATTGCTGTGATTAACTAATAGCCGGGCTAGAAATAATAAGTGAGCCATCATATATGGTGGGCCAAGACATTGGACTTAAGATATAGGCCAAGAATGTTGGACCACAACATGGGTCAAATGACGGATAAAGGTGTGTCAAGATTATGGAACCCATGGAATAAAGAGCCATGCAAGGCAACTAAATGGTGTAGCAAACTAGAAGGTTACATTCGATTACATCAAGTTGGATGTAGTTGTTTTGATGAAGGGTTGGATCACAACATGTGGCAGTGGGAACAAGAAGTGTGGACCATACTTGAATATAGGACTATCAGAACATAGTAACATGTGTTGGGGTTCATACCATGAGAAGTTTCTAACTTGCAAAGGAAAGCTAGATATGGAATAATAAAGAATGTTATTCAAAAGAGTTGCTGAATTAAAAATGGATGGTCCAGATTTCATGCAATGACAGAGATATTGTAAAAGACAAAAACTTTGAAGCATGCAAGGTGGCAAGAATAGTTGCTGAAGGTGGGACCTACTTGAAATAAACGGTGATTCAATCACATGAGATAATCTCTTTGGCATCAGCAAGTGGCTGGACATGGAGGCTACAAAGAACATGTTTGAAAAACTAGAATGGGCCCCATAATAACATCTTCAAGGCTGAGACGTTGTGACATAAGGTAAGGAGGAAGTTGCTGATTGAGTGCTGCATATACATGGGATATTTTCCCAATACAATGAAGATTTGGCAAGAAAAGAGGAGAGGTGACCTCTTCCACGTCTCTTTATAAAAGGGAGAACAAAACCCTAATATAAAAGGGAAATGATCTCCTCAAGCCGAGCTATCTTGATCCTTTCCCTTCACAACCTCTTCTCTCTCTCTCCAAGCCGTCATCTCCAATCTACACAATCCCAACTGTGCTGCATCTCATCCCTTCTCCTCTTCTAATCCAAAAAAAAAAAAAAAGCAAAAACAAGGAAAAAAAAAGAGAAAGAAAGAAGAGAGAAGATTGAAAGAGAACGTCCACCTTTCTTGCTGGGGGAACCAGAAAGCAAACGTGTAGCATCACCGCCGTTGCTTTTCCACCGTACAGAAAACATGCTGCATCACCCAGCCTGGCCGGACCACCATCTCCCCTTCTTCTTATGGATTCTTCTTCTCTTTGTCAATAGCGCAACGCCCAGCCCATCACTGCAACCATCCTGCAACTCCACAACGTGCAACTCAGAGTTGCAAGTCCACCCTCCATACCTCACCGGACTGGTTCATTTTCTCCTACTTGCACATCTGCGTGGATCGTCCTTTACTACCACCAATCTCCAACCTTCACGATCGGCAACTGGTCTGCAAGTACCTTACAACCACCAGCATGTCCATCCCCTTCTTGGCCGAATTGTCATGCCCCGGATTCCAACTACTCGAATCCTGAGGTGTGCGCCACGTGTCTTGAATCCACTCTTTGAACTTAAGGCACATAAGGCATTCACTCGCTCTCATCTAATCCCAAGCTATGAAATTTCAAGGATATATATATATATATATATATATATATATTAAAGGTAAGTAGAAGCGTCACATCATGAAAGTATGATTTTTCCATGTTGTCAATTCGGAAACTCTAACTTCAACAATATTTGTAAAATTCGATTATCTGCAAAATATAACTTGTATAGCAGTTCATGTCGGATGTCGATCCGCACTCGGTGTGAGTTAGCGCAATAAGGAATTAAAACTGACAAATAATATATAGAGAGAAATGAGAATGGTGGAAGAGATGAGAAGGGTGAATCAATTTAAAAACAACATTCATTTAAGATTCAGAACACCAAAATATCAAAATCAACTTCATTAATCATCAAAGAGTGCGTACGTAAATCAAAATAACAGAAATAAAGAAAGCATGTAAAGGGTTGAGAGATGAAGATGGAAGGGAAAGAAACGTCGATTGAAATCTCAGAGCTAAGGGCGCTACCGATCAAGAGGATGATCGTCTAAGACTTCAATGAATGCTTCAATCAAGAGAAGGGGTAAGGGAAAGAAACGTCCATTGAGATCTCGGAGCTAAGGGCGCTACCGATCAAGAATAGGATCGTCCAAGACTTCGATGAATGCTTCAATCAAGAGAAGGGTTTTGACAGAGAAGCATTCCATGACCTTTGGAGCTAAGGCGCTACCGATCAAGAAGATGACAGTCCAAATTTCATGGAATGCTGCTCAATCATGATAATCCACATCAGATTTTACCGGCCGACAATGTAGATGTGAATTGGCAAATGTACGATGATGTGCCCTAAGAAGCTCACCTTTTCACTCGCCAAAAGGAGTTGGCCAAGTGAATAGGCAATCGGCCTGAGAATGTAGTGAGAGAAAGTCGCTAACTCTAGAGAGAGAAAGTGAGGGTTAAGACACAGGTTTAGGGATGAGACGTCCCTTCCATGTCCGTTAGAGATAGAGAGAGAGAAAATGAAAGGTAAAGAGAGAACATGGGATTAGGGATGTCACGTCCCTTCCATGTTGTTTAGAGAGAGAGGAGATCTAGAGAAAAAATAGAATTCTAGAGAGAGGAAGGAGAAGAAGAGAGAGAAAGTACCTCGTTGCACTTACCTTAGGAGTGAACGGGATCGCGGTCTGAGATGAATGGAGATCGAAGAGATTGAGTGGTGAAGATCGACCATGGGAATGGTCCAAGATCGACCAATGATGGTCGGCCAAGAATGTTTGCACTATGGCTACTTGTTGCACACATTCGTGGGATGTGCGTGGTGGTGCATGGTGGAGCAGATTGGACAAGGGAATGGAGGAGAAGATGCACCTTGGAGTGCTGAGTCGCTGCCTTGGAGAAGATCAGGCTGCATGCCCAAGCGAGGGAGCACAAGAGTGTGCACGACCTTGCTACCCAGGGGAGACAACACGGATTGTTCTCTATGGCATGGAGGCACATGGACAGAACACACATGGGAGGAGAAGCTCTCCAAAGTGCTACATGGCAAGTGGGGAACCCAACTTGCAAGTGTGGTGGCAGGAGAAATGAGCGCCCATAGAGGGAGCTACTGTCCATGATGAGTAGCAAGGAGACATTGCAGAGGTTTGCTGCTGGTAACAGGCCGTTGATGGAATGCATGAGGTCAGCCATGTTAAAGCTCGGCCAAGGAAAATCGCAGGAAGGAGGTATGTTTTCCATGGGGAAGGAGCACTTGCAAGTTCTTGGGAGGAGCCCACCGATTTGTAGAGGAAGAAGCTCGTGGGAGCTTGGTTTGTAGGGGCAGCAACCATTAATCCTTGTTGGCTCGGCCTGGTGCACACGGCTAGTAGGCCGTGGTGCACATTGGTTCAGGTAGGAGCCTTAACAGTGGTGATTAGGTGGCTGCAGTGTGGAGAAAGTAGACGAAGGAGTTGCGGTCCAGCATGAAGGAAGACGGTGGCTCCCTGCTGGTGCGTGACTGGCTAGAGTGCACCCGAAAGGTGGAGGACGTGGTTGCTGGCCATTGAAGGAGATCATGGAGGGGCTTTCACGGTGGCTGCAAGGAGCTATTGTGACTGGCCGGAGTTGCAGGTGGCTGGGAAGAAGATGATGGAGATCATAGTGGTGTGATATGGACGGTGGTGAGATGGGTGAGAAAGGAGAAGAAGACGGTGGTTGTAAGAGGAGGTGATCACGGCCAGGCCGGAGTTGCAACTAGGAGAAAGAGAAGATGGAGTTGCAAGCGAGGTGGTTGCGGACCTACAAGTTCGAGTTGCAGGTAGGTTGATGAAGATGAAAAGGATTTGCACACTGTTGGAGAGGTCTAGCAGGTAGTGTGGTTGGATCTCAGACGGTGAAGGTGATCATCGTGGTGGCAATAGGAGGTAGTGTGAAGGCAATCCACTGGTGCTGAAGGTGGAGAAGAAGATGGGTGCACTTCTGTTGATCATGGAGAGAGCAACACGGTTTTGCAGACCGTGTCTTTCTTAGAGAAAGGAGGAGCCCTTCACGTCTAAGTTGGAGGTTGGCTTGGCTCTTGAAGAGGAAGGAGGGATGAGTTGCAGGTCGCCTGAGTTGGCGAAGATGATTTGCTGGATCGCCGGAGAAGGATGCAACAGCAGGTGGTTGGGCTGATAAGAGAGCAAGAAGGAGGCGGTTTGGAGAGGTGAACTTGCAGGTTGTAGCAAGCTTTGGTGTGTGGAGATTAACCTTCATGATGGCAGTAGCAGGGAGAAACCCACGGGGATTTTGATGGCCTTGGCATGGAGTTGTCGGTGGTTGAAGCTCGTGGGGAGGAGCCCATGGCTCCTCCTTCCCTTTGTGGCCAAAGAGAGGATCCTCTTTGAATGGGATTTCTAAGAAATATATTATACTAGAGGAGATTTAAGGTTAGGTCTAGATGAAGGGTTAGGATGGGTGAGAGGAGAGATGGGGAGAGATAGGCCATAGGATTTGAGGGATAGAAGATAAGGGAATAGGTCAAGGGAGGAGAGAGTCGTGGGGGAGATTAAGGAGTACCCACATGAAAGAGAAACTGTGGGTTTCTTTCTCTCCTTTATATTTTATGGAATGAAGTTAATGGGTTGCGGGCCATGGGCTTTAAGAGCTTAGTCATGGGTTTGCGGGCCGTTTGATCATGGGTTCTCAAGTGGGCCCTTTGACTTTTAAGATTGTGGGCTGTTAGGCTAAGTGACTTGTCGACCACTAGGTCCTGAGATTAGTGGGCCATTTTAATCGGACCGTGGGATGAATGGGTTTCTTGGGGATCGGCCCAAGATTGGCAAACCGTCGAATCTAGAAAGATCCAACGGTCCGAAGGATGATCTAACGGTCCGATGGAAGATTTAACGGTGGAAAAGCTATGGGAGATGGGATAGAGCTAGGGGAGAGGAGATCGGAGGTTATATGATTGAGATTGGAGGGTTAGGATGACGGATCAGATCGTCAAATGGATGATCGGGTAGTGAGATGTGGGCAGTTAGAGAGAGGGAAGAGAGAGGAGAGAGAAAATGATACAAAATAAAGGCAAAAGAGTTGGTGGAGGTTCCTAAACCCTGATCTTTAATGTAATCTTCAGTCAGCTTCCACCAATAGTGTAAGTCGTCATTGTATGTTATTGGGTGTGGCTTTGAATCACTTTGGTCCGTCTCTCGATTTGCAGCTTTGCCTTTCTCTTGGCTCTTGATCTGGCTTTATGATCCCTGACTTGACCCGTACTTGGCCTGTATCTTCTAGCCATAGCCTGTTGGCTCCTTAAGCTTTGATATTAAGCTTCTATGGTTGATCGTGGGCCCGCAAGTCTCAAAAATACCCGATCGGGTCTCCTGTAATAACGACAAGTGTGTAATTAGACTTAATCAAAATGGCTTCATATCTAGACTTTCAGAAATGTGTTTAATGCACACAAATATATCATTTCGTCCAAAAAAGTGTATTCTACGCAATGAAAGAGAGTCTTACGTAGAAAAGTGGATAAATAGGGAAGTTTTATGTAAGAGAGTGCGATAACGCTAAAGTATAATGGCTTAAAATAAGTACTTTTAAGCGAATATCACATCATCACCATGATAATTTGCATATAAGTATTCTAATAGATAATAAGGTGTGATACATGGATACTATAAGGTTTAAGTCATCATATGTACATGTATAAGGACGTCCAGAAAGATAACAATGTAGTAGCTCAAACTACAGACACTGGCAGAGCACGAGGCTCTCCAAATATGTAATAAATGCCCAAGACGTATATACAAATCTCTAAACCCATATACCTACTCGGGGTCCTGAAGGTCACTGGCAGAATAACCCCCACAGCACTCGCAGAAGTAAAGGCTCAGCTCGTCCTCACTGATTATAACGGTAGAAGCGGGCTCCTCCATGTTCTCTTCTAGAAGTTCTTTAGGACTATCTTCTGTAAAGTTTGTAAGAATGAGCTTTTTGGAAAAAGCTCGGCAAGTGATCTAACTTTCTACAACATGTCTACAGAGGGCAAAATAATTTTTCTAAATAGACGATCGAGGCAGACCATGAAATGCAATAGTAGCATAATATGTGGTCTATGCAAATAGAGGTATCATAGCTAGAAGGAACCCAACAATATTTTGCTAAAAACACAAGTAAAGTAGTAAAGACAATAATTGAAAGTAACAACTGGCATAATAAAAACAAAGATGATCATGATATGAATGTATGAAATGTAATATTCGCTCAAAAGTGCTTATTTTAAGCAATTATCTTTTTAGCGTTATTGCATTCTCCTACGTAAAATACTCTATTTATCTACTTTCTACGTAAGAGTCTCTTGTGTTGCGTAGAACACACTTTTCTGGACGAAATGGTATATTTGCATGCATTAAACACATTTTCGGAAGTCTAGACATGTAGTCATTCTGATAGAGTCTCATTACGCGCTTCTTCTGTCGCAGGAAACCCCAATGGGACAATTCTCGAGACTTGCGAGCCCACATCGATTAGGAAAGCCCATTATGAAAGCTTAAAGAGCCCACATGCTATGACTAGAAGATATTGGCCAAATATGAGCTGAATAAGAGGACCAAAAAGCCGGCCCAAAGAACGGAGAGAGCAGGAGAGCCAATGACCAAGAGACAGACCAAAGTGGTTAAAGCCACATGAGTCAGCAAAGAATGATAGCCTACTCTACTGGAGAAGCGTGAGGATGGTCACAGTGAAGACCAGGGTTCCAGACCCTCTGCCAATACTTTTCTCCATTTTTTTGATACTTTCTCTCTCATCTCTCCTTATTCTCTCTCTCTCTTCATCTCTAGATCCTCGAATCTACTGACCTAACCCCAGAACTCCTACCCTTCGGCTCTATCTCATCTCCCTTAGCTTTTTGACCGTTGGATCTTCCATCGGACCATTGGATCTTCAAACGGACCGTTGGATCTCTCTAGATCCGTTGATCTACCAATCTGGGTCCCAATCAAGTCACCATCCATCCGATCGCCATCAGACTGTCTGTCACATCATCTTGTGAGACGATGGACATCATCAATCCATGTGGGCCAGTAGCCGGGCCCATCATTATCGACCCGCTGTCCGACCAGTTAGTGGACCCCGTGAATTTCCAAAGAATTTTAATTAAATTTCAAAAAATGGGGGGTCCACTAAATGGGGACATTCCCCAAGGAAAAGTAGACTTTTACTTGAAAAAAAAAAAAAAAAAAAAATTATTTAAAAAATACCCTATTTCCATTAAAGGAAATAGGGAGCTTTATAAGAGGAGGGAGAAGGGTTCGTTTGAACCCTAATCCCCCTCCAATCTCTTCCAATCCTTCCCCTTTACTCTTCCCCTCATTTTTGGCCCCATCTTCCTCCTCCTTTCTTCTTCTTCTTTTTCATCTTCTTCATCTTCTTCCTAACGTTCTCGCCGGAGTTGCAGGTTGCAACTCCAGCCATCACCTGCACGACCCCATCATCTTATCCCCTTCTCTTCTTCTCCTTCTCGTCTTCTTCTTCGTTTTCTTCTTGCAGGCACAAGGGCGAACCAGCGCCTGCAACTTGCAACGCTTGCTGCCCCCACCTATAGATCGTCGGAATTGCAACTCCGGTCACCACTCGAGAACCAGCAAGCTAACGGCTTGAATCCTCTAAGCTAACGGCTTGAATCCTTCAAGTTAACGGCTTGAATCCTCCACAACAGCACCATCACTGTCCAGCCACCACATCACGGCCTGCAACTTGCAGGCCGTTATCGTCTTGTCCGGCCATCTCCATCTTCACCACCGCCCGGAGCATTACCACTGATCTGCACACCTGCCCTTGCCGCCCCTTTTCTAACAGCAAAGGGGAATGCCCTTTTCTTCTTGATCTCCTCCATTTGCAATGCTGCACCACTGCCTCAGCCACCATCCTCTCAATAGCTAGCAACGATCACTTGCTGCTATCGTCCCCCCTCCATTTTAGATCCATTCTCCTCCAATCCGTCTTCACCTTCTTCTTCTTCTTCTTCTTCAAAAAGAAAAAAAAAAAGGGAGGACAGAAGAGAGGAGAGGAAATCAACACTGTTGCAGGTGGCTCCACCACCGTTTTCTCCATCCACCTTGCTGCCTCGTTGACCAACAGCACCCATACACCGTGTTCCCCTACCGGTGTAACCACAGCATCTCCACACGTTGCCGCCTAACACTTTCCATTGGCTTGCATGTGCACGTGGTGAACTCTAAGGTAGGATTTCGATCATTGTGTCTCTATAGGACCTCTTTCTCTCTCAACTCTCTCTTTCTCTAAAGCTTGTTATCTTCTTTTCTCTAGATTTTCTTATTTTCTCTCTCTATACTAGTCCTTTCTCTCTCAAGATCTTTCTTGTTTTCTTTTTCTCTCTCTTGATGTTTCTTTCTCTCTCTAGTTTTCTATTTTTTTATCTCTCTTTATCTGTTTTATTTATTTTATGCAATTTGAAGTTGAACATTGTAAGTTGAAATAAATTCGATAAATAAATTCTTCTTTTATATTATTATTTTTCTTTTTTTTATTATCTCTCATGTGATGTTATTGATAGTATAATCCCTTTCACTAAAAATCATGTTTTAAAAATCATAAATCCACCATTCTCACCTCTCCATACCATCCATGAATTTCTGGCATTTTTCTGGCAAAAATCCGTCATTTTATGTTATTGATTACGTTAACTAAACCCGAGTGCGGATCGACATCCGAAACTTTCCACTGTGCAAGAATTACTATTTTTGCAGGAATTAAATCGGAAAAGATACAATTTTGTTGGAATTAGGGTTTCCGTAATCAATGAGGCGGAAAAATCCTACTTTCAAAATGCAAGTCCAGAAATCAGTAATAATGGCAGGCCCAAGTCATAACCTCCCGGCCCACACTGGGTGTTACTCATGAGTCCACCTATAAGAATGCAATATAATAGTTCATTTCACTTTCATCACTTATCATCTTTCCTCTTAATTAGCTGGGACCCAGTCCCACAAGTTTATTTTGGACCAATAGAAATACTGATTGGTTTTCTCACTGCCCCAGCGAAGGTCTCTCTCTGATGGCGAACCACCAGCTAAGAAATCAAGTCACCAATATACAATATATATAGCTCCCAAATTCACCAGGTAGAGCATCCCGTAACCGATTTCACCGCTGGTCAAATGTTCGACGACTGTAGATTTACTAAGGATCCAAAGTTCATCTGATGAGGCTGCCGGCCTACACCCATGCCTAATAGCCCATTGGGCGATCATATATCTCTAGTGTCCGGCCGATCACACACTTTAGAAAATGATGATTATCTTATTATATGAACAATGCCTTTTCTTAAAATCCTGAAGTACTCATCAAAACGTGCAATCGATCAAGATAATTGTGGGGGAAAAATTCAGCACACCCCCAAAGGGTTAGTATAGACTAACACCTACGCACTTCTGGTGACTAGTCGGTCTTCGATATGATCCGGTCAAGTTTGGCCGAGAAGTCATGCATTGGTTTGGGGTCTCCGCCACCTCAATCCGAGAAGTCTGTCTCCGAACCAAGTAGTCTACTTGCGAGCCGAGAACTCCGTGAGCCCTGCAAGAACTCTTGCCAGTGGAATCCGAGAAGAGAGTCGGGGAGGGGATCCCACTGGTAGAGCCTTCGATGATCAAGTTAGCAATAAATTCCAGATTCAATTTGACAGAGTTTAGGCTCAAAAATTCAATATCCCACCCAAATGTTCTCATCAACCTCTATTTATAGGCGTTCACCTACTGACTTGTCGGTTGCCCTTATTGCACTCTTCCTTCGTCGTACACGCCTTCCCTGAGGCTGACTGTTCTGCGCGACAAAGTTAATGACCTACATCTCTTGCTAGCAACGAGTGTCAGTGGTCGTACCAACGGCTCTGCTCTGACATGCCTGTCGCTGACTATTATGCCACCTGACATGGTTAACTACCTGCTACCGTGCAATCTTATCAATCCTCCATCTGCCAACGGCTTATTTGTACTCTGATATGGATAACCACCTACCCTGTCGGTTCACCGACTCTGCACCTCCCTTCTACACCTCGGTCTCGGACCATCAACCAGATCTCGGTCTCGGACCATCAGACAGGTCACTATCTTGAACCATCAGACAGGTCTTGGTCTCGGACCATCAACTAGGTCTCGGTCTCGGACCATCAGCCAGGTCATGGTCTCGGATCATCAGACAGCTCTCGGTCTTGGGCCATCCGACTAACTGTGAAATATTTGGTACCCACAATCGCCCCCTCTCGGGCTTTATGCTGACTATGCAGCATGATGCCCAAGAGTAAGTACAGGTGTCACTCTTGCTAGCTGTTGCCAGCTCACCATGTCTTGTCATTCACACTAAGTAATGATTGGTAACCTTTCCACGCATCCCCTATTGGTTTGTTCTTCTGATCGACGCAGTTCAGACATCTTCTCGGATTCTATCGGCCCCTAACATGCTCGCCAGGCGTCCAATTTCTATAGGTCATCTCTCTGTCTGCTAATTAATGTGCCGCACGAGCATCATTTGATATTAAATACATTGACACGCGTCATCCCGAGATAGGCTTTGTCGAGCGCCGCGTGCGAGGCGTCGCGTCGGTCAGCATATTTTTCCCGCCAAATCTCCCTGTCATGATGACCCCACCCACTTTAAATAGGGGGTCCCTGCCCCTTCACGCTCTTACTTCAACCCTTCATCATTTTGCGAATTTTGTTCTTCCCTTCTCCAACTACTCGGCGCCTGCAATTTTTCTTCCTCCTCTTCTCAGATTCCTCGGCACAGCGACATCCTTTCCTTACTTCCCGGACTCCTTGGTACTAGGTATCTTCCCATCGCTTTCCCTTTCCTTTGATCAATCCTTGCTTTATATGGCTCCTCGGAGACCTGCGAAGGTTCCCAAGGTAGAAAATCCTGAGATGTGCGAACGTTCGAATTTATCTGAGAAACTTATGGGATTCTGGATTCAATCAGACTTGAACATGTTACCAATAGGGTGACCTTCTCCCATCACACCCCAATTGGAGCTGACAGGATCTGCGTTACCATCGACCAGATCCAAGCCGGGTTACCGCCTCTCACCTCTTTTGCTCGAGAAGTGTTAAATTTGTACAGAATTGCCAGACCACCGGCAACTTTTGGCGGTACCTTCGTTCTTTTGATAGGATCTCTCAGTTTTGGGGCCGAGACATAACCTTGAACGACATCCGACTCCAACATTTTATTGAAAAGAGTCCTCAGTCGTCTGCCGAGACGGGAGGTTCTTCCTTCTTTTTCCTTGCTTGGGAGAGGTGTGCCGAGGATCAGGGTCCACCCCTCCACTTTCCAAGGTTCAACTCCCAAGGATGTACCTCGCCTCACCCTCCTCTATTTTTTGCCTTTGGAAATATGAACGTACTAGGCACTTACTTTCTTCGCTGTTCGTAATGCAGGAGTATTCACCGACAGCTCTCCTCTCGGCATTTTTGAGGCTAACATCCCTTTGTGCTATGACTTTCGAGCTCTTCCGGTCATGTTTACCAACGTCTGGTTGGCCTCGACGCTCGCGGCTACATTCTTGACTGCCCTCCTCCCTCCGCCGATGAACTAGCTCAGCAGATATCCGAGGATTTAGAGAAAAAATAGTTGGATCAGAAATCTGCGAAGATCCGTGTCCCGACTAGCAAGAAGAGGCCTGCCCCAGTTGAGGAAGTCTATTCTTGCGAAGAAGCCAGGGCCTCTGCATTTGGGGCCGAGGGTGTTCGCTTTGAGCATTCCGAGGCCAATATCAGTGCTGGTGCCGAGGTATTATTCATGTCTCCTCTTGCAACCATTTACCCATTTAGCTCTGATGTCAGTTCTGAATCCTTCTCGGCCTCTTCCTTTGATCCGCTATTGACTGCATTTTTACAGCAGTTCGGCCAAGATTTATCGTACCGGCTTTCCATTCGACGCTGAGATGGCCGCCCGCCTAGTGATCAATCTCGACAAGGAATCCCCCCCTTCTACTGGGCCCCAACCCATGACAACCGCTCGACCGAAGGTCACGGTTGTTAGATCGAAAAAGCGTCCCGCCCCAAGAGAAACTTCAGGGCAAAAAAATCTAAGGGATCCGTTCCCGAGGACATCCCACCTCCTTCTCCGGCAGGGGGCCGACCGGTCCTTCCTGCGGTCATAATCCCGCCACCTCCTCCTGCTCTGACTGTTTCGCAGACCCCTCTGCATCCTTCAGCTTGCCAAGACCCCAAGGGGAAAAGGCCCCAAGTTGAGAGCCATGGTTCTTGGCCCAAAAGTGGGGAAGGCTCCGCAAGGTCTGGGAGGTCGAATCCTCCGACTATTACCGCTCCAACCGGTACCACTCCCTCTAGAGTCCCTCTCCCTAGTGCTTCCCTAGCTGGTACCTCGGCATTTCTACCGACAACCCAGCCCGAACTTCTCGACCTCTGGGCTCTGAGATTCTTCTCGAAGACAAGTCAGCCGATCTTGAAGATCGACTCGATAATGGAGGATTTGGAGATAGCCAGGATCTAGGGAGTAGCGTCTTGGACCCCGACTGACATCGAGAAGTCGATTCAATTTGAGGCTGACGTGATGATCGACAAGTTCTGTGTCTCCCAGGCCACGGTATTTCCTCCCCCTTGCCACTATTTTTCCCTTGTGTTCTCTTACTAATGCTCATCCTTTTGTTCCTCAGTCCCAGAACATGTTCTTGAGTCTCAGCCATCAACTGACCCAGGAAGACATACTTCTAGGAGCAGGCAGCCGGGATCAAGGCAGAGTGTCTATCTCAGGTCAAGACGGCCAATGATAAACTTAAAATGGTGAATACCGAGAAGGCCATCCTGATCGAGAAGCTCAAGCTCAGGGATAAAGACACCGATAGATATGTCCGAGAGATCGTCGGTCTCAAGGACACTAGCAAATAGCTGGTGGAGCAAGGGGCAAAGGCGGCGGAGGAGGCGGTGAACTTGAAGGAGATTGCCCGACTAAAGGCTGAGCTCAATAGCCAGAAGGGGTTCAAGGAGGCTGAGAAGGTCAAGTTGGAGAAGTTCATCTCCGAGAAGCTTTATGCCGAATACCAAGCACAAATGGATGCTGCCGTCGCCGAAAGGATGCTCGAGTGGCTCGCGCCTGGGCCAGCTGACTCAGGTACAAGACAGAGGCGGAGACAGTTGCCCAAGAGCTGGCCCAATACCAATAGGCCAAGCAATCTGAGCTCCCGACTGACCTGGTGCCAGAGAACGAGCAATCCTCCCTCCCCGAAGACCAAGTCGAGCAATCCTCCTCACCAGTTATTTCTACCGAGCAAATTAGGCCATCGCTACCCCAAGTCGGAACCGAACTGCCTGCGAATCAGGCGTGAAGTACTTCTATTTCTGTTTTTGCTCTTCGTTGGTGCTCGACACCAAATTATTGTTTGGTTAACTGAAGACACCTGTGTGGGTGGTCTATCTGCTGTAATATTTTCCTGACATCAATATATCCAACCTTTGTTTTAAATTCGCATATTCGTTTCCGAAAATGGCTTTCTTTTCTTCGAGTTTATCCGGCATATCTTACGATAAGTCTGGTCAATCCTCTACACCAGGATAATATACTTGAACCCTGGGATTGAGTTCAATCCTTCAAAATTAAACCCAGAAGTCAATCCGAGGAGAGTAGGGGCCTCTTGGCTATATCATAGGACAACGAATCCATCCAAGTTGGTTCTAGAGGTCATGGCCGAGAGTACTTGAGCCCCATAATCTGAGGAGAGTGGGGGCCTCTCGGCTACCTCATAGGACAACGAATCTTTTCAAGTTGGTCCTAGAGGTCATGGCCAAGAGTACTAGGGCCCCACAATCCGAGGAGAGTGGGGGCCTCTCGACTATCTCATAGGACAATGAATCTTTCCAAGTTGGTCCTAGAGGTCATGGACGAGAGTACTTGGGCCCTACAATCCGAGGAAAGTGGAGGCTCTCGGCTACCTCATAGGACAATGAATCCTTCCAAGAACATTAACTTTATTGATAAAACCTTTTCAAATTCATTACATTCTATGGTCTTTTTATGATCTTCCCATCTAACATTTCCAGATGGTATGCACCTCCTTCTCCGACCTTTCGGACTCTATACGGACCCTCCCAGTTGGCTGCTAGCTTTCCAGCATTGATCTCCCTAGTGTTTTGAAAAACTTTTCTCAACACTAGGTCTCCCTCGTTGAACTTTCTGTCTCTGACCTTCTTCTGGTATCCTCTGGATAATCTTCTGTGATAGGCTTCCAATCTGATTCTTGCTTTCTCTCTCCTCTCTTTCACCATATCCCTGTCAAATTTCTAAGCCGAGAACCCCATGCCTGTTTCCACTACCAGGTGTCGACTGGTGGAGACGGTTGCCTCTGTTGGGATCACGACTTTCATTCCGAATGCTAGGGCAAACGGTGAGTCATCGTAGGACCTTCTAGGCGTTGTCCGATATGCCCATAGGACCCCGTCCAGCTTTTCTGCCCACTTCCCCTTTTCTCTCTCCAGCCTCTTTTTCAGATTGTCGAGGATGACCTTGTTTGAAGCTTCCGCCTGGCCGTTACCCTGGGGGTACATGGGTGCCGAGAACAGTTGCTTTACACCAAATTTTGCACAAAACTCAGAGATCTCTCCTTCCTTTGAACTAAGCTCCGTTATCCAAGACCAAAGCGTAGGGGAGCCCGAACCGAGTGATAATCCTTTTCCACAAAAATTTCTCCACCTCTTATTCTCGGACTTGCTGCAATGGAACGACCTCTACCCATTTGGTGAAGTAGTCAGTGGCTACTAGTAAGTATTGCTTTCTTCCCAGCGCCATTGGCAATGGTCTGACTATGTCCAGACCCCACAAGGAAAATGGCCACGGGCTAGTTATAGAATGGAGGTCCTCAACTGGGGCGTGGATAGTCCAAGCATGCTTCTGACATCTCTTGCATTTTCTCGCGTATTTCTTCGCGTCATCTTGCATGTAGGGCCAGTAATACCCCTGAGTCCACACTTTATATGCCAGGGATCTCCCTCTTGAGTGGTTCCCGCATTCTCCGTCGTGGATCTCGGCCAAGATCAGCTAGGCCTGCCGAGACATCATGCATCTCAACAGCGGTCCTCCTACCGACCTTTGATACAAATCTCCTTCAATGAGTTGATACATTCTGGCCTTTTGCTCGATTTTCCGAGCAGTCCTCCGATTTGGGTCCCTCCTTCCATCCCTCAAGTACTGGATAATGGGGGCATCCAATTTTCCTTTGCTTCGGGGCCAACCTTCCCAATGTCGATTTCGTCGTAGGCCCCTCCCTGTCGATTGATGCTAGGATGGGTTGCGAGCTCGATGTCGATCGTTTTGGTCTTGGCTTCTCCCAGCATCGTTGCCACGTAGGCTAGAGCGTTGGCATGTCTGTTTTTGCCCCTGTTGATGTGGAATAACTCAACCTTCTCAAAATCTCCCATCTTCGTCTAGACAAGCTCTAAATATTTGGCCATGGCCTCGCTCCTGGCCGCAAACCCCCCATTAACTTGGTTAGCCACCAGTTGTGAATCGCTAGACTATAAGTGATCAAACCTCCAGCTTTTTGGCCATATCCAACCTTGCCACTAGGGCTTCATATTCGGCTTCATTATTCGATGTCGGGAACCCCAGCTTCTTTGCTAGCTCGATCCTTGTGTTCTCGGGCGTCAAAAAGACTACCCCAATTCCTGCTCCGCTGCTATTCATCGACCCATCCACGAACAGTCTCCAGCCTATTTTTGGATCCCAAGGGTCTGGTTTGTCCGATTAGCTCGTCTTCTGTGGTTGCCAGCTCCTCGTCCCAAAATGGGTCTTCTGCGAAGAAGTCGGCAATCGCCTGGCCTTTCTCGGCTGTTCGAGGTCTATACTCGATATCATATTGGCCCAGTGTCACAACCCATTTCTCTATTCTACCCGACTTCTCACACTACTATCGGGTGTGCCTGGAAATAAGGTCTCAATCTTTGAGCCGAGAATACTAACGCAAGCCCCACCTTCTCCAACCGAGTGTAGCGGGTCTCAGCATCTAAAAGTGTTTTGCTCAAGAATCTTGGCTTCTCCCGTCCCTCATCTTCTCGGATCAACACCAAGCTTATCGCGAAATTTGAGAGGAGGTTCTCCCATATATCTTTTCAGACTCTGAAATGCTTTCTCGCACTCCTCCGACCATGTGAAATCATTGTGTTTCCTCAAAAGGTGGAATAGGGGTCGACATCGGTCGGAGGACTTCAAGATGAATCTGTTAAGCACTGCTATCATGCCCGTGAGCCTCTAGACCTACTTTTTGCTGCACAGAAGGAATGTCCTGCAATGCTAGGATCTGGTCGGGGTTTGCCTTAAAGCCCCTTCTAATCACAAGGTACTCGAGGAACTTCCCAGAGGACACTCCGAATGAGCATTCTTCTATGTTCAACTTCACCTTATAGTCTCAGAGTGTCTGGAAAGTCGCCCCTAGGTCCCCCTAGGTGTCGGGCTCTCTCTTTGCTCTTTACCAACATGTCATTAATGTACACCTCCATTGTGTCTCCCAGTCGGTCTCAGAACATACCCTTTACCAGCCTCTGATATGTCGTCCCGGCATTCTTCACTCCGAATGGCATCCGAACATAGTAGAACGTGCCTTTGTCTGTGTAAAATGCCATTTTCTACTGGTCTGGTCCGTGCATCAATATCTGGTTGTAGCCGGTGTACCCATCCATGAAGGACAAGAGTTTGTATCCGGCCGTTCGATCAACGAGCTCATCCACTCTCGGCATGATATAATTGTCCTTTGGCCAAACTTTGTTTAAATCTGTGAAATCGATGCAGACTTAGACTTTCCCACTCTTTTTCGACACCGCCACAATGTTTGTGATCCACTTGGGGCATTTGACTTCCCAGATTATCCCGGCCTCGGCCAGCCTATCGACCTCCTCAGACATGGCCTTGGCTAGCCGAAGTGAGATTCTTTGAAGTTTCTGCTACACAGGCGGAGCTCCTTCCCTGATTCTCAGCTGGTGGGTCGCTACCTTCGGGCTGATGCTTGGCATGTCTTTCATGGACCAAGCGAAAATGTCACTGTTCTTTCCCAAAAAGGATGTCAATTCCCGCTTCTCTTCTCAGCTCAATTCTAAGCCGATGTAAACGAATTTCTTCTCTCCATCAGCTCCCAGCTCGATGGGCTCTACTTCCTCTACGGTCTTTCTTCCCTTTTCGACTTCTTCCTCAGGGAGGGCCTACTGTAGTTGCTATTGGTCGGCAGAGCCGACTCCTTCTTTTTGTTTCCTTTCTTCGGTTGGCATCTTTGATCATAATCATCTGGCATTGAATGTAGGATTTTTCCGCGTCGTTGGTTACGGAAACCCTAACTTCAACACATTTTTAATTTATCCGAGACATTTAACCTGTAAAATGGGCAATTTTGCATAGTGGCTCGTGTCGGATGTCGATCCGCTCTCGGGGTTAGAGAACGCACAATTCAAACACATGAAATGACGGATTTTTCAAAGAAATTGCTACTGAGAAATATGGAGAGGTGAGAATGGTGATCGATTTAAAACATATGTTGGTGATTTTTAGAGAGAAGATGGTAGATATATGAAAGCAGGAAAATAACAATGCAAGATAATTAATGAAAATAACAAAACTATTCAAGAAAGAAAACAACTAAATGGAAGATGACAAAATCTACTTTATAAAAAAAATAAACCAAAGATTACAATGTTTGCATTAAAATTAATAAACTAAGAAAGAAAAATACCAACTAATGAAACAAAATAACTAGAGAGGGAAGGTTTTAGAGGGAGAAAAGAGGATCTAGGGAGAGAAAATAAAGTAATGAAAGCTCTAGAGATAGAAACTAGGAATGTAGAGAGAGAAAGAAGAAAATAAGAAGAGAGAGAGAGAGAGAAAAAAAAAAAAAAAACCTTACCATGGACTTACCTGGAGATGAAGAATCGGCATTAAAGGAGGCTGCATGTTGCAATGCCAAGGGAATAGGGATCGGATCAATGAGGATAGGCCATGGAGCTTGCTTGATGGGGGTTGTAGGGAGAAGGATGGCAAAGTTTGGCTACACGTTGACAACAAATGGAGAAGAGAATAATAACAGCAAGGAGAGGAGCAGCATGTGAAGGTTTAACCTTGGGAAAAGGATGATCGTAGATCTGCCGTGATGAGGTGTAGCCTGGGGTGTTAAGGCGGCGGTGCCGGTCACATGGAGGAGTTGCCGGTTGATGATGGTGACCAGCAGGTAGGCGTCCCTCCTTTCCTCCTCTTCTTCTCCTCTTTATTTTCTTTTTTTTTTTCTTTGGAGAGGGTGGCAGAAATGGGCGGTGAGTTGCAACGGTGAAGAATTGTGAACTTTCTGGGTTCGGTGGTTGCAGGTGCGCTATCGTTGATGATAGCAGCAACCGTGATTTGTGGCAGTGAATGGAGGAGCAGGCGGTGTAAGTTGGTTGTGGCTGGTGAGAGAAGACCATAGCAGCAACTTGTTACACAGCCTCACAGGGAGGAGATCGCAGGTGGTGGTGCTGCAAGGGGGCACCGGTGGAGGGCTGAGTGGTGTTGCAGGCGGTGAAGGATTGTGAACTTTCTGGGTTCGGTGGTTGCAGGTGCGCTATCGGCTTGAAGATGAAAGGAATGGGGGCGGCTAGGTTGATGGGTTCGCTGTCGTGGCTTTTGGAGATGGTGCACGGCGTTGAAAGCTGGTGGCTGACAGTGGTGGAAGGGGGCAGCAGCAAGGAGGCGATGTGAGCAGCAGGCGGTGGTGCATTCCGGGCTGCAACCCGTGGGCGGCAACAAGAGTTGCAGATCTACAACTTCTCAAGTTGCAGATCGGTAGTGAGATAGGAGTTCAGAGAGGAGATGAAAGAGAGAAGAGAAGGGGGGGGGCGAGCTGGGAAAGAAGGAGATGTTGCTGGCCGGAGTTGCAGGCTGCAACTCCGGTGATAGAGATGAAGAGAAGATGAAGAAGGAGATGGCGAAGCGGGAGGAGAACGGCCAAGAGAAAGGGAAAAAGGGGCAGGAAATTCTTGGGGAGAGAAAGGAGGGGATTAGGGTTCGAACGAACCCTTCTCCTCCCTCTTATAAAGCTCCATATTTCCTTTAATGGAAATAGGGTATTTTTTTAAATAAATATATATATATATATATATATATATATATATATATATTTTTTTTTTTTTTTTTTTAAGTAAAATGCTACTTTTTCTTGGGGAATGTCCCCATTTAGTGGACCCCCCATTTTTTTAAAATTTAATTAAAATTCTTTGGAAATTCACGGGGTCCACTAACTGGTCGGACAGCGGGTCGGTGATGATGGGCCCGGCTACTGGCCCACATGGATTTGTGATGTCCATTGTCTCACAAGATGATGTGACAGACGGTCTGATGGCGATCGGATGGATGGTGACTTGATTGGGACTCAGATTGGTGGATCGACGGATCTAGAGAGATCCAACGGTCCGCTGGAAGATCCAACGGTCAGAAAGCTAAGGGAGATGAGATAGAGCTGATGGGCAGGAGTTCTGGGGTTAGGTCAGTAGATTCGAGGACCGAGAGATGAAGAGAGAGAGAGAATAAGGAGAGATGAGAGAGAAAATATCAGAAAATAGAGAGAAAAGCACTGGCGGAGGGTCTGGAACCCTGGTCTTCACTGTGACCATCCTCACGCTTCTCCAGTAGAGTCGACTATCATTCTTTGCTGACTCATGTGGCTTTAAACGCTTTGGTCCGTCTCTTGGTCATTGGCTCTCCTACTCTCTTCGTTCTTTGGGCCGGCTTTTTGGTCCTCTTATTCAGCCCATATTTGGCCCATATCTTCTAGTCATAGCATGTGGGCTCTTTAAGCTTTGATAATGGGCTTTCATGATCGATTTGGGCCCACAAGTCTCGAGAATCGTCCCATCGGGGTTTCCTGCGACAGAAGAAGCGCGTAATGAAACTTTATCAGAACGGCTTAATATTTAGACTTCCAAAAATGTGTTTAATGCATGCAAATATACCATTTCGTCCAGAAAAGTGTGTTCTACGCAACAGAAGAGACTATTACGTAGAAAAGTAGATAAATAGAGCATTTTACGTAGGAGAATGCAATAACGCTAAAAGGATAATTGCTTAAAATAAGCACTTTTGAGCGAATATCACAACCCCCAACCAGCATATTGCCAGTCCTTGGCAATTAGTGCGAAATAAATGAGCTTAAAAGGGCTCTGCACATGCTGCACACTTTTTCATATTAGCTCAGGGAAAACATCGTTCGTCAAATAATTGAATGGATGCAAAAACAGTTACATGCTAGCGAAGAGTTTGAAAGTTTTGGCAAGACTACAGACTAATAATCATGACCCAGAATAGTCAGACTCTGCGTGTGTGTGTGCTCAACATTCTCATCATCCGACAGTAAAGATTTCCAGATCACCTCTAAGTTTTTCTGCCTCGACCTCAAATCTCACATGTTTAGCACTCAGAATAGAATCACACAAGAAGGGTTTTCTTCTTTTCTCTCAATTTATATGTGAGGAGATGTATTTAATATAAAGAGGCAAAAGATCTCACATATGTTTTATTTGAAGGAAGGACATCTTTAACAGAAGAAGATCTCATGATTGGAATACCACTTCACTCGGGAACGTCAGATCAAACTCTATAGCTTCTCTTTCTCCAATCTCCACATTTTATGATCGTGCTATCCTAGAATCAAGTAGGACTTTCCTGGGTTGTAATGAGGCTTAGGTCAGGTGTAGAGAGATAAAGGAATACAGGATTTCAAAGATCTTGAGAGGATATTGCCCTTTTCTTGAATTTTTCCTGCGACGTAACACCATTATCTGGTTCTTTTTCCTTTTTTCGTATTTTTCTCTTTTTCTTGATATTTCTGAGACTGCTCAATTTCTTTTCAGCTCTTCTTCATACTTTCTTTCTATATTTTGTTTTTGGCTTGAACCACTTTCTTTTCCTTTTGATTCTTCTTCTTTACTTTTCTTTTTCACGGTACACCCACATCAGTTATTCTTTTGTCCATCTCAAAATAAGGGTAACCAGTCATGTTTCGTAGCTGGACTGGATTTTAGGTTGATGGGTTTGCAAATAAAAGGCTTTTATAGAACGGCTCAAGGGGTTTCTAGTGAAGTATAATTCAGGTGAGTAAAAAGGCTGAATGGTTCGGAAAAAATGGCCTAAATCATTTTCTAGGGTTTGCACTATCATGTATACTGTCTTGATTGGATACAGAGAAAGTTCTGTCGTAGTAATCCAATGTTGATGTCGTTCCGAGTTTTATGATCGAAGCAAAAGATAATGAGATCTCTCAACGAATATTGCGGGCATGAAGAATAGTGAGTCATCTTGTGACTCAGGATTATTGTATAACTCTCTGAAATGATTAAAGGCTCGAAAGCTCACTGGGTTAGGTCTCCACAATTATTCTCACAGGATCTCTAGAGTTTCAAAACTTAGGATGACTCTGATGTTGATAGTGTACAATTGTGCCAAATCTGAGTTTTTCTGAGTTTTCAAACCTGCTGTAGTCACGCCTGACTTGACTCGACGCTAACTTTAAACAAAAATTGACATCCTCAATACTGACTTAACGAAGGTTTTTAGCTAATCAAAGTCAGGGTATTTGACACATTTTTGAAATTCTAGAAAACTTTTGGAGAACATCGGAAATCACCCCAAAAATGAGTTTTTTTTTTTTTTATTTTTTTTTTATTTTTATTTTTATTTTTATTTATTTATTTTTTTTTTAGAGACATGAGTTTTGGTAAATACCCACCCCCAACCAAAATACAGCACCGTCCTCGGTGCTCATGACCGGGACATAAAATGATGAAAAATCGGTGATGATGATGCAAAGGATCAGGGAGGATGTTACCAAGTTAGCAGAGACTCGACAGTGAGTGATACCTGATGATCGGAAGAATGAATGTACCTGTATTTCCAAAGATATAACAATAATAACAAATGCATGAGACTCATGTACTCTAGGAATACCGGAATTGCCTTTCCGAAAGCGCTAAGTTTTATGTCTTCAACCAGACATGACGGGGGTGACAGGCACCCCCAACCAAGTTGGAGCATAGGAGACTGAGTGGATCATCAGTCGACATAAACAGGATCGATGAGATCAATTTCAAAAGTCTGAATGAACGACACATCAAGTTCATGGAATTGCTTAAGACGCTGACCATTGACCTGGAATGAGGAGTGATCCTTGGGATCCTCAATAGTGATTGCCCTGAAGGGTGTGACTGCTGTGACCGTATAAGGACCGGTCCACCTAGATTTCAGTTTCCCAGGGAAGAGATTGAGACGAGAATTATAAAGAAGGACCTTCTGTCCTGGATGGAACTCTTTTCTGAGGATGCTCTTGTCATGTATCCACTTCATTTTGGCTTTGTAATTCTTGGACAAGTTGTAGGCATCATTTCTGAGTTCTTCTAACTCATTCATTTGAAGTTTCCGCTCCTCCCCTGCGGAGTCTAGGTCAAAGTTGAGCTTCTTAATGGCCCACAGGGCACGATGTTCAATCTCTACCGGAAGATGACAGGGTTTCCCAAAGACCAGACGATAGGGAGACATATTGAGTGGGGTCTTGTAGGCGGTTCTGTATGCCCATAAAGCATCAGTGAGACGAGTAGACCAGTCTTTACGTGTGGTATTGACTGTCTTCTCCAAGATCTGCTTGATCTGACGATTAGAAACCTCCACTTGACCACTAGTCTGCGGATGATAAGCTAGGGCAACCTTGTGGGTTACCCCATACTTTTTCATTAATTTCTCGAATATCCTATTGCAGAAATGGGTGCCCCCATCACTAATGATGGCCTTAGGGGCACCAAATCGGGCGAAGATGAACTCCTTTAGGAATTTGACCACTACTTTGTGGTCATTGGTCTTGGTGGGAATGGCTTCTATCCATTTGGATACATAGTCTACCGCAAGGAGAATGTACTCAAAACCATAGGAAACGGGGAAGGGGCCCATGAAGTCGATGCCCCAGATGTCAAATATTTCATCGACCTGGATGGGAGTGAGGGGCATCATGTTCCTCTGGGAGATGCGGCCTAGATGCTGGCAATTAGGACAGGTTTTGCAGTAGATATGGGCATCTTTAAATAGTGTAGGCCAGTAGAATCCGCATTGCAGAACTTTTTCTGCAGTTTTCTTAGTACTGTAATGACCACCACAAGGTTGGTCATGACACGAGGACAAGATATTGAGTTGGTCCGACTCAGGGACACAGAGACGAATGATCTGGTCAGGACAGTATTTATACAAATAAGGGTCATCCCAAGAGTAGTACTTAACTCTTGCTAGGAATTGGCTTTTGTCCTGTTTTGACCAGTGTGAAGGCATTTCTTCGGTGACAAGGTAGTTGACCATGTTCGCATACCAAGGATTAACAGAAATGGCGAACAGTTGTTCATCTGGAAAGGTCTCAGGGATGGGCTGGGTGTCGAAGGATGACTTTAAAGTCAGTCTAGACAAGTGATCAGTGATATTCGCTCAAAAGTGCTTATTTTAAGCAATTATCCTTTTAGCGTTATCGCATTCTCCTACGTAAAAATACTCTATTTATCTACTTTTCTACGTAAGAGTCTCTTGTGTTGCGTAGAACACACTTTTCTGGACGAAATGGTATATTTGCATGCATTAAACACATTTTCGGAAGTCTAGATATGAAGTCATTCTGATAGAGTCTCATTACGCGCTTCTTCTGTCGCAGGAAACCCCGATGGGACGATTCTCGAGACTTGTGGGCCCAAATTGATCATGAAAGCCCATTATCAAAGCTTAAAGAGCCCACATGCTATGACTAGAAGATATGGGCCAAATATGGGCTGAATAAGAGGACCAAAAAGCCGGCCCAAAGAACGAAGAGAGCAGGAGAGCCAATGACCAAGAGACGGACCAAAGCGTTTAAAGCCACATGAGTCAGCAAGGAATGATAGTCGACTCTACTGGAGAAGCGTGAGGATGGTCACAGTGAAGACCAGGGTTCCAGACCCTCCGCCAGTGCTTTTTTCCATTTTTTTTGATACTTTTTCTCTCATCTCTTCTTATTCTCTCTCTCTCTTCATCTCTCGATCCTCGAATCTACTGACCTAACCCCAGAACTCCTACCCATCGGCTCTATCTCATCTCCCTTAGCTTTCTGACCGTTGGATCTTCCATCGGACCGTGGATCTTCAATCGGACCGTTGGATCTCTCTAGATCCGTCGATCTACCAATCTGGGTCCCAATCAAGTCACCATCCATCCGATCGCCTTCAGAATGCCTGTCACATCATCTTGTGAGACGATGGACATCATCAGTCCATGTGGGCCAGTAGCCGGGCCCATCATCATCGACCCGCTGTCCGACCAGTTAGTGGACCCCGCGAATTTCAAAAATAATTTTAATTAAATGGGGGGTCCACTAATTGGAGAGATTCCCCATAGAAAAGTAGGTTTTTACTTAAAAAAAAAAAAAAAAAAAAAAAAAAAAAATAATATTTAAAAATTATTTTTCTTATTTTTTTTATTCAAAAAATCCCCTATTTCCATTAAAGGAAATAGGGAAGCTTTAAAAGGAGAAGGATAGGGGTTCGTTCGAACCCTAATCCCTCTCCCCTTTCCTCCTCTCCTTCCCCAAAATCGTTCCCTACATTTTCCTCTCCTCCTTCTCCTTCTTTTCCTTTCTTTCTTCTTCTTCCTTTCTTCTTCTTCATCTTCTTCTTTTCCGGCGAGAACCTGCAACTCCGGCAGGTTCATCTTCCACGCCTTCTTCTTCTCTTCCGCCCTTCTCCTCTTCTATCTCACCACCATCACCACACCACGAACCGTCATCCCCTTCTCCTTTTTCTTTCTTCTTCTTCTTCTTTTTCTTCTTCTTCTTCTTCTTTGCTTCCGCCGGAGTTGCAGGCCTGCAACTCCGGCCGTTCTTCTTTTCACTTCTCCCCCACGGCTTACCCCCTCGCCTGCCATGCTGAACGACCTTCGTTTTGCCTCCACCTGCTAGGATGCCTGCTGCTGCTCGTGCAGCACCGTTGCTGCTCCGCCCAACTCCTCCTTCACGTTGCTCCACCGTCCAACGCCGGCAACACCACCACCGCACAGCTACCTCCATTACCGCCTCTGCTCCACCGCCTCACCACGACCTGCAACGCTGAGTTGCAGGCCTGCTTCTCCAAGACGTTGACGTTCAAAAAAATAAAAAAAGAAAAAAAGAAAGAAAAGAGATAAGAGAAGAAGAAGAGGAGAAGAGGAACGCCTACCTGCTGTTCCTCTTCACCTCGATCAGCACCTCCGTCAGCCACCACCACCATCTTCAGCCATCTCATCGTCTTCCAAATCTGCATCCTCTGTAGCAGCAAGCGTCCACCACACCACGGCCTGCAATCTCCCCCCAACCATCACGCCTCTCACCTTCTCAATGCCGTGGAGAATCCAGCAACTCCACGCCATGAACCTTGCTGCCCCACCACCTTATTCGCATAGGTTACAGACCAACCTGCGCTTTTCCATCTGCTGGTTTGGACTGCAATCACTCTCACTTTGATGCAAACCGGCTCATCCCCTCCATCAACACCTCGCAACCAGCACCTTTACATGCACCCCACACATGTGCAAGATCCACGTGGCTGATGCAAACATTTGGTAAGTCTAAGGTATAGTTCCTCTCTCATCCCTTTTCTCTCACTCTCTCTCTCTAAGTTTTTTTTTATCTCTCTAGATTTCTCTTTCCCTCTCTAAATCTCACTTTTTCTCTCCTCCCTTAGTTTCTCTCTCTAGTTCTCTCTAGCGTTCTCTCTCCTACTTCTCTTTCTCTCTCTAGAAATCTCATTCTCTTCCTTTTTCTCTCTCATCTATTTTAGTATTTTTTTTTATTGCTTTCCAGTTGATTAATTGTTTTATCATAGTTTAAGATTTATCTAAGCATTGTAATGAATTTTGATGTTATGAAAGTTCTTCGGAGTTATTTGGATATTTCGCCTCTTGTTCATTAATATTGTAGTTCATGGTTTGCAGCAATCAACTCAAAAGAATGTTTTCAATACCTAACTCTCCACCACTCTCACCTCTCCATAGTTCTGATAAAAATTCGTCATTTTATGTTCTTGGTTGCACGAACTAACCCCGAGTGCGGATCGACATCCGACACTTCCCACTGTGCAAATTGTTTAAATCTTGTAGGAATCTCGGATAAATTACAAATCTTGTTGATTCTAGGGTTTCCGTAACCAACGACGCGGAAAAACCCTACTTTCAAATGGCGCCGCTGCCGCTCGGGTGTTCGGGAGTGCGAAAAAGGACGTAAAGACGGAATTGGAAAGTTGCCAAATCGGAAAGCTGCTCCATTTGGACAGCTCGACCTTTTCGGGAAACTTTCTATTTTGTGTTTTTAGTGATTTTTAGCAGTTTTTTTTAAATTACTATTTTTAATGCCTCGGAAGGCCGAGTGCAATTTGTAATAATTTAGAAATTTTCCTGCTTTCCATATAACTGCTAGATCTTGTTCTAGGGTTTTTTAGAAACCCTAGATTAAGTGGAAAATACCAAAAAAAAATAAATTCAAAATTCAAAAAAATTAGGGTTTCATATTCTGCAGATTTTTTAGAAATCACCAATCCAGGATTTGCGATTTTTGGAAAGATTCTAAAATCTTGAAACTCTGCTTAATTAGGGTTTCCCCTCTTAGAAATTTCCTCTTTAGAAGAATTTCTATCTTTAGAAATCTTCCGAATTTGGAAAAGTCTGCAAAAGGAAACACCCCAAATCTAGCAGAATTTCAATTTTGGGAAATTTCCAAAAATTATAAGGGATCTCGCAATCAAATCTTTCTTGGAAGATCTCCACCGTTCGGGAAACTTTCCAATCTAGGTATTTTCCAATCTGGGAATTCCTAAATTTTAACCCATTTCGAACTTGGAAATTAATTCAAAAACTTGCCTAAATCTAGTGCTTGTTCAGTGAACCCTAAAAAGGCAAGGATCTTCCAAATAGACTCCCGAATACCTAGACCGTGCGATCTAACTTTTCTGCAGGAACACGATCCAGTGTGGGTAGAGAGCGAAAGCTCAAAGAGGTGGAGTCGGGCCCAAGCCCATTAGGATACCCCTCTCTAACCCACGGAGGAGACCCCGTGGCGTGGCCCGCGGGAGGTAAGTCTCTATCCTCGCCTTGAGTGCGATACAGAGCATATTGGGTGAATCATTGCCGCTTGTCTATTTGCTTTTGCATACATATTAGTCGACTTGCGTGGCTTGGCCGTTAATCAATCAACTCTAAGAGAGCAGACCCAGCTCCAAAATTGAAACTGGTGGGATTTCATCACCCACCTCATCACTCCAGCTGAAATTGATCCCCAGGATCCATCTATAATAAAAAAAATCAAGACGTAGAGCCAATTAGCCCGGTGTTCGAGGAAAAATCCACACAAAGCGAACCCGCTTAACATCCAATCGAAATAAGACCACGAGCGCGGGTCCCTGTTGTCTAACACACCCATAAGTCCCTGCTACTCAAGTACACTGAGCTCGACGTGGCATCTTGGACTATTCGGCGGTTAGTTGCGTGTGGATTAGGAACACGCACCAACCCTAGCTTAACCCGAGGGAACACTCTTCTTATACACTTGACCAATCCGGTTAGTCTGGGACGTACTTAAGACAGCCATTGTGCCGCACGTCTGTCTAGGCTTCGGATTGCCTTGTTGTTAACTAGAGTTAGTACTAAAGGATTCGCTTTGAAGAGTGTAGCCTGGTGAGAACCTAAGAGCAACAAAGTTAGTCCGGCGGTTAACAAGATAAACCAGTGGTCCGCCCACTGTCATAATCTACTCTAGCCCCAAAACTAACAAGATAATGCCTAAAATATATCCTGATTGTTTAGAATAGGATTATCTGTGCTTGGTGTGCATCATTTAGAATCACTACTCCAGTCTCTCCTTTTGGCAACTTTTTGCCAAATCTTGGGCTTGCTTTGTCAAGTAGAAGCCCGATTGGACCTGTCTTAACCTTTACTGATTCGATCTGAGAGTCAGTCTACCGCACCCCTCTATCGCTTCTAATGGCAGATGAACGGCCTTTGTATGAGACCTACTACAGTTTCTGTGAGAATCAAGGTGATCACTCTCAACAATGGTATGACAATTCTGCGTATCATCATGATACTCCAGTCTCGCACACTTCTACAGGGTATGATAATCTCCAAGATCCGGAGTACAATTCTGTACTCCAAGAGCTTAAAAATTCAGTCTCTGCCCTTCGTGCCGCAGTCCAGCAACCTGTGTACCATTCCCAGTCTGTAAGATATTACCCTCCTATCCAGCAAGATGTCTGTACCTGTCCATCTCCAATGCAGACCTCCTATGACAACACTTATTATCCGGATAATAGGAGTCACAATAACTTTGGTTGGGAACAGTCTGCCCTCCCGCAGCAATTGCCGCAGGATAATTATCCTTCCGGGTTCCATCAACCCAATGGAGAGTATGACTGGCAATACTCGCAATCCCAGTACCCGTCATATCCACAGAATGACTATTCTGATCAACAGTGGGCCCCTCAAGATTTTCAGAGTCAGCAACTAGTCCCAGACTCCACTTTGCCTTACAACTTTCATACCCAGTCGGACTACAATCAAGAGTTCGCACCTCAGCTCCCCTTGGCTGAACCACCTCCGTTGGCTACTAAACCCGGTCTAGAGGACCTTCTCTCTCAGTACATTGCCCAGCAACAACAGTATTTCCAAGGTCTAGAGCACCAACAACAGTTATCTATGGAGAGCTTGGAGCAACGTCTAGTTCAATTAGAAAATGAGAGAGAGGAAGTCAACTTCACTAGCCCACCAATAGCCTATCTAGAGGAGAGTGACATGGCCACTGTCTATAATGAGGAGTCCTACAATTGGACCAAGTACCAGAATTGCCAGGATGAAATAGAAGTTGTTACCACCCCTAGATCAAGCTTGATTATTGAGGAACCAGTGTATCCTTATACGGTGCCTTTAAAAGCACCACATCCTGAACATACCTCAGAGCAACCTATTTCTCACTCTCACACTGCTGCTTCTAACCTGGACCCTGAAGATGATCATCATGACACTGAGCTGTGTCTCGATTATAGGATCCCAACTGTCATTGATCTACCGTTCCTCCCCACCTCCCTTGGATTGTGCAACAATAGTGATGAACCCGAGTCTCAATCTTTGGGGCCCTTAACAGCATCAACTTCTAGACCGAGCTCAGAGAAACCCAGTTCCATCTCTATCTCTGATAATTCTTCCTTTGCCCTGGATGCAGACATTCTCACTGATGAGCCATGTCTAGAACATGGGACTCCCGCTGTCCTGGACCTACCGATCCCTATCGAGGAGGAACATATTGAGTACAGGGATTGGAACATCCCTATCACATCAGGAAACATCGAGAAAGAGGTCAACAGTTTTCACCCGTCACCCTACGTCGATATTTTCGATGACCCGTGTGCCGTAGAGAGTCTAACTCAGGACTCTCCCGAAGATATATTATCCAAGTGTCATGAACACTGTGAGTCTGACTTCATCTCGGAGTCCAACATTTCTGGTATTACTGATCTGCAGGAGTCTGCTCCATTCAGATACATTCCCGCAAAACTCAATGAGTTTGCGGCTCTGCTAACCACGGTCAGAGAACCCACTACTACTCCCCTCTCAGTCTTTACTGAGAAGCTTCTATCCCTCCCCGCTGAATTAAATGTTTTTGCGGGTCTACTCAGAGAAACCACTCCTACTCTCCTCTCAATCTTTACTGAGCAGCTTCGATCCCTCCCAGATCAACTCCGTACTTTTGCCGGTCTGCTCAGAGAGCTCCCTGTCCTTCTCTCAGTCTACACTGAGAAAGACCTGTTCTACACAGGTATACCTAGACAAGGGATAGGATAGTTGTCTCTATTCCACCTTAGGTGTCAGGAAGACTGCAGATTCACTCAGTCTCCATGAGTTTTATCCTGGTTGGGGGTACTTGATATACCCCCGTCATGTCTGGCTGAAGACGTAAAACTTAGCGCTTTCGGAAAGGCAATTCCGGTATTCCTAGAATACATGAGTCTCATGCATTTGTGATTATTGTTATATCTTTGGCAATGCAGGTACATTCATTCTTTCGATCATCAGGTATCACACACTGTCGAGTTTCTGCCGACTTGGTAACATCCTTCCTGAATCTTTGCATCATCATCACTGATTTGTTATCATTTTAGGTCCCGGTCGTGAGCACCGAGGACGGTGCTATATTTTGGTTGGGGGTGGGTATTTACCAAAACTCATGTATTCCTTTTGATAAATATAGATATAGATAAAAAAAAAAAAAAAAAAAAAAGTTGTTTTTGGGGTGATTTCCGATGTTCTCCAAAAGTTTTCTAGAATTTCAAAAATGTGTCAAATACCCTGACTTTGATTAGCTGAAAACCTCCGTTAAGTCAGTATTGAGGATGTCAATTTTTGTTAGCGTTGAGTCAAGTCAAGCGTGACTACAGCAGGTTTGAAAACTCAGAAAAACTCAGATTTGGCACAATTGTACACTATCAACATCAGAGTTATCCTAAGTTTTGAAACTCTAGAGATCCTGTGAGAATAATTGTGGAGACCTAACCCAGTGAGCTTTCGAGCCTTTAATCATTTCAGAGAGTTATACAATAATCCTGAGTCAATGGATGACTCACTATTTTTCATGCCCGCAATATTCGTTGAGAGATCTCATTATCTTTTGCTTCGATCATGGAACTCAGAACGACATCAACATTGGATTACTACGACAGAACCTTCTCTGTATCCAGTCAAGACAGTATACATGATAGTGCAAACCCTAGAAAATGATTTAGGCCATTTTCTCTGAACCATTCAGCCTTTTTACTCACCTAAATTATACTTCACTAGAAACCCCTTGAACCCTTCTATAAAAGCCTTTTCTTTGTAAGCCCATTCACCAAAAACCCAGTTCAGCTACAAAGTGTTACTAGCTACCCTACTTTTGAGAAGGATAAAAAATAACTGATGTGGGTGTACCGTGAAAAGAAAAGTAAAGAAGAAAAAATCAAAAGGAAAAGAAAGTGGTTCAAGCTGAAAACAAAATATGGAAAGAAAGTATGAAAAAGTGCTGAAAAGAAATTGAGCAGTCTCAGAAATATCAAGAACAAGAGAAAAATATGAAAAAAGGAAAAAGAACCAGATAATGGTGTTACGCCGCAGGAAAAATTCAAGAAAATGGCAATATCCTCTCAAGATCTTTGAAATCCTGTATCTCTTTATTTTTCTACACCGGACCTAAGCCTCATTATAACCCAGGAAAGTCCTATTTGATTCTAGGATAGCACGATCATAAAATGTGGAGATTGGAGAAAGAGAAGCTATAGAGTTTGATCTGACGTTCCCGAGTGAAGTGGTATTCCAATCATGAGATCTTCTTCTGTTAAAGATGTCCTTCCTTCAAATAAAACATATGTGAGATCTTTTGCCTCTTTATATTAAATACATCTCCTCACATATAAATTGAGAGAAAAGAAGAAAACCCTTCTTGTGTGATTCTATTCTGAGTGCTAAACATGTGAGATTTGAGGTCAAGGCATAAAAACTTAGAGGTGATCTGAAAATCTTTACTGTCGGATGATGAGAATGTTGAGCACACACACACGCAGAGTCTGACTATTCTGGGTCATGATTATCAGTCTGTAGTCTTGCCAAAACTTTCAAACTCTTCGCTAGCATGTAACTGTTTTTGCATCCATTCAATAATTTGACGAACGGTGTTTTCCCGGAGCTAATATGAAAAAGTGTGCAGCATGTGCAGAGCCCTTTTAAGCTCATTTATTTTGCACTAATTGCCAAGGATTGGCAATATGCTGGTTGGGGGTTGTGATATTCGCTCAAAAGTGCTTATTTTAAGCAATTATCCTTTTAGCGTTATCGCATTCTCCTACGTAAAAATACTCTATTTATCTACTTTTCTACGTAAGAGTCTCTTGTGTTGCGTAGAACACACTTTTCTGGACGAAATGGTATATTTGCATGCATTAAACACATTTTCGGAAGTCTAGATATGAAGTCATTCTGATAGAGTCTCATTACGCGCTTCTTCTGTCGCAGGAAACCCCGATGGGACGATTCTCGAGACTTGTGGGCCCAAATTGATCATGAAAGCCCATTATCAAAGCTTAAAGAGCCCACATGCTATGACTAGAAGATATGGGCCAAATATGGGCTGAATAAGAGGACCAAAAAGCCGGCCCAAAGAACGAAGAGAGCAGGAGAGCCAATGACCAAGAGACGGACCAAAGCGTTTAAAGCCACATGAGTCAGCAAGGAATGATAGTCGACTCTACTGGAGAAGCGTGAGGATGGTCACAGTGAAGACCAGGGTTCCAGACCCTCCGCCAGTGCTTTTTTCCATTTTTTTTGATACTTTTTCTCTCATCTCTTCTTATTCTCTCTCTCTCTTCATCTCTCGATCCTCGAATCTACTGACCTAACCCCAGAACTCCTACCCATCGGCTCTATCTCATCTCCCTTAGCTTTCTGACCGTTGGATCTTCCATCGGACCGTGGATCTTCAATCGGACCGTTGGATCTCTCTAGATCCGTCGATCTACCAATCTGGGTCCCAATCAAGTCACCATCCATCCGATCGCCTTCAGAATGCCTGTCACATCATCTTGTGAGACGATGGACATCATCAGTCCATGTGGGCCAGTAGCCGGGCCCATCATCATCGACCCGCTGTCCGACCAGTTAGTGGACCCCGCGAATTTCAAAAATAATTTTAATTAAATGGGGGGTCCACTAATTGGAGAGATTCCCCATAGAAAAGTAGGTTTTTACTTAAAAAAAAAAAAAAAAAAAAAAAAAAAAATAATATTTAAAAATTATTTTTCTTATTTTTTTTATTCAAAAAATCCCCTATTTCCATTAAAGGAAATAGGGAAGCTTTAAAAGGAGAAGGATAGGGGTTCGTTCGAACCCTAATCCCTCTCCCCTTTCCTCCTCTCCTTCCCCAAAATCGTTCCCTACATTTTCCTCTCCTCCTTCTCCTTCTTTTCCTTTCTTTCTTCTTCTTCCTTTCTTCTTCTTCATCTTCTTCTTTTCCGGCGAGAACCTGCAACTCCGGCAGGTTCATCTTCCACGCCTTCTTCTTCTCTTCCGCCCTTCTCCTCTTCTATCTCACCACCATCACCACACCACGAACCGTCATCCCCTTCTCCTTTTTCTTTCTTCTTCTTCTTCTTTTTCTTCTTCTTCTTCTTCTTTGCTTCCGCCGGAGTTGCAGGCCTGCAACTCCGGCCGTTCTTCTTTTCACTTCTCCCCCACGGCTTACCCCCTCGCCTGCCATGCTGAACGACCTTCGTTTTGCCTCCACCTGCTAGGATGCCTGCTGCTGCTCGTGCAGCACCGTTGCTGCTCCGCCCAACTCCTCCTTCACGTTGCTCCACCGTCCAACGCCGGCAACACCACCACCGCACAGCTACCTCCATTACCGCCTCTGCTCCACCGCCTCACCACGACCTGCAACGCTGAGTTGCAGGCCTGCTTCTCCAAGACGTTGACGTTCAAAAAAATAAAAAAAGAAAAAAAGAAAGAAAAGAGATAAGAGAAGAAGAAGAGGAGAAGAGGAACGCCTACCTGCTGTTCCTCTTCACCTCGATCAGCACCTCCGTCAGCCACCACCACCATCTTCAGCCATCTCATCGTCTTCCAAATCTGCATCCTCTGTAGCAGCAAGCGTCCACCACACCACGGCCTGCAATCTCCCCCCAACCATCACGCCTCTCACCTTCTCAATGCCGTGGAGAATCCAGCAACTCCACGCCATGAACCTTGCTGCCCCACCACCTTATTCGCATAGGTTACAGACCAACCTGCGCTTTTCCATCTGCTGGTTTGGACTGCAATCACTCTCACTTTGATGCAAACCGGCTCATCCCCTCCATCAACACCTCGCAACCAGCACCTTTACATGCACCCCACACATGTGCAAGATCCACGTGGCTGATGCAAACATTTGGTAAGTCTAAGGTATAGTTCCTCTCTCATCCCTTTTCTCTCACTCTCTCTCTCTAAGTTTTTTTTTATCTCTCTAGATTTCTCTTTCCCTCTCTAAATCTCACTTTTTCTCTCCTCCCTTAGTTTCTCTCTCTAGTTCTCTCTAGCGTTCTCTCTCCTACTTCTCTTTCTCTCTCTAGAAATCTCATTCTCTTCCTTTTTCTCTCTCATCTATTTTAGTATTTTTTTTTATTGCTTTCCAGTTGATTAATTGTTTTATCATAGTTTAAGATTTATCTAAGCATTGTAATGAATTTTGATGTTATGAAAGTTCTTCGGAGTTATTTGGATATTTCGCCTCTTGTTCATTAATATTGTAGTTCATGGTTTGCAGCAATCAACTCAAAAGAATGTTTTCAATACCTAACTCTCCACCACTCTCACCTCTCCATAGTTCTGATAAAAATTCGTCATTTTATGTTCTTGGTTGCACGAACTAACCCCGAGTGCAGATCGACATCCGACACTTCCCACTGTGCAAATTGTTTAAATCTTGTAGGAATCTCGGATAAATTACAAATCTTGTTGATTCTAGGGTTTCCGTAACCAACGACGCGGAAAAACCCTACTTTCAATCAGCCACTACATTCTCAGTTCCTTTCTTATCCTTAATCTCGAGGTCGAATTCCTGCAGTAAGAGAATCCATCGAATTAATCGAGGCTTGGTTTCCTTTTTCGACATGAGATAACGAAGGGCTGCATGATCATTGTACACGACCACCTTAGTGGCTAAGAGGTACTGACGGAATTTATCAAGGGCGAAGACTACCGCCAGGAGTTCTTTCTCAGTGGTAGAGTAATTCATTTGGGCAGAGTTAAGAGTTTTGCTCGCGTAGTAGATCACGTGTGACCTTTTGTCAACTCTCTGCCCTAGAACGGCGCCTAACGCGTAGTCAGAAGCATCGCACATTACCTCGAAAGGTAGAGTCCAGTCCGGGGGACGGATAATGGGCGCAGTAGTGAGCTCAGATTTGAGACGCTCAAATGCCTTGACACAGTCAGCATTAAAGTTGAAAGGACTATCTTTAGCCAGAAGATGGGACAGAGGTCGAGCGATTTGAGAGAAGTCCTTGATGAATCGCCTATAGAATCCTCCGTGTCCCAAAAAGGACCGGATGTCACGTACGGACTTAGGAATGGGCAAGGTCGAGATGATATCGATTTTAGCTTTGTCGACCTCAATGCCCTGATGGGAAATGACATGTCCCAGAACAATGCCCTTCTTCACCATGAAGTGGCATTTCTCCCAATTGAGGACAAGTCGCTTGTCCTGACAGCGTTGAAGTACAAGCCCTAGATGGTTCAGACAGTCATCAAAGGATGACCCAAAGACTGAGAAGTCGTCCATAAAGACTTCGAGGAATTTTTCCACCATGTCAGAGAATATGCTCATCATACACCCTTGAAAGGTCGCAGGTGCATTGCAGAGGCCAAATGGCATGCGCTTGTAGGCAAAAGTGCCAAAGGGACAGGTGAAAGTTGTCTTCTCGTGATCCTCAGGGGCGATGGGTATTTGATTATACCCTGAGTAACCATCGAGGAAGCAGTAATAGGAGTGACCTGCTAGTCTCTCCAACATTTGGTCTATGAAGGGTAAAGGAAAATGGTCCTTCCTAGTGTTGGTGTTGAGTCGTCGGTAATCGATGCAGACTCTCCACCCTTTCTTCAGGCGCTGAGTTACCATTTCCTTGTTCTCATTTTCCACAACTGTGAATCCTGCCTTTTTAGGGACGACATGAATAGGACTCACCCATTTGCTATCGGAGATGGGATAAATGATACCCGCATCTAACAGTTTAAGGACCTCATCCCGGACTACATCCTTCAAGACGGGGTTCAACCTCCTCTGGTGTTCTCGCGAGGTTTTGGATTCATCCTCGAGATAGATGTGATGTTGGCACACCGAGGGGTCTATGCCTCGAATATCATCTATAGTCCAACCTATCGCAGATTTGTGCTCGTTGAGTAGCTCGAGAAGTTTCTTACGTTCACTCTCAGACAAAGCGGAAGCAATAATGACAGGGTAAGTTTCCTTAGGACCAAGATAGGCATAGGAAAGATCTGTGGGAAGAGGCTTAAGCTCCAATATTGGAGCAGATGAAGTAGAAATAGGTGTCACAGAAGACACGAATTGAAGAGGTTTGACTTCAGTAGGTAAAGGAATGATGGGTTCTCTGGCCATGGTTATCAGAGGCTCGAACTCGATGAGAGGAGCGGGGATCTCTATCAGTGGAGCAGTCTCCAAAAGATCATTGAGATCAGAAATAGCTGACTCTGTTGCAAAGTCAGCTCCAAAGTGTTCTAGACACTGCTTAAGAATATCTTCAGTGGAGTCCGGGATTAGACTCTCAACGGCACACATTTCATCGGTCACTTCGCGATCGGCATCCTGTTGCATTAGACGAAAGATATTGACCTCAGCTTTGAGGTTTTCGAAAGCAATGGACATGTTTCCGTCCCGGCAACCGATGTGTGCGTTCACGATGGCAAGGAATGGACGGCCTAAGATGATCGGAATGCGGTTATCCTGACACGGCTCGGTGTCTAAAATGATAAAGTCCACAGGATAATAAAAGTCAGCGACTTTTACTAGGACATCTTCAATGATTCCTCTTGGAATCTTGATGGACTGATCAGCCAATTTCAGGGTGACATTGGTAGGCTTCATATCTTTCAGTCCTAACTGCTGATATACCGAGAATGATATGAGGTTAACGCTAGCCCCTAAATCTAGCAAGGCAGTGCAGCTAAAGTTGTCTCCAATTTCACATTGGACAGTTGGGCTACCTGGATCCTTGTGTTTGATCACACTATTGCGTTGAATGAACGCTGTAGCTTTTTCGGCCAAGAAGGCAGCTTTGGGTACATGCGTACGCCGCTTAACTGTGCACAAGTCCTTGAGGAATTTGGCATAGGAAGGGATTTGCTTGATAGCAGAAAGGAATGGGATATTGATCTGGACGTCTTTAAAGACATCTAAGATCTCAGAGAATTGCTGATCCCGCTTATCTTGGATAAGTCTGTCCGGGAAGGGAGGCTTTACTCGACAAATGGATTTGTCTTTAGCCTTAGATTTCTGCACAGGGATATCTGATGTTTGTGCAGAGGTAGAAGAAGCAGAGGTAGGATTTGGACTAGTTTCCACGGTGCGAGTGATGGGTGCTGGAGATGGCACCGGTGGTGGTTAGACTCCCATGTCCACAGTTTTTCCAGATCGTAGGGTGGTTACAGCTTGCACCTCCCCTTGACAATTCTCATTCTGGCTTTGAGATTGGGATCCGATCTCATATACTGCCCCTTTGGCATTTCCTTTAGGGTTGGCAATGGGTTGGCTAGGAAAGATCCCCTTAGCCTTCTCAGCTTTCAAGTTACCTAGACGTTGCTCTAGACGAAGCATGGATTGCTGTTGCTGTTGCTCTAAGCGTTGCATAGATTGAGTAATGAGTTGAGCTAGAAGGTCCTCGATACCGGGTTTGGGGACCGACTGTTGGGGAACAGCTAATGGGAGCTGAGGCACCAATTCGCGACTTGAGCTCATCGGGGCATTATAGTTATAGGCGGAAGAATTAGTTGGGACAATCTGTTGGTTCTGAAAGTTCTGGGGAACTCTTTGCTGATTCTGAAATGTGCTCTGTTGTCCAGAGTATTGACCCTGTTGGAACTGCTGGTTCTGAGTAGATGGGTACTGATTCTGCTGATATTGTCCCTGATTGAATTGCCTATTGGGTTGATTGAACCCAGGGGGATACATACTCGGAGGTTGACATGGAGGTTGAGCTTGTGGTTGAGTAGACTGAGGCCTCTAAGAGAAGTTAGGGTGGTTTCTCGTGTCCGGATGATAAGATTGACTATACGAGTTCTGAGTGGGTGGTTTGTATGTGCTGAAAGCACAAACTTCTTCCTGAAGAGGATTAGACCATCCTTCATTCAAAGGACAATGCTCAGTAGTATGGGAGGGTTGCAGACAGAGGGTGCAAGATTCCATAGGGCTCTCGTGTCCCACATGCATGACTGGGGTAGATTGTTGAGTAGGTTTTTGTACAGACACAGCCAGTGCCGAGACTGACTTGCTCAACTCTTGAATGACTGATCGAAGCTTAGTATCAGCTGTAGCATCATGTCCCTTGGTTGTCCTTTGGACCGAAGTGGTTCGACTGAACTCTGAGTCAGTCGTCCAATGTTGAGAGTTTTCTCCTAACTCTCCCAAGAATTTGTATGCATCGGTCGGAGTTTGGTGCAGGAATTTTTCTTGGCACATTGACTCTACCATGGTCCGGGACTCATCAGTAAGTCCCTTGTAGAAGACATGGACAAGATTGCCCTTGTCGATGCTATGGTGGGGACACTTAGTCAGGCAGTCTTGGAATCTATCCCACGCTTCAAAAAATTTTTCATCGGACTTTTGTCGAAAGTCCTGGATGAGTTGCTTCATTTGGTTGGTCCGAGTCATGGGGTAGAATTTAGACATGAATTTGCCCACCAACTCTTTCCAACTGCTGATTGAATCAGCGGGTAAGGAGTAGAGCCAATCTGAGGCTCGGTCTTTGAGCGAGAATGGGAAAACTCGCAGACGGACATTGTCATCATCGAGGTTCTGATTCTTGAAAAGTAGGATGACATGTTGGAATTCCCTAATATGGGAATATGGGTCTTCTCTTGGGAAACCACGAAAGGTTGGCAGCATTTGGATCGTCTGTGGCCTGATCTCGAACTGTACTGCCGTAGTAGGTGGGAGAACAATGCAAGTGGGCGGATTGGCAGAGATAGGAGCGAACGTCTCGATAAGAGGTCGTTCGACTGCCATGACTACAAAGGTAGTAGTACTGGGGGAGGTGAGTGGGGAAAGAGATGGGGAAGAATTCAGTGGAGGATCCACTGTAGGGACGTGATTCTCAGATCGAACCAAGCGCTTGTTCGGGCGAGTCCAACCGGGCATACGCGAATGAGGCAAGCTCTATACTTGGCAAAAAGTTGCCAGAGAGGAACACTATCCTAAATGATGCACACCAAGCACAGATAATCCTATTCTAAGCAATCAGGATATATTTTAGGAATTATCTTTGTTAGTTTTGGGGCTAGAGTAGATTATGACAGTGGGCGGACCACTGGTTTATCTTTTAACCGCCGGACTAACTGTTTTGCACTCAGAGGTTCTCACCAGGCTATACTCTTCAGAGCGAATCCTTTAGTACTAACTCTAGTTAACAACAAGGCAATCCGAAGCCTAGACAGACGTGCGGCACAATGGCTGACTTAAGTATGTCCCAGACTAACCGGATTGGTCAAATGTATAAGAAGAGTGTTCCCTCGGGTTAAGCTAGGGTTGGTGCGTGTTCCTAGTCCACACGTAACTAACCATCGAATAGTCCAAGATGCCACGTCGAGCTCAGTGTACTTGAGTAGCAGGGACTTATGGGTGTGTTAGACAACAGGGACCCGCGCTCGTGGTCTTATTTCGATTGGATGTTAAGCGGGTTCGCTTTGTGTGGATTTTTCCTCGAACACCGGGCTAATTGGCTCTACTTCTTGATTCTTTTTAATTAAATGGAGCCTTGGGATCAAATCAGTTGGAATGATGAGGTGGGTGATGAAATCCCACCAGTTTCAATTTGGAGCTGGGTCTGCTCTCTTAGAGTTGATTGATTAACGGCCACGCCACGCAAGTCGAATAATATGTATGCGAAAGCAAATAGACAAGCGGCAATGATTCACCCAAATTGCTCTGTATCGCACTCAAGGCGAGGATAGAGACTTACCTCCCGTGGGCCACGCCACGGGGTCGCCTCCGTGGGTTAGGGAGGGGTATCCTAATGGGCTTGGGCCCGACTCCACCTCTTTTAGCTTTTGCTCCCTACCCACACTGGATAGTGTTCCTGCAGAAAAGTTAGATCGCACGGTCTAGGTATTTGGGATTCTATTTGGAAGATCCTTGCCTTTTTAGGGTTCACTGAACAAGCACTGGATTTAGGCAAGTTTTTGAATTATTTTCCAAATTCGAGATGGGGTAAAATTTAGGAATTCCCAGATTGGAAAATACCTAGATTGGAAAGTTTCCCGAACTGTGGAGATCTTCCAAGAAAGATTTGATTGCGAGATCCCTTATAATTTTGGAAAATTTCCCAAAATTGAAATTCTGCTAGATTTGGGGTGTTTCCTTTTGCAGACTTTTCCAAATTCGGAAGATTTCTAAAGATAGAAATGCTTCTAAAGAGGAAACTTCTAAGAGGGAAAACCTTAATTAAGCAGAGTTTCAAGATTTTGGAATCTTTCCAAAAATCGCAAATCCTTGATTGGTGATTTCTAAAAATCTGCAGAATACAAAACCCTAATTTTTTTGAATTTTGATTTTTTTATTTTTTTTGTATTTTCCACTTAATCTAGGGTTTCTAAAAAACCCTTGAACAAGATCTAGCAGTTATATGGAAAGCAGTAAAATTCCTAAATTATTACAAATTGCACTCGGCCTTCCGAGGCATTAAAAATAGTAATTTAAAAACTGCTAAAAATCAACAAAAATAAAAAATATAAAGTTTCCCGAAAAGGTCGGGCTGGCCAAATTGAGCAGCTTTTCGCTTCACCAACTTTCCAATTCCGTCTTTACGTCCTTTTTCGCACTCCCGAAAACCCGAGCGGCAGCGGCGCCATTTGAATGTTGGATTTTTCCGCGTCGTTGGTTACGGAAACCCTAACTTCAACACATTTTTAATTTATCCGAGACATTTAACCTGTAAAATGGGCAATTTTGCATAGTGGCTCGTGTCGGATGTCGATCCGCTCTCGGGGTTAGAGAACGCACAATTCAAACACATGAAATGACGGATTTTTCAAAGAAATTGCTACTGAGAAATATGGAGAGGTGAGAATGGTGATCGATTTAAAACATATGTTGGTGATTTTTAGAGAGAATGATGGTAGATATATGAAAGCAGGAAAATAACAATGCAAGATAATTAATGAAAATAACAAAACTATTCAAGAAAGAAAACAACTAAATGGAAGATGACAAAATCTACTTTATAAAAAAAATAAACCAAAGATTACAATGTTTGCATTAAAATTAATAAACTAAGAAAGAAAAATACCAACTAATGAAACAAAATAACTAGAGAGGGAAGGTTTTAGAGGGAGAAAAGAGGATCTAGGGAGAGAAAATAAAGTAATGAAAGCTCTAGAGATAGAAACTAGGAATGTAGAGAGAGAAAGAAGAAAATAAGAAGAGAGAGAGAGAGAAAAAAAAAAAAAAAACCTTACCATGGACTTACCTGGAGATGAAGAATCGGCATTAAAGGAGGCTGCATGTTGCAATGCCAAGGGAATAGGGATCGGATCAATGAGGATAGGCCATGGAGCTTGCTTGATGGGGGTTGTAGGGAGAAGGATGGCAAAGTTTGGCTACACGTTGACAACAAATGGAGAAGAGAATAATAACAGCAAGGAGAGGAGCAGCATGTGAAGGTTTAACCTTGGGAAAAGGATGATCGTAGATCTGCCGTGATGAGGTGTAGCCTGGGGTGTTAAGGCGGCGGTGCCGGTCACATGGAGGAGTTGCCGGTTGATGATGGTGACCAGCAGGTAGGCGTCCCTCCTTTCCTCCTCTTCTTCTCCTCTTTATTTTCTTTTTTTTTTCTTTGGAGAGGGTGGCAGAAATGGGCGGTGAGTTGCAACGGTGAAGGATTGTGAACTTTCTGGGTTCGGTGGTTGCAGGTGCGCTATCGTTGATGATAGCAGCAACCGTGATTTGTGGCAGTGAATGGAGGAGCAGGCGGTGTAAGTTGGTTGTGGCTGGTGAGAGAAGACCATAGCAGCAACTTGTTACACAGCCTCACAGGGAGGAGATCGCAGGTGGTGGTGCTGCAAGGGGGCACCGGTGGAGGGCTGAGTGGTGTTGCAGGCGGTGAAGGATTGTGAACTTTCTGGGTTCGGTGGTTGCAGGTGCGCTATCGGCTTGAAGATGAAAGGAATGGGGGCGGCTAGGTTGATGGGTTCGCTGTCGTGGCTTTTGGAGATGGTGCACGGCGTTGAAAGCTGGTGGCTGACGGTGGTGGAAGGGGGCAGCAGCAAGGAGGCGATGTGAGCAGCAGGCGGTGGTGCATTCCGGGCTGCAACCCGTGGGCGGCAACAAGAGTTGCAGATCTACAACTTCTCAAGTTGCAGATCGGTAGTGAGATAGGAGTTCAGAGAGGAGATGAAAGAGAGAAGAGAAGGGGGGGGGGCGAGCTGGGAAAGAAGGAGATGTTGCTGGCCGGAGTTGCAGGCTGCAACTCCGGTGATAGAGATGAAGAGAAGATGAAGAAGGAGATGGCGAAGCGGGAGGAGAACGGCCAAGAGAAAGGGAAAAAGGGGCAGGAAATTCTTGGGGAGAGAAAGGAGGGGATTAGGGTTCGAACGAACCCTTCTCCTCCCTCTTATAAAGCTCCCTATTTCCTTTAATGGAAATAGGGTATTTTTTTAAATAAAAAAAATATATATATATATATATATATTTTTTTTTTAAGTAAAATGCTACTTTTTCTTGGGGAATGTCCCCATTTAGTGGACCCCCCATTTTTTTAAAATTTAATTAAAATTCTTTGAAAATTCACGGGGTCCACTAACTGGTCGGACAGCGGGTCGGTGATGATGGGCCCGGCTACTGGCCCACATGGATTTGTGATGTCCATTGTCTCACAAGATGATGTGACAGACGGTCTGATGGCGATCGGATGGATGGTGACTTGATTGGGACTCAGATTGGTGGATCGACGGATCTAGAGAGATCCAACGGTCCGATTGAAGATCCAACGGTCCGTTGGAAGATCCAACGGTCAGAAAGCTAAGGGAGATGAGATAGAGCTGATGGGCAGGAGTTCTGGGGTTAGGTCAGTAGATTCGAGGACCGAGAGATGAAGAGAGAGAGAGAATAAGGAGAGATGAGAGAGAAAATATCAGAAAATAGAGAGAAAAGCACTGGCGGAGGGTCTGGAACCCTGGTCTTCACTGTGACCATCCTCACGCTTCTCCAGTAGAGTCGACTATCATTCTTTCCTGACTCATGTGGCTTTAAACGCTTTGGTCCGTCTCTTGGTCATTGGCTCTCCTACTCTCTTCGTTCTTTGGGCCAGCTTTTTGGTCCTCTTATTCAGCCCATATTTGGCCCATATCTTCTAGTCATAGAGAAAGTATCAAAAAAATAGAGAAAAGAATTGGCAGAGGGTCTGGAACCCTGGTCTTCACTGTGACCATCCTCACGCTTCTCCAGTAGAGTAGACTATCATTCCTTGCTGACTCATGTGGCTTTAAACGCTTTGGTCCGTCTCTTGGTCATTGGCTCTCCTGTTCTTTTCGTTCTTTGGGCCGGCTTTTTGGTCCTCCTATTCAGCCCATAGTTGGCCCATATCTTTTAGTCATAGCATGTGGTCTCTTTAAGCTTTGATAATGGGCTTTCCTGATTGATGTGGGCTCGCAAGTCTTGAGAATTGTCCCATCGGGGTTTCCTACGATAGAAGAAGCGCGTAATGAGACTTAATCAAAACGGCTTAATATCTAGACTTCTAAAAATGTGTTTAGTGCATGCAAATATACCATTTTGTCCAGAAAAGTGTGTTCTACGCAATGAGATAGACTCTTACGTAGAAAAGTGGATAATTAGAGCAGTTTTACGTAGGAGAATGCGATAACGCTAAAAGGATAATTGCTTAAAATAAGCACTTTTGAGCGAATATCAAGTACTGGCCATCATATTGTCCATAAGGTTGGTGAAACCCAAAATGATACATATCCTGTTGCAGATTCTGCTGGGGAAAAGATTATTGTTCCCATCCAAAGTTATCTTGACTTCCATTATCCGGATAATACGTGTTATTATAGGAGGTCTGCAGCGGAGGTTCAAATTTACTAAAATTACAGACCTCTTCTTGGACATGAGAAAAATATCCCACAGATGTGGAGTGATAAACATGCTTCTAGATCGCAACATCAAGGGCAGAAACTGATTTTGTCAATTCTATAAGTAGGGATTTTAACACTAGATTACCCTGTGCTTCATGTCCTATCGAACTCTGTGAGACTGGAGTGTCATGACGACACTCAGGATTGGTATACCATTGCTCGGAGTTATCGCCTAGATCTTCAAAGAAATTGTTGTAGGTCTCGAATAGAGGCCGTTCAGCAGCCATTAGAGAGATGTGAGTCTCTCAGAGGAGGGAGATAGATTAGGTGAAAGAGATCTGTACGGTAGACTGACTCTTAGATCAAATCAGTCTCGGGTTGGATCAAATCCAAACGGGCATATGCTTGTAAAAGCAAGCCCTAGAGTCGGTAAAAAATATGAGGACTACGAAACCGAATGAGCCTAGATGATGCACACAGAGCAACAGATAATCTTAACATAAACAATCAGGATAGTATTATGAATTATCTTGTTAGTGTAGGGATAGTGTAGATTATGACAGTGGGCGGACCACTGGTTTATCTTCAAATACCCGCCAGACTAACTTTTCACTCTGTAGGTTCTCATAAGGATACACTCTTCAAAGCAAATCCGCTAGTACTAACTCAAGTTGACTATAAGATAATTCGAAGCCTAGACAGACGTGTGGCACATCGGCTGACTTAAGTATGCCCAAGACTAACCGGATTTGTCAAGCGTGAAGATGAGTTTTCCCAGAAGAGGAGCTAGGGTTGGTTCGTGTTCCTAATCCGACACTAGCTAATCCGACAGACAATCAAGGAGGCCACTTAAGAGCTCGATATACTTGAGTAGTAGGGACCTATGGGTGTGTTAGATAACAAGGACCCGCACTCATGGACTTAATCGACTTGATCTTTGAAGGGGTCGCTTTATGTGGAGTTTTCCTCGAACACCGATCTAAGTGGGCTCTATTCTTGATAGATTTTAATTCTTGGTTGTGGTTGTACAAAAGCTGGAATGACGAGGTGAGTGATGAAATCCCACCAGTTTCAAGTTAGAGCTGGGTTTGCTCTTTATATATTTTATTACGGCCAAACCAAGCAATTCCGATAATGTTTGCAAAAGCAAATAGACAATCGACACAGTATTTGCACAATGATCACGATCGCACTCAAGGCGAGGTGTAGAAACTTACCTGCCCGTTGGCTACGCACGGGGTCTCCTTCGTGAGATAGGGAGGGGTATCCAAATGGACTTGGGCCCGACTCCACCTCTTTGAGCTTTCGCTCCCTACTCACTTGGTAAACTCAATCCACAATCACGTTAGTCCATAATGGTCTATGGTATGGATTTGGAAGATATACCGCCTTTGGGGTTTCAAGAAATACGCAATGATTTAGGGCAGTTATTGTGAATTAATTCCAATTAGGGTTTGAAATTCAACTTTAGCTATTCCCGAATTAAGATTCGAAAATATCTATTTTGAATTACCCGGAGTTGAAAATCTTCCAAATTGAATCAAATAACCAATGGTGATCTAACTAGAAATAGCAGAATTGAAATCTGACCCTAATATTTTTGTTATTTTTAATTAGTTAATTATCTACCAGTTATTCTAAAAGGAGAGAAAGTATCCCTAAATTATTACAACTTTGCACTCGGCCGTCCGAGGCATTAAAATAATAAGTGAAAAATACAAAAAATAAAGTGAAAAGTTTCTGATTTGGATCGGATCTTGAAGATTAAGCAGCTTTCCGAATTCCTGTTCGTCTTTTTGCAATCCCGTCAACCGAGCGGCAACGGCGTCATTTGAAATTAGGGTTTTTTCGTGTCGTTGGATCGGAAACCCTTGATTTCAACAATATTTGTAATTTCTCCAAATTGGTTCACTTAATCTGCAAATAAAGCAGACTTGCACAGTGGCTCGTGTCAGATATCGTCCGCACTCGGGATTAGTTATCACAATAAGAAACAAGAATAATAAAAAAATGCTCAGAATAAATGGAAGGGTGAGAATGGTGGAGGTTGATTTAAAATATGCTTGAGATTGTTGTTAAAACTATTAGAATGAAAAGAACATAAGAGAAACGAGAATGAAAAATACAATAAATGAAAACAACTTAAACTTGAATTTAAAACTTGTTCATTAAACTAAAAACAAATGCTTATAATGCTTGTTCATATGCTTTACAATGGAAATAACATTAAACCAAATTAATCTAGAAAGCCATTAAAATATTAACCTAGAAAGCATGTAAAGGTAGAGAGGGAAAGAAGAGAGTGAAAGAAGGTAGGAAGGTTAAAGAGATGAATTAGAGAGAAGCTTACCATTGAAGAGGTAGATGGTGCAACTTCTATTGGATAGAACTCAGTAGGATTGAGGATTGTAGTCTTTGATTGTGGCGAATGAAATGGGCAGCAAGGAGACGTTGCTGTTTGACGCTTTGCACTTCGAGGTGGAGGCGTTAATGGTGAGCTCGTCGAAGTTGCTCACCGGAGAAGAAGGGTGAAGAAGAAGAGAAAGAAAGAAGAAAGAGAGGAAGAGAAGGGGGAGGGAACCAACCCAAGAAGGAGAGATCGTAGATCTCTTATAGACTTTTTTTTTTCTTTTTGCTTGTTGTAAAAATGATGACCGTTAGATCTAGAGAGATCCAACGATTGGGAATGGGTTAGTTAGATGAGAGAGAGAGTGACTAGGATAAAGAGATATGGGGGAGAGAAGAATCGGTCAAGTGAGACCAATTCTCTCTTGTTGTTGCAAATGGGCATGAGCATGGGTAATGGGTATGGGTATGGATATGGGCATGGGTATGGGTCATGGGTATGGGCATGGGCATGGGTCATGGGTCATGGGTCATGGGCCTATGTCATGGGCCAAGATAGATAGATAAAGAGAGAAATAGGAGAGAGGTGAGAGAAAAATATAAAAATAAAAGCATTGGAGGGTCTTGAACCCTGGTCTTCTTTATTCTCTCTCGTCCGCTCCATTAATAAGTCAAACTTATCATTTGATGTCAATTGGTGTGGCCTTTAACACCTAAGTCCTTCTCTTGGTCTCCAGCTATTCTCTCTCTTAGTCCTTGTTCCGGCTCTACGATCCTTTAGCTTTGCCCGTATATGTCTTCTATCTTTTTATCCTAGCCTATTGGCTCTTTAAGCTTTGATAGAAGTCTTCTGTGGTTGATCGTGGGCCTACCAGTCCTCGAGAATCGCCCCATAGGGTCTCCTACAAGTGAAAAAATGCGTAATGAGATTCAACTAAAATGGCTTGATACTGGACTATCCGAAATGCGTATATTTCATGTAAATAGTCGATTTTCGTCTAAAGAATGTGTTCTATGTAATGGAAGAAACTCTTATATGGAAAAGTCGACAAAAAGATAAGTTTTACGTAGGAGAATGCGACATCGCTATAAGGATAATGTCTTAAAATAAGCACTTTTGAGCGAATATCAGCCATGGGTCGATGATGATGGGCTCGGCTTTTGGCCCACATGGATTAATGATGTCCATCGTCTCACAAGATGATGTGACAGACAATTTGATGACGATCGGAGGGATGGTGACTGGATTGGGACCTAGATTGGTAGACCGACGGATCTAGAAAGATCCAACGGTCCGGTGGAAGATCCAACAGTCCGATGGAAGATCTAATGGTCAAAAAGCTAAGGGAGATGAGACAGAGCTAACGGGCAGGAGTTCTGAGGTTAGGTCAGTAGATCTGAGGATCAGGTGGTGATGTATAGGGAGATGAAGAGAGATGAGAGAGAAATAGGAGAGATGAGAGAGAAAACTCTACAGACTACAGAGATAACTACTGGCGGAGGGTCTAGAGCCCTGGTTTTCAATATGTTATCTTCTTGGGCTTCGCCAGCAGAGCAGATTATCATTTTCTTCTCATTTCATGTGGCTTCGACTGCTTTTGTCCGTCTCTTGGTCATCAGCTCTCTATCTCTCTTGGTTCCTTGGACCGGCTCCGTGATCCTCTGACTTGACCCGTACTTGGCCTGTATCTTCTAGTCATAGCATGTTGGCTCTTTAAGCTTTGATATTAGGCTTCTATGGTTGATCATGGGCCGCAAGTCTCGAGAATAGTCCGATCGAGTTTCTTGCAAGAAAAGAGCACGTAATGAGACTTGATCAAAACGTCTTCATATCTAGACTTCCAAAAATACGTTTAATGGATGCAAATATACCATTTCATCCAGAAAAGTATGTTCTATGAAATGAAAGAGACTTACGTAGAAAAGTTAATAATTAGAGCAGTTTTACGTAGGAGAGTGTGATAACACTTAGAAGATAACAGTGGAAAATACACACTTTTAAGCGAATATCAATGGCGAGACCGAGACCTGGATGATGGTCCGAGATCGAGATCTGGTTGATGGCCGAGACCGAGACCTGGCCGATGGTCTGAGATCGAGGTGTAGTAGGGAGGTGCAGAACCGCTGTGAACCGACATGGTAGGTGGTTATCCATGTCAGAGTACAAGTAAGCCGTTGGCAGATGGTGGATTAACAGGATTGCACGATAGTAGGTAGTTAACCATGTCAGAGGGCATAATAGTCAGCGATAGGCATGTCAGAGTGGAGCGGTTGGTATGACCACTAACACTAGTTGCTGGCAAGAGAAGTAGGTCATTAACTTTGTCAGGCAGAACAGTCATCATCAGGGAAGGCGTGTACACCGAAGGAAGAGTGTAGTGAAAGTAAGGTTTTTCCGCGTCGTTGGTTACGGAAACCCTAACTTCAACACATTTGTAATTATCCAAGACTTTTAACCTGTAAATTGAGCAATTTTGCACAGTGGCTCGTGTCGGATGTTGATCCTCACTCGGGATTAGTCGGATCAGCGCAATAAAGAATACATACATGACAAAATTTTTAGAGACTTTAACATGCTCATATTTAAATTAATTCCATTTATTCAAAATTGTCTCTTACAATAAAAAAATTCTGATAAAAATTCTAACTAAAAAGCATTAATCAAGAATAGTCTAAAGAGATAAAGCATAAAATTTAAATGATCTAGAGAGAGAAAGTATAACACTAGAAAAAAAAAGCCTAGAGAGAGAAAGAGAGATCTAGAGAGAGAAAGTTCTAAGGAGATTTAGAGAGATAAAGAGGAAAAAAGTTCACCATGTTTATTTACTTACCGGAGATTACCAATGGAGAAGGTGGATGGATCACGGGCAAAGGGATGGCCATGAGGTGTAGAGTCATCTTGCCGCAAGTGCATGTGAATGTCAATCCTATTGGCAAATGAAGGATTTTTTTTTTTTAGGTGCTAGCCATGATGGTAGGGATGGTATTGTGGTGTGTCACCCCCAATGCAACAAGTGGAAAGATCACAGTTGAGAAACAACCGTAGGGTGCATCCATCTAAGGGAGGGTTGCCAAGGAAGAGATGTTGGGCTGTTCTTTTTCTTCTATGGCAAGAGGTGATGAAGGAGGAGGTGGCTGACGGTGGTTGCTTGCTGGGTAGAGGCGTCCTCTTGAAGAAGTTGCAGGCGTGGGCAGCAGCAAGCTTTCAAGGGAGAGGACGTGAGGATGAGGCAGCTAAGGCGGTGGCTCAAGGAGGTAATGGTAGGGGCGATCATGGGAGAAAGAGAAGACGGTAATCAGGTAGGGGCGATCCCTCTCCTCTCCTTCTTCTTCTTCTCTTCTCTTTTCTTTCTATTTTTTTTTTTTTTTTCTGGTCTTGTTTTCTTCTTTGGGAAAGATGGTGGGGAACGATTGGAGAGTGCACTGCTGCTACTATTGAGGACGGTAGCTGTGGTGGCTATTCATTGTCGTGGTTCTGCTGGAGAAGGCGGAGCAAGGAGGAGGGCAGTGGCGCACCCGTCCGGTGGAGGGCGGTGTGCAGCGATGGTGGTAGTCTTGTGGGCGGTGTGCAGCGGCGTGGAAGGTTGCTGCCCATGGCAGCAGGCGGTGCTACGCACATGTGGAGTACGAGCAGGTGAATGAAAAAGAAGATAAGTGAGAGGACAGATACGGCGAGCTTCTCGCCGGAATCAATGGAGAAGAAGAAGAAGAAGAAGAAGAAGAAAGAAGGAAATAAGAGGGTAGAACATGGGGGAAGGTTTTAGGGAGAGAAAAGAAAAAAAATGAGGGGGATTAGGGTTCGAACGAACCCCTCTCCTTCTCATTTTAAAGCTCTCTAGTTTCCATTAATGGAAATTAGGAAATTTTTTAAATAAATAAAAAAAATATTTTTTTTTTCTAAGTAAAACACTACTTTTCTTTGGGAAATTTCCCCATTTAGTGGACCCCCCATTTTTTAAAATTTAATTAAAATTATTTTGAAATTCATGGGGTCCACTAACTGGTCGGACAGTGGGTCGATGATGATGGGCCCGACTACTGGCCCACATGGATTGATGATGTCCATCGTCTCACAAGATGATATGACAGACAATTTGATGGCGATCGGATGGATGTCGACTTGATTGGGACCAAGATTGATAGATCGACGGATCTAGAGAGATCCAACGGTCCGGTGGAAGATCCAACAGTCCGATTGAAGATCCAACGGTCAGAAAGCTAAGGGAGATGAGACAGAGCAATGGGCAGGAGTTCTAGGGTTAGGTCAATAGATTCGAGGACCGAGAGATAAAGAGAGAGAGGATAAGGAGAGATGAGAGAGAAAATATCAGAAAATGGAGATAAAAGTATTGGTAGAGGGTCTGGAACCCTGGTCTTCACTGTGACCATCCTCAGGCTTTTCCAGTAGAGTAGACTATCATTCCTTGCTGACTCATGTGGCTTTAAATGCTTTGGTCCGTCTCTTGGTCATTGGTTCTCCTGCTCTCTTCGTCCTTTGGGTCGACTTTTTGGTCCTCTTATTCAGCCCATATTTGGCCCATATCTTCTAGTCATAGCATGTGGGCTCTTTAAGCTTTGATAATGGGCTTTCCTGATCGATGTGGGCTCGCAAGTCTCGAGAATTGTCCCACTGGGGTTTCCTGCGACAGAAGAAGCGCGTAATAAGACTCTATCAGAATGACTTCATGTCTAGATTTTCGAAAATGTGTTTAATGCATGCAAATATACCATTTCGTCCAGAAAAGTGTGTTCTACGCAACAAAAGAGACTCTTACGTAGAAAAGTAGATAAATAGAGTATTTTAACGTAGGAGAGTGTGATAACGCTCAGAAGATAATAGTGGAAAATACGCACTTTTAAGCGAATATCATGCAGTAAGGGCAACCGACACGTCAGCAGGTGCACGCCTATAAATAGAGGTTGATGAGAACATTTAAAGGGGTATTGAATTCCTGAGCTTAAACTCTGTCAAATTGAACCTGGGATTTATTACTAACTTGATCATCAGAGGCTCTACCAGTGGGATCCCTCTTCTCGGATTCCACTGACAAGAGTTCTTGCAGGGATGGTGGAATCGTTGGCTCGAAAATAGACTACTCGGCTCGTCGACAGACTTCTCAGATTGGAACGGCGGAGACCCCGGACAAGTATAAGACTTCTCGGCCACACCGGATGGGGTCAGATCGGTGTCCAACTAGTCACCGAAAGTGTGAGGGTATCAGTCTATTCTAACCCTTTGGGGGTGTGTGAGATTTTTCCCCCACATCTTTTGGCGCCGTCTGTGGTAATACGACGCAGACCGAGTTACGTGTTCGTTGGAGCTATCTACGGATAGACGGCATTGACATGGCTCCTCCTAAGAAAGGAAAGGGTGGACCTGGGGGATCCAAAGTGGTGTTCGTCGAGGACGTTGGAGATGAGGAGTAAATAAGCACTCTGACGTCCTGGGGATGCTGAGTTTGCTCATTGACCAGGTCAAGAGAATGAGGGAGGACATGGACGAGGTGAAGAGGGAAAACTCGCAATTGAGACAGCAGTTGCTAGAAGAGGCCGCTAAAAGAAAAGGAGTCATAACTTACCCATTAGGGAATGATTTTCCCAGGGTCGGACTTGGTCGCAATGAGGACCTAGAGCATAGCTCCAACCAGAGGGGTGACGCTTCAGCCGAAAGGCCCTTGCGCCAGGAGGGAGTAGGGGTGGGAGCCATGCCGCCCCCTCCCGGCTAGGACAGAGAGGCTGGTCGAGTGGAGCAGTGATATTCGCTCAAAAGTGCTTATTTTAAGCAATTATCCTTTTAGCGTTATTGCATTCTCCCACGTTAAAATACTCTATTTATCTACTTTTCTACGTAAGAGTCTCTTTTGTTGCGTAGAACACACTTTTCTGGACGAAATGGTATATTTGCATGCATTAAACACATTTTCGAAAGTCTAGACATGAAGTCATTCTGATAGAGTCTCATTACGCGCTTCTTTTGTCGCAGGAAACCCCGATGGGACAATTCTCGAGACTTGCAAGCCCACATCGATCAGGAAAGCCCATTATCAAAGCTTAAAGAGCCCACATGCTATGACTAGAAGATATGGGCCAAATATGGGCTCAATAAGAGGATCAAAAAGCCGGCCCAAAGAACGAAGAGAGTAGGAGAGCCAATGACCAAGAGACGGACCAAAGCGTTTAAAGCCACATGAGTCAGCAAAGAATGATAGTCGACTCTACTGGAGAAGCGTGAGGATGGTCACAGTGAAGACCAGGGTCCAGACCCTCCGCCAGTGCTTTTCTCTCTATTTTCTGATACTTTCTCTCTCATCTCTCCTTATTCTCTCTCTCTCTTCATCTCTCGGTCCTCGAATCTACTAACCTAACCCCAGAACTCCTGCCCATCAGCTCTATCTCATCTCCCTTAGCTTTCTGACCGTTGGATCTTCAATCGGACCGTTGGATCTCTCTAGATCCGTCGATCTACCAATCTGAGTCCCAATCAAGTCACCATCCATCCGATCGCCATCAGACCGTCTGTCACATCATCTTGTGAGACAATGGACATTATAAATCCATGTGGGCCAGTAGCCGGGCCCATCATCATCGACCCGCTGTCCGACCAGTTAGTGGACCCCGTGAATTTCCAAAGAATTTTAATTAAATTTCAAAAAAACGGGGGGTCCACTAATTGGGGAGATTCCCCATAGAAAAGTAGATTTTTACTTTAAAAAAAAAAATATATATATATATATATATATATATATATATTTTTTTTTTTTTATTTTCAAAAATACCCTATTTCCATTAAAGGAAATAGGGAGCTTTATAAGAGGAGGGAGAAGGGTTCGTTCGAACCCTAATCCCCCTCCAATCTCTTTGAATCTTCCCCCAAAAGAACCCCCCTACGTTCTTTCTCCTTTTTCTTTTTCTTCTTCTTCTTCTTCTTCTTCTTCTTCTTCTTCTTCTTCCTCATTCCGGCCGGAGTTGCAAAACTCCGGCCGCCTCCTTCTTCTCTTCTTCTTCTGTCGTCTCCTTCTATTTCTCCTTCATCTGAAACTTTCAACCCTCCGCCTGTGCGCAGCAGAGCTTGCTGCCACGGGCAGCACCATTTTTTTTATTCAAGTTTTGATTAACGGAGTTGCAGCCTGCAACTCCGGTCACCTCTTCCTTCACCTCCATCTCCTTCCTTCAATACCCGAAGGTTCCTCTGTTGCTCCCTCCTCCACCTGTGCGTAGCACAGCTTGCTGCCGCGGGCAGCAACCATCTCCACCACCAAGAAGCTCCGCCCGAACCAGCAACCTCGCCCCCACTTCGTTGCTGGTTCACCCTTCGCCTGTGTCTTCTTCATCTGCACCGCCCAGCACCACACCATCTCCTCCGGCGACCACCATTGACGCCGGAGCAGCCTGCCGCTCCGCCTGCTTCTCCACGTCTTCCACCACCATACCGTCAACACCAGTGCCTCCCACCATAGTCCTCTCCAACTCTCCCACATTTCCTCCATTCCAGCCGCACAACTCCCTCAACCATCACCATTTTTCAGCCAGCCACCACCGTTTTCAATGCTTCAATGATATCCATCTCACAGGATTTTCTTTGAGGCCGTGGTTGTCCCTTCATTACTGCCATCTGGTTCACCATTCCAGCCTCCATCCATCTTCAAACGTCCTCCTCCAATCTCCTATTGCACAAGCCACCATGGAAGCCACTTCAAGATGCAGATCGCCTCATTCCTCCCTTGAAAACCTCCTTTTTCATGAACAGTAAGTGCCCTCCTCTCCAACGTGGATCCATCTCCTGCAACAATGGTCTGCAACCAAACACCCACGGTGCTGCACCTCTAGCAACACGTCACTCCTTCTTTTCGATGTGGTATACCCCTTGCACGGATCTGGAACTCCTTCACCGTATTACATCTTCACGCCACGTGGACAGCATCACCAAAATCCTCTTGCACCACGTGCACACCACCTCACAGCCATTCCTCCTTGGATCTCTAGGGGTAAGTTTCAAACTAATTATTCTCTCTCTCTAAAACTAATTTCTCTCTACTTTTCTTTCACTTTCTCTCTCATCTCTCTTACTTCTCTATCTAGTTTGGTCTTTTTATTATTTTGTAGTTTCTTTCTTTTGCTTAATTTTAGTTGATAATTGTAAGGAACCTTTGATAATTAATAAAGTTGATATTTCGCATTTTTTTTTATTTTATTTAGCTTTTCTGGTTCTTTATTGGTTATGAGTAATTTTCTCTCTCTACAAATCACCAAAAGATGTTTTCAATCACTCCATCAGTCTCACCCCATCAATTCCAAACAAACAGTCCATCATTTTATGTTCTTTATGCGTGCTAACTAACCCCGAGTGCGGATCGACATCCGACACGAATCCCTATACAAAAGTTCATATTTTGCAGGAATTAAATCAAATCGAAATTACAAATGTATTGAGATTAGGGTCGTTCTCTCAACGACGGAAAAAACCTACTTTCAAGCAGCCAGCTGGGAACAACATAAATTTAGTCACATTAGAAAAGGTGACGGAGATGATCAGAAAGGAAAGCGAGAAGAGACCGGAGCTGAGGGAAAAGATGGCTGCCGGGGCTGCGAGGGGCCTTAAAAGCTTTAAGGGCCTCCCCATTTGCAAAAAGTATTTTACGCTAGGAGGTACCGAGAAAGTTCATTCAGCCGAAGTTCGAGATGTTCGACAGGACGGCCGACCCCTTGGAACATATGTACCATTACAAGCAAATGATGGTATTGTGGGGGGAACCTACCTTTGACGGATTGAGGTGCCGACTATTCCCCACTAGTCTAAAGGGAAGTGCCCTAGTCTGGTTTCACACCCTCAAGGCTGGGAGTGTCGAGTGGTTCGCAGACTTAGAGGAAGAGTTCGTAACACATTACATTCACCAGCGGAAGAGAACCATCTATGTGATGGCCCTTTTGAGTCTGAAACAGAACAAGGGAGAAGCCCTCTGGGATTACCTTACCTGGTTTAAGCAGGAGGTGGTCCATGTTGACCAACTGGACGAGAAGACCGTCGCCTTTGCGCTGTAGATTGGAGTCTTAGCAAAAAGTCGGGTCCACGAGAAATTGGTCATAAGCAATCCTTATCATCTAGAGGATGCTTATATGATCGTAGAGGAGTACATCAGAGTAGAAGACTCTATCAAGGTGCGTTCCGACGCGCCAAAGGCGAAGGTGAATGAAGCCGGGATGTCCAAGAAGAAGGATAACAACAAGAAGCAAGAGAAAAAGAAGGGAGCTCGGCCAATAATGGAGGACCAAGATCAGGGGACGAAAAGATTCTAGGGAAATAAAACTTGGATCCCCTACTAACAGAGGGATTATACTCCCCTGTTGGTGGCGCCGTCTAAGGTTCTGGAGGAAATTAGGGGAGAGTTTTACTTTAGACCCCCGAGGAAGCAGTAGGAAGATCGACCCGAGAAGCAGTTCTACGCCTATCACAACGTCTGAGACCATCCCACCGACGAGTGCTTCACTCTTAGGGGCTTGATCGAAGACCTCATTCGGGGGGGTATCTCGACAGATATGTTTCGCCAGCAGGAGGCCGAGACAATAGACAAGGAGGAGAGGGCGGGCCCGCCCACACTAAAGGGAGGCCAGCTCGGAACATTATTAACATGATCTATGGAGGAGAAGCAGAGAGTCGGAGTGCTCACAGGGATAAGATGAGAAGAATAATGAGCGTCTAGGAAGTAATGGATGTCTCGGTAGAACCCCGACCGATGAGCCATTGGCCGGAAGATAGGATCTGAGAACAACCATTTGGTTCTCGGCCGAGGATACTGAGAAGATCTTACTGTTGAATGAGGACGCATTGGTGATTACTCTTCCGATAGGAAATTTCTCGGTGAAGAGGATTTTGGTGGACTGCGGGAGCTCAGTGGAAATCTTGTTCAAGTTGGCATTTTAGGGGATGGGGATTGATCAGTCGGGTCTGACGTCTTCCTCGGCCTCTGTTTATGGGTTCAATGGAGCAGTTTCCAAACCAATTGGAGAAATCATCCTGCCCGTATTGGCTGGACCCATAACCTTGCCCACCAGGTTCCTGGTGATCGACGTGCTATCAGCTTATAACATGATCTTAGGAAGGAGGTGGACGCACGCCATGAAGGCTGTCCCTTCGACTTACTACCAAGTGATCAGGTTCCCTACCCTCCTAGGACAGTATGAGATCCGGGGTGATCAGAGTGCAGCCTAGAGGTGCCAGATGATGATGATCAAGGATGTTGGCCGGGTGAAGGCATTAGAGAAGAAGCAAGGAGTCGGCGAAGCTGACCAATAGCAACTACAGCAAACCTTCCCTGACAAGGAGGTCGGGAAGGGGAGGAAGACCATAGAAGAAGTAGAGCCCATCGAGCTAGGAGCTGACGGGGAAAGGAATTTGTTTACCTTGGCTCGGAATTGAGTCGAGAAGAGAAGCGAGAATTGATAGCCTTTTTGGGAGAGAACAGAAACATTTTCACTTGGTCCATGAAGGACATGCCAGGTATCAGCCCGGAGGTAGCGACCCACCAGCTGAGAATCAAGGAGGGAGCCCCGCCTATGAAGTAGAAATTGTGGAGAATCTCACCTCGATTAACCAAGGCCGTGTCCGAGGAGGTAGATAGGCTGGCCGAGGCTGGGATAATCCGAGAAGTCAAGTGTCCCGAATGGATCGCCAACATTGTAACCACACCAAAGAAGAATGGGAAAGTCTGAGTTTGCATTGATTTTACAAATTTAAACAAAGTTTGCCCAAAGGACAGTTATGTCATGTCGAGAGTGGACGAGATCGTTGATCGAATGGCCGGCGGATATGAGCTCTTGTCCTTCATGGACGGATACGTCGGCTACAACCAGATATTGATGCACGGACTAGATCAGGAGAAAACAACATTTTACACAAGCAAAGGCATGTTCTGCTATGTTCGGATGCCATTCGGACTGAAGAATGTCGGGGCGACATATCAGAGGCTGGTGGAGGGTATGTTCCAAGACCAACTGAGAGACACAATGGAGGTGTACATTGATGACATGTTGGTAAAGAGCAAGGAGAGAGCCCGATACCTAGAGGACCTAAGGGTGACTTTCTAGACACTTCGGGACTATAAGATGAAGCTAAATCCAGAAAAATGTGCATTCGGAGTGTCCACTCGAAAGTTCCTCGGGTACCTTGTGACTAGAAGGGGCATTGAGGCGAACCCCGACCAGATTCGAGCATTGTAGGACATGCCTTCTCCGTGCAGCAAAAAGTAGGTCCAGAGGCTCACGGGCATGATAGCAGCGCTTAACAGATTCATCTCAAAGTCCTCCGACCGATGCCGACCCCTATTTCACCTTTTGAGAAAATGCAATGATTTCGCATGGTCGGAGGAGTGTGAGGAAGCATTTCAGAGTCTAAAAAGATATATGGGAGAGCCTCCTATTCTGTCAAAGCCAAATCTGGGAGAAGAGTTGATTCTGTATCTGTCGATCCTGGATTTCGCGATAAGCTCGGTGTTGATCTGAGAAGATGAAGGATGAGAAAAATCGGTATACTTCCTGAGCAAAACACTTTTGGACGCCGAGACCCGATATACTCAACTAGAGAAGGCAGGGTTGGCATTAGTGTTCTCAGCCCAGAGACTGAGACCTTATTTCCAAGCACACCCGATAGTAGTGATGACTAATTTACCACTGAAGGCGTGCTGGCCAAATGTGAGAAGTCGGGTAGAATGGAGAAATGGGTCGTAGCACTGGGCCAATATGATATCGAATACAGACCTTGGTCAGTAGAGAAGGGCCAGGCAGTTGCTGACTTCCTAGCTGACTTTCCGACTGAAGACCCATTCTAGGAAGAGGAACCAGAGCCGGTGACCACAGAAGAAGAACCAATCGGACAACCGAATCCTTGGGACACGAAGACAGGCTGGAGGCTATTTGTGGATGGATCGGTAAATAACAGCGATGCAGGAATTGGAGCGGTCCTCGTAATGCCCAAGAACACCAGGATCGAGTTGGCGAAGAGGCTAGGCTTCTCGGCCTCGAACAACGAAGCCGAATATGAAGCCCTAGTAGCAGGGTTAGATATGGCAAGGAAGTTGGGGGTTCGGTCACTTACAGTCTTCAGCGATTCACAGCTGGTGGTTAACTAGGTTAATGGGGGGTTTATGGCCAAGAGCAAAGCGATGGCCAAGTATTTAGAGCTTATCCAGGAGAAAGTCAGAGATTTTGAGAAAGTCGAGTTGTTCCACGTCAACAGGGGCGAGAACAGGCATGCCGACACGTTGGCCTATGTGGCCGCGATGCTAGGAGAGGTCGAGACCAGAACAATCAGCATCAGGTTTACAGCTCATCCTAGCATCAACCAACAAGAAGAGACCTGCAACGAGGTCGGCACGATGGAAGTCTGTGCCGAGGCGGAGGAAAGTTGGATGACTCCCATCGTCCAATATTTGAGAGATGGAAAAAGGGACTCGGATCGAAGGACCACTCGAAAAATTGAGCAAAAGGCCAGAATGTATCTACTGATCAAAGGGGATTTGTACCAAAGATCGACAGGAGGACCGCTATTGAGATACGTGACGTCTCGGTAGGCCCAGCTAATACTAGCCGAGATCCACGACGAATAGTACCGGAACCACGCATGAAGGAGATCCCTGGCGCATAAAACTTGGTCCCAAGGATACTACTGGCCCTACATGCAGCAGGATGCAAAAAAATATGTGAGAAAATGCGAGAGATGTCAAAAACATGCTCGGACTATCCATGCCCCAGCCGATGACCTTCATTCGATAACCAGCCCGTGGCCATTTGCCTTGTGGGGTCTGGATATAGTCGGACCTCTACCAATGGCGCCCGGAAGAAAGCAGTACCTACTAGTGGCCATCGATTATTTCACCAAATGGGTAGAGGCCGTTCCATTGTAGCAAGTCCGAGAACAAGAGGTAGAGAAGTTTTTGTGGGAAAGGATTATCACACGGTTTGGACTTCCCTACACCTTGGTCTCGGACAACGGAGCTCAATTCCATGGAAGAAGGATCTCCCACTTTTGTGTGAAATTTGGTGTGAAACAGCTGTTCCCGACACCCATGTACGCCCAGGGTAACGGCCAAGCAGAAGCTTCGAACAAGGTCATCCTCGACAATCTATGAAATAAGCTGGAAAGAGAAAAAGGAAAGTGGGCGGAGAAGCTGGATGGAGTCCTATGAGTGTATCGGACGACAGCCAGAAGATCCCACGGAGACTCACCTTTTGCTTTGGCATTCGGAATGGAAGCCGTGATCCCAACGGAAATGACTATCTTCACCAATCGGCACAAGGCCTTGGAGACAGGCGCGGGGTTCTCGGCTCAGATGTTCGACTGGGATATGACGGAGGAAAGGTGAGAGAAAGCAAGAATTAGATTAGAGGCTTACCACAGAAGGTTATTCTGAGGGTACTAGAAGAAGGTTAGAGATCGAAGGTTCCTAGAAGGAGACCTAGTTCTAAGAAAGGTTTTCTAGAACACTAGGGAAGTCAATGCTGGGAAGCTCGTGGCCAATTGGGAGGGCCCGTACAAAGTTCAGAAGGTCAGGGACGGAGGCGCATACCATCTGGAAACATTAGATGGAAAGATCATAGAAAGACCATGGAATGTAATGAATTTGAAAAGGTTTTATCAATAAAAAGAATATTCAATGAATAGTACTTTAAAGGAAAGGATTCGTTGCCCTATGAGGTAGCTGAGAGGCCCCCACTCTCCTCGGATTGTGGGGCCCAAGTACTCTCGGCCATGACCTCTAGGTTTAACTTTGAAGGAAATGATTCGTTGTCCTATGAGGTAGTCGAGAGGCCCCCACTCTCCTCGGATTGTGGGGCCCAAGTACTCTCGGCCATGACCTCTAGGTTCAACTTTGAAGAAAATGATTCATTAAGGTTCAACTTTAAAGGAATTGATTCATTGCCCTATGAAGTAGCTGAGAGGCCCCCACTCTTCTCAGATTGTGAGGCCCAAGTACTCTCGGCCATGATCGCTAGGTTCAACTTTTAAGGAAATGATTCGTTGCCCTATGAGGTAGCCGAGAGGCCCCCACTCTCTTCGGATTGTGGGGCTCAAGTACTCTCGGCCATGACCTCTAGGTTCAACTTTGAAGGAAAGGATTCGTTGCCCTATGAGGTAGCCGAGAGGCCCCCACTCTCCTCGGATTGTGGGACCCAAGTACTCTCGGCCATGACCTCTAGGTTCAACTTTGAAGGAAAGGATTCGTTACCCTCGGACATGACTCCCGGGTCCAACTTTGAGGAATTGAACTTGACCCCCGAGTTGAAGTATGTTATCCTGGCACAGAGGGTTGACCCAACTCCTCATATGATATACCGAGTAAACTCAGAGAAAAGAAAAACCATTTTCAGAAATGATAACTGATGTGCGAATTTAAAACAAAGGTTGGATATATTGATGTTAGGGGAAAATATTACAGCGGATAGACCACCCCACTTGGGTGTCTTCAGTTAACAAAATATATATATATATATATATAAGAATACTTCACGCCTGATCCGCAGGTAGTTGGGATCCGACTTGGGGCAGCTTCGGCCTTACTTTCTCGGTGAGAATGACTGGCTGGGAGGATTGCTTGACTCGTTCTTCGGGGAGGGAGGGTTGCTCGTTCTCTGGCGCCAGGTTAGTCGGGAGCTCAGATTGCTGGGCCTATTGGTACTGGGCCAGCACTTGGGCAAGAGTCTCCACCTCTGTCTTGTACCTGAGTCGGCTGGCCCGAGCGCGAGCCACTCGAGCATCCATCTCGGCGACGGTAACGTCAATTTGCGCTTGGTATTCGGCACAGAGCTTCTCGGAGAGAAACTTCTCCAACTTGACCTTCTCAGCCTCCTTTAGCCCCTTCTGGCTATTGAGCTCAGCCTTTAGTCGAGCAATCTCCTTCTTCAAGTTCACCGCCTCCTCTGCCGCCTTTGCCCCTTCCTCCACCAGCTGCTTGTTAGTGTCCTTGAGACCGGCGATCTCTCGGACATATCTATTGGTGTCTTTGTCCCTGAGCTTGAGCTTCTCGATAGGGATGGCCTTCTCAATATTCACCACTTTAAGCTTATCATTGGCAGTCTTGACCTGAGATAGACACTCCGCCTTGATCCCGGCTGCCTGCTCCTAGAAGTATATGGCTTCCTAGGTCAGTTGGTGGCTGAGACTCAGGAACATGTTCTGGGACTGAGGACCAAAAGGATGAGCATTAATAAGAGAATACAAGGGAAAAATAGTGGCAAGGGGGAGAAAATACTATGGCTTGGGAGGCGCAGAACTTGCCGACCATCACGTCAGTCTCCAGTTGAGCTGACTTCTCGATGTCAGCCAGGGTCTGAGACGCTACTCCCTAGATCCTGGCTATCTCCAAATCCTCCATTATCGAGTCAGTCTTCAAGATCAGCTGACTTGTCTTCGAGAAGAATCTCGAAACCCAGAGGTCGAGAAGTTCGGGCTGGGTTGTCGGCAGAAATGGCGAGGTACCGGCTGGGGGAGCACTGGGGGGAGGGACTCCAGAGGGAGTGGTACCGGTCGGAGCGGTAACAGTCGGAGGAGTCGACCTCCCAGATCTTGCGGACCCTTCCCCACTTTTGGGCCGAGAACCCTGGCTCTCAACCTGGGGCCTTTTTCCCTTGGGGTCTTGGCAAGTTGGAGGAGGCAGAGGGGTCTGGGTAACAGTCGGAGCAGGAGGAGGTGCCAGGATCATGACCGCAGGAAGGACCGGTCGGCCCCCTGTCGGAGAAGGAGGTGGGACGTCCTCGGGAATGGATCCCTTGGATTTTTTCTACCCTGAAGTTTCTCTTGGGGCGGGATGCTTTCTTGATCAAACAACTGTGACCTTCGGTCGAGCGGTTGCCACGAGTTGGGGCCCAGTAGAAGGGGAGGATTCATCGCCATGATTGATGACTAGGCAGGCTGCCATCTCTACATCGGATGGAAAGCCGGTACGATAATCTCAGCTGAACTGCTGTAAAAATGCGGTCAATAGCGGATCAAAGGAAGAGGCCGAGAAGGATTCAGAACTGACATCAGAGCTAACTGGGTAAATGGTTGCAAGAGGAGACACGAATAATACCTCGACACCAGCACTGATATTGGCCTTGGAATGCTCAGAGCGAACACCCTCGACGCTGGATGCAAAAGCCCCGGGTTCTTCGCAGGAATAGACTTCCTCAACTGGGGCAGGCCTCTTCCTGCTAGTCGAGGCACAGATCTTCGCAGATTTCTGCTCCAACAATTTTTTCTCTCAATCCTCCTCGGATATCTGCCGAGCTAGTTCATCGGTAGAGGGAGGAGGGCAATCAAGGATGTAGCCTTGGGCGTCGAGGCCAACCAGACGTTGGTAAACGTCAGACGGAAGAGCTCGGAGGTCGTAACACAGAGGGATGTTATCCTCGGAAATGCCGAGAGGAGAGCTGTCGGTGAATACTCTTACATTACGAACAACAAAGAAAGTAAGTGCCTGGTACGTTCATATTTCCAAAGGCAAAAATAGAGGATTATCAAAGCTTAAAGAGCCAACAGGCTATGACTAGAAGATATGGGCCAAATACGGGTTGAAAAAAAGGACCGAAGAGCTGGCCCAAAGAACGAAGAGAGCGGGAGAGCCAATGACCAAGAGACGAACCAAAGCGTTTAAAGCCCGATGAATCGACAATGAATGGTGGTCTGCTCAACTAGTGAAGCGTGAGGAGGGACACAGTGAAGACTAGGGTTCCAGACCCTCTGCAAGTGATTTTCTCTCTATTTTTTGACATTTTCTCTCTCATCTCCCCTAATCCTCTCTTTCTCTCTCTAGATTTCTAATCTCTCTTTCTAGAATTCACCCTATCTCTCTACAAGTCTAGATCTTCTTCTATTTTCTATCTCTATCTCTTCTTCTCTCTACCTTTCTCTCTCTATGATAGGTTTTTCTCTCTCTAGACTCTTTCTCTTTAGATCTTCTCTCTCTATATCTTCATTTTCTCTCTCTACTCTTACATGCTTTCTAGGTTAATTTAAAAGAATCATGGGGAGGTGAGAATGGTGATTAATGGTGGATTTAAAACAAGCATATCTTTTTGAGATTTTGATAAACTAATCACAACATTTAAAGAAAGATAGAAAACACAATAATTGGAAAAGATAATTTTATTCATTAAAATAATGTAGCTTACAAGAGAAAAGACATGAACAACACGTAAACACCACTAGAAAGCAATTAAATTAACCTAGAAAGCATGTAAGAGTAGAGAGAGAAAATGAAGATATAGAGAGAGAAGATCTAAAGCGAAAGAGTCTAGAGAGAGAAAAACCTATCCTAGAGAGAGAAAGATAGAGAGAAGAAGAGATAGAGATAGAAAATAGAAGAAGATCTAGACTTGTAGAGAGATAGGGTAAATTCCTTTGAATTTATAATGTTCTTGAAGTTGTCTATAAGTAAATGTACTAGTTAAGTTAGAAGCTTAGGCTAGACGTGACTTGGCATCACGTTGATGAAGCCTTCATTTTTGGATAAAAAGGTGATGGGATATCACATGGCGGGTTGCCGGTAAAATATCAGAATGACATACGATGAGTATGAAGTAGGATATTGTGGGAATGTACATACAAATTACATTAAGAGATGGACATTACCCTAATACCATAAAGCAAATCACATAAAGGAAACTCTTGAGTTCAGTGGTGGTGCTAGTTTTGAGATCATGGAACTGTCTTAGGGCCAATTGATGAGCACTTTGTTACATCCATGATCCACTATTAGCGGTATCTCTGATCAAGGGTGATAGTTGAAATTTATCTGAATTATGTTGAACAATTATTTTCAAAAGAGTGCACTCATCTATTAAAAAAATGTAACAATCCAATGAGTCATTTTCTAAAACACTTGTCATTGTATTTGAAAGCCAAGTAGGAGATTGTTGAAAAATCATTATTATTGTTTTCTTATAATTATTAGTTATTGCCTTTTCACATATATGATTTTGTCTAACCAATTGGATTGATGTTGTTCAATTATAAGGATGATATATATTGGGACCCACATTTGTGGTCTATGTGGGCCCAATAGATTATGATGGGTTAGTGATACACCCAATCATTTCTCAGGTAGTGGTATCCATCTAGGAGATTAATTTTCCTTGATGGGAGGAGAACCAATCTCCACTCCTTTTCTATAAATAGGTAGCAATCCCCCACTTTTTACACACACATTCAGATCTAAAGGCTCCCATCACTAAAGTGTAGGAGAGTGAGGGTAGAGCTACCTATCCACAGACGATCAACCGTTGCAGATTGGATTAAGCGAATCCTAGTATGTGTTTATTGTTTGTCAGATTATATTGTTTTGTCCGATTCAAATCTTAGATTCGTGGTATTATTATTTTATGATGTTTCTGTGAATAATACTAACATGTTGTTCCCGATGACTACCCCCTACTCAAATAATTTTAATTAAATTTTAAAAAATGGGGGGTCCACTAAATGGGGACATTCCCCAAAGAAAAGTAGTGTTTTACTTAAAAAAAAAAAAAAAATTAATATTTTTTTTTATTTCCTAAAAATCCTAATTTCCATTAATGGAAATTAGGAGCTTATATAAAGGGGGAAGGAGGGGGACGAACCCTAATTTTCAAACCCCTTTTCTCCTCTCCTTCCCCCCACATCATTCCTCCTCCTTCCCTTTCATCCTCTTCCTCTTCTTCCTTGTTCTTCACATCTTCTTCTTCATCTTCTCCGGCGGACTGAACCAGTCCGTCGTACACAACCAGCAACCAGCATGCCTGCTGCTCCTCTTCATCGCCAAGGCCGTCTATGTAATACCCTGAACTTTCGTTCTAGGGTATTATGGTAAATTCACCTAATAATGAAAACCTGAAACTTTTTCAGACTCTTATTATTGTTTTTATTGTTTAATATCATGTATGAGTATGTGTATTTAATTTGGTTTCGTTCTGACAACTTTGAAAAACCTACTATTTTTTAAACTTGCTCTTTAGGGCTAAATTCTTGCTAAAAATAATGAACCATAATTTGCAAGGGACTTTTTCTTTCCCCAGTTAACATTCCAAAACTTTTATAAAAAAATTATTTTGTGGGCCCGAGACACCAAAAATATTCCTATTTTATCCTTACCAACTTACCTGTGAAATTTAAAACCTTTCTTCAGACATGAAAACCCTAGCGGGAGATTTTGGGAGATTTTGACAAAAATAGTATTTTTATAATTTTTGAACTTCCTACCATTCGCATATTTTTCAAAAATAATATTTAATTATATTTTATTTATTTAATAAGCGTGGGATCCGCAAATCACTTTCGGGTCATTCCGATGTCATTTGACACTTTTCTAGAGTTTTGAACGTTTTTATGATTTGTGTGTGTGACATGTGTCAATACCTTATTGTATGGACTTTTAAATTATATAATATAGTTTGATTGAATTAATTTATAATTATTTGTGTTATGATTGTTGGGTGGGGCCGTATGGCCGATCTAGAAGCCTGTTGATGTATATGGGCCTTGGGCCCATTCTTAACCCATTAATAGTGTAAAATATAAGTTTTTGAGGGTTGAAAAAGTCATCCCTTTGCTAGTTACGAATTTCAACAAAATAGAAACCCTAATCCTACCCTAAACCTATTTATTAAAAACCCTAAAGCTTTAGAAGTTTTCAAAACCAAACTCCATTAAAGAATAGAGCAAGCTCCATTAAACCTTCATCCGGGCACCGATCGCACTCGAGCAAGAATGGAGAATTGGCGGGGACTCCGATTTGAAGAACATACTCCGAGGAGAGGACGATCCGACGACTTTCAAATTTGAAGAAACTTTTAATTTCATTAAAGTTCAAGAAACCTTAAGGTAAGTGCGCTTGATCCATCCTATACTTGTTTTTCTTCAAGATTTTGTTTCTCTTTCATTAGATAATGGTTGATACTCATTATAAATTAATTTCAACAATATTTATTTTATTCTTATTGGGTTGATCTTTATTTTGGGCCACCATGATGGGTTGGGCCATCGTCTATTTTGTACCTATAACGGATGATTATGTTCTTTATCATTTTCGTTGTATTTTCATAATTAAAATATTTTTATAATTATTTTTTCTAAATACCTCTGTGAATCTATTTTTCAAAACCGTTTAGTTTATATTTTTCTGATTTTTATTGATTAAGTTATGATTTTTCTAAGTTGTATGACTTTACCAAAAAACCTAGAATTTCAGATTTTACATGGTCCGATTCACTTGGGATTTCGATCTATATTTTTAACCTAAATATTTTTCTAATTATTTTTCATGGATACCTCTATCAATCTAGTTTCTATAACCTTTAAGTTTATATTTTTCTGATTTGTATTGATTAAGTTATGATTTTTCAAACGTGCTGGACTTTTCTGTAAAACCTAGAATTCCAGATTTTACACGGTCCAATTTACCTGAGATTTGAATCCATATTTTTAACCTAAATATTTTTCTAATTATTTTTCATAGATACCTCTATCAATCTAGTTTCTAGAACCTTTGAGTTTATATTTTTCTGATCTGTATTGATTAAGTTATGATTTTTTAAACGTGTTGGACTTTTCTATAAAACCCAGAATTTCAGATTTTACACGGTCCACTTCACTTGAGATTTCAATCTATATTTTTAACCTAAATATTTTTTTAATTATTTTTCATAGATACCTCTATCAATTTAGTTTCTATAACCCTTGAGTTTGTATTTTTCTGATATGTATTGATTAAGTTATGAGTTTTTAAATGTGTGGGAATTTTCTGTATCCCAGATTTTGTCCGGCCCAATTAATTAAGATTTTTGACCTATATTTTGAATCCGAATATTTTTCTATTTATTTTTTTCTAAAATCTCTATAAATCTAGTTTTTAAATCCATTGAGTTTATATTTTTCTAATTCATATTTATTTAGTTATGATTTTTATAATGCAGTATATTTTTTTTGTAAAAAATCTATTAATTGTTCGTGGTTCGGTCATGATTATTAACTATTAATGTTTTAACCTTGTTGTTTGACTAAACTCTAGATGGTTTGACCTATACTTGTATGCATGGGGATCCCACCCATGTGTCTTGGATCTCTAATAGGGTTCGGCCAAGTGTCTTGGATCCCTCTTTAGGGTTCGACCTTGTGTCATGGATCCCTCATAGGGTTCGGCCATGGCGTGTTGGATTCTCTTGCGATTTTCACTTATATTATTCATTGATGTTGATTGTGATATTTGGTCATGTCTTATTGACTATTATACTTAGATGGTTCGACCTATACTTGTATGCATGGGGATCCCACCCATGTGTCTTGGATCCCTCATAGGGTTCGGTCAAGTATCTTGGATCCCTCTTTAGGGTTCGACCTTGTGTCATGGATCCCTCATAGGGTTCGGCCATGGTGTGTTAGATTGCCTTGTGATTTTCACTTATATTGTTCATCCGTGTTGATCGTGACCTTCGGTGATTGTTACATGTTATTCATGGTTAACCCTAATTCGTTCCCATATTATTACTCTTAATGATCATTGGTTCATTTTATATTTTTATTTAAATGTTAAATACATGTGTGCTTATGCCATGTAACCCTAGTACCATCTTGTTGTCTTACCATGATCATCATGTCATTTCATATAAGGGGTACATAAGGGAACGGGGTTGAAGTATATTATATACATTATATTGGTTTTATCAATTAATCAGGGTTCGGTACCCTAGGGTGAAAGGCCCCAGACGTTATTATATCCTGCAGATGGGTCAATGAGACCGCTCCTAGTGCGGGAAGGAGATGGAGACCCTATGTGGTTATGGGTACTAGTTGCATTGGCATCCTTTACTCATCTGCATTCATCCTCATATTCATGCCATCCTTATTATACGATTGAGATGCATACTTGATTAAAAAACTTGTAAAGTATGATATCATACCATGCACACTGTTGTATTACTGGGCCTCGGCTCACGGTGCTACACCGATACCATTTTCAGATTTTGAGGAGCCGGGTACGTGAGATGATTTTGAGACGAAAGACTCCGGTGCATTCGAGGAGATCGGCGAGGATTTGGGAGTCGATCCCACACTTTAGAAAGTTGTATTTGATTATTTTATAACATTATTTATTTATTTTCACGGGCATGTAAGCCTTTGATTGAGAGCATGTTCTCACTTCAATCTCTCTACATTTAGTTGATTGATTGAATTATTTGAATTATTTGTTTCCTACATCTAGACTCTAGACTTTGTTTTTACTTAGTGGGTTTTCGAATGAACCTTAGTAGTCTAATTGACCTAATTGGACCACTAGGGAACATTCATGGATCACCTCTGGATTCGGGTACGGGTCGATCCATGGATTTTCGGGTCGTATCTGGGTATCCGGATTCGGGGCGTGACAGTCTACAACTCCACCTCCACGCTGCTGTGAACACCACCATTAACAGCACCTGCAACTCCAACGAGTCTGCTCTTCCTCAACGGCCAGCTGCTACCACAGTCTCCACCGCTGTAGCCACCTTTTTACACCGCCTGTGCACCTGCTCCCTGTTGCAAGCATGGCCTGCACAACCTCCGGCCGTCTCCATTCTCTTCAGCCACCACCTGCTACTGCTCCGTGCGACTTCCCCTGCATGCTGCCCTCACCACCGAAGCTTTCTCCTCCCGATTTTCGGACGTCCAACACCAACAACGTTGCTGCCAAGGTGAGAGGCTATAAAAGGTTCCTCCAAAGTTCTCCTTGGCTGCAACATCTATTCCCGCACGTCTTCTGTCCATGCCCCATCTTCACTAGTAAGTGCTTCAACCCTTCACCTCCTTCTTCTTCTTCTTCTACTCCAGCCAGCAGCAACGTCTGAAACTCTTCTCCAAACTCCGGCAAACTTGGCCGAAAATTGCAGCAACATCTTCACCACCGTTCCTCCACGACATGCTATGCACACCGCCCTCCTGCTGGTCTGAAACCCCTGCATCTCAAACCGAACCAGCAATAATGATTGCTCATGCAACCTACAACAACCACATCGCCACCACCAAGCATGGCCAAACCTCTTCCCTTGGCCAAGCCCTATGCATCCCACCACCACTTTGGGTTTGCTGACGTTCATAGCAGCAACGTTCAACCCCCTGCATGCACCAGCAAAATGCACCCTCGTGCAACCGCTTGGAAGCTTCTCTTCCAACTCTAGTGCACCTTGCTCCACTTCTGGGCTCATCTTAGCTTGCTCCATCACCATCATCTATGGCCGATGCTCTCCTAATCACATGTTCTCCATCTTGGACAACTCACTTGGCCTTCATTCTTGGCCGATCACCCAGGCCGAACCACTCACTGGGTCGATCTTGGTCTCAAATCATGGTAAGTGTGCATAAGGTATTTTCTCTTTCTAGGGTTCATTTTCTCTCTCTAGGGTAAGTGAATTTCTCTATCTAGATTCCCCAGGCTGATCGCTTACATGACTTGTTGATGGCTGAGACCGAGACCTGGATGATGGTCTGAGATCGATACCTGATTGATGGCCGAGACCAAGACCTGGCCGATGGTCCGAGATCGAGGTGTAGTAGGGAGGTGTAGAGTCGGTGAACCGACAGGGTAGGTGGTTATCCATGTCAGAGTACAAGTAAACCATTGGCAGATGGAGGATTGACAGGATTACACAATAGTAGGTAGTTAACCATGTCGGGGGGCATAATAGTCAACAACAGGCATGTCAGATCGGAGCGGTTGGTACGACTACTGACACTCGTTGCTGGCAAGAGAAGTAGGTCATTAACTTTGTCAAGCAGAACAGTCAACATCAGGGAAGGCGTGTACGTCGAAGGAAGAGTACAGCAAGGGCAACCGACACGTCAGCAGGTGCACGCCTATAAATAGAGGTTGATGAGAACATTTAAAGAGGTATTGAATTCCTGAGCTTAAACTCTGTCAAATTCAACTTGGGATTTATTACTAACTTGATCGTTGGAGGCTCTACCAGTGGGATCTGTCTTCTCGGATTCCACTAACAAGAGTTCTTGCAGGGATCGCGGAATCGTCGGCTCTGAAACAGACTACTCGGCTCGTCGACAAACTTCTCAAATTGGAACGGCGGAGACCCCGGACAAGTATAAGACTTCTCGGCCACACCGGATGGGGTCAGATCGGTGTCCGACTAGTCACCGGAAGTATGAGGGTATCAGTCTATCCTAACCCTTTGGGGGTGTATGGGATTTTTCCCCCACAAGGTGGTTAGAGGTGTTGAGCATAGAGTTAAGGTGCCTCCTGGGGCAAACGGCAAAGAAGGGAATGCCAATAGGGGTTGTCAAAAGAAAATCTGTATAAGTAAAGAAGCACGTGGTTGAGAAGGGTCATCTCTTGGCCATTCGGGTTAATGACACCTGTCCGTTCAGGCCAAAGTAAACATGGCTGTTTGGACTAAGAAGGATGAGTTAAAGAAGGGCTTGGCCGAGTAGGTCGTGGCCGTTTGGAACAATATTATTCTAATAACTATTTGAGTCAAGGTGTGAGATTTAGACTAGAAAGAAGGTGCCGAGAGGGGATACTACTTAGCCGTTGGGATCGTGGGTGCTTTTGGGAGTGACCCAGACCAAGACAGATGGCCGAGAAGGGTCATTCTTTGCCACGTGGGTCAAAGGACACCTGGCCATTTAGGCCAAAGAACATGTGGTCTCTTGGGCCAAGGTCACATGGCCGTTTAGGCCAGAGGATGAATCAAAGAACGACTTGGCCGAGAGGGCGGTGGTCACTTTGGGAAGTTACACGGGCTAAGACGGCTGGCCAAGAAGGATGGGCCGAGAGGACTTCGTGAGGAAATGAGTTGGCCGTATAGGCCAGGGTGGACATGGCCGTTGGGGCCGAGAAACATACGGTTAATTTGCCAAGAATCATATGGCCGTTTAGGCCAAAACATGAGTTAAGGATGTAGGTGAGCCAAAGAGGATAGCTGTTTGGCTCAAGGAGGAATGTTCAAGGCGATATGGCTAAAAGAAAGGATTGGTCTGGAGGTTAAGTAGGCTACCCAGCAACCTCATGGAGTCAATACGACTGCCGTACATAATAGTAGTCACAAATCCCCCCCCAAAATCTTACGACTCTAAGAGTCATAATGGTCTCATGCTTACCACCTAATACACAGTCGTTCTTGGTAGTTTTAAATGCAATAAATGGCCATTAATGGCTAGAAATAAAGGCTAGTGGGCAAGAAGGGAATAAGTAATTTCAACAATAAAGAGCATTGAAAGCATGAAGTAAAAAGAAGAATAGAAGGGCATGAAGAGAAGGAAAGGCCACTTACTTGTGATGGAGCTTTTCTCTATTCATAGTGGTTATGCTTCTACCCCTTCCACAGCCTTCGTTGGTGCTCCAATAGCTTTCAAAGAGTTCTACCCAAAGAGGAGAGTGAGGCGATTATCATACTTAAATTTGAACAGAGATGGCTGAGAGGGGAGGGAGATATAGGGGATCCTGGGAGAGAGAGTTGAGAGACGAAGAAGAGGAAGAATCCATTTTCTTCTCATGTAAGTCACCACCCCCATTTATATTTCATACTTGGATGGCATATATGTAATTTTTGAAAAGGGTAGGTTTGTCTTTTCCATGGGTTTAAGGGCTCCTTAGTAATTTGTCCAAAAGTAGTGCTTGACAAGTGTCGACATCCTGCGGTGTATGTTGACACTTGGCGCAAGGCAGTGAGTGGTAGGAGGGGGTGGTTGAGATGCATTTAATACTTGACTTGGGTGTATGGCAGATGTATACACTCACAATACATACCATACATTATCCTTCATAAAATGCAATACGGAGTGACTTTCAACAATCCGACCGCACGGATGCGAACAGTGTTCCTGCTTCTTTAATTTGGACTAAGGATGTTGAGATTTCAGTGACGTAAGCTATAATGGCCAATCTAACACTTGTTTTAAGACCATTAGTGTTAGAAAAGGATCTGCAAAGGATCGTAAATCCTCGGGTGGCTAAGGAAGTGACACCCCACTATCATAGGGTTACTCCCATTGTTAAGGGATTTCTTGGGTCATGAGTATGACCCGCAACCCGTGAGAAAAGTGGTTGGAAAATAGGTCTAGAAATTGGGTTATGAGACCCGCAAGTCTCGGAAATGATCCGAATGGTTAACCCGGAACTTGGGTCGCTACACGAATGGTGTGACCATGGTGCTGGTCGTCTTTTCTTACTAGTTGCTGCCTACAACTAATACCTTGATGCACCATTTACTCCATCATAACCCTTGCTGCCATTTATGCACTCCATCTCGCATCTCGCAATGATATTCGCTTAAAAGTGCTTATTTTAAGCTATTATCCTTTAGCGTTATCGCACTCTCCTAGATAAAACTTCCCTATTTATCCACTTTTCTACGTAAGATTCTCTTTTATTGCGTAGAATATACTTTTCTGGATGAAATGGTATATTTGCATGCATTAAACACATTTCTAGAAGTCTAGATATGAAGTCGTTTTGATTAAATCTTATTACGCGCTTTTCGTTATTACAGGAAACAGGATCGGGCTATTCTTGAGACTTGCGGGCCCACGATCAACCATAGAAGCCTAATATCAAAGCTTAAAGAGCCAACATGCTATGACTTGAAAATATAGGCCAAGTACGGGTCAAGTCAGAGGATCGTAGAGCTAGACCGAGGGCCAAGAGAGAGGCAAAGCTGAAGACCAAGAGACGGGCCAAAGTAATTAAAAGCCGTACAAAATGACATAATTGATGGCTTACGTGATTAGTGAAGCCTACTGAAGTCTATGTTGAAGATCAGGTTTCAAGACCCTTCGCCAGCTCTTTTGCCTTTATTTTGTATCATTTTCTCACTCCTCTCTCTTCCCTCTCTCTAACCGCCTACATCTTACCACCCGATCATCCATTTGACCATCTGATATGTCATCCTAACCCTTCGATCTCCATCATCTAACCTTTGATCTCCTTTCATCTAGCTATATCCCATCTCACATAGGTTTTCGACCGTTAGATCATCCTTCGGACCATTAGATCTCTCTAGATTAGATAATTTGCATATCTCGGGCCTAACCCAGTCATCACCCCTCAATCCAACCATTTGATCAACTAATCGATCATCTAATCGATATTGAAATTCCCTTTAAATTACCTAGTTAAGTCCTAGAGGGGGGTGAATAGGACAATTTTTAATTGCTCTACAAATTTTTCATAGATTAAAAAAATTATTGATCACACAAGGAGGAAAAGGATCAAGCAATTAATATATCAATCATCCACAGAAGCATAGAATGAGAAATAATTATGCAAACATTCACAATCACACGAGACTCAGGTTTATAGTGGTTCGGTGACTCCGCACCTATGTCCACTGTCCAATACTCATCACGAGTAGTATTATATTATAAAAATCATGCATTACAATATTTCCAATCGAAATAAATAATCAACCAACTAAGATTACACTTAGTCTCAATCTAACGAGAATCGCTTCTCGCTCACCTAGAGAGTCAGCCTAGGCCAGTAGTCTATTTAGAGAAATTCTTTTCTCTTGGATCTACAATCCACAACTCAGTTAGATGAGTCCACACTCATCCACCAATCACAAAATAACAGTGTTCACAAATATCGAATTCTATCAATAAGGTATTGGTTCATAGAAATGCTTATCTCTCGATGAATACGATCGAATGGAAAATCCTTTGGAAAAGAATTTGCCCAAGAGATGCTCTGCCAAGAGTAATCCTCTTCTTGGAAGAAGATTCTTGCAGACTAACAATACCAAATAGTCTCTTCCAAACACTTAGAGACTTGACAATAAATTCTCAGCTTTGCTCTGGTGAAGCTCTCACAAATTCCAGATCTCTGGACTTAAAAAATTATAATCAAGTAAAGTAAAGTAGAGATCTCTTGATTGGGTTAATTCTATTAAAGGGAGAGGGCTCTTATTTATAAGTAGGCCTTCCTTTGCTAGAACTGTACCGAATATAGCCGTTTGAAGGACTAAAATGCGCTTCTAATTGCATAAAAGATTTCGTTAAAAGAAATTCGAAACTGGCGGGGTCGATCGCATTATTGGCCAGTCGATCGGACCTCGGTTGACCGAGCCTTTAGTCGATCGCCCGCTCAGGTTTTAAGCCAACTTTCTTGAACCCGAGAGTTAGGGTCGACCGGTCGACTGGATTTTTGGTCGCCCGCACAAATGAGCTGGTCGGCCGGATAGTTTTGTCCATAGTTGAATGCTACCAAATTTCTGAGAATTTCTCTTCTCATCACACGCACAAACCCTAACCAAAATTTAATCATCTAGGGTACAATAATATCCGCTGGTAACACGCAATTTTACCCTCAGATATGCGTAAGTAACCGCAATACGAGTTTCTTCATAGTTGAACGTTCGTTGAGTGAGAACGTACTTGAGCTTTTGACTTTGTCTTTAGTTGAGCTTGATCATTTGACTTTGTCTTCAGTTGTACTTGATAATCTTGACTTTGTCTTCAGTTGATCTTGAACACTTGGGTTGTCTTTTCTTCAGCTTTAATCCTTTTTTTGTTTTGTCGAAGTCCACTTGATTTTTTATGCTTCAGTCGCCTTTTTCAGTCTGACAGTCGTTGCGTAACACTTTTTTGACGAGGTTTAATCTCCCCGAATCTCTATGGTCCCTTGTTCAGTGGGGAACCGAATCAGTTGATGGTAGGTCGATGGAACGGCCTTCATCCAGTGGAGCCATCCTCTCCCTAAGATTGCGTTGTATGGGCGATGGAGTGTCTACGACCAAGAAATCTACCATCCGCACAGCTGGTCCTACCCTTACTGGCAGCATGATCTTCCCCAGGGCATATACCTTCTATCCATTGAACCTGATCAAAGGTGCCTCTACCGATTCCAACGTGACCTCCGAGAAGTTCATTCTTCTATAGGCGTCGGTGAACAAGATCTCCGCCGAACTCTCCGGATCGATGAGGATGCGCTTGACGTCAAAGTTCCCGACGGAAAGTGTTAATAGCAGTGCATCTGAATGAGGCAGGTCCACCCCATCCAGATCCATATTTGAGAAGGTGATCGTGCCCTCCGGGGCACTCTCGGTAGTCCTAGAGAATCTTAGTCCTTGCGAAACGTTCAGTATCTCCCGGAGGTGTTCAACCCGCCGAGAACTGATGCGATCTTGTCTCTCAAGCTTTCGGTGTGTCAACCGGCTTGGTCCTCCGTGTATCATATCGATGATCATTGCCGGCATTGCCACTTTGTTGGCTCCCTCTTTCGGACCGTTATTGGCCCGTTTTGCGACATCTTTTGCTTGACGGACGTATTGGCCCAGATGGCCTTCGCCGATCAGGTCTTCTATCCGATTTTTGAGGGCGTAACACTTGTTCGTCTCATGCCCGTGGTCCATGTGGAAGGCACAGTATTTGTTCCTGTCTCGGGTTGTTGTCGTCTCGGGGTTCATGGGCCGAGGCCACTGTACCAAGTCCTTGATCAGCTCCAGGGCCTCTTCTAGGGGGATGGACAAAGGTGTATAAGTGCGTTCATCCCATGCCTGAGGTTTCTTGCCAGCCTGGCCATCAAACTTCCTCTTCTTCTCCTTTTCTTCATTCTGGGGAGGTTTTTCAATCCCCAAGATGGTATCGGCCTTCTTGGTGTGGCACAACGTGTCATCTTCAAGCCTGGCATACTTCTCAGCTCTTGTAAACAGGGCAACGAGGTCTGACGAGCGGTTCTTTGTGAGGGAGCGGTAGAGCTCGGACTCAACCGACAGGGCTTTCCGATAAGCCATGATGGCATGTTTATCGTCACAGTCCTCCACTATGATCATGACGTTCCAGAACCGCTAAGTGAAATCCTACACAGTCTCTTTCTAATCTTTTCTTACGTCGAACAGAACGTCGACATCTTTTCGGTGGAGCCTATTACAAGAATACTGGGAGATAAACATTGAACTCAAACTTGAAAAATCATGTACCGACCTGGGGGTGATATTCGCTCAAAAGTGCTTATTTTAAGCAATTATCCTTGTAGCGTTATCGCATTCTCCTACGTAAAACTGCTCTAATTATCCACTTTTCTACGTAAGAGTCTATCTCATTGCATAGAACACACTTTTCTGGACGAAATGGTATATTTGCATGCATTAAACACATTTTTAGAAGTCTAGATATGAAGACATCTCATTACGCGCTTTTCGTTATTTCAGGAAATTCGATCAGGCGATTCTCGAGACTTACGGGCCCACAATCAACCATAAAAGCCCATTAGCAAAGCTTAAAGAGCCAACATGCTATGTTCAGAAGATATGAGCCAAGTACAGGTCGAGCCAGACCGAGAACCAAGAGAGAGAATGAGCCAGTGGACCATGTTAATGAGATGAGGGAAATCTATCGTAGGCAAGCAAGCATGGTAGAAGAGGGCATATATTTAACATATCCAGTGTATGATGAAGCTGAGGAATCCTATCTGGAGAATATGCAAGACCCGGGATGCAATGTCCAAAGCCCGATGGTAAGCCCAAAGAGCTAGTGGACATGTGATGCTGATTATTCCATGGGATGGCGATCAAGATATCTAAAGGCCAATGGGACAACATGTGTGTTGGCCAAGGTAACGAACCAAAGATGTGGGCCTATGGGCCAGGTCGACGAGCCACACGAATGGGCCAAGATGAGGAACCCTACCTAGACAATTCATGAGATACGAGACGTGTTCAATCACGAAAGCCCAAGAGAGCTCAGGCCCAAAAAAGGTGCAGGCCAAGTATATGGACCATCATGTAATAGGAGTACTTACCTAGTACAAGGACCGAGTAATGGACCAACAAGGTGGGTCATAAAGCGTCAAATGGTAGAGACATGGTGGAACCCAAATTTTATTGTCACATGATGAAAGAAGCAATAAACTGGATGATGTGGCATTGAACGAAAATGATAGATGGTGGTGACATGCGAGAACTTGTTTGGGGTTCACAACATGCATGGACATCGGGACAAGATGCCCTACAAAGATTGGGAATTGTGTGAAACATAACGAGAGAGGATGCGTCTTACAAACTAAGGAAGGGTTGGCACTACTATACAAGAGATTTTTCTAAACAATAGGGAAGGTTATTGGCCGATCAGGTGGTGGATTTGAGAATATGCATATGGAGGGCTACACAAAGAGATGCGTAGGATCATTTCCCATGTGTAGAAAATGAAGTCGGCAAATAAGAAGGCGTGGATGTTTTGCAAAGAAAGAAAAAAAAAAAAAAAGGAAACATTCTTCAAAAGGGAAGGATTGTGGAATGGCCAGCCATTCTTGCCCCCATTGGATCTTCCCCCACACCCATTCGAATGCCTTCAAAAACCCTAGCCACCAAGCGCCTGATCTCTCTCGGACGTCCAGGACAGCAAGAGCAAGCTGCCCCCTCTCCATTTTCTCACATTCCAGCAGCACCTCTCCCCACGCACCTCTTCTCTCCTCTCTTCCCACTCGAAGCTGCCTCTTCCTTTGCTCTGAAAAATCCAAGCCGCCAATCACAAGAAAGAAAGAAAAAAAAATATATATATTTTTTAGATCACCGGAGTTGCAGGTTGCAACTCCGGCAACCTCCATTACCGCCTGCACCATCATCATCTTCTCCCCCACGTTCCTCTCTTGAGCAAAACACCACCATCTCCACCGTTATCCAGCCACTGCCAGCCACTGCCGCTCATTCCACCGCTGCCAACACCTGCTGCACCATTGAACCAAGCCACCGTCTCCAACTCCTCTTGTTGGCGTCGGGCATTGCACTACCACACCGCAGCCCCTTCCTTTCTCACAACCGTCACCCCCTGCACTTCTCTTCACCATCTCCAGGAGGAACAAAACCAAAAGAACAAAAAAAAAAAAAAAAAAAAGAACTCACCGGAGTTGCAGGTTGCAACTCCGGCCAGCACCATTAAAACCGGCGACCACCTTCACCATCCATTCCTTAATCTCCTTCAACCCAGCCACCACCCATAAACTCCCTAATCTCCAAGCCGTAATCACCATTACAGCCATCCCCAAGCTTCTATCCTCCATCGATCCACGCTGCCCCCTTCAACAGCCAGCCACCGTCACCCTCCTCCTCTTCTTCACCGTTCCACAGTCAAAAAAAAAAAAAAAAAAAAAAAAAAAAAAAAAAAGAGAAAAGAACGACAGAGAAAAGGAGAAGAAGAAAGAGGGAAGATCCCCCTCTTCTTGCTGCCCCTATCCTACCTCACCTTCACGGGCCTCGAGACCGTGAGAACCCCCATGGTTCTTCTCCACTACCGCCACCACCATCAAGGAACCCGCCATCCCCATCTTCACTAGTCATCACCACCAACTGTGAGCTGCACTGATGGAGATCGTCATCTCCAACACGCTCTTCATAGATCCACCATCATCTCAAAGCAACCACTCCCACACTTGGCAAAGAATGCCCATGCGACCCCATCAATAGTAATTCTCCAACAAGTTCTCCACGGTAAGGCTATTTCTTTCTCTAGTGTCCCCACACTCTCTCTCTAGTTAGCCCCTTTCTATCTCTAAAATTTTGGTTTTCTCTCTAGACATTTCATTGCTAGTATGTGTTTCTTTGATTGAATTGTAATTCTTGTTTGGAATTTATGAATAAAAACTATTGTTATTTTCCATTTGTTAGTTTGCTTTTGTGATTCTTGATTGCTTGTAGCACTTTCTCTCTCTAAAACTTCAAGATTATGTTTTAAAAAAAAAAAAAAAAAAAATTCACACCACAACTCTCATCTCTCCATCAATTTTTGGCAAAAATCCGTCATTTCATGTCCTTGAATTAAACACACTAACCCTGAGTGCGGATCGACATCCGACAAGAACCCCTATACAAATCTCATCTTTTTACAGGATAAAAGTCTCGGATAATTATAAATTTGTTGAGATTAGGGTTTCCGTAACCAACGACGCGGAGAAAATCCTACTTTCAGGGGGGCAATTGGTCGAACCAGATGAGAGCCTCCTCGCTCAGTGTGGATGGGAACATCCGACACATCAGACGGTCGTCGAACTCCCACATTGTCATAGCCTTTTGGAATCGAAGAACATGATTCACAAGGTCCGACACTGAAAGTAGGATTTTTCCGCGTCGTTGGTACGGAAACCCTAATCTCAACAATATTTGTAATTATCCGAAACTTTTAACCTGTAAAATGAGCAGTTTTGCATAGTGGCTCGTGTCGGATGTCGATCCGCACTCGGGATTAGTCGGATCAGCGCAATAAAGAATACATAAATGACAAAATTTTCAGAGACTGTAACATACTCATATTCAAATTAATTCCATTTATTCAAAATTGTCTCTTACAATAAAAAAATCTGATAAAAATACTAACTAAAAAGCATTAATCAAGGATAGTCTAAAGAGATAAAAGCATAAAATTTAAATGATCTAGAGAGAAAGTGGAACACTAAAAAAAAATAGAAAATAGGCCTAGAGAGAGAAAAAGAGAAAGAGAGGTAGAAACCTAGAGAAAGAAAGAAATAGGATGAGGGAGAAAGTTAAGAAAAACTAATCATGAAGCACTTATCATGGATGGCAAACCTTGAAGATGGGCTCAAAAAGAGGTTTTCGATAAAAATAAGGTGCCAATCGAGTGAAAGCGAGGAGCAGCAATTCTTGGAGATTTGAGGAGTAAACCGTTGCTGGTGGGCGTAGAGCTTTCAACATCCAAGAGAGTGGTTCTCTAGACTGTTGATGGAGATTGGAGATGGCGTTCTTGCTGGTTGGGAATCTTGACTAATGAAGCTTGTGGAGACACCTCCCAGATCTTGGAGGAAGTTGCTGGTGTTGCTGCCCCTTCCTTGGGCAGCAACGAGATGAAGTGGGGTCTCTTGATGGGACCCAAAGGAGAGCACGTGGTGGCTCCAACGGTGAACTCGTCTGTGCTCAAAGTCGCAGGGCTGCACTGTGGCAGCAATGGAGGTTGCCAAAGCAATGGAGGGGCGGCTGTGAGAGATAGGAGGAAAATGATGAGGGTGGTTGCTGCGATGGAGAAGCCTTGCTGGAGGCGTATCTAGTCAGTGTGGAGGCGAGGCACACAGGCGGTGTTGCAGACCAAGGGAGACACCCTGGAGTTGCTGTACCGTGGGAAGAACAAGGAGAGATTATCGCCAGTTCGCCGAAGTTGCAGTCCGGTGGTTGTGGAGGCTGTAATTGCTGGTGGTAATGAGTGCAGTAGCTTAAGATTTTAGATCTGACGGTGTGGTGGTGAAGATGGGAGAAGCAGGCAGCAGCAGGCGGTGGCAAGAGGCGGAACAAGGAGGTCGCAGGCGGACCTAAGAAGTTGCAGGCGGTGTTGATTGGCGGTGGTGGAGTTTAAAAACTCGCCTGCTGGTTGCAGGCGCAAGTGGAGGTGCAGCTGGAGGCTGGCGGTCGTGCAGCAGCAAAGAGAGAAGAAAAAAAAGAGAAGAAGAAAGGAAGAAGAAGAAGGCGGAGACGGCCGGAGTTCTGCAACTCCGGCCGGACGAAAAAAAAAAAAAAGAGAAGAAGAAAAGAAGAAGAAGAAGAAGAAGAAGAGAAGGAGAAGAAGAAAGAAGAAAGGGAAGAGAGGAAGAGGAACGAAGAGAAGGAAGAGAAGAAAGAGAAGAGAGGAAGGAAGAAGGACGGCCGGAGTTGCAAACCTGCAACTCCGGCGAAGAAAGGTGAAGAAGACGAAGAAGAAAAGAGGAAGAAGAGGAGAAAGAAGTCGCGGGGAAGAAGGGAAAGGATAGGGGGAAGGAGAGGAGGAGAGGGGAGAGGGATTAGGGTCCGAACGAACCCCTATCCTTCTCCTTTTAAAGCTTCCCTATTTCCTTTAATGGAAATAGGGGATTTTTGAAAATAAAAAAAAATAAGAAAATTTTTTTTTTTCTATGGGGAATCTCCCCAATTAGTGGACCCCCCATTTAATTAAAATTATTTTGAAATTCGCGGGGTCCACTAACTGGTCGGACAGCGGGTCGATGAAGATGGGCCCGGCTATTGGCCCTCATGGATTGATGATGTCCATCGTCTCACAAGATGATGTGACAGACAGTCTGATGGCGATCGGATGGATGGTGACTTGATTGGGACTCAGATTGGTAGATCGACGGATCTAGAGAGATCCAACGGTCCGATTGAAGATCCAACGGTCCGATGGAAGATCCAACGGTTAGAAAGCTAAGGGAGATGAGATAGAGCCGATGGGCATGAGTTCTGGGGTTAGGTCAGTAGATTCGAGGACCGAGAGATGAAGAGAGAGAGAGAATAAGGAGAGATGAGAGAGAAAGTATCAGAAAATAGAGAGAAAAGCACTGGCGGAGGGTCTGGAACCCTGGTCTTCACTGTGACCATCCTCACGCTTCTCCAGTAGAGTCGACCATCATTCTTTGCTGACTCATGTGGCTTTAAACGCTTTGGTCCGTCTCTTGGTCATTGGCTCTCCTACTCTCTTCGTTCTTTGGGCCGGCTTTTTGGTCCTCTTATTCAGCCCATATTTGGCCCATATCTTCTAGTCATAGCATGTGGGCTTGTTAAGCTTTGATAATGGGCTTTCATGATCGATTTGGGCCCACAAGTCTCGAGAATCGTCCCATCGGGGTTTCCTGCGACAGAAGAAGCGCGTAATGAGACTTTATCAGAACGGCTTAATATTTAGACTTCCGAAAATGTGTTTAATGCATGCAAATATACCATTTCGTTCAAAAAAGTGTGTTCTACGCAACAGAAGAGACTCTTACGTAGAAAAGTAGGTAAATAGAGTATTTTACGTAGGAGAATGCAATAACGCTAAAAGGATAATTGCTTAAAATAAGCACTTTTGAGCGAATATCAGACACCCCTGTGAATGTTGGATACTTCGGATAGGAGAAAGATGAGGGTGTTCGGTACTGTTAGACGTTCTCGACGAATGGAGAGTCCCTCGGCATTCAGGTTGCAATTGCCGCCATGCGGTCCGCAAGTGTCTCCTTCTTGCCGAGGAGACCCACCACGAGCCCTGCCAATTGCTCATGGGTCACTAGATGTGACGCCGTTTCTTCTGCAGGCTGCGTTGCTACCCTCTTGAGTGTTCCGACGGCCGGTTCCTCACCTTGTTGGCCCTTAATACTCCGCTTTTGCTCGGAAGGTTCTTTCCTTGGTAACTTCGGTCCTGCGGCTGCCTTTGAATCCGTGGGTAAATTCCTTGTTTGGGCCGTCCCGTGGGTGTTTCTGCATGCTTGGTTGGACTCCCCCGATGTGGTCCCCCGGTTGCTATGCCTGTGCCCCTGTGACCTCCCGAGTTTGGTATGTCTGGACGCCATATTGATGGACACCCGATCGTTATCGATTGGCTGCTTCTCTAGACACCTCCTTAGCCTTCTGTTCTCTTCTTGTAACCTTGTGACCAACTCTTGCTAGTCAATCTGTTCTTCCCGTGCCCTTCTCCCCTCTGAGATGGTATCCCAGAGGTCCCTGACGGGGCTGGCTTCCCTGCCGTTCAGTTCTGTTCGTCGTGTGTTCACCATTCTAGTTCCTCTTGTGGTCGTGAGTTATGACGTTCCCACGGACGGCGCCAGAAGATGTGTGAAAAAAATCTGGATGATCCTACTTGCACAATCCCCGAGAAGACGGATTGATGAATAATGGATGAACTGCCCGGCGTGGTTGGCCTTACTTCCTATGTGTAAGGAATATTTTCATATTCAATTTGGCAAAGATTTCGTTAGACATAAAAATATTCCTGTAACCGTTCCTACGAGCACTAGTGTAGTGTGAAGATGTCGTGGTACGCATACTTTGCCAACTACATGAAGACTAAAAGATAGAGATAGCAAGAATCAGACAGTTGACAACAGGAGTCATCTGAGTAACTGTCGATTTGTCAGTTAACGATCGTGTACGCTCGATTAGGAAGGTAAGTGACTTAGTGGCCATAGGAGTTGATTAAAATGAACAAAATATAATGGTCAGACTTAGTCATTGGGCAGACCCGAGTCAAAGTCAATTATATTGACTAGTGGGAAAGTCCAATCGATTGGACATGTATCCCCAATTGATTGGACATAGCCCAATCGATTGGAGACACTGTGTAATCAATTGGAGACTACAAGACAAAAACTTTTTTAAGTACAATCGATTGGAGGCTCTGTGGAATCGATTGGTGCCTTCGGGATAGAAATCAATTTGAGCACAATCGATTGGAGACTCTGTGAAATCGATTGGAGTCTTCGGTACAAAAAGTTATATATGTCAAATCGATTGGAGTACCCTGTGCAATCGATTGGTGTCTTCAGGGCAGAAAACTTATTGAGCCCAATCGATTGGACACTTATCCCCAATCGATTGGACCAAGTGTACAATCGATTGGACCTTGAACAGAATTGGTCTTTCTCATATCCGAAATTCTAGGTTCCATCATCCAATGTTCCACACGACTCAGGGTCTTAGAATTCTATAAATAGAACCCTTCTATGTCTTCTCTAAATACACACAGAGATATAGAGTGACTCAATCTTCAAGAGAGAGAAGCAAAGGCTTTATTTATTAGAGTGTCCATTCGAAGAGCAAGAAGCTTATTTTCCATTCACATCTTGTGAGCTTGTTCTCTTCTCGATCAAAGCCAAGAGCTTGATTTTTACTCAGCTTAGGTTTTCCACTTCTATATTCAACTTAGTAAGCCTAAGAGTACTAGTGTGACTCAACACCTTTTGAGCAACTTGGGGTTCAGGGTGTACTGAATCCTTCACCTTCTGCAAAGGCGGGAGTGTTGAAAATTAAGATCGGAGGAGCCGATCGACGGTAGGTTTAGGGTGTACCAAACTTAACAAGCGGATAAGACTTCTTGGCTAGAAGGGTGCGCGTGGATTCGTGGCGTTGATTCAGATGACGTGGACGCATCGGCAATAGGCCTTGGCTAAGGTTGGAAGTTGTATTTGCAACGGTGCTATGTAGGTAACCTTTGTTTCGTTTAACTTTTCAGTTAGTGATACTTTCCGTCTGGACGTGGTCCCATGGTTTTTCCTTGGCTAAGGTTTCCACGTAAAAATCTCGTTTTGTGTGATTGTTTGTTTGTATTCCACAATCTATCCTGATTAGATCAAACGACAAAAAGACAATATACCATGGAGGTATATTTTATTTAAGTCGGTTGTGATAATCCTTTATCAAATAACCAAGGTATGCGATTTTATCCCCTTACCATTGACCAGTGAAACTGTGTAGGTATAATTAAATTTAAATTCCTAATCAATCCCCCCTTCTAGGTATATTGAGTTAAAGAGAACGGACCAGTGGAATTTCACTATGATCCCGAGAGGAGTGGGCCGAGTGGTCTCCCTTCTTGCCCAGGTTGGTCACTCCGTGATTGCCGTCATTTCTCCGGTCGCCGTGGTACTTGCAAATCACACTCCGAAGCTTAAGTCAAGATGGATCCAAATACTTTAGGTCTAGTTCTTGATACCTGTCTCCCTATCTTGCTTGTATTTTTTCGATCCCCTCTTCATTCGATTCTCTTTCTTTTTATAGGGCCCTCAACAAGGAGCGAGTCATTTGTTGAGGAGCTTGTAACCGCCACTTCTTGATAATGGTTTTCGGTTACGTTTCTTGGTTTGAGGGGAATGTTTCCCCCAGGTGCTCTGCGAGATGATGTTCCATCCGTCCAGGTCCAATATCTGTCAATCTTGGGCAACAAGTCTTCTCTCCTAGTTGGGTGGTTTGGTCAGATGTTCCTACAAGTTTCGCCTCTCAGTCGGATGACGTAGGCAGTTGTTCCGACCAGGCATAACCTTTAGTCGGACAATGTCGGCAGTTGTTTCGACCAGGCATACCCTTTAGTCAGACAGCATAAGCAGTTGTTCCGACAAGGCCCATCCTTTAGTCGGACGACGTTGGCAGTTGTTCCAACAAGGCCCATCCTTTAGTCGGATGGCATCGACAGTTGTTCCGACAAGGCCCATCCTTCAGTCGGACGGCGTCGACAGTTGTTCCGACAAGGCCCATCCTTTAGTCGGATGGCATCGGTAGTTGTTCCGACAAGGCCCATCCTTTAGTCGGACGGCATCTGGCAGTAGTTCCGATAATGCCCATCCTTTAGTCGGACGGCGTCGGCAGTTGTTCTGACAAGGCATATCCTTTAGTCAGACGACCCCGTCAGGTGTTCCGACAAGGAACATCCTTTAGTCGGACGGCCTCATCAGGTGTTCTGACAAGGACGGACGGCTTCTCCTGGTGTTCCGGCAAGGCCTATCCTTTAGTCGGACGGCGTTGGTAGTTGTTCTGACAAGGCATATCCTTTAGTCGGCCGGCTATGTCTGGTGCTCCGACAAGAAGATACGTTCATCGAACTCTGGGCTGAGGTGGTCCGTGGACCATGAAGGCCAACATGCCTCTTAACGGAGAACATGCCCCATTAGGTGACTCGTGGCATTATCTCAGCTTCTCAGAAAATAGGGTACCCACAGTAACCGTACATGGGCCTTTTTAAAGGGTCCATGTCCATTTCTTTTCTTTCCTTCTTTTTTTTTTCTCTACTATATTTTCTTCTTTGCGGTGTGTTCAGCCTCACAACAGCCCCAAGAATGCCTAAACAGGGAGCTCGCCTCCCTGCTTATGACGATCCCTTTGCTGGTCCAAACCAGCCATGAAATTCTACCAAAAACTTCCACAAACCCTCATTTTTTTCTTGCTGCCATTGTTCGGGTTTGAATCCATGACGATCTGCCCTTCATGCTAGTCCAAAACCGTCTAAAAATCTGGACTGTTACTTCATGGTAATAGTCAAGCGAAACAACATGGAAACCCCAATATTTTTCCCTCAAAACCCAATGTATTTTTTTTTTTTTACTTCAAGTCCCTCCATTCTAAGGTGTCAAATTTGATGAATGACATCTTGATTTTTTTTCTGCAATTAAAATTCATTTTCCAGAAGAGGATTTCAACTAAAGAGAAATACTCCAAGTTCTAGATTAGAGATTTTAGTCCTCCACAAAATATCGTTTAAAATCTGTCTTAAAACCTTGTTAAACAAAAACAAGAAAGAAGAATGACGAAAATAAATCAATAAACAATATTAGCTAACAAGAATCATCCCTAGTGAATGGATGCAAAAAAAATAAAAAGTTCAATGAGAGCATTCATCATAACTCAAAGAGATTTACAAAAAAAAATAACATTCAATCGAATTAAGATCTCAAAGGATTTATAAAATGGAAGTAAGATGAAACCATTTGCAACATAAACCTCCTACCTCTTGGAATCATTGGCGACAAATCCCTTATGGAGCTGCTACTTCGGCTCCTCTAATCTTTCTCCAAAATCTCCATTAACTTTGGGGTTTTCTCCATTTCCCTCTCTTTGCTAACACTCTCTCTTTCTCAGCTTCTTCTAACAAGAATGGGTTTTTGGGTTGGGTATTTTTTTTCTTTTGTTTTTTGTATTCTTTTGGTTGGCTTCCCTTGTAAGCCACCGACCTTTTGTTTTACTTTTTTTTTCTTTTTAAAGGACTTTTTGTTTTACTTGATTTGATTATTTTATATTAAAACATGTAAATGAATATTATATATATTATTTATTATATGTGACATCATCTAGAGTCATACATACGGTGGAAAAACAATCCACATGCTATCAAGTTAAAGTCGTTTGGACCAAGGAGACGATATGGTGTAGTGGCGTCACACTGAAAACACGTCTCACAACCCTATCTTTGGTGTACGTGGTGAAATTGTGAGATCCATCCATGGGCGGAGATTGCAGGACCGAGTCTCCTAAGGTAAAATAATGTGTTGAGTCTCACGACGGCCTCTGTTTAGGTCAATTCTGAATGGTTCCACTTGAAAAAGACCATTTTGCTTCTCTCTTAGTTTAACTTTCGCAAACCGCTAATGTACCGTTATTGCTACAAAAACTCTGAGATAATTTCAATGAGCATTATATATACCTATCTTAGGGTAAAACAATGTAACGGATCTCGTGGTGATGTCCGTTCGGCTAAATTCTTAGTTGATTTGTCAAAGAATGGCTGATATTATCCGATTCAGATTTCATTTTGATAATGATAACACACGGTTTAGCTATACTTAACCTACAATGGCCGATCAGGTCCAACCAAAATATATGGTTTGATAAATCTAGGGTACCTTTGCTTCTTAGATCAATTTCGTTGCCACAAATCCCAAGGAAATCCATGCATTGATCATTCGTTCTAAAACCGACCCTGATTTCTTGTATTGTTTAGAGAACGATGTACAACTTTACTGACGGTCTCAGCCAGTACTGGGTGTACTTCCCAGTGGGTCGGGGCCTTCGTCAAGGAGACCCACTACCCCTTCTTCTTTTCGGCCTTGCTGAAGATGCGCTAAGTAGAGGCATAAATTATTTGAGAGAGCAAGGTCTGTCTAAGCCCATGATTCCTAACCCGTATGCTCCTTCTCATCTTTTATTTGCAGACGACATTTTCATCTTCTCAAATGGAGGAAAGTAAAGCTTGCAGAGGTTAGCGGAATTGCTTTGTAGATACCAAGCGGCAGCAGGTCAAAATATAAACTACAGCAAAAGCAAACTGTTTATGGGACAAATCGGCTCATCCCGAACCCGTACCATAGAGGAGCTCTTTGGAATGAAGGTGAGCAATTTTCCAGACAAGTACCTAGGAGTACCTCTGATCCAAAGTAGACCTACCAAAGCAATCTTTCATGCCTTACAGGAGAACATAAAGAGGAGAGCTAGTAGTTGGTCGGGCAAACTTCTCTCCTTCCAAGGCAGAGTGGTGTTGGCTAGATCTGTACTGAATAGCATTCCCATGTTCAACATGTCAATCTACAAATGTTCGGTTGCAGTCAACAAGGATTGTGAAAGAAGCATCCGTAACTTCATTTGGACTGGGGACACTTCTACGAAGAAGGTGGTGACTGTCAAATGGGAGAAGTTCTGTAAACCCATAGAGGAAGGTGGGCTAAATCTTAGACGGTTCAAAGATATTAACTTGGCGCTATTGATGAAATTAGGCTGGTCTTTTCTCAATGAATCTGATGAGCTGGGTCGCTTCCTTAAAGCTAAGTATATCACTAGAAGCTTTCAGCCATTATTTCTGATGGGAGATTGGCTCCTCCTCAGTCCGTTAGTTTTCTTTTGTAGTTGGCGGGCATTCGGTCTATGCCTTTGCCGAACCCCCACATGCCGGATCAAAGAATCTGGAAGCCTAGTATTTTAGGCAATTTTTTGGTGAAATCTGGTCATGAAACGGTTAGAGCCAAAGGAAGTAAGGTGTGGTGGAAAACTTGGGTTTGGAGGCCATCTAATCACCCAAGAGTCTCAGCCAACAGTTGGAAACTTCTTCATGGATGCGCAGCTACAGATATCATCCTCAAAGGAAGGGTTTCTCCATGGCATCAAGATGTTATTTGTGCCACAAAGAAGAAGAATCGCTAGATCATTTGCTATGGGGCTGTGATGAGACTAGGCAGATGTGGACTTGGCTAGCTGACATGTTCAGATCTAAAGAGATCTTCGCTTCTTTCAAGGCTCTATCTTGGAGCAATCAACTCAGTCTGATTTTAAAGGATCTTTGGTGTGCAGCAACTCTTAACACGGCTATCGTCATTTGGCTTAACAGAATGGAATCATCTTTTAAGATACCAAAGTTGACTAGGAAAGTAGCAAAAGAAGAATATTGAAAGCTATAAAGGAAGTTGGGAACCTATCAAGCAAGCATATGTTCAACTCCATCTATGATCTTTCAATCCTCTCGCTGCTAGGAGTTGGTTGCAAACCAAACAAAGCTCCCAAGATCCGGGAATGTGCTTGGCAGCCCCCTTTACAGGATTTCATTTGTTCCATTCTCTACAAATTTCCCGTCATTTTATGTTCATTATTGCGCTAATCCCGAGTGCGAATCGACATCCGACACGAGCCACTATGCAAAATTGCTCATTTTACAGGTTACAAGTCTCGAATAATTACAAATTGTGTTGAAATTATGGTTTTCAATTGATATTCGCTCAAAAGTGCTTATTTTAAGTAATTATTCTTTTAGCATTATTGCACTCTCCTACATAAAACTACTCTATTTATCTACTTTTCTACGTAAGAGTCTCTTCTGTTGCGTAGAACACACTTTTCTGGACGAAATGGTATATTTGCATGCATTGAACACATTTTCGGAAGTCTAGATATAAAGTCGTTCTGATTAAGTCTTATTATGCGCTTTTTCTGTCGTATGAAACCTTGATTGGATGATTCTTGAGACTTACGGGCCCAGATCGATCATGAAAGCCCATTATCAAAAGCTTAAAGAGCCCACAGGCTATGACTAGAAGATATGGGCCAAATACGGGCTAAAAAAGAGGACCGAAGAGCCAACCCAAAGAACGAAGAGAACGGGAGAGCCAATAACCAAGTGACGGACCAAACCTTTTAAAGCCGCATGAATCAACAAGGAATGATGGCCTGCCCTACTGGTGAAGCGTGAGGAGCGACACAGTGAAAACCTGGGTTCCAGACCCTCTGCCAGTGATTTTTTCTCCAATTTCTGACATTTTCTCTCTCATCTGCCCTAATTCTCTCTCCTCTCTCTAAATCCTAATTTTCTCTCTCCTAGCTCTAATCGACTCTCTCTCCTCTCCACTTCAACTAGTCGATCATCTGATCAACCATCATGTCATTCTCACCACCCGATCTCTCCCCCGTCACCCATCTAATCCCTCACTAAGCTAATCATCATCTATCCATGCCCTCAATTCAACCATCCGATCAATCAATTTGCCCTCAAATCGATCAATCGATCATCCGATCTCTCCACTCTCAAAACCTCGCCATTAGATCCTCCTAGCTTCCCCATCATACCACGCGATCATCCCCAATCACATTCCTCTCCCCTACATTTTCTCTTCCCTTGATCTGACTACTCACTTCTTTAGAAATCTTCCGAATTTGGAAAAGTCTGCAAAAGGAAACACTCCAAATCTAGCAGAATTTTAATTTTGGGAAATTTCCCAAAATTATAAGGGATCTCGCAATCAAATCTTTCTTGGAAGATCTCCACAGTTCGGGAAACTTTCCAATCTAGGTATTTTCCAATCTGGGAATTCCTAAATTTTACCCCATCTCGAATTTGGACAATAATTCAACAACTTGCCTAAATCAAGTGCTTGTTCTGTGAACCCTAAAAAGGCAAGGATCTTCCAAATAGAATCCTGAATACCTAGACCGTGCGATCTAACTTTTCTGCATGAACACGATCTAGTGTGGGTAGGGAGCGAAAGCTCAAAGAGGTAGAGTCAGGCTCAAGCCCATTAGGATACCCCTCCCTATCCCACAGAGGTGACCCCGTGGCGTGGCCCATGGGAGGTAAGTCTCTATCCTCGCCTTGAGTGCGATACAGAGTAATTTGGGTGAATCATTGCCGCATGTTTATTTGTTTTCTAGCAACAACTTATTCGACTTGCGTGGCGTGGCCGTTAATCAATCAACTCTAAGAGAGCAGACCCAGCTCCAAATTGAAACTGGGGGGATTTCATCACCCACCTCATCATTCCAACTGATTTGATCCCAAGGCTCCATTTAATTAAAAAGAATAAAGAAGTAGGGCCAATTAGCTCGGTGTTCTAGGAAAAATTCACACAAAGCGAACCCACTTAACATCCAATCGAAATAAGACCACGAGCGCGGGTCCCTGTTGTCTAACACACCCATAAGTCCCTACTACTCAAGTGCACTGAGCTCGACGTGGCATCTTGGACTATTCGGCGGTTAGTTGCGTGTGGACTAGGAACACGCACAAACCCTAGCTTAACCCGAGGAAACACTCTTCTTAAACACTTGACCAATCCAGTTAGTCTGGGACGTGCTTAAGACAGCCATTGTGCCGCACGTCTATCTAGGCTTCGGATTGCCTTGTTGTTAACTAGAGTTAGTACTAAAGAATTTGCTCTAAAGAGTGTAGCCTGGTGAGAACCTCTGAGTGCAAACAGTTAGTCCGATGGCTAAAAGATAAACCAGTGGTCCGCCCACTGTCATAATCTACTCTAGCCCCAAAACTAACAAGATAATGCCTAAAATATATCATGATTGTTTAGAATAGGATTATCTGTGCTTGGTGTGCATCATTTAGGATCACTACTCCAGTGTCTCCTTTTGGCAACTTTTTGCCAAATCTTGGGCTTGCTTTTTCAAGTAGAAGCCCGGTTGGACCTATCCTAACCTTTGACTAACTCGATCTAAGAGTTAGTCCACCGCACCCCTCTATCTCCTCTGATGGTAGATGAACGGCCTCTGTATGAGACATACTACAATTTCTGTGAAAATCTAGGTAATCACTCTCAACAATGGTACGACAATTCTGCATCTCATCATGATACTCCAGTCTCGCATACTTCTATAGGGTATGACAATTACAGAGATTCGGAGTACAACTCTGTACTCCAAGAGCTTAAAAACTCAGTCGCTACCCTTCGTGCTGTGGTCCAGCAACCTGTGCACAATTCTCAGTTTGTAGGATATTACCCTCCTATCCCGCAAGATGTCTGTACCTTTTCATCTCCAATGCAGACCTCCTATGACAACACTTATTATCCGGACAATAGGAGTCACCATAACTTTGGTTGGGAACAGTCTGCCCTCCCGCAGCAACTGCCGCAGGATAATTATCCTTCCGGGTTCCATCAACCCAATGGAGAGTATGACTGGCAATACTCGGAGTCACAGTACCCATCATATCCGCAGAATGACTATTCTGATCAACAATGGGCCCCTCAGGATTTTCAGAGTCAGCAGCTAGTCCCAGACTCCACTCTGCATTACAACTTTCATACCCAGTCGGACTACAATCAAGAGTTGGTACCTCAGCTCCCCTTGGCTGAATTGCCTCCATTGGCTACTAAACTCTATCTAACGGACCTTCTCTCTCAGTACATTGCCCAACAACAACAGTATTTCCAAGGTCTAGAGCACCAACAATAGCAATTTATGGAGAGCTTGGAGCAACGTCTAGTTCAATTAGAAAATGAGAGAGAGGAAGTCAACTTCACTAGCCCACCAATAGCCTATCCTGAGGAGAGTGACATGGCCACTGTCTATAATGAGGAGTCGCACAATTGGACCAAGTACCAGAATTGCCAGGATGAAATAGAAGTTGTTACCACCCCTAGATCAAGCCCAATTATTGAGGAACCAGTGTATCCTTATGCAGTGCCTTTAACAACACCAACTCTTGAACCTACCTTAGAGCAACCTATTTCTCACTCTAACTCTACTGACCCTGATGTCGATCTCCATGACACTAAATTGTGTCTCGATCGTAGGATCCCAACTGTCCTAGATCTACCGCTCCTCCCCACCTCCCTTGGATTGTGCAACAATAGTGATGAACCCGAGTCTCAATCTTTGGTGCCCTTAACAGCACCAACTTCTAGACCGAGCATAGAAGAACTCAGTTCCATCTCTATCTCTGATAATTCTTTCTCTGCCCTAGATGCAGACATTCTTACTGATGAGCCATGTCTAGAACATGGGATTCCTGTTGTCCTGGACCTATCGTTCCCCACCGAGGAGGAACATATTGAATGCAGGGAGTAGAACATCCCTATCGCATTAGGAAACCTCGAGGAAGAGGTCAACAGTTTTCGCCCGCCACCCTACATCGATACTGTCGATGACCTGAGTGCTGTAGAGAGTCTACCACAAGACTCTCCCGAGAAAAACTTGTCCAAGTGTCTAGAACACTTTGAGTCTGACTTCATCTCGGAGTTAGACAATTCTGGTATTACTGATCTGTAGGAGTCTGCTCCATTCAGATACATTCCCACTACACTCAATAAGTTTGCGGCTCTACTAACCACAGTCAGAGAACCCACTACTACTCTCCTCTCAGTCTTTACTGAGAAGCTTCTCTCCCTCCCCGCTGAACTAAATGTTTTTGCGGGTCTGCTCAGAGAACTTACTGTCCTTCTCTCAGTCTACACTAAGAAAGACCTATTCTACATAGGTATACCTAGACAAGGGATAGGATAATTGTCTTTGTTCCACTTTAGGTGTCAGGAAGACTGCAGATTCACTCAGTCTCCATGAGTTTTAACCTGGTTGGGGGTACTTGATATACCCACATCATATCTAGCTAAAGACGTAAAACTTAGCGCTTTTGGAAAGGCAATTCCGATATTCCTAGAGTACATGAGTCTCATGCATTTGTTATTAACTGTTATATCATTAGAAATGCAGGTACATTCATTCTTCTGATCATCAGGTACCACACACTGTCGCGTTTCTGCGAACTTGGTAACATCCTCCCTGAACCTTTGCATCATTACTGATTTTTTTCATCATTTTATGTCCCAGTCATGAGCACCGAGGACGGTGCTATATTTTGGTTGGGGGTGGGTATTTACCAAAACTCATGTATTCATTTTGATAAAAAAATAAAAGAAAATAAAAAAATAAAAAAATTCTTGTTTTTGGGTGGTTTTTGATGTTTTTTAAAGTTTTCTAGAATTTCAAAAATGTGTCAAATACCCTGACTTTGATTAGCTGAAAATCTCCGTTAAGTCAGTATTGAGGATGTCAATTTTTGTTAAAGGTTAGCTTTGAGTCAAGTCAAGTGTGGCTACAGCAGGTTTGAAAACTTAGAAAAACTCAAATTCGGCACAATTGTACACTATCAACATCAGAGTCATCCTAAGTTTAGAAACTCTAGAGATCCTGTGAGAAGAATTGTGGAGACCTAACCCAATGAGCTTTCGAGCCTTTAATCATTTCAGAGGGTTATACAACAATCCTGAGTCACAAGATGACTCACTATTCTTCATGCCCGCAATATTTGTTGAGAGATCTCATTATCTTTTGCTTCGATCATAAAACTCGAAACCACATCACATTGGATTACTACGACAGAACCTTCTCTGTATCCAGTCAAGACAGTATACATGATAGTGCAAACCCTAGAAAATGATTTAGGCCATTTTTCTGAACCGTTCAACCTTTTTACTCACCTGAATTATACTTCACTAGAAACTCCTTGAGCCTTTCTATAAAAGCCTTTTTCTTTGTAAACCCATCAACTTAAAACCAGTCCAGCTACGAAGCATGACTGGCTACCCTTATTTTGAGATGGACAAAAGAATAACTGATGAGGGTGTACCGTGAAAAGAAGAAAAATCAAAAGAAAAAGACAAGTGGTTCAGACTAAAAAGAATATATGAAAAAAAAGTATGAAAAAGAGCTGAAAAAGCAATTGAGCAGTCTCAGAAATATCGAGAAAAAGAGAAAAAAATACAAATGAAGAAAAGAAACAGAAACTTGTTTTACACTAGCAAAAAAAACACAAGAAAATAGAGATATCCTCTCAAGATCTTTGAAATCCTATATCTCTTTATTTTTCTACACCTGACCTAAGCCTCACTACAACCCAGGAAAGTCCTACTTGATTCTAGGATAGCATGATCATAAAATGTGGAGATTGGAGAAAGAGAAGCTATAGAGTTTGATTTTACGTTCCCGAGTGAAGTGATATTCCAATCATGAGATCTTCTTCTATTAAAGATGTCCTTCCTTCAAATAATACATATGTGAGATCTTTGCTTTCATATATCAATACATCTCCTCACATATAAATTGAAAGAAAAAAAAGAAGACCCTTCTTGTGTGATTCATTTCTAAGAGTTTTACAAGTGAGATTTGAGGTCGAGACATAAGAACTTAGAGGTGATCTGGAAGTCTTAACTCTTGGATGATGAGAATGTTGAGCACACACACACGCAGAGTCTGACTATTCTGGGTCATGATTATTAGTATGTAGTCCTGCAAAAACTTCCCAACTCTTTGCAAGCCTATAACTATTTTTTGCATCTATTCGATAATTTGACGAACGGTGTTTTCCCTTAGCTAATTTGAAAAAAGTGTGCAGCATGTGCAGAGCCCTTTTAAACTCATTTATTTCGCACTAATTGCCAAAGATTGGCAATATGCTAGTTGGGGGTTGTGATATTCGCTCAAAGTGCTTATTTTAAGCAATTATTCTTTTAGCATTATCGCACTCTCCTACGTAAAACTACTCTATTTATCTACTTTTCTACGTAAGAGTCTCTTATGTTGCGTAGAACACATTTTTCTGGACGAAATGGTATATTTGCATGCATTAAACACATTTTTGGAAGTCTAGATGTAAAGTCGTTCTGATTAAGTCTTATTATGCGCTTTTTCTGTCGTATGAAACCTCGATTGGATGATTCTTGAGACTTACGGGCCCAGATCGATCATGAAAGCCCATTATCAAAAGCTTAAAGAGCCCACAGGCTATGACTAGAAGATATGGGCCAAATACGGGCTAAAAAAGATGACCGAAGAGCCAGCCCAAAGAACGAGAGAACGGGAGAGCCAATAACCAAGGGACGGACTAAAGCATTTAAAGCCGCATGAATCAACAAGGAATGATGGCCTGCTCTACTGGTGAAGCGTGAGGAGCGACACAGTGAAGACCCGGGTTCCAGACCCTCTGCCAGTGATTTTCTCTTCAATTTCTGACATTTTCTCTCTCATCTACCCTAATTCTCTCTCCTCTCTCTAAATCCTAATTTTCTCTCTCCTAGCTCTAATCGACTCTCTCTCCTCTCCACTTCAACCAGTCGATCATCTGATCAACCATCATGTCATTCTCACCACCCGATCTCTCCCCCGTCACCCATCTAATCCCTCACTAAGCCAACCATCATCTATCCATGCCCTCAATTCAACCATCTGATCAATCAATTGGCCATCAAATCGATCAATCGATCATCCAATCTCTCCACTCTCAAAACCTCGCCATTAGATCGTCCTAGCTTCCCCATCATACCACGCGATCATTCCCAATCACATTCTTCTCCCCTACATTTTCTCTTCCCTTGATCTGACTACTCACTTCTATACCACACGATCACCAATCGCATACCCTTAATCCTAACTTGACCCTAACACCATCCATAGCCGTTAGACCCATCCTACCCTCCTCGATCAAACACTCACATTCACCCTCGATTGATCCAACGGCCCACATATACCATTTCTCTCTCCTCTACCCCACATTTTCTCTCTCTAAAAACCAACACATTTCTCTCTCATCCTCTCCTAAAAGTAGGCCCACAACCCTCCATGTAGAGAACGGCCTTTGGCCCGCTACACCTAGGCCCACATCCCCACGCTAACCCAAGAAATTAAAAACAAAATAATTGAAAAAAGAAAAAATAAAAAAATAAAATAAAAAAATATTTTATTTAGAAACCGTGAGTTTCCAAAAGAGAAACCCACGGTTTCTCTATTTGAAGAGATCTTTCTCTTCTCTTCTTGGTTGGCCCTCCCCCTTCCTTTCTTCTTTCTTTTCCTCCTTTCTTCTTCTTCTTCTTGCCAGAGTTGTAGGTCTGCGACTCCGGCGGACTGGTTCATTTCACCACCATTTTCACCAACCGGAGTTGCAGGTTGCAACTCCAGTCTGCCCCCCCCCCCAACGATGTTCCTCCACCGTCTTCATCTCTTCTGCTTTCACGAGTTGCAGCTAGCAACTCCCCTCCTCCTCAAGGCGTTGCTACCTCTGCAACTCCGGCCACCATCACCGCTTGCACCGCCTCTTCTTCTTCATCTTCTCCACCTCCTGGCCAGCTACCTCACCAATCACCGTTCATCTTACTATCAGAAGGACTTGCGACTTCAGCAGGTCTGTTCTCTCCCTTTGCTCCTCTGTTGGGAGCACCCGAACCACCATCAACGGCTGCAACTCGTCGGTCTTCACTACAGCACCACCATCACCTCTATCCTCTACGCTCTCAACCTCTTTCCCATTAAATCTAGCCGTATGCACCTCCACCTTCTCCATCTCCATCAAAACCTTCCGTTTTATCACCCTCAGTTGCCATCCTCGCCAAAACCACCATCCTCCATCTTTCAAACCATGAGCACACCATCTCCTTCTCCCTTTCGGCCACCACGTCACTGAAACCACCACCATTACATGGCCTGCAAGTGCAGGCTGTAGCCGCCTCCTTCCTCGTCTTTCCCCTCCAAAACAACCACCAAAGTCACCACGGTCTCACTTGGCCCGTTTTCATAGCTACCCCATTCTCGGGCTGATCCACTCAAGGTAAGTCGAAAGGTATAAAAAAATAAAATAAAAAAATAAAAAAAATAAATAAATTTTCTTTCTCTCTCTTCCCTAGGTTCTCTCTCTAGAACCTTCACTTTCTCTCAAATTCCCCTCGCTAGATCCCAACCTTTCTCTCTCTAGGTTTCATCATCGAGTTCCTCTCTCCAAGATTAGTTTGGTTTCTCGCTCCATGTTCATCTATTTTTCTCTCTCTATCCTCTTATTTCTCTCTCTAGAAATCCCTTCCAAATCCTTTCTCTCTAAAACCCCCACTCTCTCTCTACCTTCTATTTCTAAAACCTATCTACTCTCTCTAGTTTTCTCTCTCTTCTCTTCCACTCTCTCTTTAGTTTCTCTCTTTTATATGCTTTCTAGTTAGATTCATTTTCTTGTCTAATGATTGTAAGAACTTTTGATTAATGAATAAATTCAGTTGATTATAATGTTTTAACACCGATAAATCCACCATTCTCACCTCACCATATTCTCCATTATTTTGTGACAATTTTCTGATATTGTATGCTCTTTAGTGCACTAACATTAACCGGAGTGCGGATCGACATCCGACACGAATCCCTATACAAAATCTCATCTTTTTGCAGGATAATAGGATAAAAATTACAAATCTTGTTGATTCTAGAGTTTTTGTAACCAACGACGTGGAAAAGCCCTAGTTTCACCGATCCGACGACACGAAAAAACCCTACTTTCAAATGGCCCCGTTGCCGCTCGGGTTTACGGGAGTGCGAAAAAGGACATAAAGACGAAATTGGAAAGTTGCTAAACGAAAAGCTGCTGTCATAATCTACTATAGCCCCAAAACTAACAAGATAATTCTAAAATATATCCTGACTGTTTAGAATAGGATTATCTGTGCTTGGTGTGCATCATATATCATTAGGATAGTGTTCCCTTCTGACAACTTTTTGCCAAGTCTAGGGCTCGCTTTTTAAGTGTATGCCCAATTAGACCTGTCCTAACTTTTGACTGATTCGATCTGAGAGTTAGTCTACCGCACCCCTCTATCCCCTCTAATGGTAGATGAACTGCCTCTGTATGAGACCTACTACAGTTTCTATGAGAATCTAGGTGATCACTCTCAACAATGGTATAATAATTCTGCATATCATCATGACACTCCAGTCTCGCACACTTCTACGGGGTATGACAATCATCGAGTTCCGGAGTACAAATCTGTACTCCAAGAGCTTAAAAATTCCATCTCTGCCCTTCATGCTGCGGTCCAGCAACCTGTGCATAATTCCCAGTCTGTAGGATATTACCCTCCTATCCAAGAAGAGTTCTATACTTTTCGTTCATTTCAATCTCCGATGCAGACCTCCTATGATAACAATTACTATCCGGATACTAGAAGTCACCCTAACTTTGGTTGGAAATAGTCTGCTATCCCGCAGCAACTGCCGCAAGGCAATTATCCTCCCGAGTTTCATCAAACTAATGGAGAGTATGATTGCCACTACTCACAGTCACAGTACTCGTCATGTCCACAGAATGACTATTCTGATCAATAGTGGGCCCCTCAAGATTTTCAGAGTCAGCAGCTAGGCCCAGACTCCGCTTTGCCTTACAACTTTCATACCCAATCGGACTACAATCAAGAGTTGGCACCTCAGCTCCCTTAGCTGAACCGCCTCTGTTGGCTACTAAACCCAGTCTAGAGGACCTTCTCTTTCAGTACATTGCCCAGCAACAACAGTATTTCCAAGGTCTAGAGCACCAACAACAACAATCTATGGAGACCTTGGAGCAACGTCTAGTTCAATTAGAAAATGAGAGAGAAGAAGTCAACTTTACTAGCCCACCAATAGCCTATCCTGAGAAGAGTGACATGGCCACCGTCTATAATGAGGAGTCGCACAATTGGACCAAGCACTAGAACTGCCCGGATGAAATAGAAGTTGTTATCAACCCTAGATCAAGCCTGATTATTGAGGAGCTAGTGTATCTTTATTCGGTGCCTTTAACAGCACCAAATCTTGAACCTACCTCAGAGCAACCTATTTCTCACTCTACCTCTACTGACCCTGATGTCGATCTTCATAACATTGAGCTATGTCTCGATCGTAGGATCCCAACTATCATAGATCTATTGTTCCTCCCCGCCTTCCTTGGATTGTGCAACAATAGTGATGAACCCGAGTCTCAATCTTTGGTGCCCTTAACAGAACCAACTTCTGGACCGATCACAGAGGAACCCAGTTCCATCTCTATCTCTGATAATTCTGTCTCTGCCCTGGATGTAAACATTCCTACCATTGAGCCGTATCTAGAAAATGGGACTCTAGTTGTTCTGGACCTACCGCTCCCCACCAAGGATGAACATATTGAGTGTAGGGATTGGAACATCCTATCAAATTAGGAAACCTCAAGGGAGAGGTCAACAGTTTTCACCTGCCACCCTACGTCGATATTATTGACGACCCGTGTGTCGTAGAGAGTCTAATTCAGGACTCTCCCGAAGATAAATTATCTAAGTGTCAAGAACACTTTGAGTCTGACTTCATCTTGAAGTCAGACAATTCTAGTATTCCCGCAAAACTCAATGAGTTTGCGGCTCTGCTAACTACGGTCAGAGAACCCACTACTACTCTTCTCTCAGTCTTTACTGAGAAGCTTCTATCCCTCCCCGCTAAACTAAATGTTTTTGCGAGTCTGCTCAGAGAACTTACTGTCCTTCTCTCAATCTACACTGAGAAAGACCTGTTCTACACAGGTATACCTAGACAAGGGATAGGATAACTGTCTCCGTTCCACTTTAGGTGTCAAGAAGACTGCAGATTCTCTCAGTCTCCGTGAGTTTCAACCTGGTTGGAGGTACTTGATATAACCCCGTCATGTCTGGCTGAAGACGTAAAACTTAGCACTTTCAGAAAGGCAATTCCGATATTCCTAGAGGACATGAGTCTCATGTATTTGTTCTTAACTATTATATCATTAGAAATGCAGGTATATTCATTCTTCCAATCATCAAGTACCACACACTGTCGAGTTTCTGCCGACTTGGTAACATACTCCCTGAACCTTTGCATCATCATCACCAATTTTTTATTATTTTATGTTCCGGTCATGAGCACCGAGGACGGTGCTGTATTTTGGTTGGGGGTGAGTATTTACCAAAACTCATGTATTCATTTTGATAAAAAAAATAATAATTCTTATTTTTGGGTGGTTTCCGATGTTTTTTAAAGTTTTCTAGAATTTCAAAAATGTGTCAAATACCTTGACTTTGATTAGCTGAAAACCTCCGTTAAGTCAGTATTGAGGATGTCAATTTTTGTTAAAGGTTAGCTTTGAGTCAAGTCAAGTGTGGCTACAGCAGGTTTGAAAACTTAGAAAAACTCAAATTCGGCACAATTGTACACTATCAACATCAGAGTCATCCTAAGTTTAGAAACTCTAGAGATCCTATGAGAAGAATTGTGGAGACCTAACCCAGTGAGCTTTCGAGCCTTTAATCATTTCAGAGGGTTATACAACAATCCTGAGTCACAAGATGACTTACTATTCTTCATGCCCACAATATTCATTGAGAGATCTCATTATCTTTTGCTTCGATCATAAAACTCGGAACGACATCAACATTGGATTACTACGACAGAACCTTCTCTGTATCCAGTCAAGACAGTATACATGATAGTGCAAACCCTAAAAAATGATTTAGGCCATTTTTCTGAACCGTTCAACCTTTTTACTCACCTGAATTATACTTCACTAGAAACTCCTTGAGCCTTTCTATAAAAGCCTTTTCTTTGTAAACCCATCAACCTAAAACCAGTCCAGCTACGAAGCATGATTGGCTACCCTTATTTTGAGATGAACAAAAGAATAACTGATGAGGGTGTACCGTGAAAAGAAAAGTAAAAAAGAAAAATCAAAAGGAAAAGAAAGTGGTTCAAGCTGAAAATAAAATATGGAAAGAAGGTATGAAAAAGAGTTGAAAAAAAATTGAGCAGTCTCAGAAATATCGAGAAAAAGAGAAAAATACGAAAAAAGGAAAAAGAACCAAATAATGGAGCTACACCGCAGGAAAAATGCAAGAAAATGGAGATATCCTCTCAAAATCTTTGAAATCCTGTATCCCTTTATCTTTCTATACCTGACCTAAGCCTCATTATAACCCAGGAAAGTCCTACTTGATTCTGGGATAATACGATCATAAAATGTGGAGATTGAAGAAAGAGGAGCTATAGAGTTTGATTTGACGTTCCCGAGTGAAGTGATATTCCAATCATGAGATCTTCTATTTCTAAAGAGGTCCTTCCTTCAAATAATACATATGTGAGATATTTGCGTTCATATATCATAACATCTCCTCACATATTACTTGAGAGAAAAAGAAATAAACCGCTGACGAGTGATTCATTTTTCTGAGAGTTTTACAAGTGAGATTTGAGGTCGAGGCATAAGAACTTATAGATGATCTGAAAATCTTTACTCTTGGATGATGAAAATGTTGAGCACACACACACGCAGAGTCTAACTATTTTGGGTCATGATTATCAGTCTGTAGTCTTGCCAAAACTTTCCAACTCTTCGCTAGAATGTAACTATTTTTGCATCCATTCAATGATTTGACGAACGATGTTTACCCTGAGCTAATATGAACAAGTGTGCAGCATGTGTAGAGCCCTTTTAAGCTCATTTATTTCACACTAATTGCCAAGGATTGGCAATATGCTGGTTGGGGGTTGTGATATTCGCTCAAAAGTGCTTATTTTAAGTAATTATCCTTTTAGCATTATCGCACTCTCCTACGTAAAATGCTCTATTTATCTACTTTTCTACGTAAGAGTCTCTTATGTTGCGTAGAACATACTTTTCTGGACTAAATGGTATATCTGCATTCATTAAACACATTTTTGAAAGTCTAAATATAAAGTCATTCTGATTAAGTCTCATTACGCGCTTTTTCTATCGCAGAAAATACTGATTGGATGATTCTCGAGACTTGCGGGCCAAAATCGATCATGAAAGCCCATTATCAAAGCTTAAAGAACCCACAGGCTATGACTAGAAAATATGGGCCAAATATGGGCTGAATAAGAGGACCAAAGAGTTGGCCCAAAGAACGAAAAGAGTAGGAGAGCCAATGACCAAGAGACGGACCAAAATATTTAAAGCCACATGAATCAGCAAGGAATGATGGTCTACTTTACTAGAGAAGCGTGAGGATGGTCACAGTGAAGACCAGGGTTCCAGACCCTCTGCCAATACTTTTATCTCTATTTTTTGATATTTTCTCTCTCATCCCCTTAATTTTCTATCTCATCTCTCCTTATTCTCTTTCTCTTCATCTCTCGGTCCTCGGATCCACTGACCTAACCCCAGAACTCCTACCCGTTGGCTCCGGGCCATCTCCCTAAGCTATCAGACCGTTGGATCTTCCATCGGACCGTTGGATCATCTATCAGACCGTCGGATCTCTCTAAATCTGTCAGCCTGCTAATCTAGATCCTGATCCAGTCATCTTCAGTCTGATCATCAGCAAATCGTCTGTCACATCATCTTATGAGACGATGGACTTCATCAGTCCATGTACCGGCCCATCATCATCGACCCACTACCAGACCATTTAGTGGACCCCGTGAATTTCAAATAATTCAAATTAAATTTTAAAAAAATGCGGGGGTCCACTAAATGGGGAAATCCCCCAAAGAAAGGGTTTAAAAAAAAAATTATTTCAAAAAAAATCCCATTTTCCATTAAAGGAAAGTGGGAGCTTTTTAAAGAAGAAGAGAAGGGTTTGTAGGAACCCTAATCCCCCTCCTTATTCTTCCTCGCCTTCCCCAAAACCTTCCCCGATGTTTTCTTCTCCTTCTTCCTCCTCATTTTTTCTTCTCCTTCTTCATCTTCTTCGTCTTCTTCCACCATCCTTCGCCGGAGTTGCGGGTTTCCGGCCATTTTTTGCCTCATTCTTCTCTTCTTCTTCTTCTTCTTCTGCTCTCTTCTTCTCCTTCATATCTTGCTACCACCCATGCTGCTGTCTGGCCTGCAACGGCCTGCAACACTTAAACCCCACCACCATCTTCTCCAACCAAACTACTACCGGAGTTGCAGGTTGCAACTCCGGCCAATTGTTGCCGCACCTCCTCCTTCTTCTTCTGCTCTTCTTCTCCTCCTTCTTCTCTTCTTATTATTCTTCTCCTCCTCACCGCTGCACTGCATTCTGCCTCCACCATCGCTCCTCGTCTTCCACCACCGCCTGCAACCTCATCAAACACCACCGCATGCAACCCCATCAAACACCACTGCCTGTGATGCCTCTACCTCCAAGTACCAAGCGGTCTTAAGGTCCTCATCTTCTCCTCTCCCTCTCCTAACCTTCTGGGACCTTACCTCTCAACAGAGAGGTCGGCAAGCATCCCTTCAAATGCCGCCTCCACCATGAGAACCATTATTGATCTACTTCTCAAAAAGCTGTTGCAAGTTGCAAGTCTGCAACTTCACTAGCAGCAAACAGCGTGCCTCTCGCTTGCACGTCCACCTGCAACCCGCTCCTACCTCCTGCAAACGCTGCCATCAGCAGCTTCACCTCCTTCACGGGTTGGTGGTATGTGCGCACCGCCTCAACCTCCTCTCACCATTAAAAATGGTGTGTGCTCCTTCCAAGGGGGTGATTCCCATGGTCTGAACCTTGCCAACCCACTGCTCTTCAAGCCGCACAACCAAGCACGCCTGCAATCACCATCTTCTTCACCAACTCCAGCGGGCAGCCATCGCCCACTCGTTCTCTTTCAAGCTGAGTCTCTATCACGCCCACTAATCCACGCCAGCAACCATGGATGAACCACCTTCATGATCGATCTCCACTCCATTGTCTATGCAACTCACCTTGGATCGGACATCCTTCATCCCGATCACCTTTCACATGACTGATCCGATCCTTCTCTCCAAAAAGCCTTCAAAGGTAATAACCCACTTTTTCTCTTTAGATCTTTAACTCTCTTTCTCTCCCCTCTCTCTAACTCCCTTTGATTTACTTTATCTCTCTAGGCCTTCTCTCCTTTTTCTCTCTCTAAAATCCTCTTTATCATTTTCTCTCTCCTAAACCTCATTCTCTCTTTACATCCATCTCTTATTAAAATGCTTTCTAGATTAGTTTATTTCTGTTTGATTTTTATTGTAAGAACATGTTCGAATTAAATGAAGTTGATTTGAATAAAATTATGTTCCATTCTCTACAAATTTCTCGTCATTTTATGTTCATTATTGCACTAATCTGGCTAATCCCGAGTGCGGATCGACATCCGACACGAGCCACTGTGCAAAATTGCTCATTTTACAAGTTACAAGTCTCGGATAATTACAAATTGTGTTGAAATTAGGGTTTCCGATCCGACAACACGAAAAAACCCTACTTTCAAGCTCCCCTTCCACCATTATTTTAAGCTTCACAATACGAATCTACTGTCTATTTAAGAGGTAGATAACCCCTACCGTGTGTATCTTCTTTTACATATTTTGTTTTCTCTAAGCATGTTCATTATGGGTAGGAAGTGGTTGAATTATTGTTTTGAATTACTCACATGTGCTTCTATTTCTTTTTATCTGAATATTATATTATTCTTTCCTTACAACCCCCTTCTTATATATTATCTTTGTTTTGGAGGGAAGGATATGGGTGAAAACGTACCGTGACCATGCACTAATGGAAACTACGGATGTCACGCCCCGAATCTGGATACCTAGATACGACCCAAAAATTCGTGGATCGACCCGTACCCGAACCCAGAGGTGATCCATGAATGTCCCCTAGTGGTCCAATTAAGTCAATTAGACTACTAAGGTTCATTCGAAAACCCACTAAGTAAAAAAAAGAAGAGTAGATGTAGAAAACAAATAATTAAAATAATTCATAATTCAAACAATTCAATCAATCAACTAAATGTGGAGAGATGGAAGTGAGAACATGCTCTCAAACAAAGGCTTATATGCCCATGAAAATAAATAAATAATGTTATAAAATAATCAAATACAACTTTCTAAAGTGTGGGATCGATTCCCAAATCCTCGCCGATCTCCTCGAATGCACCGGAGTCTTTCGTCTCAAAATCATCTCACGTACCTGGCTCCTCAAAATCTGAAAATGGTATCGGTGTAGCACCGTGAGCCGAGGCCCAGTAATACAACAGTGTGCATGGTATGATATCATACTATACAAGTTTTTTAATCAAGGTATGCATCTCAATCGTATAATAAGGATGTCATGAATATGAGGATGAATGCAGATGAGTAAGGGATGCCAATGCAACTAGTACCCATAACCACATAGGGTCTCCATCTCCTTCCCGCACTGGGAGCGGTCTCATCGACCCATCTGCAGGATATAATAACGTCTGGGGCCTTTCACCCTAGGGTACCGAACCCTGATTAATTGATAAAACCAATATAAACGTATATAATATACTTCAACCCCGTTCCCTTATGCACCCCTTATATGAAATGACGTGATCATCATGGTATGACAACAAGATGTACTAGGGTTACATGACATAAGCACGCATGTATTTAACATTTAAATAAAAATATAAAATGAACCAATGATCATTAAGAGTAATAATATGGGAACGAATTAGGGTTAACCATGAATAACATGTAACAATCATCGAAGGTCACGATCAACACGGATGAATAATATAAGTGAAAATCACAAGGCAATCCAACACACCATTGCCGAACCCTATGAGGGATCCATGACACAAGGTCGAACCCTAAAGAGGGATCCAAGACACTTGGGTAGGATCCCCATGCATACAAGTATAGGTCAAACCATCTAGGGTTTAGTCAAACAACAAGGTTAAAACCTTAATAGTTAATAATCATGACCGAACCACGAACAATTAATAGGTTTTTTTTTACAAAAAAAATATACTGCATTATAAAAATCATAACTAAATAAATATGAATTAGAAAAATATAAACTCAATGGATTTAAAAATTAGATTTACAAAGATTTTAGAAAAAAATAAATAGAAAAATATTCGGATTCAAAATATAGGTCAAAAATCTTAATTAATTGGGCTGGACAGAATTTGGGATACAGAAAAGTCCCGCACATTTAAAAACTCATAACTTAATCAATACATATCAGAAAAATACAAACTCAAGGGTTATAGAAACTAAATTGATAGAGGTATCTATGAAAAATAATTAAAAAAATATTTAGGTTAAAAATATAGATTGAAATCTCAAGTGAAGTGGACCGTATAAAATCTGAAATTCTGAGTTTTATAGAAAAGTCCAGCACGTTTGAAAAATCATAACTTAATCAATACAGATTAGAAAAATATAAACTCAAAGGTTATAGAAACTAGATTGATAGAGGTATCTGTGAAAAATAATTATAAAAATATTTAGGTTAAAAATATGGATCGAAATCTCAGGTAAAGTGGACCGTGTAAAATCTGGAATTCTGGGTTTTACAGAAAAGTCCAGCACGTTTGAAAAATCATAACTTAATCAATACAGATCAGTAAAATATAAACTCAAAGGTTATAGAAACTAGATTGATAGAGGTATCTGTGAAAAATAATTATAAAAATATTTAGGTTAAAAATATAGATCGAAATCTCAGGTAAAGTGGACCGTGTAAAATCTAAAATTTTGGGTTTTATAGAAAAGTCTAGTACGTTTAAAAAATCATAACTTAATCAATACAGATGAGAAAAATATAAACTCAAAGGTTATAAAAACTAGATTGATAGAGGTATCTGTTAAAAATAATTAGAAAAATATTTAGATTAAAACTATAGATCGAAATCTTAGGTAAAGTGGACCGTGTAAAATATGAAATTCTGGGTTTTACAGAAAAGTCTAGCACGTTTGAAAAATCATAACTTAATCAATAAAAATCAGAAAAATATAAACTCAAAGGTTCTAGAAACTAGATTGATAGAGGTATACATGAAAAATAATTAGAAAAATATTTAAGTTAAAAATATAGATCGAAATCCCAAGTGAATCGGACCGTATAAAATCTGAAATTTTGGGTTTTTTGGTAAAGTCATACAATTTAGAAAAATCATAACTTAATCAATAAAAATCAGAAAAATACAAACTAAACGGTTTTGAAAAATAGATTCACAGAGTATTTAGAAAAAAATAATTATAAAAATATTTAAATTATAAAAATACAACGAAAATGATAAAGAACATAATCATCCGTTATAGGTACAAAATAGACCATGGCCCAACCCATCATGGTGGCCCAAAATAAAGATCAACCCAATAAGAATAAAATAAATATTGTTAAAATTAATTTATAATGAGTATCAACCATTATCTAATGAAAGAGAAACAAAATCTTGAAGAGAAACAAGTATAGGATGGATCAAGCGCACTTACCTCAAGGTTTCTTGAATTTTAATGAAAATCAAAAGTTTCTTCAAATTTGAAAATCGTCGGATCATCCTCTCCTCGGAGTATGTTCTTCCATTCAGAGTCCCCGTCAATTCTCCCTTCTTGCTCGAGTGCGATCAGTACCCGGATGAAGGTTTAATCGAGCTTTCTCTATTCTTCAATGGAGTTGGGTTTGTGAAAGCTTCTAAAGCTTTAGGGTTTTTCATAAATAGGTTTAGGGAAGGATTAGGGTTTCTATTTTGTTGAAATTCGTAACTAGCAAAGGGGTGACTTTTTCAACCCTCAAAAATTTATATTTTACACTACTAATGGGTTAGAAATGGGCCCAAGGCCCATAGACTTAAATAGGTTTCATTTAAAAATATTATTAAGCCCAAAAGACCTCTAGATTGGCCATACGGGCCCACCCAACAATCATAACACAAATAATTATTAATTAATTCAATCAAACTATATTATATAATTTAAAAGTTCATACAATAAAGTATTGACACATGTCACACACATAAATCACAAAAACGTTCAAAACTCTAGAAAAGTGTCAAATGATATTGGAATGACCCGAAAGTGATTCGTGGGTCCCACACTCCTATTAAATAAATAAAATATAATTAAATATTATTTAAAAAATATAAGAATGGTAGGAAAGTTCAAAAATTACAAAAATACTATTTTTGTCAAAATCTCCCGAAATCTCCCGCTAGGGTTTTCATGTCTCAAGAAAGGTTCTAAATTTCATAGGTAAGTTGGTAAAGATAAAATAGGAATATTTTTGGCGTCTCGGGCCCACAAAATTATTTTTTTATAAAAGTTCTGGAATGTTAGCTGGGGAAAGAAAAAGTCCTCTGCAAGTTATGGTTCATTATTCTTAGCAGGAATTTTGCCCTAAATAACGAATTTCAAAAATAGCAGGTTTTTTTCAAAGTTGTCAGAATGAAATTAAATTAAATACACATACTCATACATGATATTTAACAATAAAAATAATAATAAGAGTCTGAAAAAGTTTCAGGTTTTCATTATTAGGTGAATTTACCATAATACCCTAGAACGAAAGTTCAGGGTATTACAACGGATAGTTCTCATTAGTGGATCGATCATGAGAACACCTCTAGGTGAAAACATTTTTAGCCTTAACCCTCCTCTCGTTATAGTTATTTTGACATTAATTTATACTACGCTTATTATGTTCATTGGGGGTTTATATGAGAGGAAGTTTATTATTTTTGTCGTTAAGCAAGAAGGCTAGAAAACCCTAGGGTGAAATATCCCAAAAAATCCTGCAGATGAGTTAGAAGGCTGCTCCCAACGATGGAAGGAGATGGAGACCCATTAGTGGTTGAGTTATTGGGATGGGATGTCATCGCACTTTGCATACCTTGTAGACTATTCGTTGTATATTGATTGTTATGTCTTACTTATCACATACTTTATTCTATCATTACTTCTTATGATTATGTTTAGTTAACATTATATGTGGATTAAGAGTATCATAGGGTTATCCGTTGCACTACTGAGTCCGTTGGACTCATAGTGTATTGTGACACCGCACAGACGAGTTGGGCTTTAACCCGACGGATGACTCTTCGTGGGAAGTACCCGACGACGAGGTGTACAAGGATGGTGATCACGGTGAGCCTTTGGAGGCATCAGAAGAGTTTTAGTCCTTTAAACTCTTTATTGATAAAAACTAGTTATTTTTTATTTTGATTTCGGGCTTGTTCTGGCCTATCTTTAGGAACTCCCTATTATCTTATGGATGATGCTTGGTTATTTTATTCGATAAACATAATGATTTTACATTATGTTATTTATATGATGATAGTAGATTAGTAGTTAATAATAGAAAATTGAGCCTTAATAGACCTAGACCGAGTTTTGGACTCGAGAAACTAAAAGCACTAAAAATACTATATAAGATAGAATTGTAATTTTTGAACTTTAACATATTTTTGGTAAGGTAACTGATAGAATTTGTGACTATCACAGAAGGACTTTTCGAAGGTCTGTTAGTTAGCTTTCCAACGATATAAACGGTTTTCATAGATTCTTTTTTTTACAGAAAGTTATGGCCAAAAAATTAACTGTGGAACGAACCAATTTCTTCTGAACCTGAGGCAAACAGACTTAGTTTTGACCCTTTATATGGCATATTTGAGCTCTAACCTCAATATAAAAGTTGTAGCCAACTCAGAGAGCTATCCAATGGGCTTTGGAATAGCCAAATCGGACATCAGACGAAGAAATGGCGGCTATTTTACTATAATGTTGTCCGGGTGCACTATAAGGATGGGAAAAATTGGAGGAAAATTATTTTCTCCGTTTGACCTAATTTTTGGTTTAAGACTTCCTCATATATAGTGGGTTAATGTTATATAGTTTAAAATTAAAAAATAATTAATTTAGTATTTTTCTCATAATTTATTCTATAATTCATTCTAGGGTCTAATTACTGAAATCTATTTAATCACTTAGTGAATTGTAGTATTGATGACTTGTTTGAGGATGGATCTTAGTGGTTTGGAGTCATACTTGAACTATTAGGATGCATTCATAGATCACCTCTAGGTTCGGGTATGAGGTTGACCCATGGATTTTCGGGTCGGATTTGGATACCCGAATTTGGGGTGTGACAAATAGTTATATTTAGAAACTAATAGATATTAGAGAGAAGAAGAGAGTGAAAGATTTAGGAAAAAAGTAAGAGATTTTGGAAGAGGGAATGTCTAATTAAAAAAGACATTTCGGAAGAGGAAATGTTTAAATAAAGAAGATTCCAATTAGAGTTGTAGAGAAAGGTAATAGAGAATAAATTAAGAGTAATTTTAGGAGTTGTGGAGAAGGGAGAAAGGTAGAAATAGTTATAATTAATTAAATAAAAAATATTTTACATGAAAAGTTGGGGAGTTTGAGAGGTTGTAGGATAATGTAGAGATTTTAGATGAAGATGACCTTAATGTGGAAGGTATTTGGAAAGAGCGCCACCTCAGCAGGCTCGAGCTTTAGTATAGATAATAGATAGATTTTCATCAAATTGTCAAAAGAATTGTCCAATTGTTAATGTTTTACGTATATGTAATCAAAGTGATATATCACCAAGTTTAGAAACATACCGTTCAAATGGAAACATCCAGCGACCGCAAATTATTGCTTCATCGACTAGATGCATCATGAGATGAATACTAATAACAAAAAATGACATTGGAAAAATCTTCTCTAAGAGACATATACTACATCTGCCAAACTACATTTGATAGTAACCAAATGCTCTACCCTAACCTCATTTGTGCATAGTAGATTAAAGAAGATGCAAGTCTAATGAATAGCTTTAAGGAGATCCTTTTACTTTGAAAAGGGACGTTGCAGTATCACAAACAACAAATATTGTATAATGACATGATAATCATGTCACTTGAGCCCATTTATTTTCAACTTTTCCAAGTTCACGTGATGTTTCATTGTAGAGCAATTCCAATCGGTACCTTCAAATCCTATGAAGTTTGACAGAAGTCTTCTTTTGCCATATTATTGAGGGTAAAGGGTGCCTTGGGTTTAGTTTTTTTGTCATTGTGATCACATTCTTTCACCCTAACGTTTTTTCTTAATGTTCATGGCCACCAGATCTTCAAGAGCACTTGCTCAATCTTTCGTTTGTCTTCCACTTCTAAAATCATTAACATGCAGGAGATTTTCAACATGCTTTTCAATGTGCATGGCATCCAAGTTATGACGAATATCGATTTCCTTCTAGTATGGCAACTCGAATAGAATGGATCTTTTGTACGTACCAAGCACATACTCTTCTAATTTTCTAAAGCATCTTCACTCTTTTTTCATTTCTACCCCTTCGATTTGTCGACATCTATCTGGATATTGTTCACCTTCTCTTTAACTTAAATCCTAGTCAACTGAAGAGGACATCGGCCCACTTCGATTTCATTATTGAAAGGCACCTTTTGAGTCTTGAAGACATGACCAGTTAGAAGGAATCTTCATTTGATCCCAGCAGATGAAAAGATGAAAAATCGGAGAGGCCGATGCCAAAAAGCGAGAAAAGATAAGGGTTACAAATACGACAGTACACCTAAAGGAATAAAAACACGACACGTGGAACGACAACAAGGAAGGGAGAGGAAAGGAAACAAGGGAAAAGCACAATTCACCTGGAATCACCTTTTTCGCCAGAGCCGCAATGCTAGAACACTGCAAGTATTGCCAATCAGATTAACTCATCGCTATCCTATCCACAATACCCTTAATATTGATCCTCGTGCTAGTTGTTTCTTTTCTGATTTCTTCTCAACAACTTCAATTATGTGGCTGATATAATTGATCATCATAATCGTTACCAAATGGGCCCGTAAGGTCTAAATAGGCACATAAATATTATCTCAGAGGCACAACAATATTACTCTCAAATCAGAATCTATAAATAACAAAATAAATAGAAATAATAATCGGTTAGGAGAAGTCGCAGATCGAGTTATTAGCGTTGCTCACTATCTGAAAGGTGAAATTCACCCCTGCTACTTATAAGTTGATGTCGTTACGACCTCGATGATCACCCCCCAAGAGTCAATGATCTCACCCAATTACATATTGGAAAATATTTCAACGGTACAAAAAAAAAAAAAAAAAAAGGAAATAGAAAATTCAATCAAAGAAAACTTAGGAAGATTTTCAAAGATAATTCACATACAAAACTAGCTCATTAGAGCCCAAAGCCCATTTGGGCCCAGAGAATTGGGCCCTACACTGTTCCATATGGTTTTGGTGTTGTTATTTCATTGCAGCACGAGCAAGCCCAGGTAGAGGAAGAAGGGCCCCAAACGTACAAGGTCTAACACTGCGAGAGATGCGGTTAGAAAGAGCCCAGACAGCCCAGATGGGGGTGGGACCCATAGAACTAGAAGATCTTCTAAGTGGGGGTGGGACCCATAGAACGCTCTCAATCCATTATATACGCACTAAGGTTACGTAAAAGAGTGGTGATCCCATTAGGCGTCCCTCGCCAAAGATTTCCTCCCTATCTTTCTTTCATTCTTGGCCAACAAATCGGGCTCAGGGGAACACCCATTTTTGACCCCCATTTTGGCGTACCCATATAGAAGATGAATCAATGGCTGATTTTTGGTGGGGATGATCTCCTCACCATATAGATCACCCCAACAAAAAATCAGCCCATTCTGAAATTTCTAACCCCATCAAATGTGGTTTTCAAGTTACATGTAAAAATCGACGGTCCATAATTCTTCAGCTTCTAAACCAGTCTATAAATATCAGAATGATTTGAATTTTTCTGAGGATGATCTCCTCACCATAGAGATCATCCTCACCAAAAATCGGCTATTGATTCATCCTCTATGTGGGTACACCAAAATGGGTGTCAAAAAGGGGCGTCCCTCGACCCGACCCAAAAATTTTATTCCGGCTCTGTGGAAGGCAAAAGTCACATAGATAATTCCCTCTTGGGGGACTGTGGGACGGATAAAATGCTCCACGTGTCACACTATTTCAGGCCTAATGACGAATGAATGATTGAACCTAGACTCCATCAATCAACCCGATTGGTGATTGAACGGATCCAATGGGTGGAAATCATCACTCATGAAAAGCGCTAGAATCAAATATCACAAATCAGGCGCTGACTGTAAGTGTGGCAATCATTCATGGGTCAGTGGTCCCAAAAAACAAAAAAAATTGACACGTGGCCTGTTTTTATAGTCCCGAGTAAAACTTCTATCACACGAAATTGTAAATCACACAATCACAAGCCAATGAGTTCTCGGCACGTACACAAGTGCTTTTGCAACGTACCCATGTGCTTTTGCTTTTTAGGTGCACGTGCCGAGAACTCATTGGCTGTGTTTGTGCGATTTGCAATCCGATTGTGACAGAAGTTTTACTCGTCCCACAAGGGCCACAACCCCCACATAAATAAGTTGCTCCGAGGTAAAATTTTCGGTCATAAGTCAAATCAGGGTAAAGAGCCGACATGTCCTCTAAATGCACAACTCATTACCAAACTTTTTGGTCTTCTAGTAGTCGGACCCGTAGGTCAGTTAGGTTGCCGACTCACATGACATAGATTCGCAAAATCTGAATACCAAACCATCTAAATTCAGCTAGGTAGCAACCGACCCGATCTCATCTAAAAATCCTCAAAAATAAAAATCCACCAATCGCTATCCAAAGATCTAGCCGAAAGGAATAGGAAGCTAGTGCACGAAATACACATGTTATATAGTGGGACCTAAGGTCCACTATAAGGGCTGTGAAGCTCCGAGATGCATGTGTTGCAGAGATCTCGAGGACATACAATACAATGGAATTGACCTAATTTCTGACAACGTGGACAGAAAGAACACCAGTCAATAAGTTTGCAAGTTTGTTGGATCTTATCCTTTAAGAATCCATTCCCATGTAATAGAAAATGCAGTCCTTGAATATGGATGTGGCCGTTGCGTGCTTGTTTTGGGAATTTTTTAAAAAAGGGTAAAGTTTGAATAAATGAACCGTTGGTGACCATTCAATATTCAAGAACCCAACTTTTTCTTTTGCTAAGCAATCCCAAACCTAACTTAATGGGAAGTAAAGGAGGTAGGTTAGTGTGTGGTGGGCTCCACTCTTTATGCTTTGAAATTATAATCGAGCAAGACTTGCCCGACCACTCACAATATAAGCCATGTGGAAATTTATTAGAGGACACTGACCGTATAGATGTTTGGCCAATCCCTAGCTGGACCTACAAACCCAAAATCAACCTGATCAGTGATTTCAAAGTGTTAGTTGATGTCATTTTCGTTGGTTGATCTTAGCCGTAGGAATTTGATCATTATTTACCATTATTTCCGTATAAAGATCCAACAGTTTTGAAATCACTAATCAGGCTGATTTTTGGTTTGTAGGTCCAGTTACAGATTGGTCAAACATCTATACGGTCTGTGTCCTCTGATAAATTTCCACGTGGCTTATATTGAAGTTGGTCAGGTAGGTGGTCGGGCAAGTCTTGCTCAATTCTATCCATCCATACAGCATTTCATCAGAAACTGCCACCATGATAATAGGGTACGTACGACTGTCATTGTCAGCTACTTAACCTTGGTTAAGTAGATAGGTAACAGGTAGTAAAACTTCTATCACACGAAATTGTAAATCACACAAAACATAGCCAATGAGTTCTCGGCACGTACACAAGTGCTTGCAACGTACCCATGTGCTTTTGCTTTTTAGGTGTACGTGCCGAGACCTCATTGGCTGTGTTTTGTGTGATTTGCAATCCCATTGTGATAGAAGTTTTACTCGGTAACAGGGGTGGGGTTTGGTTGTTACGTGTCACCTTCTGCAAAAATTTGCTTACTCTAAAAGTAGCAACCATTTGGATGCATGTCTATTGAAAACACGTTTTTCAATGAGCATTCAACAGTGGATACAATGTTTCCATACTTTTAAGTCTGTAAACGTATGTAGACTAGTTTTCTATCCAGAGTCATATCGTCTTGCTAATAACGTGTCCTGTCCTTTGACAGGAAACACCGAAGAGTGATCTGACAGGTGGCTAACTGCAATAAGCCAAAAAGGGGCCTATAGTCCATTCTAGATTCGCGTAATTCAACGAATCTGATCCAAGATATCCTAAGAATGGAGCTACAGAAGTTTCTTATTTCGTATACGGGAAATATTTGACATTTTAGTTAGAAAATAAAACGCATATCGGCATTCCCATTGCCTAGGTTGTTAGAAAAAAGACTCGGACAAGTCCTTTTGGTGAAGGGTCGCGTTCCTTTAACAGATATAAAATGATAGGTAAAATGTCAGGGACACAATATAAGCCAGGTGGCACACTGTTACAAGACTCTGACCGTACGGATGTTTGTCCTATCCCATGGTGGACCTAAAACCAACAATCAGCCTGATTAGTGATTTATAAGTATTGCATCTTTGTACCTCAAATACTGATCAAATTCTCACACTTGAGATCAGCCCATGAACATAAATCCAATCCAAAGCCTATAAATCACTAATCAAGCTGATTTTTGGTTTGTAGGTCCACCATGGGATAAGACAAACATCCATACGGTCAGAGTCCTGTAACAGTGTGCCACGTGGCTTATATTGTGTCCCTGTCATTTTAGATCTATCAATGGAGCCCGACCCTTTGGTGAAATTGACATGCCATTCACATTTTTTTTTGGGAATTTTTGACATACCTCCCATGTTATCTTTAAAATTAGACCCCCCTTTCCCTAACATTTGAAAAAGCTGACATACATCCTATGACTCGGTCTACTGTCATTTGACCCGAGTTGTGTCACGCCCCGAATCCAGGCATCCAAATTGAACCCGAATGCCTATGGATCAGCCCGTTTACCCAAGATCCAAGGTGTGATAAAAATAAATTACTAAATAAAAATAAAATAAAACACCAAGAATCACCATCGTGATTGATGACGAACAGCTCAGCTCCAATAGTCAAAATAATGCAGAAGTGTAAACAAGTTATTATGATGAAATAACTAAAGTCAAAATCAAAGTCAAATTTTTAATTTTTGTCAAAATCACTAATTATTACCTAATATTTATATCAAACATCTTTTGTGAAAGCACTTAAGCCAAAACACTCGTTTGAAATAGTTTTGAAATTTAATTTTCGCGGTTCTAGAGAAAATGGTCAACTTTTGGTCAAAATTCAAAAAATGTCAAAAAATTATTTTTCTTCAAGGGTTTTATTCTAAAAATTATAAGATACAACTTTAACAAATGTACTTTGGCTAAAAATGACATTTACAAATTTTTGGAATCAGTTCCCCACTCTCAATTCAGCCCTAACTGTAACCGTCAAAAATAGGTAAAAAGTAAGATTTTTCACTTGTATTAATTTTTTACAGTTTTGATAGGAATCCAAATCAAGCAAATAATATATGGGTTTTTATCTACTCAAAATAAACTAAATTTACATGTAATAAAAATCATATGGTCCTATTTTACAACTTAGGGAAAAATTAAGATAAAGGTTTGTAAAAGTTAGATATTTTGTAGTCAGACAGTTCTGACCTCCTCTTAGTAAAATGGCTCTACAAAATATTTCATCGAATCTATTGACACACTACATATGGACGGAAAGGTAACTTAAAAACCTACAACTTTTGTATTTTTTCCTCAATCAGATTCGGTCATATAATATGTGCAAAAATTATTTAAAGTCAGAATAAGGGTGCTGATTATGCAAAATCAACACAAAAAATTCGAGATTAGTTCCAAATCACACCTACTTATTTCACATTTCATTTTGAAAACTTGCAAATATGGTCGTTGTCACAGATTTGACTAATGCTTAGTAGGTTATGTTTTAGACCATCCACACACAAAATATTTTCAATCTTAGGTATTCCTAGACCTTGGATAGTCCCTTTATTAATTATTTTAGCACTACTGTTATCTCCAAATATAACCTCACCATCATGGCAGTCATCAAAGAAGCAAAAATAAAATCTTTCTCTAGTCATGTGTCTGGAGCATCAACTATCCAAATACCACTTAGAAGTTTCATTAGCAATAAGAGCAATATGAATGACTAAACATTTTTCAACATATTTCTCATTTCATATTTTTACGGAAGCATTACTAGTCTGATTGATCTGAGAGTTATTAAGGTTTTCTTTTCTGTTTTTAGCTTTAGCATTTAAATCCACTATCTTTTTAAACAATTCCTTTTGTTTGTTTAATTTTCTGATTTTCTCCAAAAATTTTAGATCATTATCTTCCTTTTTCTTTTAAAATTCTAATTTCTTTTTAAGAATATGACAATTATATTTTTTATATCTAGAATATCTATAATAATGACAAATAATATTTAGCTTTTCAATTTTTTCATTTTGGGTTAAATCCAGGGTGGCTTTTACAAACACAGTTTTGGAATTTGAATTTTTAGCCGATTTTCCAATGTAACCAAGTCCTCTCCTGTCATGGTTTGCTTTTCCCATGGTTAATAGATTTTTCAGTCTATAATTTTCTTGATTAATGTTTCTAATTAAGGTTGCATTCTTGACTTCAAGATCATCATTTTTTTCAAGACTTAATTTCTCAATTTCTTTGCTTAATTCTTGACTTCAAGTTCTTATTCTCTGCTTAAGATTTGAGTTACTTCATCTTCTTTGTTCATCACAATTTGATATAGATTTTTTAACTCAATTTTTAGTGAAGCATTTTCACAACACACAATAGTTTTTTCCTTATTTAAGTTATCATAGGATTTTGCCAAAATTAAGCTTTCCTTATACAAATTATTAAAAGTAATCTGAATGTTTTCTTCACTTTCATAATCACTTAAATCGGTTTTATTATCGACTTTAGCATTTTGAGAGTGACAATTTTCATTAAGATTAGCAATAGTCATTAATGCTCTAACATTAGATGATTCTCCGCTATCACTGGATGTGTTCCTTTCAGTATTGGATTCATCACTATTTATGTCCCAAGCAATAGCCTGCATAGCTTTATTTTTTTATTTCTTAACATTGTTAGGACAGTCAGTAGAGATATGTGATATTCGCTTAAAAGTGCTTATTTTAAGTCATTACCCTTTAGCGTTATCACACTCTCCTACGTAAAACTTCCCTATTTATCCACTTTTCTAAGTAAGAGTCTCTTTCATTACATAGAACACACTTTTCTAGACAAAATAGTATATTCGTATTCATTAAACACATTTCTGGAAGTTTAGATATGAAGCCCTTTTGATTGAGTCTCATTACGTGCTTTTCGTTATTGCAGGAAACCCGATCGAGTGATTCTCGAGATTTGGGGCCCACGATTAACCATAGAAGCCCTCTATCAAAGCTTAAAGAGCCAACATGTTATGACTAGAAGATACAGGCCAAGTATGTGCAAAGTCAGAGGATCGTAGAGCCAAATAAAGAACTAAGAGAGAGGCAAAGCTGAAGATCAAGAGACGGACCAAAGTGATTAAAAGCTGCACCAAATGGCATAAAATAACAGCTTACGTGATTGGTGAAGCCGACTGAAGATTACATTGAAGATCAGGGTTCAAGACCCTTTGCCAGCTCTTTTGCCTTTATTTTGTATTATTTTCTCTCTCCTCTCTCTCCATCTCTCTAAACTCTAACATCTAACCCTTAGATCATCCCACTATTAGATCCTTCATCGAACTATTAGATCATCCATCGGACCGTTTGATCTTTCTAGATCTGATTGTTCGCCAATCTTGGTTCGACCCAGCGATCCACCCAAAATCTTGGCTATCCACTCTCTTATCACCCATTATCCTAGTGGCCCACTGGTTCACCTATCCTTAGGTCCATTGTCTTGTTGGCCCATTGGCCAACATGTGGCATGTTCAATATTGGCCTATAACTTACTATCCTATGGCCTATCCACTAGCGGGCCCAAGGCCTAACACCAATTCTTGGCCCATTAGCCACTATCATTTAAGGCCAATGGCAAATCCACACTTGGAACCAACTCATATGCCACATCTGCCACATAGCCCATTGTCAAGTGGCCCACTAGCACTCTTTGGACCCCCATGGCCTTCGCCAATCTCGACCCATCAACTTTCATTCCTTCCTAGCTAAAACCCACTCTTTCTAAGCCCGAGCCCACAACCCAACTAACAAGCCCATCCAACATAGAGCCCACGTAGCCTCTATTCACTTCCCCATTGGAGAAGAGGTCAAACTTGACCTATTCTCACTTATCTCTCCCTTCTCTCCCACGTGGAACCTACTAGAATTCACTCTCAACCCACGCACAAAAGGTGATCTCTCACTAAAATCTCTCGACAACCAGCCATCTTAAAAAGGAGAATCTCCCCATGGACTCTCGACTCTCGAGTTCTCTAGGCGACAAACGATGGCCACCATGGGAACCACCATCACTGGTTGCCGCCCATAATCGTTCCTCATCTCCTCTTTCTTCTTTTCTCATCACCAAGCTCCTCCCAAACCCAACAACCTGTTGGTGCGTTGTTGCTCACTGCCAGTCTTTGGCAAGCACAATCACTGTTGGAACTCACAGCCCCGCTCGGAATATGTGAGTCAATTGGTGTCTCTTCTTGGGCCACTACTTGGAACTCAATCTGCTGGCCGTCCTCCTCAATCTTCTCATCATAGTTGCAGAACCTGCAACTCATCACTGTTACCCCCCTCATCTTCACCAAAGTACCCTCTTAACCTCCTCACAATTAATTCCGATAAGAAGCTCACCGGAATTCCTGCTAGCCACCACACCAGCACATCATTGCTATCTTCCCCTTTACTGGATGTTCTCCTCTCCCTCAAAAGCCAACACCGTTCAAACCTGCTGTTCCGTCTTCCTCCACGTCAACAGCAACTAGTCTTCACCATGATCTTGACCTGGCTCCTTTTTCGGGTCTTCTCCTTCTTCGCTTCTCCCTTTCTCTCCAGGCACCACCGTTTTGGTTCACACACCAATACAACACCTGCTGGTGCATCGACCAGCAACGTGGGCTCCTTCTAAGTGGAGATTGTGGAACTGCAACCTCGTAACAACTTGAAACTCTCCAGTCAGTACCTTCATCTTCTTCACCAGCGTGCACCACACCTTCTCCATGCTCGGACGGTGAACCACAGCAAGATCCACATCTCTTCTTGCTCTGCCACCCTGCTACAACCTCTCCACTTTGATGTTGTCAGCACTAGCAGCAATAACACTTGCAGTCACACCTTCTTCAACTCTCTTCACCGTTGCTGGTGTGCAACCCAGCACCACCTAGCAACTCAGCAAACACCACATTGCTGGCCGTCACTTCATCACTGTTTGCTACATCCAGTGTACAACACAGCAATCTTCATGCACGATCCTTGAACGGGTGCACTTGATGAGCATTTCCTAGCATGCCCTCACAACCATCGTCTCCACAACCTTGCACGGGCTGCAACAGCCACCATACTTCCCTTCCAACCTCCATGCCCATGGCCAAACCCAATCGGACTGCACTATGCCACCTTGCCGCATGTTTATTGTTTCACCAGCCAGCAACATTGGAGTACTTCTCTTATCTGGTGTGCAACCACCACATGCATGGGCCGAACTTAATGGTTGATCTTAGCACTTTCTCATGCAAGGACACTTCTTGGTCGACCATCATTGGCCAATTTTGGACCATTCCCATGGGTCGATCTTTACCACTCAATCTCTCCGATCTCCATTCATCTCGGACCGATCCCAATGTGCCCGGTAAGTACCATGAGGTACATTCTCTATCTCTCTCTCTTCTACCCTTACTTTCTCTCTCTAGAAAATTATCTCTCTTTAGGGATAATTTTATCTCTCTACATAGTTTCTCTCACTTTCTCTCTCTGATGCTTATTTTCTCTCTCTAGACAACATGGAAGGGATGTGACATCCCTAATCCCGTATTTTTTTTAGAGTGAGATTTCTCTCTCTAAGTCCATTTCTCTCTCTAGATCCATTTGGACGATCCTCTTCTTGATCGGTAGCGCCTTAGTTCCAAAGGTCATGGGATGCTTCTCTGTCAAAACCCTTCTCTTGATTGAAGCATTCATTGAAGTCTTGGACGATCCTCTTCTTGATCAGTAGCGCTTTAACTCCAAAGGTCATGGGATGCTTCTCTGTCAAAACCCTTCTCTTGATTGAAGTATTCATTGAAGTCTTGGACGATCCTCTTCTTGATCAGTAGCGCCTTAACTGCAAAGGTTATGGGATGCTTCTCTATCAAAACCCTTCCCTTGATTGAAGCATTCATTGAAGTCTTGGACGATCCTCTTCTTGATCGGTAGCGCCCTTAGCTCCGAGATCTCAATGGACATTTCTTTTCCTTACCCTTCTCTTGATTGAAGCATTCATTGAAGTCTTGGACGATCCTCTTCTTGATCGGTAGCGCCCTTAGCTCCGAGATCTCAATGGACGTTTCTTTCCCTTACCCTTCTCTTGATTGAAGCATTCATTGAAGTCTTGAACGATCCTCTTCTTGATCGGTAGTGCCCTTAGCTCCGAGATCTCAATGAACGTTTCTTTCCCTTACCTCTTCATCTCTCAACCCTTTACATGCTTTCTTTATTTCTGTTATTTTGATTTATGTACACACTCTTTGATGATTAATGAAATTGATTTTGATATTTTGGTGTTCTGAATCTCAAATGAATGTTGTTTTTAAATTGACTCGCCCTTCTCATTTCTTCCACTCGATCTCTCCGATCTCCATCCATCTCGAACCGATCCAGATGTGGTAAAGATCGACCCATGGGAATGGTCGGCCAAGAAGTGTCTTTGCATGAGAAAGTGCTAAGATCAGCCATTAAGATTCGGCCCATGCATGTGGTGGTTGCACACTGGATAAGAGAAGTACTCCAATGTTGCTGGCTGGTGCAACAATAAACATGCGGCAAGGTAGCATAGTGCAGTCCGGTTGGGTTTGGCGATGGGAATGGAGGTTGGAAGGGAAGTATGGTGGCTGTTGCAGCCCGTGCAAGGTTGTGGAGACGATGGTTGTGAGGGCGTGCTAGGAAACGCTCATCAAGTGCACCTGTTCAAGGATCGTGCATAAAGATTGTTGTGTTGCACACTAGATGTAGCAAACGGTGATGAAGTGACGGCCAGCAATGTGGTGTTTGCTGAGTTGCTAGGTGGTGCTGGGTTGCACACTAGCAACAGTGAAGAGAGATGAAGAAAGCGTGACTGCAAGTGTTCTTGCTGCTAGTGCAGACAACATCGAAGTGGAGAGGTTGTAGCAGGGTGCAGAGCAAGAAGAGATGTGGATCTTGCTGTGGTTCACCGTCTGAGCATGGAGAAGGTGTGGTGCACATTGGTAAAGAAGATGAAGGTACCGACTGGAGAGTTTCAGGTTGTTACGAGGTTGCAGTCCGACAATCTCTACTTAGAAGGAGCCCACGTTGCTGGTCGATGCACTAGTAGGTGTTGTACTGGTGTGTGAACCAGAACGGTGGTGCCTGGAGAGAAAGGTTGAAGCGAAGAAGGAGAAGACCCGAAAAAGGAGTTGCAAGTTAGGATCATGGTGGAGACTAGCTGCTGTTGAGATGGAGGAAGACGCAATAGCAGGTTTGAACGGTGCTGGTGTTGACAGTGAAATGTGGATCGCAACGAAAATCACGACCAAGGGACGCGAAGATTGACTGCCGACGTACAACCACACATGTCCTTTCTTCAAGATAATGGCATTTTTCAGAGCAGAGAACTTGAAGAGGACATTTTACTGAGGAAATGAGCCCATACGGTTGTGTAAGAGATGAGAATACACAATCGTATTCAGTCAGAAATGGCACAACTGGCACAGATTTCAAGAAAATAAAGATGGTCAATTTTGATCAGAACCAGCCCATACCTTCAGAAAGTAACTACATACGGTTGTGTAAGGCATAGGGATACACAACCATATGCCCTCAGATTTGGCAGAACAAGGTTGGATTTCTGCATAAAGGGCATGCCTCAATTTCTGAGCCAACCAACCACGAATTAGAGAGACAAATTGGATACGGTTATGTAGAAAGGAAAGCTACATAACCGTATGGAGTTAGATCCAGAAAAACTATGGTTAAAAATAAGAAAAAGCACATGTGCCCTTTTCATCGAAATCCGAGCAGTGGGATGAAAAACTATTCACATACGGTTATGTAGGACCTCCTCTTACACAACCGTATGCAGTTATATTTTCAAAAATACCCTCATATCCCCAGAAAAGCACATGTGCCCTTTTTCTCGAGATGCGTGCAGGGGATTCAAAAAGTAATAATATACGATTGTGTAGGACCTCCTCCTACACAACCGTATGCAGTTAAAATTTCAAAGAGATCTCTCATTTGTCCAAAAAAGCACATAGGCCATTTTCCTCGAAAAGCGTGTAGAATCTGCTAGAGTTAGTGCCATACGGTTGTGTATCTCTAGAAACCCTACAACCGTATGTAATTATTTTGTTAAGATTATTTATAATTTTTTGTTATTTTAAGCATTTTTTCCTTATAGAGGTGAGTCTGCAACATGTGCAGACCCCTCCCCACAACTCTATAAATAGAGTACTCTGGGGACAGAAAAAATGATATTCTCCTATTTTATTGTAATAAGGTTATACTCTATCAAAATTCATCTAGAATTTGACTTAGTGTTTGAAATTCCACCGGTCCATTCTCTTTAACTCAATATACCTAGAGGGGGGGGTTGATTAGGTATTTAAAATTAATTATACCAACACAGTTTTACTGGTCGATGGTAAGGGGATAAAATCTCATGCCTTGGTTGTTTGATAAAAGATTATCACAACCGACTCAAATCAAATACCTTCGTGGTATATTATCTTTTTGTCGTTTGATTAAATCAAGATAGATTGCGGAATACACACAAATAATCACACAAGACAAGATATTTTTACGTGGAAACCCTAGCCAAGAAAAAACCACGGGACCACGTCCAGACGAAAAGTATCACTAACTGAAAAGTTAAATGAAACAAAGGTTACCTACATAGCACCGTTGCAAATATAGCTTCCAACCTTATCCAAGGCCTACTGTCGATGCGTCTACGTCCTCTAAATCAATGTCATGAATCCACTCGCGCCCTTCCAGCCAAGAAGCCTTATCCGCTTGTTCAATTTGGTACACCCCAAACCTACCTTCGATCGGTTCCTCTGATCTTAATTCTCAACACTCCCGCCTTTGTAGAAGGTGAAGGATTCAGTACACCCTGAACCCCAAGTTGCTCAAATGGTGTTGAGTCACACTAGTACTCTCAGACTTACTAGGTTGAATATAAAAGTGGAAAACCTAGGCTGAGTAAAGATCAAGCTCTTGGCTTTGATCGATAAGAGAACAAGCTCACAAGATGTGAATGAAAACAAGCTTCTTGCTTTTTGAATGGACACTCTAATAAATATAGCCTTTGCTTCTCTCTCTTGATGATTGAGTCACTCTGTGTCTTTGTGTGTGTTTAAAGAAGACATAGAAGGGTTCTATTTATAGAATTCCAAGACCTTGAGTTGTGTGGAACATGGAATAATGGAACCTAGAATTTTAGATCTGAGAAAACCGATTCTATTCAAAGTACAATCGATTGTACACTTGGTCCAATCGATTGGGCCATGTCCAATCGATTGGGGATAAGTGTCCAATCGATTGAGCTCAATAAGTTTTCTATTCCGAAGGCACCAATTGATTGCACGGGGTTCTCCAATCAATTTGACATTTATAACTTTCTGTCCCGAAGGCTCCAATCGATTTCATAGAGTCTCCAATCGATTGTGCTTAAATATATTTTTGCCTCGTAGTCTCCAATCGATTACAGAGTGTCTCCAATCGATTGGGCTATGTCCAATCGATTGTGAATACATGTCCAATCGATTGGACTATCCCACTAGTCAATAAAACTAACTTTGAATACTAAGTCTGACCATTATATTTTGTTCATTTTAATGAACTCCTATGACCACTAAGTCACTTACATTCCTAATCGAGCGTATACGATCATTAACTGACAATTCGACAGTTACTCAAATGACTCCTGTCGTCAACCGACTGATTCTTGCTGTCTCTATCTTTTAGACTTCACGTAGTTGGCGAAGTATGCGTACCACGACATCTTCACACTACACTTGTGCTCGTAGGAACGGTTACAATAATATTTTTATGTTAAATAGAATCTTTGCCAAATTGAATATGAAAATATTCCTTACAATGTCTTCCTACAGTATATGTGAGATTTACCGAAGAAATACAGAATCTCAAGTTCGGATATCCTGTGCAACACTAGTAAAAAGGTAATCCCTAATGAACTATACCGGATAAATGTTCCTCTTCTAAGGACTCTATGCCAGGTTACTACACGATTAATGTTGGAGTGACATACTCCCCGTCTCGAGGGGAATGGACTGAAGCAAGAGAACAAGCCTATCCTTTGTGGGTCCAGGAGATCTCTCAGTGTGACAGGCTGAGGGACCCATTCAGCATGACTAAATTAAGATCACCTTTTCTTTTTTCTTTTTCTATTTTTGATTTTCTAGTTTTTTTTTATGAGATAACGGTGGCTGTTAAAAGAACATCCACCGAATCTGCTCAAAGAAGGTGGGCGGTTGGGTTTTCCCAAGGAGGAGAGATAGAGATGGGGGCGGTAAGGTGAGAGGGAGGTGCTGGTGGAGAGTGAGTTGAGAAGGAGAGTCAGTGAAGGGGGTACCGATTTTGTGTTGCTGTTGTGGAACGCGGATCGAAGATGGAGAACGTGGAGGAGAGCCTCTTTGCAATGAGGAGAAGAGAGTGAGATATGGGAGGAAGAAGAGAAGACGTTGGAGAGCTCTCTTTTTTTTTTCTTCTTCTCTTTCTCTTTTATATGGGACAATCCCATTTTAGGGTTCAGCCATCAAGTTGGCCCACGTGGGAGAGTTTTCTACAAATTCTCTTAGTCTCTTGTGGACCCCACTTATTCCATGGCCAGCATGCCTTAAATTCTCTTCTTGAGTTTTAGCAACTCCATTTTTCTCATAGTGACCCACACTTTGGCTCATATGTTGCCATGTGTTCATCATCCATCCCTTTCATCATGAACCCTTGATATTGCCCGTGTTCTCCAAGAATCCAAACCGTTTGTTTATCGGATTACCATTCTTTCATGTGATTGCCACAAGGTTCTCCTTTGTTGCCACTTCAGCCCGTTGACTCAACATTTGGCCTATTGTACAGCATACATCTTTATCATTTTGATTTTCAAAACCAGCCACATGCTTTTCTTCTTTCGTTTGCCCCACGTCCACCCTCGTGATCAATATTGTGGCCCACCAATTTGTTCACAACTTGTATGCCTCCATCACCGTCAATTTCTATGAATCAATGTCCTAGCACCTTAGTAGTTGATCATTCACCGTTTATCCATGTGATGTGCAATAGGGGTTTCTCTTTGTGCCTCACGCTATTCACACCCATTTCTAAAGTCACCCTCTACTGCGCATTATCTTGATTTAGTGCTTCGCATCTGATGATCTACAGTTTAATTTTCTGGTACATAGTTGATCTGATCGTACACATTGTGTGGCATAATAATCATCATCGTTCATTTCAATGAAGATCCGACGGTTAGGATATGTATCCGGTGTTCCTCCTCAGATTCGTGCCGTTATTGCTTTCTCTCTTGCATGTACTGCTGCTCTCTTTCCACTGAGTATATCTATGTTCATTCCCTTCCTTTGATAAAAGTCTGGGTTCTACCTTGGATCACCAGCCAGGTTCACTGGTCCAATGGATCACCTCTCGATTGGAGACTCGATAGATATTCTTGTAGTTGATTGTGGGCCTATAAGTCCATCAGAATTGTCTGATTGATTTTCCTACAAAAACAAAAAGCGCGTTATGAGACTTAATCAGAACGACTTCATATCTAGACTTCTAGAAATGCGTTTAATGCATGCAAATATAACATTTCGTTCAGAAAAAGTGTGTTCTACACAACACAAGTGACTCTTACGTAGAAAAGTCGATAAATAGAGTAGTTTTACGTAAGAGATTGTGATAACGCTTAGAGGATAATTGTGGAAAATACGCACTTTTAAGCGAATATCAACAAGCTAACAAGTTCTTGCTTTTGAGGTTTGATTTTCTCATTTTTTTTACTTTTATACTAATATACATATATAAATTAGTTTAATATTTAAAATTATGGTATCACTTAGTGAAAGTAGGATTTTCCCGTGTCGTTGGATCGGAAACCCTAATCTCAACAATATTTTTTTTAATTTGATCCGATTATCCTACAAAATTGATAGATTTGTATAGGAATTCGTGTCGGATGTCGATCCGCACTCGGGGTTAGTTAGCGCGACTCATGAACATGCAATGACGGATTTTTATCAAGAAAACATGGAGATTGTAGAAAATATGGAGAGGTGAGAATGGTGGTAGTGATTTTAAAACATTCATCTTTTTAGAGAGAAGTTAAGAGAACCATTCTTTAGATTAAATGACAAAATTTAGAACAAATTACCAAACTAAAACTTCTTCATTAAAACTAATATATCAAATTACAAAACTGTTGAGCTTTAATACAAACATGACACAAAGAAAGCAAGTAAGATTAAACTATCTAGAGAGAGAAAACTAATTTAGAGAGAGAAAACTAGGGAGAGAGAATCTTGCTAACTTACCAACGGGAGATGATGAGTGGCAAACAACTTATTGGGGAAGGCGTGGAGGGCGGCTGGACTGTGAGGTGTTGAAGGAGGATGGAGGATTGCTGGAGCAAGGGCAGCGAGGTGCAGTCCGGCAACGTGGAGCGCTGATGGAAGGAGGGGGCGGTAGCTTGGTGGAGATTTCGGGTTTGATCCTTCTATGATAGAAAGAAGGCAGCCTGGTGAGTGCAATCTCACCTCCTCCCTCTTCTTCTCTGGTGTGGCTGCTGGGATTGAAGTGTGATAGAGTTTCTGCTGGTGTGCGTGGCTGTGGAGAGAAACGGTGGTGGGTGGAGATGATTTTTTTTTTTTGTTTTTTTTTTTTTGGTTTCTAACGGCTTGGGTTTAAAAGAAAATGGTGTAGAAGAGGAGGAGGATAACGGCTGTGATTTTTAGGAGAGGCTGAAGTGGTTTTGGGAGAAAAGGGAGAAAAGTGGTGCAGGTCGCCGGTTTTAATGGAGATTGCCGGAGTTCTGCAACTCCGGCGAGCTCTTTTCTTTTTTTTTTTTTTTTTTTTGTTTTGTTCCTCCTGGAGATGATGAGGAGAAGTGCAGGAGGTGACGGTAGGGAGAAAGGAGGGGGCTGCGGTGTTGTAGCGCGATGCCCGACGCCAACAAGAAGAGTTGGAGACGGTGGTAATGGAGGTTGCCGGAGTTGCAACCTGCAACTCCGGTGATCAAAAAAATTTTTTTTTTTTTTTTTTTTTTTGCAGCAAGCTTTGAAGCTTGAAGGGAGGCCGCTGCAGGTGGAAACAGTGGAGGGAATGAGGAGAGTGAAGAGAGATGGGTTGAGACGTCGGAGAAGAAGAGAAGGGCGGCCTTTTTTTTTTTTTTTTTTTTTTTTCTTTTGAATCTCAAATCCGGCAAGGTGGAGGACTGCAGGTGACGTTTCTGTGCAAGGGGAGAGACCGAACCACTTTGTGGGGCGGCAAGGGAGTGGCAGCAGGGTCGTGGATGCAGTATGCAGGTGGCGATCTGCAACGGTGAAGTGTATTGCTGGTAGCAGCAGACGGTGTTGAAGAGAAAAAGAAGAAGGTGTTGCTACAGCAAGGGGGAGGCGCTCCTCTTCCTTTCTTGAGGGAGATCAGTCTCATGGAGGCATTGGAGAGCTTGCAGGTCGGGCAGGAGATGCACCAGCTTGGAGGAGATGGAGGGGTTACTCAGTCCGTTGGGGAGGAACTACCAGGCGTTGGAGATGAATGCTAATGGCAGTCCGTTGGAGCAGCAGCAGGTGGTGATGGGGGTAGCAAGGTGGAGGCTGTTGCTCCTTTGGAAGATGCTTGGAGATCAGGGGTGGTTCTAGTTGTGGAACGTGGGGGAGAAGAAGGAACGTGGGAGAAGGGAAGGGAAGAAATCAATTGGGGAGAGTGAAAAACGTGGAGAGAGGATGAGAACGTGGGAGAGAGACCCATTAGGGTTTCGGTCCAAATATATATGCTAGATGTCTAGCCACAACCAACTTCCCTTTGCTTCAAAAAAATCTTAGGACTTTCCATAGTTGTATCCTAAGTTTCTTCAAGAAATTCCCTTCTTTTGCAAAACCAGCCTTCTAATTTGAAAACCACTTTTTTCTTACCTTATGGGAATATTTTCTTGTATGGGCTGGGCTCCACGAGGAATGGGCCCGCTTAGTCCAATGTATATTGTCCATATTTCAACACCATTTAATGGGAACTGCCATCCTTCATCATCGTTTGATTTCTAGCAATCCTCCATTGCATGCTACCATGCCATGCGTCCTTTGTGGACCCCAAGGTCATCGACTTTCAATAAATTGGACCATTTGATGTTGTTCCATGCGTGTGAACACTATACAGTGTATTAGGCCACCACATATCCAAAACTGTATTCATATTATCCAAGCATATCGAGTTCTTTGGACTTGCTTTTCGACTTTCTCCTTTATACCCTCTGCTTGATCGCCACTTTAACAAGTTGGTATCTTGGCTTAGTGTCGTGGCTTATCAACTTGGTCTCACATCCTGGCTCACCCTTGATGATGTTGTTTTGCTCCACTGGCCTAGTAACATGACCCACTATCAATTTGTGTTTGGATCTTCAATATCCCTTCTGGCTCATATGTGATTTGCGCTTATTTGTAAGCCATGTTAGCTCTTGACTTTGTGATCATAGGCTCTTAAAATTTGCCTAGATCTTCATAATCAAATCTTGGGGGCGCCTTTGTTCATCATCAACTCTTCCGCCCTTTTGGTTCTTGGCCGGCTCTGTGATCCTCTGCCTCGACCCGTACTTGGCCTGTCATAGCCTGTTGGCTCTTTATGCTTTGATTAAAGGCTCTGGCAGTCAGTTGTGGGCCCACAATCCTTAAAATTCTCCAATCGGGTTTCCTGCGATAAAAGAAGCACGTAATGAGACTTAATCAGAACGGCTTTATATCTAGCCTTCCGAAAATGTGTTTAATGCATGCAAATATACCATTTCGTCCAGAAAAGTGTGTTTTACGCAATGAGATAGACTCTTACGTAGAAAAGTGGATAATTAGAGCAGTTTTAAGTAGGAGAGTGCGATAACGCTAACAGGATAAGTGCTTAAAATAAGCACTTTTGAGCGAATATCACAACCCCCAACCAGCATATTGCCAATCCTTGGCAATTAGTGCGAAATGCATGAGCTTAAAAGGGCTCTGCACATGCTGCACACTTTTTCATATTAGCTCCGGGAAAACACCGTTCATCAAATTATTGAATGGATGCAAAAATAGTTACATGCTAGCGAAGAGTTTGAAAGTTTTGGCAAGATTACAGACTGATAATCATGACCCAGAATAGTCAGATTCTGCGTGTGTGTGTGCTCAACATTCTCATCATCCGACAGTAAAGATTTCCAGATCACCTCTAAGTTTTTATGCCTCGACCTCAAATCTCACATGTTTAGCACTCAGAATAGAATCACACAAGAAGGGTTTTCTTCTTTTCTCTCAATTTATATGTGAGAAGATATATTTAATATAAAGAGGCAAAAGATCTCACATATGTTTTATTTGAAGGAAGGACATCTTTAACAGAAGAAGATCTCATGATTGGAATACCACTTCACTCAGGAACGTCAGATCAAACTCTATAGCTTCTCTTTCTCCAATCTCCACATTTTATGATCGTACTATCCTAGAATCAAGTAGGACTTTCCTGGGTTGTAATGAGGCTTAGGTCAGGTGTAGAGAGATAAAGGGATACAGGATTTCAAAGATCTTGAGAGGATATTGCCATTTTCTTGAATTTTTCCTGCGACGTAACACCATTATCTGGTTCTTTTTCCTTTTTTTTTTTTTTCGTATTTTTCTCTTTTTCTTGATATTTCTGAGACTGCTCAATTTCTTTTCAGCTCTTCTTCATACTTTCTTTCTATATTTTGTTTTTGGCTTGAACCACTTTCTTTTCCTTTTGATTCTTCTTCTTTACTTTTCTTTTTCACGGTACACCCACATCAGTTATTCTTTTGTCCATCTCAAAATAAGGGTAGCCAGTCATGTTTCGTAGCTGGACTGGATTTTAGGTTGATGGGTTTGCAAATAAAAGGCTTTTATAGAACGGCTCAAGGGGTTTCTAGTGAAGTATAATTCAGGTGAGTAAAAAGGCTGAATGGTTCAGAAAAATGGCCTAAATCATTTTCTAGGGTTTGCACTATCATGTATACTGTCTTGACTGGATACAGAGAAGGTTCTGTCGTAGTAATCCAATGTTGATGTCGTTCCGAGTTTTATGATCGAAGCAAAAGATAATGAGATCTCTCAACGAATTATTGCGGGCATGAAGAATAGTGAGTCATCTTGTGACTCAGGATTAATGTATACTCTCTGAAATGATTAAAGGCTCGAAAGCTTACTGGGTTAGGTCTCCACAATTCTTCTCACAGGATCTCTAGAATTTCTAAACTTAGGATGACTCTGATGTTGATAGTGTACAATTGTGCCGAATCTGATTTTTTTCTGAGTTTTCAAACCTGCTGTAGTCACGCTTGAATTGACTCAACGCTAACTTTAAACAAAAATTGACATCCTCAATACTGACTTAACGGAGGTTTTCAGCTAATCAAAGTCAGGGTATTTGACACATTTTTGAAATTCTAGAAAACTTTTGGAGAACATCGGAAATCACCCGAAAAAGTTTTTTTTTTTTTTTTTTTTTTTTTTTTTTTTTTTTTTTTTTTTTTTTTTTTTTTTTTTTTTTTTTTTAGAGACATGAGTTTTTGTAAATACCCACCCCCAACCAAAATACAGCACCGTCCTCGGTGCTCATGACCGGGACATAAAATGATAACAAATCAATGATGATGATGCAAAGATTCAGGAAGGATGTTACCAAGTCGGCAGAAACTCGACAGTGTGTGGTACCTGATGATCGGAAGAATGACTGTACCTGCATTTCCAGAGATATAACAATAATAACAAATGCATGAGACTCATGTACTCTAGGAATACCGGAATTGCCTTTCCGAAAGCGCTAAGTTTTACGTCTTCAGCCAGACATGACGGGGGTGACAGGCACCCCCGACCAAGTTGAAGCACAGGAGACTGAGTAGATCATCAGTCGACATAAGCAGGATCGATTAGATCGATCTCAAAAGTCTGAATGAACAATACGTCAAGTTCATGGAACTGTTTTAGACGCTGCCCATTGACCTGAAAAGAGGAGTGATCCTTGGGATCCTCAATAGTGATTGCCCCAAAGGGTGTGACTGCGGTGACCGTATAAGGACCGGTCCACCTAGATTTCAGTTTCCCAGGGAAGAGATGGAGACGAGAATTATAAAGAAGGACCTTCTGACCTGGCTGGAACTCTTTCCTGAGGATGCTCTTGTCATGTATCCACTTCATTTTGGCTTTGTAATTCTTGGACAAGTTGTAGGCATCATTTCTGAGTTCTTCTAACTCATTCATTTGAAGTTTTCGCTCCTCCCCTGCGGAGTCGAGGTCGAAGTTGAGCTTCTTAATGGCCCACAGGGCACGATGTTCAATCTCTACCGGAAGATGACAGGGTTTCCCAAAGACGAGACGATAGGGAGACATATTGAGTGGGGTCTTGTAGGCGGTTCTGTATGCCCATAAAGCATCAGTGAGACGAGTAGACCAGTCTTTACGTGTGGTATTGACTGTCTTCTCCAAGATCTGCTTGATCTGACGATTAGAGACCTCTACTTGACCACTAGTCTGCGGATGATAAGCTAGGGCAACCTTGTGGGTTACCCCATACTTCTTCATTAAGTTCTCGAATATCTTATTGCAGAAATGGGTGCCCCCATCACTAATGATGGCCTTAGGGGCACCGAATCGAGCGAAGATGAACTCCTTTACGAATTTGACCACCACTTTGTGGTCATTGGTCTTGGTGGGAATGGCTTCTATCCATTTGGATACATAGTCTACCGCAAGGAGAATGTACTCAAAACCATAGGAGATGGGAAAGGGGCCCATGAAGTCGATGCCCCAAATGTCAAATATTTCATCGACCTGGATGGGAGTGAGGGGCATCATGTTCCTCTGGGAGATGCGGCCTAGATGCTGGCAATTAGGACAGGTTTTGCAGTAGATATGGGCATCTTTAAATAGTGTAGGCCAGTAGAATCCGCATTGCAAGACTTTTTCTGCAGTTTTCTTAGTACTGAAATGACCACCACAAGGTTGGTCATGACACGAGGACAAGATACTGAGTTGGTCCGACTCAGGGACACAGAGACGAATGATCTGGTCAGGACAGTATTTATACAAATAAGGGTCATCCCAAGAGTAGTACTTAACTCTTGCTAGGAATTGGCTTTTGTCCTGTTTTGACCAGTGTGAAGGCATTTCTTCGGTGACAAGGTAGTTGACAATGTCAGCATACCAAGGATTAACAGAGATGGCGAACAGTTGTTCGTCTGGAAAGGTTTCAGGGATGGGCTGGGTGTCGAAGGATGACTCTAAAGTCAGTCTAGACAAGTGATCAGCCACTACATTCTCAGTTCCTTTCTTATCCTTAATCTCGAGGTCGAATTCCTGCAGTAAGAGAATCCATCGAATTAATCGAGGTTTGGTTTCCTTTTTCGACATGAGATAACGAAGGGCTGCATGATCAGTGTACACAACCACCTTAGTGGCTAAGAGGTACTGACGAAATTTATCAAGGGCGAAGACTACCGCCAGGAGTTCTTTCTCAGTGGTGGAGTAATTCATTTGGGCAGAGTTAAGAGTTTTGCTCGCGTAGTAGATCACATGGGATCGTTTGTCAATTCTCTGCCCTAGAACGGCGCCTAACGCGTAGTCAGAAGCATCGCACATTACCTCAAAAGGTAGAGTCCAATCCGGGGGACGGATAATGGGTGCAGTAGTGAGCTCAGATTTGAGACGCTCAAATGCCTTGACACAGTCAGCATTAAAGTCGAAAGGACTATCTTTAGCTAGAAGATGGGACAGAGGTCGAGCGATTTGAGAGAAGTCCTTGATGAATCGCCTATAGAATCCTCCGTGTCCCAAAAAGGATCGGATGTCACGTACGGACTTAGGAATGGGCAAGGTCGAGATGATATCGATTTTAGCTTTGTCGACCTCAATGCCCTGATGGGAAATGACATGTCCCAGAACAATGCCCTTCTTCACCATGAAGTGGCATTTCTCCCAATTGAGGACAAGTCGCTTGTCCTGACAGCGTTGAAGTACCAGCCCTAGATGGTTCAGACAGTCATCAAAGGATGACCCAAAGACTGAGAAGTCGTCCATAAAGACTTCGAGGAATTTTTCCACCATGTCAGAGAATATGCTCATCATACACCTTTGAAAGGTCGCGGGTGCATTGCAGAGGCCAAAGGGCATGCGCTTGTAGGCAAAAGTGCCAAAGGGACAGGTGAAAGTTGTCTTCTCGTGATCCTCAGGGGCGATGGGTATTTGATTATACCCTGAGTAACCATCGAGGAAGCAGTAATAGGAGTGACCTGCTAATCTCTCCAACATTTGGTCTATGAAGGGTAAAGGAAAATGGTCCTTCCTAGTGTTGGTGTTGAGTCGTCGGTAATCGATGCAGACTCTCCACCCTTTCTTCAGGCGCTGGGTTACCATTTCCTTGTTCTCATTTTCCACAACTGTGAATCCTGCCTTTTTAGGGACGACATGAATAGGACTCACCCATTTGCTATCGGAGATGGGATAAATGATACCCGCATCTAACAGTTTAAGGACCTCATCCCGGACTACATCCTTCAAGACGGGGTTCAACCTCCTCTGGTGTTCTCGAGAGGTTTTGGATTCATCCTCGAGATAGATGTGATGTTGGCACACCGAGGGGTCTATGCCTCGAATATCATCTATAGTCCAACCTATCGCAGATTTGTGCTCGTTGAGCAGCTCGAGAAGTTTCTTACGTTCACTCTCAGACAAAGCGGAAGCAATAATGACAGGGTAGGTTTCCTTAGGACCAAGATAGGCATAGGAAAGATCTGTGGGAAGAGGCTTAAGCTCCAATATTGGAGCAGATGGAGTAGAAATAGGTGTCACAGAAGACACGGATTGAAGAGGTTTGACTTCAGTAGGTAAAGGAAGGATGGGTTCTCTGGCCATGGTTATCAGAGGCTCGAACTCGATGAGAGGAGCGGGGATCTCTATCAGTGGAGCAGTCTCCAAAAGATCATTGAGATCAGAAATAGCTGACTCTGTTGCAAAGTCAGCTCCAAAGTGTTCTAGACACTGCTTAAGAATATCTTCGGTGGAGTCCGGGATTAGACTCTCAACGGCACACATTTCATCGGCCACATCGCGATCGGCATCTTGTTGCATTAAACGAAAGATGTTGACCTCAGCTTTGAGGTTACCAAAAGCAATGGACATGTTTCCGTCCCGGCACCCGATGTGTGCGTTCGCGGTGGCAAGGAATTGACGGCCTAAGATGACTGGAATGCGGTTGTCGTGACACGGCTCGGTGTCTAGAATGATAAAGTCCACAGGATAATAAAAGTCAGCGACTTTTACTAGGACATCTTCAATAATTCCTCTAGGAATCTTGATGGACTGATCAGCTAATTTCAGGGTGACATTGGTAGGCTTCATATCTTTCAGTCCTAACTGCTGATATACCGAGAACGGTATGAGGTTAACGCTAGCCCCTAAATCTAGCAAGGCAGTGCAGCTAAAGTTGTCTCCAATTTCACATTGGATAGTTGGGCTACCTGGATCCTTGTGTTTGATCACACTATTGCGTTGAATGAACGCGGTAGCTTTTTCGGCCAAAAAGGCAGCTTTGGGTACATGCGTACGCCGCTTAACTGTGCACAAGTCCTTGAGGAATTTGGCATAGGAAGGGATTTGCTTGATAGCAGAAAGGAATGGGATATTGATCTGGACGTCTTTAAAGACATCTAAGACTTCAGAGAATTGCTGATCCCGCTTATCTTGGACAAGTCTGTCCGGGAAGGGAGGCTTTACTCGACAAATGGGTTTGTCTTTAGCCTTAGATTTCTGCACAGGGATATCTGATGTTGGTGCAGAGGTAGAAGAAGCAGAGGTAGGATTTGGACTAGTTTCCACGGTGCGAGTGATGGGTGCTGGAGATGGCACCGGTGGTGGTTGGACTCCCATATCTACAGTTTTTCCAGATCGTAGGGTGGTTACAGCTTGCACCTCCCCTTGACAATTCTCATTCTGGCTTTGAGATTGGGATCCGATCTCATATACTGCCCCTTTGGCATTTCCTTTAGGGTTGGCAATGGGTTGGCTAGGAAAGATCCCCTTAGCTTTCTCAGCTTCCAAGTTACCTAGACGTTGCTCTAGACGAAGCATGGATTGCTGTTGCTGTTGCTCTAGGCGTTGCATAGATTGTTGTTGCTGAGTAATGAGTTGAGCTAGAAGGTCTTCGATACCAGATTTGGGGACCGACTGTTGGGGGGCAGCTAATGGGAGCTGAGGCACCAATTCGCGACCCGAGCTCATTGGGGCATTATAGTTATAGGCTGGAGAATTAGTTGGGACAATCGGTTGGTTCTGAAAGGTCTGTGGGACTCTTTGCTGATTCTGAAATGTGCTTGATTGTCCAGAGTATTGACCCTGTTGGAATTGCTGGTTCTGAGTAGATGGGTACTGATTCTGCTGGTACTGACCCTGATTGAATTGCCTATTGGGTTGATTGAACCCAGGAGGATACATGCCCTGAGGTTGACGTGGAGGTTGAGCTTGTGGTTGAGTAGACTGAGGCCGCCAGGAGAAGTTAGGGTGGTTTCTCGTGTCCGGATGATAAGATTGACTATACGAGTTCTGAGTGGGTGGTTTGTATGTGCTGAAAGCACAAACTTCTTCCTGAAGAGGATTAGACAATCCTTCATTCAAAGGACAATGCTCAGTAGTATGGGAGGGTTGCAGACAGAGGGTGCAGGATTCCATAGGGCTCTCGTGTCCCACATGCATGACTGGGGTAGATTGTTGAGTAGGCTTTTGTACTGACACAGCCAGTGCAGAGACTGACTTGCTCAACTCTTGAATGACAGATCGAAGCTCAGTATCAGCTGTAGCATCATGTCCCTTGGTTGTCCTTTGGACCGAAGTGGTTCGACTAAACTCTGAGTCAGTCGTCCAATGTTGAGAGTTTTCTCCTAACTCTCCCAAGAATTTGTATGCATCGGTCGGAGTTTGGTGCAGGAATTTTCCTTGGCACATTGACTCTACCATGGTCCGGGACTCATCAGTAAGTCCCTTGTAGAAGACATGGACAAGATTGCCCTTATCGATGCTATGGTGGGGACACTTAGTCAAGTAGTCTTGGAATCTATCCCACGCTTCAAAAAATTTCTCATCGGACTTTTGTCGAAAGTCCTGGATGAGTTGCTTCATTTGGTTGGTCCGAGTCATGGGGTAGAATTTAGACATGAATTTGCCTACCAACTCTTTCCAACTGCTGATTGAATCAGCGGGTAAGGAGTAGAGCCAATCTGAGGCTCGGTCTTTGAGCGAGAATGGGAAAACTCGCAGACGGACATTGTCATCATCGAGGTTCTGATTCTTGAAAAGTAGGATGACATGTTGGAATTCCCTAATATGGGAATATGGGTCTTCTCTTGGGAGACCACGAAAGGTTGGCAGCATTTGGATCGTCTGTGGCCTGATCTCAAATTGTACCGCCGTAGTAGGTGGGAGAACAATGCAAGTGGGCGGATTGGCAGAGATAGGAGCGAACGTCTCGATAAGAGGTCGTTCGACTGCCATGACTACAAAGGTAGTAGTACTGGGGGAGGCGGGTGGTGAAAGAGATGGGGAAGAATTCAGTGGAGGATCCACTGTAGGGATGTGATTCTCAGATCGAACCAAGCGTTTGTTCGGGCGATTCCAAACGGGCATACGCGAATGAGGCAAGCTCTATACTTGGCAAAAAGTTGCCAGAGAGGAACACTATCCTAAATGATGCACACCAAGCACAGATAATCCTATTCTAAGCAATCAGGATATATTTTAGGAATTATCTTAGTTAGTTTTGGGGCTAGAGTAGATTATGACAGTGGGCGGACCACTGGTTTATCTTTTAACCGCCGGACTAACTGTTTTGCACTCAAAGGTTCTCACCAGGCTACACTCTTCAGAGCGAATCCTTTAGTACTAACTCTAGTTAACAACAAGGCAATCCGAAGCCTAGACAGACGTGCGGCACAATGGCTGACTTAAGTACGTCCCAGACTAACCAGATTGGTCAAGTGGATAAGAAGAGTGTTCCCTCGGGTTAAGCTAGGGTTGATGCGTGTTCCTAGTCCACACGCAACTAACCGCCGAATAGTCCAAGATGCCACGTCGAGCTCAGTGTACTTGAGTAGCAGGGACTTATGGGTGTGTTAGACAACAGGGACCCGCGCTCGTGGTCTTATTTCGATTGGATGTTAAGCGGGTTCGCTTTGCGTGGATTTTTCCTCGAACACCGGGCTAATTGGCGCTACTTCTTGATTCTTTTTATTATAGATGGATCCTGGGGATCAATTTCAGCTGGAATGATGAGGTGGGTGATGAAATCCCACCAGTTTCAATTGTGGAGCTGGGTCTGCTCTCTTAGAGTTGATTGATTAACGGCCACGCCACGCAAGTCGAATAATATGTATGCAAAAGCAAATAGACAAGCGGCAATGATTCACCCAATATGCTCTGTATCGCACTCAAGGCGAGGATAGAGACTTACCTCCCGTGGGCCACGCCACGGGGTCTCCTCCGTGGGTTAGAGAGGGGTATCCTAATGGGCTTGGGCCCGACTCCACCTCTTTGAGCTTTCGCTCTCTACCCACACTGGATCGTGTTCCTGCAGAAACAGTTAGATCGCACGGTCTAGGTATGTGGGATTCTATTTGGAAGATCCTTGCCTTTTTAGGGTTCACTGAACAAGCACTGAATTTAGGCAAGTTTTTGAATTAATTCCCAAGTTCGAGATGGGTTAAAATTTAGGAATTTCCAGATTGGAAAATACCTAGATTGGAAAGTTTCCCGAACTGTGGAGATCTTCCAAGGAAGATTTGATTGCGAGATCCCTTATAATTTTGGGAAATTTCCCAAAATTGAAATTCTGCTAGATTTGGGATGTTTCCTTTTGCAGACTTTTCCAAATTCGGAAGATTTCTAAAGATAGAAATTCTTCTAAAGAGGAAACTTCTAAGAGGGGAAACCCTAATTAAGCAGAGTTTCAAGATTTTGGAATCTTTCCAAAAATCACAAATCTTTGATTGGTGATTTCTAAAAATCTGCAAAATATAAAACCCTAATTTTTTTTTGAATTTTGATTTTTTAATTTTTTTGGTAATTTCCACTTAATCTAGGGTTTCTAAAAAAAAACCCTAGAACAAGATCTAGCAGTTATATGGAAAGCAATAAAATTCCTAAATTATTACAAATTGCACTCGGCCTTCCGAGAGATTAAAAATAGTAATTAAAAACTGCTAAAAATCACTAAAAACCAAAAATAGAAAGTTTCCCGAAAAGGTCAGGCTGTCCAAATTGAGCAGCTTTTCGCTTCAGCAACTTTCCAATTCCGTCTTTACGTCCTTTTTCGCACTTCCGGTCACCCGAGCGGCAACGGCGCCATTTGAAAGTAGGATTTTCCCGTGTCGTTGGATCGGAAACCCTAATCTCAACAATATTTTTTTTAATTTGATCCGATTATCCTGCAAAATTGATAGATTTGTATAGGAATTCGTGTCGGATGTCGATCCGCACTCGGGGTTAGTTAGCGCGACTCATGAACATGCAATGACGGATTTTTATCAAGAAAACATGGAGATTGTAGAAAATATGGAGAGGTGAGAATGGTGGTAGTGATTTTAAAACATTCATCTTTTTAGAGAGAAGTTAAGAGAACCATTCTTTAGATTAAATGACAAAATTTAGAACAAATTACCAAACTAAAACTTCTTCATTAAAACTAATATATCAAATTACAAAACTGTTGAGCTTTAATACAAACATGACACAAAGAAAGCAAGTAAGATTAAACTATCTAGAGAGAGAAAACTAATTTAGAGAGAGAAAACTAGGGAGAGAGAATCTTGCTAACTTACCAACGGGAGATGATGAGTGGCAAACAACTTATTGGGGAAGGCGTGGAGGGCGGCTGGACTGTGAGGTGTTGAAGGAGGATGGAGGATTGCTGGAGCAAGGGCAGCGAGGTGCAGTCCGGCAACGTGGAGCGCTGATGGAAGGAGGGGGCGGTAGCTTGGTGGAGATTTCGGGTTTGATCCTTCTATGATAGAAAGAAGGCAGCCTGGTGAGTGCGATCTCACCTCCTCCCTCTTCTTCTCTGGTGTGGCTGCTGGGATTGAAGTGTGATAGAGTTTCTGCTGGTGTGCGTGGCTGTGGAGAGAAACGGTGGTGGGTGGAGATGATTTTTTTTTTTTGTTTTTTTTTTTTTGGTTTCTAACGGCTTGGGTTTAAAAGAAAATGGTGTAGAAGAGGAGGAGGATAACGGCTGTGATTTTTAGGAGAGGCTGAAGTGGTTTTGGGAGAAAAGGGAGAAAAGTGGTGCAGGTCGCCGGTTTTAATGGAGATTGCCGGAGTTCTGCAACTCCGGCGAGCTCTTTTCTTTTTTTTTTTTTTTTTTTGTTTTGTTCCTCCTGGAGATGATGAGGAGAAGTGCAGGAGGTGACGGTAGGGAGAAAGGAGGGGGCTGCGGTGTTGTAGCGCGATGCCCGACGCCAACAAGAAGAGTTGGAGACGGTGGTAATGGAGGTTGCCGGAGTTGCAACCTGCAACTCCGGTGATCAAAAAAATTTTTTTTTTTTTTTTTTTTTTGCAGCAAGCTTTGAAGCTTGAAGGGAGGCCGCTGCAGGTGGAAACAGTGGAGGGAATGAGGAGAGTGAAGAGAGATGGGTTGAGACGTCGGAGAAGAAGAGAAGGGCGGCCTTTTTTTTTTTTTTTTTTTTTTTTTTTCTTTTGAATCTCAAATCCGGCAAGGTGGAGGACTGCAGGTGACGTTTCTGTGCAAGGGGAGATACCGAACCACTTTGTGGGGCGGCAAGGGAGTGGCAGCAGGGTCGTGGATGCAGTATGCAGGTGGCGATCTGCAACGGTGAAGTGTATTGCTGGTAGCAGCAGACGGTGTTGAAGAGAAAAAGAAGAAGGTGTTGCTACAGCAAGGGGGAGGCGCTCCTCTTCCTTTCTTGAGGGAGATCAGTCTCATGGAGGCATTGGAGAGCTTGCAGGTCGGGCAGGAGATGCACCAGCTTGGAGGAGATGGAGGGGTTACTCAGTCCGTTGGGGAGGAACTACCAGGCGTTGGAGATGAATGCTAATGGCAGTCCGTTGGAGCAGCAGCAGGTGGTGATGGGGGTAGCAAGGTGGAGGCTGTTGCTCCTTTGGAAGATGCTTGGAGATCAGGGGTGGTTCTAGTTGTGGAACGTGGGGGAGAAGAAGGAACGTGGGAGAAGGGAAGGGAAGAAATCAATTGGGGAGAGTGAAAAACGTGGAGAGAGGATGAGAACGTGGGAGAGAGACCCATTAGGGTTTCGGTCCAAATATATATGCTAGATGTCTAGCCACAACCAACTTCCCTTTGCTTCAAAAAAATCTTAGGACTTTCCATAGTTGTATCCTAAGTTTCTTCAAGAAATTCTCTTCTTTTGCAAAACCAGCCTTCTAATTTGAAAACCACTTTTTTCTTACCTTATGGGAATATTTTCTTGTATGGGCTGGGCTCCACGAGGAATGGGCCCGCTTAGTCCAATGTATATTGTCCATATTTCAACACCATTTAATGGGAACTGCCATCCTTCATCATCGTTTGATTTCTAGCAATCCTCCATTGCATGCTACCATGCCATGCGTCCTTTGTGGACCCCAAGGTCATCGACTTTCAATAAATTGGACCATTTGATGTTGTTCCATGCGTGTGAACACTATACAGTGTATTAGGCCACCACATATCCAAAACTGTATTCATATTATCCAAGCATATCGAGTTCTTTGGACTTGCTTTTCGACTTTCTCCTTTATACCCTCTGCTTGATCGCCACTTTAACAAGTTGGTATCTTGGCTTAGTGTCGTGGCTTATCAACTTGGTCTCACATCCTGGCTCACCCTTGATGATGTTGTTTTGCTCCACTGGCCTAGTAACATGACCCACTATCAATTTGTGTTTGGATCTTCAATATCCCTTCTGGCTCATATGTGATTTGCGCTTATTTGTAAGCCATGTTAGCTCTTGACTTTGTGATCATAGGCTCTTAAAATTTGCCTAGATCTTCATAATCAAATCTTGGGGGCGCCTTTGTTCATCATCAACTCTTCCGCCCTTTTGGTTCTTGGCCGGCTCTGTGATCCTCTGCCTCGACCCGTACTTGGCCTGTCATAGCCTGTTGGCTCTTTATGCTTTGATTAAAGGCTCTGGCAGTCAGTTGTGGGCCCACAATCCTTAAAATTCTCCAATCGGGTTTCCTGCGATAAAAGAAGCACGTAATGAGACTTAATCAGAACGGCTTTATATCTAGCCTTCCGAAAATGTGTTTAATGCATGCAAATATACCATTTCGTCCAGAAAAGTGTGTTTTACGCAATGAGATAGACTCTTACGTAGAAAAGTGGATAATTAGAGCAGTTTTACGTAGGAGAGTGCGATAACGCTAACAGGATAAGTGCTTAAAATAAGCACTTTTGAGCGAATATCACTTAGGTGACATAATCTTTGTGGTTAAAATTAGACCACGTGCTCCCCAGGAGTGTTTAACTTGACTCCCAAGTTTCTCATGGCGGTGATTGGGTGTATTGACGACGCACGATGGCCCATATACTACAATGCGCCTAGGTTGAGGTTTGGGGTTCGGGTTGGGCCGAAAGGGTCCTCCTAAGGTAATCCGATGAGGCAAATCTCATTGCGACCTCTATTCGGCCAAAATCTGTGTAGATTTATCAAAATTTGATTAACTTACTTCTAATTTGACTTTTTTTTTTTTTTTGGAGGGGGGGGGGGGGGGGGGGGGGGGGGGGGGGGCATTACTGTATTGTTAGGTTACACGTGTTTCTATGGACTGATTGGGTTCGACCACTACTCGATTGGTGTGTCTAAGGGGTTGGCACTTCTCGGGGTAAAGTGATCGACACAAACCCGAGGGAATATTATTTGATTTAGCAACCAAAATTATTTTTTGAAAAAGAAAACTTTATTTCCTTTATAATAATAATTATACATATTAGTTTGAAAAAAAAATCTTTATTTTAAGTGGAAAGCCTTAAAACTATTTATAAACTTACCGCTTCTACTCATCTAGGGTTCGAATCACGAACATCTAGATCCAAGGGGATTAATCCAACGGCTGCGATTTAATCGAGGTTTCACATAGGAATGGGCTAAATATCCATATGGTCATTAGTCTCTACGCATAAAAACTCGGATTTGCAGGTTTTTCCAAGTTGACTTGGAAACTCGGCCGAGTCGACTCAAAACTCTGCCGAGTCAACCATTTAAAGACCGAGTCAACTCAAAACTCGATGTTTTTAAATATCTAAAGTATTTTTTTTCTATATTTTATGATTTTTCAAAAAAAAATTTAATAAACATTATTTTTTATATATTTAAATATTTATTAATTAATTTAATGACTCGTCAAGTTGACTCCCAAGTCATCGAGGTGACTCGACCCGATGGGCACCCGAGTCGAGTCCGAGTACCGAGTTTTAAAACATTGGCAGAAACCACATAACACCAAAAGTGAAAAAAAAAAAAAAAGTAATGTTCTTGGTATATCCCTCTCGAAGATGGAAATATCCAACGAAGCTATCTTTATCCACATCTATACTTGAATAAAACAAGAAGATTGGACTAATCGATCAGCCGCCAAAAAACGGTAGATTATGTAACCCAAACAGTATTCGATAAACTCGTTTGATTTAAAAATATAAAATTTGCATATAAAAACATGTTTATCAGCATAATATAATATATTTGACTAACGGGTTATTATCTGATAAGATCTGAGTTGATCCAAAACTAATCTGATCGCTTATCGGATCTATTAGGCTGCATTGGACCCTATATTTCTATCCGGACTCAATTTTTTGCCGGATAGAACCGGATAGAATATCGTGGGACACAAAATTTCACATCTAAAAAGTTGCGGGGGCCAATATCAAGGGACCCCCATTTCTGACCCCCATCTTGGCGTACCATAGAGATCATCCTCACAAAAATTCAAATTATTCTGATATTCATAGACTGGTTTAGAAGCTGAAGCATCATGGACCGTTGATTTTTACCATGTAACTTTAAAACCACATTTGATGGGGTTAGAAATTTCTGAATGGGCTGATTTTTTGTTGGGGTGATCTATATGGTGAGGTTATCATCCCCACCAAAAATCAGCCATTGATTCATCTTCTATGTGGGTACGCCATATGTGGGTCAAAAAAGGGGGTCGGAAATGGGGGTCCCTTGAGCCCGGCCCATAAATTAGAAGTTTTGGAATGGCTTGATTTTTGGTGAGGTTGGTCTCTAAGGTGAGAAGATCACCCGCACAAAAATTCAAATCATTCTGATATTCGTAGCCTGGTTTACAAGTTGAAGAATTATGGACCGTTTGCAGAGATGATCAAGATGTTGAAGAGATCATCCTCAACGAAAATCAGCCATTGATTTATCTTCCATGTGGATAGGCCAAAATTGGTGGGAAATTTTGTGTCCCCTGATCTGATTCTATTTCAAATTGATTCTGATATTTGTGCCAACGTTTATTTATTTATTTTTTTTCACATGCAATTAATAGTGAACGTCGTGTGGCAACCAAAGTTTTGCCTTTAAAATAATAAACTATGTGTTAGGATAAAATGACTATTTTCTACACACGATTGTGGGCCCACATGGAAATCGTGTTGGACAATCTAACCATACGTTGTGCTTTCACTGTCGTCGTGATGATCATGATCACCAAAAACCGGTCTATTACTCTTTAACTACATAAAAAGTTGACCTAAAATAACGGTTTAATTGGATGGTCTGAATTTATCAAATTCAATTAATTTTTCATCAAGTTAGATATGTCTATACTACTTTGTTATAAACAACTCATTGTGCAGTTGAATTATCCAACATGATCTTTGTGTGGGCCCCATCATCAGGGAGATGATGGTATGTGCAGTTGAATTATCCAACATACTCTTAAATAGGGCCGTTATAGCGGTATAACGGATTGGGGGGGGCGTTACTGTTGTCCGTTTAACAGCAGTTATAACGGATTGTAACGCACAGGACCAAAAAGGGTAAATAAGGGATCTAAAATTCATATTCAGTATAATTTATAACAGAAAAAACTGTCACTTTTTTTAATAAAATAACGGTCATTATTTTCATAAAAAAAAAAAAGGCAGTTATAATGAAAATAATGGTGGTTATTTTCTAAACTTTAAAACGGTATGTAGCATAACAGGGGAAGTCCGTTTCCGTTATGACGGCAGCTATTTTCGTTATAACAGCCGTTCTTTAAACCATGGGTGTCTCGCTACTCTAATGGCCTAAGTAAGCAAAAGAAAAGGAGCGTGTTCTTTCCTTTACCCCGAAGCAAAATATGGTAAACATGTAGGGAATCTGGAATCTGGAATCTGGAATCTAGAATCTGGAATCTGGAATCTGGATTGGTAAGATTAGAAATCTGATTGGGTATCCTTAATCCAGACCCGACCAAATTCTGGGTATATAGAAGATCTCTTGAGTGGTACCCAAGGAATGGTGAATCTTGATATTTGGTTTTTCCAATGGATCGGGATATCCTTAAGGGTCGGGCTCAAGGGACCCCCATTTCTGACCCCGTTTTTTGACCCCCATCTTGGTGTACCCACATAGAAGATGAATCAATGGCTGATTTTTGGTGAGGATGATCTCTATGGTGAGGAGATCATCCTCACAAAAATTCAAATCATTCTGATATTCATAAACTGGTTTAGAAGCTGAAGCATTATGGACCGTCCGTGTAACTTTAAAACCACATTTGATAGGGTTAGAAATTTCAGAATGGGCTGATTTTTTGTTGGGGTGATCTATACGGCGAGATTATCATCCCCACCAAAAATCAGCCATTGATTAGACTTCTACGTGGGTACGCCAAGATGGGGGTCAAAAAAGGGGGTCAGAAATGGGGGTCCCTTGAGCCCGACCCTATCCTTAAATGCCCAAACCCGACAAACTTGATTGGCTAATGGTCCAAAAGGATCAGCGCAAAAACCCAAATTAGTCTTTGAATGTCTTATGATTGCCACGTGTCCTGATATCTATTATCTAGGAGACTAGGAGTCTAGGACTACTTCAGTAAAAGTGGTACGTAAACCTTCGATGACACCTTCAGTCAGCGACGCAGCTGAAGCTTCAGCCCATATGAGACATGTGGCACATTCTTAAGAGGACACTGACCGTATGGATGTTTGGCCAATCACTAGGTGGACGTACTAAAAATAAATAAACTTGATCGCTGATTTCTAAAGGTTAGAATGAAGTTATTTAATTTCATGAGTTGATTTTAACAGTAGGAATTTGAGCATTATTTGGGCACAAATATCCAAAGGTTTTAAATCACTAATCAGGCTGATTTTTTATTTGTAGGTCCACCTAGTGATTGGCCAAACATCCATAGGGTCAGTTCCCTCTTAAGAATATGCCACGTGCCTCATATTGGCTGCAGTCAGCGGCGTCGCTGGCTGAATGTCATCGAATGTTTACTCGTGTTGCCTCTATCGCACGTATGTATTTTTAGTCAAATCCAGAGAATACGTGTACGTTTATGAATCTCATAAAAATAAAAATAAAAAAAGGCTGTGTAGGGCCCATCGACGATATATTGTACCGAACTTCTGAGAAAATTAAGATGGATGCGACCCACGTCTAGGTTAGCAGAACGGCTCAATCTCTCAAGAGGCATTGAGAAAGATAAAGTGGGGCCCAGTGAGCCAAACTACCAACGTGGCACATCACATGGGTCCCAGAATATTATTCTGGATAACTATGTAACAAATTCAAAAACTCCAAAGTTCAACACGTGACTAGACTATATACGCCTCACCACGTAACCCAATGAAAAAAGTACACTTCATCATGTTGCAGAATAGCCGACGAGCTAGACCGTTGAGCCCGCCCAAGTCGCCAAGTCAGCAGTCAAAGCCGACTCCGCTTAGGTGCTTTCACACCTAAAACAAGAAAATTAAATAATCCACGAGGGGGAGCCGGATAAAACCGTGACTTAGGATTACTAGATCCGATTTGGTTGAACGACCCAGATACGCCACGTTTCCTGTCAAGAAAGACAGATGTCAGAATTCTAGAAGTGGGTCGAGATTTTAAAAAAGAGCAAAAAAAAAAGAAAGGAAACAGTCTCACGGATGGAAAGTGTGTGCCGTGTGGTATCGTTATCTAAAAAACTAGCCAGCTGGAGCTTATCCTGGCGCGTGACCGGGGCGGCAATTTTACAGCTGTAACCATATCCCTCCACGTTGCAGCTACATTACTTATTGGACGAGATTTTCAAACATTAAATTACCAAAACACCCACGTGCTTTCTTTCTATTATTAACCAAAATTCCCAAACATGTAATCTTCCCTCATTAGCTAATTTCCCAAACACGTGATCTTTCCATTATTTTCCGGGATTTATTGTCTATAACGAATAAGGTTATTTTCGTAATTTCGTTAAACAAATCAATCCTCGTGGATCATACATGACTGCCAATAACCAGTAATAGGTAAAAAAAAAACGGGTAATAGGGTTTGGGTTAACCCGCTTCCGCTTACATATATAAATTCAAGAGTTAAGACTGGTAAGGTGAAAAAAACTGAGAGGAATCGATGGAGGAATGATAGAGCAGCATCAACAGCTCTGTTTCCATGAAAACGTAGGTCAGAGAAGTCGGTTACAGTTAGAAGAAAAGGAGGAAGACATTGATGATAGCGTCCGTTCGTCTGGACAGTTCACACCGTTTTCTGTCCTCCCTCACAACAGGTTGGTGATCTCTCCATCTTCATAATAGATCAACAACACAAAACAGAGACATGGATTTTGCTTTCTTTATGCTTCTTCGCTCCTTGAGATTTATACTCATCGTTTGCAACACTCACCGATATAAATAACACAAGAACCCCCAGAACCCAAAAATCAAATGGTTTCTCGATCGTGTGCGAATTTGTTGAATCTGGTATCCGGTGAAGATTTTCCGAACATCGGACGGACCTTAAACCGGCTTCCAAGAGTGATGACTTTCCCTGGGATCATCTCTGATTTCGACGGAGACGATGATGATGCTCGAAGCGATTGTGCAGCGTCGGATGTCGTTTCGTCTATCGCACAAGAACGGAGGATAATTGTCTCAAACCAACTCCCCTTACGAGCTCAACGTGATGTGGAGACCAAGAAATGGTGTTTCGAATGGGACAAAGACGCTTTAGTCCTGCAACTTAAAGACGGGTTTTCGCCTGATATCGAAGTTATCTATGTTGGATCCTTGAAAGCCGAGATCGAATCGGCTGACCAAGAAGAAATCGCTCAATTCTTATTAGAGAAATTCCGATGTGTACCCACGTTTTTGCCTTCCGATATTCACAACAAGTTCTATCATGGGTTCTGTAAGCAGCACCTCTGGCCTCTCTTTCACTACATGTTGCCAATTTCATCCAACCATGGTACCCGCTTTGATCGGACACTATGGCAAGCCTATGTGTCCGCCAACAAGATCTTTGCTGATAAGGTCATGGAGGTCATAAACCCTGATGAGGATTTTGTGTGGGTCCATGATTACCATCTCATGGTTCTGCCTACTTTCTTGCGGAAACGATTCAATCGGGTAAAGCTCGGGTTTTTCTTGCATAGCCCCTTTCCCTCGTCCGAAATTTATCGGACTCTGCCTGTGCGGGATGAGATTCTTCGGGCTTTACTCAATTCGGATCTTATTGGTTTCCATACATTCGATTATGCGCGGCATTTTCTATCCTGCTGTAGTAGGATGTTGGGTTTGGATTATGAATCGAAACGGGGGTACATTGGGCTCGAGTATTATGGCCGGACCGTAAGCATTAAGATCCTACCGGTCGGAATTCATATGGGTCAGCTTGAATCAGTTATGTCCCTTTCGGCGACAGCCAAGAAGGTCCGAGAGCTTAAAAAACAGTTTGAAGGGAAAATTGTAATGTTGGGTGTCGACGACATGGACATGTTCAAGGGTATCAGCTTGAAGTTTCTTGCAATGGGTCAGCTCCTAGAACAGCACCCTGAATTGAAAGGGACAGTGGTTCTGGTTCAGATCGCAAACCCTGCGAGGAGTCGAGGTAAGGACGTTCAGGAGGTTCAGGATGAGACCCATCTCATTGCGAAATCGATAAATGACAAGTACGGTGAACCAGGGTATGACCCAATTGTTTTCATCAATCGCTTTGTTCCGACCCAAGAGAAGGTTGCGTTCTTCGCCATCTCTGAATGTTGTGTGGTGAATGCAGTGAGGGATGGGATGAATTTGGTCCCATACAAGTACACAGTTTGCAGGCAGGGGAGCCCTGTTTTAGACAAGGCTTTGGGCATTGATGGACCTGCCACCTTGAGAAAGAGTGTGATCATTGTATCTGAGTTCATTGGGTGCTCCCCCTCTCTCAGTGGGGCCATCCGAGTCAACCCATGGAACATAGATGCAGTGTCTGATGCTATGAATTCGGCCATCACAATGCCTGAAGCAGAGAAACAAATACGCCATGAGAAGCACTATAAGTATGTTAGCTCTCATGATGTTGCCTACTGGGCTCGTAGTTTCGACCAGGACTTGGAGAGAGCTTGCAGAGAGCACTTCCATAGGAGATGTTGGGGCATTGGATTTGGTTTGGGTTTCAGGGTTGTTGCTTTGGGTCCTAACTTTAGGAAACTTTCGGTTGAGCACATTGCCTCGGCGTATAAGAAGACAAAGAGTAGAGTGATCCTACTGGATTATGATGGAACCATGATGCCACAGGCTTCTGTGGACAAAACCCCCAGCAATGAAGTTATCTCTGTCTTGAATAGTTTAAGCAATGATCCAAAGAATATCGTATTTATAGTAAGCGGTAGAGGAAAGGATTCTCTAAGCAAGTGGTTTTCTCCCTGCGAGAAACTGGGAATTTCGGCGGAGCATGGCTACTTCACCAGGTATATTACTTGGCTCTGATAGATACAATCTCCTTCCTTTTATTATTTCTCTTTATTATACTTAGATTTTAACTTTGTTGATTGTCACATTGTAGGTGGAGTAGGGATTCTCCATGGGAGTCCTGTTTGTTAGCAGCAGACTTTGATTGGAAAATGATTGCAGAACCAGTAATGAAACTGTACACAGAGACAACTGATGGGTCTGCTATTGAGCAGAAGGAAAGCGCGCTGGTCTGGCACCATCAAGAAGCTGACCCAGATTTTGGTTCGTGCCAGGCAAAAGAGTTACTTGATCACCTGGAGAATGTGCTTGCTAATGAGCCTGTGGTTGTTAAAAGAGGTCAACATATTGTGGAAGTGAAACCACAGGTAAGAAGAAGTAATCTCAAATTCTCAATTAAAATGCAGGATGTAGTTTCTGATTTATAAGGAATGATCTTGTGGATAACGTGCAGGGAATAAGCAAAGGTATAGTTGTCAAAGACCTTATATCAACCATGTTGAGTAGTGGGAAGCCACCAGATTTTGTATTATGCATTGGAGATGACCGATCCGATGAAGACATGTTTGAAAGCATCTCAAGTTCCGTCTCCAATCCGTCCTTGCCATCCATAGCCGAAGTGTTCGCCTGCACTGTGGGGCAGAAGCCAAGTATGGCAAAGTACTATCTCGATGATACTGTTGAGGTCATCAAATTGCTTCAAGGCCTTGCTACTGCATCAGTGCAGACGCCCAAGTCTGCATATCTTCAGGTCTTATTCGAAGGGTCTCTATGAATTGGGTTGAAGCCTCTCACATAATATTTTAAACCTCTTTGTTTCTAAGCAGGCATCTGAATCGAGCAGAGGTGGGTCTTAAGTTTAGCGACATCGTTCTTGCGTAGTACTCTCTTCATCAGAACAGGCTTTTGTACAGGACAATACTTACATCCACAGGTCATCTTAAACACAATACTTGAAAATTCCCCCCGCATTTGGTAATCTGATGTCTTAGTCTCAGTATGGAACTTTGCTTTCTGCAATTGTGAATACTTATGATAAATATCTAAGCAGCTGCAATGGTTCAGTTCAGTGTGCTAACTAACAGTGAACAAAAGCTCTTCTTCTTCCCCCCACTTGTTGCTCTCAATTGTAATAACTCAGTAACCCTCACCATGAGTCCATGTAGAACACTTGTTAATGGGGAATAACAGTTGCAGTTTTTTTCTTGGCTCAGTAACAGCAACAGCAACAGCAACAGCTCACACAGAACCTCTTCAATGGCTTCCATTGATTCTAAGCAGTCTTCTGAGATTGGCCCTGAGATGGAGATTAACATGTTAAGTGATCCTCCTGGACATTCTATAATTGCACAAATATGAAACTGTTAAGATTGGTCATTGGGTGGATATCAATGGATCTTAGGTCCTTGGGATGCTCACCTAATGGCTACACCCGTGTGGTCCCCGGGATTACTCTCACTGATCCACCACTGTGATAAGATCATTTGTGTATTGTCCTTTTGGGAAAGCTGTGCTGACTTGATTACAGCACCATCGAAAAAATTCTTCCATGGAATCGGTAAAGTTCCAAGAATCAATACTTCCATTGAAAAAAGCATTCACTCTCGCATGTGAGCATAGATAGATGAATGGTTCTAAAGCAAACTTATAAATTTGAATGGTTACTTTGGAGCCATGGAGGAATCAGAATGTGTGAATGATATACTTGTGCAATCAAAACGATGCAGAAAACATCATCAAAGCTGTTTACAAGGGAGCTCAAACTGTTCACTTAGAGATAATGGTTTTTACAAATTCCAGATTTCCAATATCTTTATGTTCCCCAACCAATAGCCTTCACATAGATCCTTCCATGTCCCCTTTCCTTTGTGAAACTCTTATGAGGAAAAAACACACGTATCTGTCCATCTTCAAGAGCAGTCTAGAATAGCTTCAAAATTTGAATCCGCATATCAGGAATTTTAAGTTCCCAGCTACAATATTTCTTCAAATCAAAACATTTCAGATGTTCCAAGAGATTTATGCAATGAATATCTATGAATAAAATAGAAAAGAAAAACAACTAAATCTGTTTTATTATAGAAGTGTCGGGATAGGGACACCCATGTTTGGCGTACCCACATAGAAGATGAATCAATGGCTGATTTTCGGTGAGGAGATCATCCTCACAAAAATTCTAATCATTCCGATACTCGTAGACTGGTTTAGAAGTTGAATAATTATGGACCGTCAATTTTTACTCCCCTATGACTTGGTCCACTGTCATTTGACCAGTTTTGACAGAGTTGACCACAATTTTTTTTATTCAAGGACGAAAATGGCCTGGTCTTCAACCTTGGAACAAGGGTTTGGGTTCAAACCCCAAATCAAACTGTTGTGGTACAAGACTGGTAATCAAACTGTTGTGGCCGGACCACTGGCAACCCTGTTCCATTGTGACATCGACTTTAGAAATAAATTTGCAGTTTAGCCATGGACCGTCGGATTCAAGAGATACATGGTCCATATGGGGGTGACTATAAATATCCAAATGACTTTCATCCTTTGTAGTCCTTGCCATGTGGATTGTGAATCTCTTGAATCCCATCGTCCACAGTTCGTACAATTTCACCACTACAAATTGAATTGTCTTCCGGTTTAACCAACTGGTTCAAATAGTTTTAATGATTGAGAACAACTTTCAAATTGTCCATTTTCGGGTTGGGATTTTACACATTTTCATACTTCACCACAAGGTTTTAAATTTCGGCCGAAAAACTGAAATTTCAGTTTCGGTAGTTACCAAGATTCCCGAAATATAGCTTTCTATAACGAAATCCACCGAAATTTGGAAATATCGCCCAAAATTTCAGTTTTTGACCTCACCGAAATTTAAATCCTTGCTTCACCATGACTTGAGGATGTCCCAATAAACTTCTCCGCCAAATATTTTTTTACACGTGGCAGGACAGGGATTTTACACATTTTTACATAGAAGGGTTACAGATCATAGTGCATGGATCCATGTCGATTTCCCACAATTTCACATAGGATGTGGTTTTGTCCTGGAAATGTTAGAGATTAGTTTCTATCACTTCAGAAACATATTGCTCAAAAACTGGTCATGATACCTTTCCAATACGGAATCTCCAATTGGATTGTACGAGTGTTCAACCAGTACCAGCTTGATTGTGGATTTCAAGACTCCTCTTAGGTTATTCACGACCAAAGATTAGTCACCAATAACCCAATAATTCACGACAAAAGATTAGTCACCAAGAAGACAATGGGGTTGTCGCATGCTAAGTTCAGCTTTAGGGAAGTGTTCCAGATCATTAGAAGTGCCCAAAATTTGGTCCACTGCCATTTGACCAATTTTGACAGAGTTGACCACCAATTTTTTTTATTGAAGGACAAAAATGCCCTTGTCTTCAACCTTGGGCCAAAACCCAAATCAAACGGTTGTGGTACCAGACTGGTAATCAAACTGGTGTGGCTGAACCACTGGCAACCCAATTCCACTGTGACATCGACGTCAGAAATAAATTTGCAATTTAGCCGTGGACCGTTAGATTCAAGAGATCCATGGGTCCATATGGTGGTGACTATAAATATCCAAATGACTTTCATCCTTTGTAGTCCTTGCCATGTGGAGTGTGAATCTCTTGAATCCGATCGTCCACGGTTTGTACAATTTCACCACTCCAAATTGAATTGGCTAGAGGGGGTGAATATGACAATTTATAATTTCTCTGTGGATTGTAGTTAGATTTAAATTTAATGATTACATATGGCGGAAAAAGGATCAATCAACTAAAATTTAAACCATACATATAGCAAAGAGATATATAAATTTGAGACAAGATATGCAAATAATTATAACCACATGAGACAAAGATTTATAGTGGTTTGGTGACTCCGCACCTACATCCACTGTCCAATACTCGACACGAGTAATATTATATTATTTTAATCATGCATTACAACATATCCAATTGAAATAAATAACCTAACGACTAAGATAACACTTAGTCTCAACTAATAAGAATCGCTTCTTGCTCACCTAGAGAGTCAGCCTAGGCCAATAGACTTTTAGAGAAATATTTTCTTCACGGATCTACAATCTACAACTCATCAATTTGAGAATCACTTATAGATCCACCTAGTGAGTCAAACTAGGCCCGTAGTATATTAGAGAAATAGATTTCTCAAGGATTCAACAATCCTGAATTCAATACAATAAGTAAATACTCATCCACCAATCTCAAATATCCAGTTTTGATAAATTTGAATTCTATCTAAAAAGGTTTGTTCATATAGACACTTACATTTTGATGAATTCGATAAAATGGAGAATCCACAGAGAAGAATTCGCCACAGAGACACTCTGCCAGAGATGATCCTCTTCTTGGCAGAAGATGATTGCAGAAATCATACATATTGTAGTCTCTTAAACAAATAGAGCCTTCATAAAAAGATGCATTAGGTTTGCTCAGGTGAAGCTCTCTCAAATTTCAAATCTTTAGACTAAAGAGATGTTAATCAAATAATAGGAGTCCAAGAGATAGCTTGATTGGTGTTGACTATTAATGGGTTTAGTCTTTAATATATATGGTTATTCCCAAACAATAGAAATAAACCTAAAAGAGTCATTTTAACAGCTTAAGTGAGCCAAAATACGCACAAAAGACGAAGTTAAAACAAGATCCAGTAGATGGGGGTGATATTCGCTCAAAAGTGCTTATTTTAAGTCATTATCCTTTTAGCGTTGTCACATTCTCCTACGTAAAACTTTTCTTTTCGTCGACTTTTCCATGTAAGAGTTTCTTCCATTGCATAGAACACATTTTTTAGACGAAAATCGATTATTCGCATGAATTAAACACATTTCAGGAAATCTAGATATAAAGTCATTCTGATTAACTCTCATTACGCGCTTCTCATTCTTGCAAGAAACCCGATCGGACAACTCTCAAGACTGACGGGCCCGCGATCGACTACAGAAGCTTAAAATTAATACTTAAAGAGCCAATAGGCTGATACTATAAGATACAAGACAAGTACGGGCTAAGCCAGAGCTGGTCCAAAGAACCCAAGAGAGCGGAAGAGCTGAAGACCAAGAGAAGGACCAAAGCATTTAAAGCCACATCAAATGACAAGAAATGATGGCATGCTCTACTGGTGAAACTCGAGTGAAGAACAATTGAAAACCAAGGTTCAAGACCCTTAGATCCTCTCATCCCAACCTATCCACCACATGATCATGCATCCCCCATCCATTTCTTCATGCCTATCATTCAACGATTCCCCTTCCCGTTGTCAAAACCTATCCTTAGCCGTTGATCCCCTTGGCCCATAACCCGCATTACATGCCACATAGTATGTTCTTAGCGGATGCTGACCGAATGAATGTTTAGTCAATCACTAGGTGAACTTACAAACCAAAATACATTTGATTAGTGACTTCTAAGCATTGGATTAATTAAAGTATTTCCTTAGGTTGATCTCGATCGTAGGAAATTGAGCAATATTGGGCGTTATTTGGGCACAACGATCCAATGGCTATAAATTACTAATCAAGTATTTTTTTCTCTTTCCACCAAGGGACCGGCCAACAACTATACTGTCAGCCTCTAAGAAGGTGCCACAGGCTTATATTGAAGGGTGTGGATCACAACCTTTTCAAAAAAAATAAAAAATAAATAAAATAAATAAATAAATAAAAAATAGTAGAAACCGTATGGTTTTTCTCTTTAAATAGGGGACGTTTCCATCCTTCATGGCCTCTCTCTTCTTCTCAACCCTACCTTCCAAACCCTAGCCGTCACCCCCCACAATCCATTCCTCTTTCTCCTTGTCCCCCATCTCCTTCCTTCCACGTTCTCCATTGAGAACTCCCCCACGTCTTCTTCTTCTTCTTTTTCTTCTTTTTCTTCTTCTCCACTTCGCCTCACCATTGCACCGCCTGCTGCCTCCACAAAAAATCCTCCATCTCACCGCCTAGTTGCAGACTGGAGTGGTGTTACACTACATCACCTCCATCTTCTTTCTCCCGTTAGAGTTGCAGGTCTGCAACTCCGGCCGCCTCCTTCCAAAACCGCTTGGAGCGGTCTCAATGATCTCTGTAGTGATAATTTATATAATAAATGAGTATCCGATATTTCTAAATAAGTACAGAGCCAAAAATATGCAACAAAACTATACGGAAGCAATACCTAATGATATTCGCTTAAAAGTGCTTATTTTAAGCCATTATCTTTTAGCGTTATCGCACTCTCCTACGTAAAACTTCCCTATTTATCTATTTTTCTATGTAAGAGTCTCTTTCATTGCGTAGAACACACTTTTCTAGACGAAATGGTATATTTGCATGCATTAAACACATTTCTGGAAGTCTAGATATGAAGCCGTTTTGATCAAGTCTCATTACGCGCTTTTTGTTATTACAGAAAATCCGATCGGGCTATTCTCGAGACTTACGGGTCCACGATCAACCATAGAAGCCTAATATCAAAGCTTAAGGAGCCAACAGGCTATGACTAGAAGATACAGGCCAAGTACGAATCAAGTCAGATGATCGTAGAGCCAGATAAAGAACCAAGAGAGAGGCAAAGCTGAAGACCAAGAGACAGGCCAAAGTGATTCAAAGCCGCACCAAATGATATAAAATGACGGCTTACGTAATTGGTGAAGCCGACTGAAGATTAGGGTTCAAGACCCTCTGCCAGCTCTTTTGTCTTTATTTTGTATTATTTTCTCTCCTCTCTCCTAATTCTCTCTCCTCTTTCTCCATCTCAATAGACCCTAACATCTGACGCTTAGATCTTCTCATCCTACCATTCGATAATCAGATCGACCACCCCGATCTCTTTGATCTCCATCATCTAACCTCTAATCTTCTCTCCTCTAGCTCCATCCCATCTCACATAGCTTTTCCACTGTTAGATCTTCTTTCAGGCCGTTAGATCATCCATCGGACCATTGGATCTCTCCAGATCCGATGGTTCGCTAATCTTGGCCCATCCCCATTAGAAACCTCAATATCCCATCTTAGTGGCCAAGTGGCTCACAAGTCTAATGGCAAAAGGGCCCACTAAAGAAGCCCACGGTCTTGTCTGAATAGGCCCAATTCATGCTCTAATCCAACGGCCTAGATCGATTTTCCCTCCATTTTCAACAACCTTCACCCATAATATCCACGACCATTCACAAAGATACCCACGGGTTCTCAATAACCCATGGGGCCTTAAAGGCCCATGAGAGAAAAAGTCAAACCATATCCATAACACCCCCTCTCTTTCTCTCACGTGGAGACTCTTTCCCACGAATCAGTCCATAACTCCACGTCATCCCACTCTTCTTTCCTCTAATCTCTCAATTCCCTAACCTACTCTCACAACTCTATTAACCCTCTCTTTCACTCATAAGCTATCTCTCTTTCTCTCACTCTCTCTTGGGCTCCCTCTAAGCTGTCATCTCAATGGAAACCACCAGCGAGCTGGATCTCTTCTCCACGAGTTGCACTCTTCTCAAGTGCACCTCGGCCTACCTTTCATCACTTGCACTCCCCAGCATCTCCACCAACCCAGAAACATTGTTGTTGGTCTCCCACAAAGCAACCTGCAAAATTACAACGCAGCCACATCCCCTTCTCTTGGGGAGATCTCTCGAGCTGTTTTGGAGACAACTAGAGGAGGAGCCGTGGGCTCCTCCCAATAACCACCAGCAGCTCCTTCATGCAACAACCACCGTTCACCACGGACTACACTTTCTCACAGCACTGTGAAAATGGTCTGTGACCTGTTGTAGGTCCCACTCTCAACTTGCCACCGCTTGCACAGACCAAACAGCACCTGCTGGTGCGTCCCTCACCAGACCAGCAAGCTTCCTTGCTGGGCAACCTCCTCACAAACCAGTCACCATTGATGTCCTCCTCCAACTTGTAATGGTGGACTGCAACTCCTCTCAACGGCTTTATCTTGAGTCGTACCCCTTGCAGCTACTACTAACGCCATAGCCACCAACGTTGCTGCCTCTCCACAGGCTACAACCACACTTGCTGGCATCATCATCTTCTCTCGCCGGAGTTGCAACCTGTAACTCCAGCCATCACCTGCTTCTCCTCATCTCCGTCATCTTCTCCACCGGCTGGAGATGCTCAGCCAGTGAGCTTCCACCACCGGTAAGTGCAGTAGAAGCTCCTCTTCTCCACCGTGTTCCTCCACCATTGGAGGCACAATCTGCAATGCCCAACGGTGCAGCCTGCAACAAGCAACTTCGCCTTCCATCTCCTTTCCTCCACCTACAAATTCTGGCCAGTCGAAACACCACTACCGAGTCCGCACAAACCTCTCCTTCCTCCTGCTGGTGCTCCTTCAATGGTTTGACCTGCGACTTGTAGGTTCCACCTCCGTTCTTGCTATACCCAGTAGCACAACCCCTCCATGAAAGTTCCTCCACCACTGGACTGGTCTACTTCTCCACTTGGTAACCACCATGTCTTGTCTTCATGGTTCATCACGATCCAAGAAGCCTGCAACAACTTTGAACCTCGAAGAGGAGGCCCCTCTTAGGCACCCCCTCCTATGGTATGTTTAACAGCACCTTGCTGCCAAGAACATCGATGCTCCTCCGGGCAGCACCCTTACTGCCCTCTCCATCCTTCAACAACAGTGCATGCTGCACATCCATCCTCTTGCTCCCCTCCATGCCATTCTCCTTCGGCCTTGGACTTGCGACCCAATCAGATCTGATGATCCGGTTGCAAATCCCTTGATGTGTCTCCAGCAGCTTCACCCCTTGCTGGCCGAACCTGTTCAAGCTTGCACACGTGCATGCCTAGTGCACCATGCACCTTCAAGCTTCTTAGCCATCTTCAACGATTACCATGGGCTTCTCCTCTTGCCAAGCACATGCCCCCAGAATCTGCAACTCTTCTTTGTGCAGGCCTACGTGTGCACACACTGCCACCACTTGGCCAGACCTGCAGCCCCTCACTTTCTTTCTTGGAGAACCAGCAAAATCCTCTTGGTTGCTGCACTGCATGCTACTCTCCTGCCACTTGTTCCACTTCCATGGCCAATCCAAAAGCTACTAATGGCCGATCCCATGCAATCATTCTCCAATGCTCTTCATGGCTAATCACATGGCCAATTGCAAGTCGACTCTCTCTCCTTGGGTCAAACCACTCCGAATCTTAATGCTTATTGGCCGATCCTGATCTAATGGTAAGTGTTCACAATGTACTTTCTCTCTCTTCCCTTCTATTCCTCATTTTTTCTCTCTAGAATTTTACTTTCTCTCTCTAGACAACATGGAAGGGACGTGACATCCCTAATTCCATGTTCTCTCTCTACTTTCTCAGGCCGATCGCCTATTCACTTGGCCGACTCCTTTCGGCGAGTGAAAAGGTAAGCTTCTTAGGGCACATTATCGTATATTTGCCAATTCACATCTACCTTGTTGGCCGATAAGATCCGATGTGGATTTCACGATTGAGCAGCATTCTATGAAATTTGGACGGTCCTCTTCTTGATCGGTAGCGCCCTTAGCTCCAAAGGTCATGGGATGTTTCTCTATCAAAACCCTTTTCTTGATTGAAGCATTCATCAAAGTCTTGGACGATCATCTTTTTGATTGGTAGCGCCCTTAGCTCCGAGATCTCAATGGACGTTTCTTTCCCTTACCCCTTCTCTCGATTGAGCAGCATTCCATGAAATTTGGACGGTCATTTTCTTGATCGGTAGAGCCTTAGCTCCAAAGGTCATGGGATGCTTCTCTGTCAAAACCCTTCTCTTGATTGAAGCATTCATCGAAGTCTTGGACGATCATCTTCTTGATCGGTAGCGCCCATAACTCTGAGATTTCAATGGACGTTTCTTTCCCTTACATCTTCATCTCTCATCCCTTTACGTGCTTTCTTTATTTCTGTTATTTTGATTTATGTACGCACTCTTCGATAATTAATGAAGTTTTGATATTTTGGTGTTCTGAATCTCAAATGGATGTTTTTAAATCGACTCGCCCTTCTCATCTCTTCTACCATTCTCATTTTTCTCTGTATATTATTTGTCAATTTTAATTCCTTATTACGCTAACTTACACCGAGTGCGGATCGACATCCGACACGTACTGCTATACAAGTTACATTTTGCAGATAATTGGATTTTACAAATATTGTTAAAGTTAGGGTTTTCGTAACCAACGACGCAGAAAAACCCAACTTTCACCTCACAACGCCACCTTTCTCTAGCAAATCTTAGTAATTCTTTTCAACTGACATGTTCCAATCAATCGCTTGATTTATCGAATATCCTCGATTCTCTACAAAAAGGTCTGGGGGTGGGTGAGCTTTTGGGAAAAAGCCCAGTAGTGAAGATGTGGTTTAAACTACTCATGATTTCATCTCTAGGGAAAAAAAGCCGATAAAACATGAAAACAAAAATCATAAGACAGTAACATGTATAGTCCATTGACATACAGTTACAGTATTCGGAAAACAATAATACAAGAACTTGTATTTAAAACAATGATAATATATAGAGAATAAAAACCAGATAAGCAATGTCAAAATCATATAACTCAAAATCTCAAAGATGCCAACATATAACTCACTAAAATATAGATAATAGTTTTGATGATGCAAAATTTAAAAAGATTTCACCTTAGGCTACGACCGGTTTACCTGCCCCGATCGTGGCTCAACCCAAAATTCACCGATGTGGGACACCATCGTTAGCACTTTAACGCGGGCTGCGCTATTTTCACCTGTCCTGATTTTTCGGCCTAGGAGCTGCCATTTGACACCCATCGAACTCTGGCGCTGGTCTTGCGCTGCACCCCACGTTTTCAACTCAGGTCACCGTTGTCCTACATTATCACGTCGGCTAAACATTCGACGACTGCAAAATTTCTATAGATCCAAAGAAAATCCAAGCAGAGTTCAATCATGCCTCGCGGCTAAATGCCTATCAGGCGTACAGTGTAACCCTCAGCTAATCATTCGTAAACAATGCATCATACTGAGTTCCTCAGAAGAACTGAAACTCTAGGATAGTTGCTAATATCGCAGGGTTCTAATGATACCCCATCCTATCAAGAGAACACATAGGTACCACTTCTATCTAAGAATCTACTGACCCTTCTAATTTAAAATTTCAACGGTCCGTTCTCTTTAACTCAATATACCTAGAAGGGGGGGTAGGTATTTAAAATTATTTATACCTACACAGTTTTACCGGTCTATAGTAAGGGAATAAAATCGCATGCCTTAGTTGTATGATAAAAAAATTATCACAACCGACTCAAATCGAATATACCTCCGTGGTATATTTTCTTTTCGTTATTTGATCTAATCAGAATATATTACGGAATACAAACAAACAATCCCACAAGACAAGAGATTTTTACGTGAAAACCTTAGCTAAGGAAAAACCACGGGACCACGTCTAGACGGAAAGTTTCACTAACTGAAAAGTTAAACGAAACAAAGGTTACCTACGCAGTACCGTTGCAAATACAACTTCCAACCTTAGTCAAGGCCTATTGCCGATGCGTCCACGTCCTCTGAATCAACGCTACGAATCCACGCGTGCCCTTCCAGTCAAGAAGTCTTATTCGCTTATTCAGTTTGGTACACCCCAAACCTACCATCTATTGGCTCCTCCGATCTTAATTCTCAACACTCCTGCCTTTGCAGAAGGTGAAGGATTCAGTACACCCTGAACCCTAAGTTGCTCAAATGGTGTTGAGTCACACTAATACACTCAGGCTACTAGGTCGAATATAGAAGTGGAAGACCTAAGCTGAGGAGAGGATCAAGCTTTTGGCTTTGATCAAGAAGAGAACCAGCTCACAAGATGTGAATGGAAAACAAACTTCTTGCTCTTCGAATGGACACTCTAATAAATATAACATTTTCTTCTCTCTCTTTAAGATTGAGTCATTCTGTGTCTCTGTGTGTGTTTAGAGAAGGCATAGAAGGGTTGTATTTATAGAATTCCATGACCCTGAGTCGTGTAGAACGTGGGATAATGGAACCATGAATTTCGGATATGAGAAAGACCAATTCTGTGCATGGTCCAATCGATTGTACACTGGGTCCAATCGATTGGGCCATGTCCAATCGATTGGGGATAAGTGTCCAACCGATTGGGCTCAATAAGATTTCTGTTCCGAAGGCACCAATCGATTACACAAGGTTCTCCAATCGATTTGACTCAGATAACTTTCTGTCCCGAAGGCTCCAATCGATTTGACTCAAATAAGTTTTTGTCTTGAAGACTCCAATCGATTTCACAGAGTCTCCAATCGATTGGGCTGAAATAAGTTTCTGCCTCGTAGCTTCCAATCGATTACACAGAGTCTCCAATCGATTGGTCTATATCCAATCGATTGGGGATAAGTGTCAAATCGATTGGACTATCCCTTTAGTCAATTTTATTGACTTAGATTCGGGTCAATCCAATGACTAAGTTTGACTATTATATTTTATTCATTTTAATCAACTCTTATGGCCACTAAGTCACTTACCTTCCTAATCAAGCGTACACGAATGTTAACTGACAAAACGGTAGTTACTCAGATGACTTCTGTCGTCAACCGTCTGATTCTTGCTGTCTCTGCCTTTTAGTCTTCATGTAGTTGGCGAAGTATGCGTACCACGACATCTCCACACTACACTAGTGCTCGTAGGATGGCACCCATGGGTCAACTTGGCACCCAACAAAATCCAATCCACAAATCACATCCACAAATTCGGGGTAACCTAAGCATCCCACACCTTCAGACGTACTCGTGATCACGCACACCATTCAATCCTCAAAATCCATCTTCAATCTTGTTTAAAGACTAGTAAAACACATTTTGTGTGAAAATCTACATATTTTATTTTGAAACTTCCAAATCCTTTTTACATTTCTTGAAGAACTAGATAAACACAATTGAATGAAAACCATCTCTTTTCTCTGATAAAATCATTCTATAATTAGTTCACAAAAAATCCCAAGGCTTAAAAATTAACATCGGTCAACTCAGTCAAATAGTTGATAACAATCAAAACAAGCATCGATAAATCATTGGAAATCAACTAAAACTCAATAAATCCAAGAGATGACAAAACTTGGTGATTCGTCAAAGCAAAACAAAGTCAAAATCGAAAGTCCACATATAGTTATAAAATGGTCAGAATATAAAAATAAAATAAGAATTTTGATAAATGAAACCGAAAATGTTTGTAATAGGAATTTCATTCCAAGGTAGGTTTAAAGCATAATTTTAAAGTGAAGTTTGCTCCAATAAAGTTAACATAAGTGACTTACATACCAAGTTTCTGCTTGATTAATGTTTTATAATTGTTGGATTCACACATTTTCCATGATTGGTTCGTAATTGTGGGTTTTAAGCATTATTTGAAAAATGTGGTACATTTATTAGTGTCCGTTAATCATATGGATGTTGGGTCCGATCCTAAGTGGTCCTATAGAACAAATTCCGACTTTATTGGTGTTTTTCTAACCTTTGGATCAGGTTATTTTTAACTGTTGACAATGTGGCCCAATCTTAGAGATTATTAACTGTATAATGTTTAATATATCCCCAAGTGGACCTACTTACTAGGTTCAACCTAATTGGTGATTTCTATCCGTTGGATTAGAGTCTTTTACATAGTTTATGTATAGTCGTAGCATTTGAGCATTTTCTTTTGGGAGAAGTGGCCCATTTGAGACCATTGATCGAATGGGTGTTGATCCCACATGAGCTTCCTCGTGTTTTGGTTGTTATTATTATTATTATTATTATTATTATTATTATTATTACTTTATTATTATTATGTTATCTATTTTTGTGGGTCCAATCCAAGATAGGCCTTCTTACACTTAGGCGCATACATAGGCCATTCACAAGGCCCATGCTTATTTTATTTTATTATTATATTTTCTTCTTTGTGGTGGACCACGGTTTGGGACCATTGACCGGGTGCATGTGAGATCCATCTCTACGTGAACCTACATACCCAAAACTCATCCTAATTGGTATTTTATATCCATTGGATTAGGGTTGTTTTCAGCGTTTGTTTTTAACTATGGATTTTAAGCATTATAAAAAAAATCGTACATTATTAAAGACCACTAACCGTATAGATGTTTGGCTCAATCCTAAGTGGGCCTACATACCAACTTTCAGCTTGATTAGAGTTTTCTAACCGTAAGATTTGCATATTTTTATTGTTTGTTTGTAATCGTGGATTTCGGGCATCATTTGAGAGGAGCACACTATGGGCCTGTATGTACATTGGGCCATTCCTAGGTGGATCAACATACAAGGTTCAACTTGATCCGAGCTTCCTAACTATTGGACTAGAGTTATTTTCATGGGCTGTCCTTGACCATAGACTTTAAGCATTATCTCAAAAATGTGGTACACTATTAGTGTCCGATTATCATATGGATGTCGACACATCCCTAAGTGGACTCGCATACCCAAAAATTTTCTTGAACAGTGTTTTCTATCCATTGGATGGGAGTGGTTTTCATGATTTAATTTGGCCCACTATTTGGTCCATTGCTCATGTGGATGTCGGGTCTCCATGGGCTTGTTTTGTACATTTCTTCTTGTTGGTTTGGCCATTTGTTAAAGGACCCAGATTTTTTTATTTTTTTTTTATCTATATATTTTTTTTTCCATTAGTAATTTGGGAAACCTACCAACGTCTCTAACACTCCAACGAACAGGGAGTTCCTTTCCCCTGATGTACACCATCTCCCAGCTTGATTCCAGCCACTAAAACCTCGCCAAATCCTCCCCCAAACCTTCTACTTAACAGCCTATTTTGATCAAAAGCCCATGGGCGGTTCTGCCCTTAGATTTTAAACCTAACTTGATGAAAAATATGGACTGCTTACTCATGGTAGCAGCCCAGAAACGTCGAACGTCCAGCACCTATTCTCATCATTCTTGCGTCTACTTTTAGTTTGGATTTTCTCTGGATAAAAGGGGGTAAAAGAAAACAACTAAATGGGTTTGAAATTTGGGGTTTTTCCTTAGCAAAGTCTTGGCTGTGACAAGGTTAAAACAAACGTCCGGAACTTTTTCCCAAAAATTAGTTTTAAAAACTAAAGAGTTTTGAATCTGTAATATTTCAAACCATTTCAACAAAACTTAATGGAATAACAAAGATTAATAAATCAGTAGATGGAGAACAAGATTTAGCAAATAGGCAAAATTTATAGCAAGAGAAAGTTATAAAGTATTTACCAGGAATCAATCTAAAGAACAAAATAAGCATATGATTTTTAACCGATGTATAAAAAATAAGTTAAAATGATGAAAGATGAAGTCGTGAGGAATCTAAACCACCTACCTTTCTTCTTTGATGAATCCGATGGCCAGCAATCTCTCTTCTCTACTCTCTTCTCTTCCGTTGGCTTCCTCAAGAAGCAACATGGGTCTCTTCCGGCCCCTCCATTTCTTCATCTCCCTCCCTTTGGACGGTGTGGGTTCTTGGGGTGGGTGGTTTCTCTCCTTTGCTTCTATGTCCTTCGGTTGGCTTCTTTGAGAAGCCACCGATTTCTTAAGAAAAATTTTATTTTATTTTATTTTATATTTTTTGACTATTTTATCATTTTAAATTTTGATTTTCTTATTTTTATCATTTACATGCTACGTACGACTTTTGATTTCTTCTGTTTCTTGATTGATTATTTCATTTTCTTGTTTTGTTTAATATATATATATATTAAAATAAAATGTAATGATGATGGATGATTCATGCTGATGTCATTCATGTGGTGGTTTATGCAACCCCCGTGTTATCAAGAAAGAGTGTGGGACCCTAAGCTACTCATGGGTACGGTATGGTGTAGCAGCGTGAAGTCGAAAACGTGTCTCGCAGCCCTACCTTTAGTGTACGTCGTATAATTTCATGGCCTGTGCATTGGCGGAGATCGCAAGACTGAGTCTCCTAAGGTAAAACGATGTGCTGAATCTCATGGCGGTCTCCGTTAGGCCCAATTCTAAATGGTTCTACCAAAAAATGGACCATTTAGTTTCTTTTCTAATTTGATAATCTCACACCACCAATGTACCATTATTGCAACAAAAACTTCGAGAGAATTTCATCCAACAAGCCATATACCTATCTTAGGGTAAAACGACGTGACGAATCTCATGGTGATGTCTGTTCTGCCAAATTCTTAGTAGATTTGTCAGAAAATGACTGACATTATCAAATTTCGATTTTGTTTTGATACTCATGACATACGATTTGGGCTATACTAACTTACATTGGCCAATCATGTCCTACCAAAATATATGGTTTGATAAATCTAGGGTATCATTGCATCTTAGATCAATTTGGTTTCCACAAATCGCAAGGAAATCCATGCATTGATCATTTGTTCAAAAATCGACCCTAATTTCTTGTATTGCTCAGGAAATGATGTACAACTTTACTGACAGTCTTAGTCAGTACTGGATATACCATACATGGGGTGATCTTACATTCCGAATCCCATGGCGAAGTTTGTTCAGTCTAATTTCCTCTTGTCATACAATACTCAATACATTCCCACTCTGGTTCGTATTCGCGCTAAAATTCCCAAAAATTTCTAATAAAGTTACCGATTAAGTTCCGATCATTTATTAAGAGATTTTCATTTCTATTAATTTTACTACTTCCAACTTGCCTAGGGCTCGGATCTTGAGAATTTAATTTTTAGAATCAATTCGACGGTTATAATTTCTTAGGGTTTTACAGGATGTATGCTGAATTGTGTTTCAAATCCTCATGCTGGCTTCGACTTTGTTTTCTATTGAACTAATTTTTTTGGGTTGGTCTTCTTTAGCTTTTGCTCTTCTTGATTTGTTGATGAAGTCCACTTGATTGTTGACACTTCAGTCTGCCGAGAACATCAAACAATTGAGATCAACTACTAAAAAACTAATAGTTCTTGGGATTGAAAGCATAGACTTTTCAGGTTATGGGTTCTATTGCATGGATCCATGTCAATTTCCTACAATTTCGCATAGGATGTGGCTTTTTCCTGAAAAAGTTAGAGATTAGTATCTATCACTTCAAAAACATATTGCTAAAAAATGGTCATGATACCTTTGCAATACAGAGCCTCCAATTGTATGAGTGTTCAACCAATACCAGCTTGATCGTGGATTTCAAGACTCTTCTTAGGTTCTTCACGACCAAAGATTAGTCACCAATATAGTGCACCCCCAAGAGTAAATTGTAAGAGGTGTATACCCTTCTCCACGCCTATGTTAATGTGTACATTCTTGTATACCACATACTTAGGGCATTATTGTAAAACTTAGAGAAAGGATAATCTACTATCAAATAATGCCAAATTTATTGGTTGGACAACTGCCACTATGGCCCACTTACCACACGTGTTCAACCTTGTAAAACTTTTGGGAATCCCTAAATGTCTTAATTGAATTGGAAACTAAGGTGGCATTTGATAAAACGTTTTTCTGCACTTAAGTCTGACAAGCCAATTTTTAGTGGTTTTTGCAAAGTCAGACTATTTGGTAAAAAACATCAGTGCTTAGTTTTTGAAACTCACTTAAAACTAGAATTTTTTTAAGTCATCACAAGGTCACTTTTCATTTCAGTAGAAAACCACTTAACACGGTAAGTGATATTTTGTCGCTAAAATGCCTATTGTATCCCTATCAACATTTCATAATACCTATTTACCTTCTCTTCAATCAAAACCCATTCAACTTCCTCATTTATCTCCTATCAAACCCTCGCTTCTTCCATCTCTTTCTCCAGGTATCCCCACCACCACCAAGATCCACCATCGTCATCCACCACCAGCCACATCGTCATCCATCACCACCGAGAGGTACCATCGTCGTCTGCCACCACCATGCACCACTTTCAGGTAAGGTTCTCACCTGATATCTTCTCTGTCTCTGGATCGCTTTTCAATTTCTTGATCTGTTCTCTCTCACTATCTTGGGGTTTTTTTGTGAAGATGATTTCTAGGTTTTTTTTTTTTTTTTTTTTGGAGGGGGGGGGGGGGGTTGTGATGATGATTTCTATTTTTTTTTTTGTGATGATTTTTGCATTTTTTTTGTGTTTTTTTTGTTGTGATAATAATTTCTGGTTTTTTTTTGTTGTGATGATGATTTCTGGGGTTTTTTTTAGTCAGACTCAGTGCCAAGCTCAAGCATGAAGATTTAAAAGATCAGAGTACGTTCTCACTCTACGAACGTTCAACTTTGAAGAATCTCATGTTGCGGTTACTTACGTAAATTTAAGGGTACACCGTGCGTTGCCAGGGGATCAAGATTTACCCTAGATGGTTTAGTGATAGTTAGGTATCATTTGCATGTCAAAAAGAGAAATTTCTAAAAAGTTTAAAAGTGTTCGGTTCTGGACTAAGAGGTCTGGACGATCGACCTTTTTGAGCGGTCGACCGGATGTCCGGTCGACTGGCCAAAAAGGTGCCGTTGACCCAAACTCTCGAGTTCAAGATTATTCAGTACTTACCTGAGTGGGCGACCGACTAAAAGTTCGGTCGACCAAAGTCCGGTCGACCAGCCAAAAGTGCAGTCGACCCCGCCCCTTTCGGATCTCATTTTGACTCAATCTCTTCTGTGATTTTAAGCGTACTTTGGCCCTTCAAACGGCTATATTTGGTTCGATTCTATTAATGGGAGGCTTACTTATAAATAAGAGTTCTCTCCCCTCATTTGAATCAACCTAATCAAGAGATCTCTACTTTACATTTTTTGATTATTATTCTTTGAGTCCAGAGATCTAGAATTTGTGAGAGCTTCACTAGAATAAAACTGTCTATTTATTGTGAAGGCTCTAAGTGTTTGGAAGAGACTATTTGATATTATTATTCTGCAAGCATCTTTTTTCAAAAAGAGGATTACTCTTGGCAGAGTGTCTCTTGGACAAATTATTCTCAAAAGGATTTTTCATTTGATCGTATTCATCGAAAGATAAGTGTTTCTATGATCAAATATATTTTTTATAGAATTCAAAATTTATGAACACTGAATATTTTGTGATTGGTGGATGAGTGATGACTCATCTAACTGAGTTGAAGATTGTAGATCCATGAAAAAAGAATTTCTTTAAATCGACTACTAGCCTAGGTTGAATCTCTAAGTGAGCAAGAAGTGATTCTGGTTAAATTAAAACTAAGTGATATCTTAATTAGTGAATTATTTATTTCAATTGGATATGTTGTAATACCTGATTGAGATAATATAATATTACTCGTATTGAGTATTGGACAGTGGACATAGGTGCAAAATCGTCGAACCACTATAAATCTGAGTCTCGTGTGATTGTGAATGTTTGCTTACTGTATCTTAAATTTTCCCATATCTATGTTTTGTGGATGATTCATATTTTAATTGCTTGATCCTTTTCGACCTTGTGTGATCAATAATTTTTTTAACCATATAAAATTTGCAGAGGAATTAAAAATTATCCTATTCACCCCCTATAGGACTTAACTTGATAATTAAAAGGGAATTTCAATTGGTATCAGAGCAATGTCACTTTGTGAAGGGCTTAACAATGCAAGTGTGATCCTTAGTTCCCTTAAAATAACCATGTGTCAAGAGGGATTCTCTGTGTCTAGACCTCCTCTATTCAATGGTACTAATTACGCTTATTGGAAGGCTAGAATGAGGATTTTCTTAAAATCCCTGGATGAATGGATTTGGGAATTAGTAGAAGTGGGATGGACATCCCCTACTGTAGCAACGACTATTAGTGAATCAACTACCATTGTTATTAAACCAAAAAGAGATTGGAGTGTGGGAGATAAATATACAGACCAATATAATAATCGTGCATTGAATGCAATACATTGTGCTTTATCTCCTAACGAATTCAAAAGAATAATTGCTTGTTAAACCTCAAAACAAATATGGGACATTTTGGAAATGACCCATGAAGAAACAAATTCTGTTAAACTGTCGAAACTTTAAATGCTTACAACTCAATTTGAAATTATTAGAATGAATGAGGATGAAAGTTTCACAGACTACTATACCAAACTAAGTGAAATAATTAACTCCATGTTGGGTCATGGTGAAGCTATTCCTGAACCAAAAATTATTAGAAAAATTCTGAGATCATTACCTGATAGGTTTCATCCTAAAATTACAACTATTGAAGAAAGTAAGAATGTTGATCGGATAAGATTAGAAGAACTAATAGGATCAATTCAGACATTTGAACGGAAACTTCATACACCTAAAAAGAAAGGATTAACTCTAAAAACCTCCAAGAAACAATGAAGAGAAGAAACTGACTCTGATGAGTCTAATAACATTGAGGATGAAGTTGCCCTTTTTGTTAAAAAATTCAGAAAGTTTTTCAGAAACAAAGACAAGAAAAATTTCACACAAAAGAATAGGAAACCTTTTGAGAAATTTGATAAATACAAAAAGGGAGAGAACAACAAAGATGAAATATAATGTTATAAATGCAAGGGGTTTAGTCATATCTCTATTGACTGTCCTAACAATGTTAAGAAAGGAAAAACTAAAGCTATGCAGGCTATTGCTTGGGACATAAATAGTGATGAATCCAATACTGAAAGGAACACATCCAATGATAGCGGAGAATCATCTAATGCTAGATCATTAATGACTATTGCTAATCTTAATGAAAATTGTCACTCTCAAAATGATAAAGTAGATAATGAAATCGATTTAAGTGATGATGAAAGTGAAGAAAACATTCAGATTACTTTTAATAATTTGTATAAGGAAAGCTTAATTCTGACAAAATCCCGTAATAACTTAAATAAGGAAAAAACTATTGTGTGTTGTGAAAATGCTTCACTAAAAATTGAGTTAAAAAATCTATATCAAATTGTGATAAACAAAGAAGATGAAGTAACTCAAATCTTAAGTAGAGAGCAAGAACTTAAAAAAGAAATTGAGAAATTAAGTCTTGAAAGAAATGATCTTGAAGTCAAGAATGCAACCTTAATTAGAAATATTACTCAAGAAAATTCTAGACTGAAAAATCTATTAACCATGGAAAACCAAACCATGACAGGAGAGGACTTGGTTACATTGAAAAATCGGTTAAAAATTTAAATTTCAAAACTATATTTGTAAAAGCCACCCTGGATTCAACCCAAAATGAACAAATTGAAAAGCTAAATATTATTTGTCATTATTATAGACATTCTGGACATAAAAAAATATAATTGTTATATTCTTAAAAAGAAATTAGAATTTCAAAAGAAAAAGGAAAAGAATGATCTAAAATTTTTAGAGAAAACTAGAAAACTAAACAAACAAAAGGAATTGTTTAAAAAGATAGCGAATTTAAATGCTAAAGCTAAAAATAGAAAAGAAAACCTTAATAACTCTCATATCAATCAGATTGGTAATGCTTCCATAAAAATATAGAATGAGAAATATGTTGAAAAATGTTTAGTCATTCATACTGCTCTTATTGCTAATGAAACTTGTAATTGGTATTTGGATAGTGGATGCTCCAGACACATGACTGGAGAAAAATCTTATTTTTGCTTCCTTGATGACTGCCATGATGGTGAGGTTATATTTGGAGATGATAGTAGTGCTAAAATAATTGGTAAAGGGACTATCAAAGGTCCAGGAATACCTAAAATTGAAAATATTTTGTGTGTGGATGGTTTAAACTATAATCTACTAAGCATTAGTCAAATCTGTGACAAAGACCATATTTGCAAGTTTTCAAAATGAAATGTGAAATCATAGACAAAACTTCCAACAAATTAATAATTCAAGGAAAAATAAATACTGATAATTGTTATGTCATTGAGACTAGTGGTTCGATTAAGTGCAATATGGCACTAACATATGAAACCGAATCATGGCACCAACGTCTAGGACACACACTACCAAAAAAATGACATTTGCCGACTGACAAGTTTCTTTTTACCGGCGGTTATAAACTGCCGGTGCAATGGGGCGGTTTAAATCCGCCGACGAAGTCAATAAACTGCCATAAACTTGTTTTTTTTAATTTTTTTTCACTAATAATATCCCCGGCGGTTTAAAACCCTCGAGGAAAGTATTTCCCCAGCAGCTTTAAACCGCCGGGAATGTCAATGGCAAAATTGTAAAAAATGAGCGCGCGAATAAAAGTTTTTATGTTCGCGCCTCTCTCTCATTATGTCTTTCTGAACTCAGAAACTCTCCGACTTCTCTCCATTTCTCCCTCTCCTTTCAAACTACAAGAAGCAAGAAGCATCAAACTCCTAGGGCAAGGTCCTCTCGTCGAAATCAAAGCACCTCAACTCGGGCAAGGTCCTCGCCTGAACTTGCCTCACCGACAAGACAGGCATCCCAAACCATCTGGTACTCCCCTATTCTGTCCCATATAAACTTCTGTTGCTTCTTCAACGATTAGCGATTCAAGATTGTCACCATATGATGCCGTTCACCTCCAACACCTAATAAGTATGTATTTGTTTATATTTTGTAATTTATTTCCTTTTATTTCTATTTTTCTTTAGGGTTTCAAATTTATTCAATGTTTTAGTTGGTTAGGGTTAGGGTTTTGCTTTGTTTGGTATTGGTTTGGCTGTGATTGGCAATTTTGATGCAACATATATCCCTTATGTCTTGCCTTCATGAAGGTTTTGTTTTGTTTGGTTTTTCCTTCATGAAGGTTCTCTTCAATAAGTTCCTCTCTTTTGGAATTTAGGCTACCTTTGATTGCAAATGGAGAACTCCAGGTTGCTTGTTATACTCTTCACTTAAACAATTTTATAAATTCTACTTTGTCATGTAAAATAAACCAATAGACTCCGAGTAAAACTTTTGTCACAGTGTTATGACAGATGCGTCTATCACAACGCACAATACGAGCCATCTGGCACACTCTTAGTGGACGCTAACCATATGGATGTTTGGCTAGTCCCTCGATGGACCCTAAACCAAAAATCAGCCTGATTAGTGATTTCTAAGCAATTCGATTGAAGTTATTTTCATGGGTTGATTTTAACAGTAGAAATTTGAGCATTATTGAGTGTTATTTGGGTGCAAAGATCCAAAGGTTGTAAATCACTAATCAGGCCAATTTTTGGTTTATAGGTCCACCGAGGGAGTAGCCAAACATCCATATGATCAGCGTGCACTAAGAGTGTGCCACATGGCTTGTATTTTACTCTGTGATAGAAGCTTCTGTCACAACGTTGTGATAGAAGTTTTGCTCCTAGACTGCAAGCAGAGTATAAGGACATATACTCTAAAATTATATAGCTACCATTTGGCTTGCAAGCTAATATTGTTTTTTTATTTTTATATTAAGTATTTGAGAATGTGTTGCTGATCTATTTGGATGTTATTGATGTCAGGATCTTTAGTTCAAGTGATGCTTTGTGAATTGGTTGCTGTTGGTGATGCTTTTCAATTGTTTAGAACTATTGTCTCATCAAATTGAAACTGGGTTTGGGGATTCACTTTTTTTTTTGAGAAGTGGTTTAGGGCTTCACATAATTCCTATTTACTTGTTCCCCTGTTTTTACTTCGAGCAATTAAAAGGAAAATTTGGTAGAGAAAACAAAAGAAATGCAATTCCATATTTATACATAATCATTACATTGTTAGGTTTGTTTAAGTCGAAGAGGATAATTTGTTAATCCCTCCAAGCCCTCAAAGTCATAAATGATATCTTAGGGCATCAATGTTTGCCTGAATAGTATCCGTCGCCTTGTGAAGTTCAACAAAAACGCAGGGTAACACTCCCTTTGTCATTAACATCACTTTCACTGCCCTATCTTGTTTTCTAAATTGTGCTGATGTACAAGGAAACAAAAGAGAATGTTTGCCATCATCTTTATCACGCTAGTTATTAAGAGGTGTGGAATCATCTCCTCTTCCTTGTTACATTATCGCTTTTTTCTAAAATGTTGGTGCACTTATTGATGAGTGTTTCATTCAATTATATGACCCGGATTCTCATGTATTTTCTTTCTTGGAGAAATCATGTGCTTCATTCAATTTGTGTGTTTGTCTTTTCTTAAGGTTTGGTTCACGAGGGGTAAAAATAGCTGAAGGAATTAGTAGAACAAGGAAGGAAGCCCAACATCAAGTTGCTGAATACTCTCTTTGGAATTTGGCTAGTAAGAAACAACCTAATTGTTGATATATATTTTCTTGATGATCACTGAACATTCTATTGTTTCTGATCTATGATTCACACTTTGTACAGTAAAAAATATAGTTGTACTTATTGTATTGTCTTGTCTCATTCATATCAGTTTTCTTGATGTCATTCCATCTTATTTTGCAAATCTCATACCTCTTACCACAAGGGATGTTGTCATTGATGTCCTTCTATGGAATTCTTTTTGTTCTCGTCCAACATAAGATAGTATTATTTGTGAACTGTGAAGTTTGCCAATTAGAAGATTGTCTTTTGATTTCAGAATTTGACTTGGCCAATCAAATGTAGTTAAAAATGAATATTTTTTGTATACTTGAAATATAAGGGAAACAAGTTTTATAATATCATTCCTTTTCTTTTTTCTCTTTTGATATTCGCTCAAAAGTGCTTATTTTAAGCAATTATCCTTTTAGCGTTATTGCATTCTCCTACGTAAAATACTCTATTTATCTACTTTTCTACGTAAGAGTCTCTTCTGTTGCGTAGAACACACTTTCCTGGACGAAATGGTATATTTGCATGCATTAAACACATTTTTGGAAGTCTAAATATTAAGCCGTTCTGATAAAGTCTCATTACGCGCTTCTTCTGTCGCAGGAAACCCCGATGGGACGATTCTCGAGACTTGTGGGCCCAAATCGATCATGAAAGCCCATTATCAAAGCTTAAAGAGCCAACATGCTATGTTCAGAAGATATGAGCCAAGTACAGGTCGAGCCAGACCAAGAACCAAGAGAGAGAATGAGCCAGTGGACCATGTTAATGAGATGAGGGAAATCTATCGTAGGCAAGCGAGCATGGTAGAAGAGGGCATATATTTAACATATCCAGTGTATGATGAAGCTGAGGAATCCTGTCTGGAGAATATGCAAGACCCGGGATGCAATGTCCAAAGCCCGATGGTAAGCCCAAAGAGCTAGTGGACATATGATGCTGATTATTCCATGGGATGGCGATCAAGATATCTAAAGGCCAATGGGACAACATGTGTGCTAGCCAAGGTAACGAACCAAAGATGTGGGCCTATGGGCCAGGTCGACGAGCCACACGAATGGGCCAAGATGAGGAACCCTACCTAGACAATTCATGAGATACGAGACGTGTTCAATCACTAAAGCCCAAGAGAGCTCAGGCCCAAAAAGGTGCAGTTTATGGACCATCATGTAATAGGAGTACTTACCTAGTACAAGGACCGAGTAATGGACTAGCAAGGTGGATCATAAAGCGTCAAATGGTAGAAACATGGTGGAACCCAAATTTTATTGTCACATGATGAAAGAAGCAATAAACTGGATGATGTGGCATTGAACGAAAATGATAGATGGTGGTAACATGCGAGAACTTGTTTGGGGTTCACAACATGCATGGACATCGGGACAAGATGCCCTACAAAGATTGGGAATTGTGTGAAACATAACGAGAGAGGATGCATCTTACAAACTAAGGAAGGGTTGGCACTACTATACAAGAGATTTTTCTAAACAATATGGAAGGTTATTGGCCGATCAGGTGGTGATTTGAGAATATGCATATGGAAGGCTACACAAAGAGATGCGTAGGATCATTTCCCATGTGTAGAAAATGAAGTCGGCAAATAAGAAGGCGTGGATGTTTTGCAAAGAAAGAAAAAAAAAAAAAAAGGGGAAACATTCTTCAAAGAGGGAAGGATTGTGGGAACTTGCTATGGCTGGGCATCCACCCTTATAAGGCAACATGGAATGGCCAGCCATCGGGCGGAATGGATCTTCCCCCCCACACCCATTCGACTGCCTTAAAAAGAAAAAAAACGCCCCATAAAAAAAAAAAAAAAGGGCCGCCCTTCTCTTCTTCTCCGACGTCTCAACCCATCTCTCTTCACTCTCCTCATTCCCTCCACTGTTTCCACCTGCAGCGGCCTCCCTTCAAGCTTCAAAGCTTGCTGCAAAAAAAAAAAAAAAAAAAAAAAAAATTTTTTTTTTCGGCAACCTCCATTACCACCGTCTCCAACTCTTCTTGTTGGCATCGGGCATCGCACTACAACACCGCAGCCCCCTCCTTTCTCCCTACCGTCACCTCCTGCACTTCTCTTCATCATCTCCAGGAGGAACAAAACCAAAAAAAAAAAAAAGAAAAGAGCTCGCCGGAGTTGCAGAACTCCGGCAATCTCCATTAAAACCGGCGACCTGCACCACTTTTCTCCCTTTTCTCCCAAAACCACTTCAGCCTCTCCTAAAAACCACAGCCGTTATCCTCCTCCTCTTCTACACCATTTTCTTTTAAACCCAAGCCGTTAGAACCCAAAAAAAAAAAAAAAAAAAAAAAAAAAAATTCATCTCCAACCACCACCGTTTCTCTCCACAGCCACGCACACCAGCAGAAACTCTATCACACTTCAATCCCAGCAGCCACACCAGAGAAGAAGAGGGAGGAGGTGAGATCGCACTCACCAGGCTGCCTTCTTTCTATCATAGAAGGATCAAACCCGAAATCTCCACCAAGCTACCGCCCCCTCCTTCCATCAGCGCTCCACGTTGCCGGACTGCACCTCGCTGCCCTTGCTCCAGCAATCCTCCATCCTCCTTCAACACCTCACAGTCCAGCCGCCCTCCACGATTTCCATTGGAGATCCATCTCCCTCCATTGTTGCAGCATCAAAGCTGAAACCACCTGCCGCATCCTCCATCTTCATCAACACGTACTCACCATTGAACTGGGCGTCCTCTCTTGCCGGCCTTGCTTCACCGTCCATCACCATCACGCCTCCACCACCTGCCAATTCGGGTTTCCAGGTGTGGGCCACCTACCATCCTCACTCCCCTCTCATTTGAACCGTTTTCAAGAGAGAACCAAAAATAGAAAGGGAGAAAGAGGAAGAAGAAAAAAAAAAAAAAAAAAAAAAAAAAAAAAAAAAAAAAAGAAGAGGAGTAGGAAACCCAGATTTCCTAACTCTATTGGAACCGGCAAGAGTTGCTAACATCTCTCCTCCACCGTGCTTCTCACCACCTCCACGCCTTCCCCAATAAGTTGTTTGCCACTCATCATCTCCCGTTGGTAAGTTAGCAAGATTCTCTCTCCCTAGTTTTCTCTCTCTAAATTAGTTTTCTCTCTCTAGATAGTTTAATCTTACTTGCTTTCTTTTTGTCATGTTTGTATTAAAGCTCAACAGTTTTGTAATTTGATATATTAGTTTTAATGAAGAAGTTTTAGTTTGGTAATTTGTTCTAAATTTTGTCATTAATCTAAAGAATGGTTCTCTTAACTTCTCTCTAAAAAGATGAATGTTTTAAAATCACTACCACCATTCTCACCTCTCCATATTTTCTACAATCTCCATGTTTTCTTGATAAAAATCCGTCATTGCATGTTCATGAGTCGCGCTAACTAACCCCGAGTGCGGATCGACATCCGACACGAATCCCTATACAAATCTCTGCATTTTATAGGATAATCGGATCAATTTACAAATGTGTTGAAGCTAGGGTCGTTCTTTCAACGACGGAAAAACCCTACTTTCAAATGGCTTGCTTGTTTTGAGTCTTTTGTTAAAGAAATGATATTGCTTGGTTGTTTCTTATTTTTAGGAATTTGTTAAGGAAGGGTTATCTATCATGCATAGGTGTAATCTTATCTTTTATTTTGAATCTAAGTTGTTAAAGTCACTTTGTCTTCACTTTGAGGATATCTAGATTTAATTAGGTGTACATCATGCTCATTGTATATTCCTCTATTTCAATTGTTTTCATTTACTAATGTGCTACCTTGATTTCACTACCAAAAAAATGACTTTCCCCTGCGGATGAGTTTACATTTGCATGTTAGTGCCACTTGACAAGATTCAGCAAGTCATCTTCACATTGGCAGGGACTTATGATTTTAATGCGTTTAGTCCTACGTTCTTAAGAGACCGTATAGGCCATGCTTGGAGGGACTTTAAGTCGGACTTGCATCGCAAATACATTAAGGGTAAAGATCCAGCAATTGTGAAGCAAAGTCCGCCACCTACTCATGTGCCACTAGAAGATGGCGACAGTTTGTCAATTTTTGTCTTTCTGATGAATATAAGGTTTGTCCAAAACCATAAACTTTAAGGTTTAAATATTTATATTCCTAAACACATTGCTGATATATTATGTTAATTTAGGCTATAAGTGCAAGGAACAAACAAAATTGAGCCTTGCAAACAGCACCATCTACACTTGGTAGACGTAGCATGGCTGTTGTTCGTCATCAAATCGCCGAGGATAAGAAACTCACAACTGATTCTGAGGTGGGCAGAACTGAGGTGTATATCAGAGCCCATACGAAGAAGGATAAAACTATACAATGCCCAGACATCATCGTTAGTGCACTCCTACCTCTTTTCATTATCCCTCAGTAATTACACTAATAATGAAAAATGTTAGTATAACTCTGAATTGCTAACCAATCTTATGTTTGTGTAGGAAAAAATCAAGACTATTGAGAGTTTGAAACCTCATTCTCGAATGACGATTATAGATGACGCCCCTTACTCAGGTATTAACTTAATCATCATATATACAATGTACCTTGCATTTTCTCATATTTGAATTACATCTATCTATAGTCAATTGGGAAGGATAGTAGAGGGCGGATGCGGGGTCTAGGTGGAGGCATCAATAGAACTGCAATGAAGCAGATAGGCCCTACACTGCAAAAGAATGAGGATTAGCATAGAGAAAAAAATAAATTATCTACGGAGGTGGCAGAGCTAAGAGACGATGTTCAGCTATTAAAAGCAGCAGTTCAGGTAATGCCTAACCATCAATATAAGTACTTAAGTAATAGTTAATAATCGATAGGGCAAGAAACAATATGGAAATGATTTTTTCTGTATGTAGGCGATGTCACAGGGAGGACTCAACATTGCTACACCACGATCTGCCATGATATCTAGCCAGGCATTGTCGTCGGCAATGCAGCCAAATATTGTATATATTGGCAAGCAATGTGTCTTTTTCCACATCATTACCTAATTCTTTTTCCACATCATTACCTAATTCAAGCATAAAGTCTTATTAATTTTAAATGTTGCAGTTGTTAGTAGAGAACAAGATAAAGACAATAGCTCGAATTTGAAGTCTACATCCCAGGTGAGTTTAATTCACTCACTTGTTTGGTTCTGGTTTTAACATTAGACAACTTATGATCTTTCTCTAACAAGGAATTATATGGTGCCCATTGGATTGATTTGTAAGGACAACTACCAAGAGCATAGTGCTATGCATGTCCACATCATACGCATGTATGACATTGATATGTATGGCCTACACTGCATGACAGTCCTTGATTTCCCTTCCACTTAAAGATTCTGAACAATATCATATTATTGTGCCTTTGCAGCACTGGATATTTTACGAACTTATGGCCTCAAGTTGGGAGGATGGAGTGACCGGTATGCATAGCAATCTGTTTTTATCCTTGTAAGTATATCCACCTACATTGATACATACACATGCATGTCCTTGTGGGATTGATTTCTTACTATGGCAAAAACAAAAACAAAGAAACAAACAAAGAGGTCTTTTTCTGACTAAAGAAAATTACAAGACCTTCAGAAACCATATTCATGGTCCATTTAAAAGCCTTAGAAAAGTACTTGGGGGTTGAATTTCAAGAGACCCATTTCAGAAATCAACTTTATTTTGAAAGAAAGCAACACAAAACCCAAGTGAAAGTCTCAATGTTCACATGGATTTTCATCACAAAAGATTCTTTATATTTCTTAATGTATCATCTAAAACAGACCATATTAAACAAAAAGATCATCACAAAAGATTCTTTATATTTCCTTTACAATGTAACCTCTTATTCTCAGTTAACTCACAAAACCATGGCCAACAAGGCTCACTCTTGACCACTCAACTTGAAACTGATGTGTTGTGTGTATTACTACTATATAGAATGAAACCTCCTAGTGAGTGAGATGACTTGTCTAAAAGTTTGTGCACAAATTTGAAAGATTTTCAATTTAAAAGTAAATTCCCCATGTATGGCTAACATGTTTCAAACTTTAAGAAACATATGACCATGTCAGCAGTAGCGGAGGCAGGATTTTGCCTAAGGGTGGGCAAAGTGGCAAGTGACAGTCAATAATGTTGATGACAAGCCACATATGGACCACATGGCACTCTTATAAATCACTGGTTGTATGGATGTTTGGCCCATCCTACGTAGGTTTACTGACCAAAAACCAGATTGATTAGTGAGTTCTAACAGTTAAATTGGACTCTTTTTCATAGAAAATCTTTAACCACTGGATTTGAACATTATTTGAGGTAATTATATCAAAATGGTAGTTTGTCTCCAAATGGTAGCAAATTGAAGTTTTTTGCTTCTTTTCCTTTTATAAAGTCTTACTAGTTTTAATCTTTTAATCATTTTCATATATAGGTGAATGGATTACGTTCAGCATGCCACTACTTGTATCATTCCCTTGAGAAGGAAATGAATCTTGGACAACATACAAGAAGCATAGAGCAAAAAGAGAATGAAGAAAGAAATTGAGACTCAGCTCTATTTGCTTGGGGCATCATGACTCACCCCGTTGTGATTTTATATTAATACTTCAAGAAAGTGTTCAATGTTCTTTTGTATATAGTTATTATGTAAAGTAGATTTTGTAGCGTATATAATAAAAGACTTGAACTTTTGTTCATTATTTATCGATTGTATTTGTTTTCTATTTGTTCTATCAGGTCAGGTAAATGACAGAGCATCAGTAGTACAATTTAAAAAAAAAAATCATTTGGATTCCCCGGTGGTTTTTAACCGACGATGTTCTATTTCACCGGCGGCTATAAACCTTCCGAAATATGCTGACGGTGTAAGAAAAAACCAACGCCGACGGTATCATAACCGCCGGAGAAAGACTATAATCGGCGGGTATCAACCGCCGGTGAAACCTATATACCGACAGTTCTTAACCGCCGGCTATATACTTACCCCGGTGGTTTTGAAACCGCCGGAGTTGACCTTTTACCTACGCTGTCAGCGAATTTCCGACGGTTTGTACGACGGTTTAAAGCCGCCGGCTAAGTCTTTACCTACGGTTTATAGCCACCGGAAAAAACCATTTTTTTGGTAGTGACATAAACTTTAAAGACTTAGCCAAGATCAGTAGGAAAGAATTAATAAGAGGTGTTCCAAAACTCAATAAGAATTATCAAACTGTTTGTGAGTTGTGCCTAAAAGGAAAACAAATTAGAAACTCTCACAAAAAGATAAAAAGATATTGGTAGCTCTAGAATTCTTGAATTGTTATATATGGACTTAGTTAGACCTAATAGGATAGAAAGTCTTGGAGGAAAAAGATATTTTTTAACTGTTATTAATGACTTCTCAAAATTTACTTGGGTAGCTTTTCTTAGAGAAAAATTTGAAGCATTTGATGAACTCATGAAGATTTGTAAAAAGGTTAAAAATGAGAAAGGCTTGTCTATTCTCAGGATTAGAAGTGATAATGGGAGAGAATTTGATAATCACAAGTTTGATGAATATTGTGAGGAAAATGGGATTAAACATGAATTCTCTACAGCCAAAACACCTCAACAGAATGGTGTGGCTGAAAGAAAAAATAAGACTTTTGAAGAAATGGGTAGAGTTATGCTTACTAGCAAAAATCTAACAAGAAATTTGTGGGCTGAAGCAGTCTGATATTCGCTTAAAAGTACATATTTTCCACCATTATCTTCTAAGCGTTATCACACTCTCCTAAGTAAAATTGCTCTAATTATCCACTTTTCTATGTAAGAGTCTATTTTTCATTGCGTAGAACACACTTTTCTGGATGAAATGGTATATTTGCATGCATTAAACGCATTTCTGGAAGTCTAGGTATAAAGACGTTATGATCAAGTCTCATTACGTGCTTTTCTTTTGCAGAAAACTCGATCGGGCTATTCTCAAGACTTGCGGGCCCACGATCAACCACAAAAGCCTAATATCAAAGCTTGAAGAGCCACAGGCTATGAGTAGAAGATATGGGCTGAATAAGAGGACCAAAAAGCCAGCCCAAAGATAGAAGAGAGCAGGAGAGCCAATGACCAAGAGACGGACCAAAGCGTTTAAAGCCACATGAGTCAGCAAGGAATGATGGTCTACTCTACTGGAGAAGTGTGAGGATGGTCACAGTGAAGACCAGGGTTCCAGACCCTCTGCCAATACTTTTATCTCCATTTTTTGATATTTTCTCTCTCCTCCCCCTAATTTTCTATCTCATCTCTCCTTATTCTCTCTCTCTTCATCTCTCGGTCCTCGGATCTACTGACCTAACCCCAGAACTCCTGACCGTTGGCATTGTCTCATCTTCCTTAGCTTTCTGACCGTTGGATCTTCAATCGGACCGTTGGATCTTCCACCGGACCATTATATCTTCTACCGGACCGTTGGATCTCTCTAGATCCGTCGATCTACCAATCTGGGTCCCAATCAAGTCACCATCCATCCGATCGTCATCAAATTGTCTGTCACATCATCTTGTGAGACGATGGACACCATCAATCCTTGTAGACCAGTAGTCGGGCCCATCATCATCGACCCGTGGCCCGACTATTTAGTGGACCTCGCGATTTTCAAATGCTTTAAATTAATTATTTTTAAATAAAAAAGGGGGGTCCACTAAATGGGGAAATTCCCCAAAGAAAAGTAAGGTTTTACTTAAAATATATATATTTTTTTTATTTCAAAAAAATCCCTAATTTCCATTAATGGAAACTAGGGAGCTTTAAAATGGGAGAAGAGAGGGTTCTTCGGAACCCTAATCCCCCTCCTATCTCCTCCTCTCCTTCTCCCTATCCTTTCCCTTCCTTCCTTCCCTTGCTCCTGCTCTTCTTGCTCTGCTTCTTCTTCATCTTGAAGTCGCAGACTGGTTCGTCTTTTCCGGCGAGCTCCTCTTGGACCACCTCCATCTTCTCTGTCTCCTTCCTTTCTTCTTCGTCTGTTCTTCTTTTCCTCCGGTTGCAGGTACAAGGGGGCGAACCAGCAAGCCGTCACCCCCATGAATGTCCCACCCCAGCAACCATCTCCCCATTAAAACCGGCGAGCCTCTTCTCAGTTTTCACCGCCGCCTGCTACACCTGCTGCACATCCATGAACCAGCAAGCTCCGTGATCTCCAAGCTGCTGCACCTCGCCTGCTGCACAGTCTGGTAATGATCTCTTCTTCTTCTTCTTCTCCTTCTCTTTCTTTCGTCGGAGTTGCAGGTCTGCAACTCCGGCCAGCAGGTGCGAAGGGAGCCGCTCCGTTCTGTTCCTTCTTGCTTCCACACCGTGCAACCTACTGGTTCACTTCCCTCATCGTTTCTCCACAAATCGCCCTCCTTCTAGCCATCTTCTTCACCTTCATCTATCGGCCGGAGTTGCAGAACTCCGACCGTGTCTGCTTCTGACTCCCGCTCCTTCTTCTTCTTCTACCGCTTCACCCCATAGCTTAACACGTTGCCTTGCTGGTCTAACCAGTAGGAACGTCAACACGTTCTCTCCCTAGTGCTGCTCCTTAAAGAATCAAACTTGCAACTGACCATCATCTTCTCCTACAAGTCACAACCGCTACTGCCTTCGCGTTCTCCACGGACGAAGACGCTTGCTGCTTCAATATCCCACCTAGCCGTTAACAACAGCCAGCACCACAACCCCACGTCACTCTTCTACACAGCACGCCAATAGAAAAGAGGAGGAATGAGTGGAGACTTGTTGTTTCTGTCTAAGGAAGAGCACTACGTGTTGCCGATCCTTTGTGCATAACCACCGCTAGATCTATTCCGTCCCCCACACCATCTCCCCACGCAGACCACTGTTGGAACCTCAAGCCACCGTTTCATCATTCAGCACACCAGCAAGTCTACCACCCTTGCCATCTTCTCCCTTGAGACCAACATCATCCATCATCCATCATCACCGAGCGCACACCCCCACTGGAAAGGATGGCCGAATCGATGACTCATGGACGATCCATTCATCATAGATCTATCTATTCTGGCCATTTCCATGGTAAGTTCGAGGTAAAAATCTCTCTCTGTCAAATCTTTTCTCTCTCTAGTTCTCTCTAAATTCTCTCTCTCTCTATCTCTTGTTTCTCTCTATAGTTTTTAGGAGGTTCTCTCTCTACCTAATTCTCTCTATATCCCTTTTTCTCTCTCTAAAGAGTAATCTCTCTCTAGAGATCTTTTTCTCTTTCTAACTTTCTCTCTCTACTTCACTTTGTCTCTCTAACTCTCTTTAGAATTTTCTTCTTTAAAACTGCTTTTTAGTTTATCTTATTTTATTTTATTTTTGATTCAAGCATTGTAATAGACATTTTGATCACTGAATGATGAAGTATATTTTTATCTATTATTTCTTGTAATGTTCCATCATTTCATGTTCCTGATTATGCTAACTCGGCTAACTCCGAGTTCGGATCGACATCCAATACTCTCCACTGTGCAAGAAGTTCTAATTTTGTAGGATAATTGGATCAATTTACAAATGTGTTGAGAATAGGGTTTCTGTAATCAATGACGCGGAAAAAACTAACTTTCACAGTCAATACTGCATGTTATATGATCAATCGTGTTTATTTGAGAACAGGAACATTGCAGACAGCCTATGAAATTTGGAATGAAGTTAAACCAAATGTAAAATATTTCAGGATCCTTGGGAGTACTTGCTATATGCTTAGAGATAGAGAAAATCTTAGAAAGTTTGAATCCAAAAGTGATGAAGGTATTTTTTTAGGATATTCCACTAGAAGCAAAGCCTATAAGATCTTTAACAAAAAAATCTTAACCATAGAAAAATCTGTTAATATGGTCATTAATGATGAATCTCTAGAAATTATTGATAATTCAGAAGAGTTGGTAGAATCTACAAATATTGAGAAAGGTAAATAAAATATTCACAACCAAGAAAAACCCAGAGAATGTTGGAAACAAGGATAGTGGTGTACGTACAAGAAGTTAATTGAAAAATATATCTACTCATTTATACTTTACCTCTAAGATTGAACCAAGAAACATTAAAGAATCTATTTTAGATGAATATTGGATAAATGTCATGCAAGAAGAGTTAAATCAATTTAAGAGAAATGATGTTTGGTTTCTAACCCCTAGACCTTTGGATAAAAATGTGATACAAACTAAATGGATATATAAGAATAAACTTGATGAGAATGGAGTAATAACTAGAAATAAAGCTAGATTAATAGCTCAAGGCTACTCTCAAGTTGAAGGAATTGATTTTGATCAGACTTTTGCCCCAGTGGTTAGACTAAAATCTATTAGGATTCTCTTAGCATTAGCCTGTGTCCTAAAATTTTTAAACTCTATCAAATGGATATTAAGAGTACTTTTCTAAATGGGATTTTGGAAGAAGAAGTTTATGTAGAACAACCTAAAGGTTTTGAAGATCCTCATAAAAGTAATCGAGTCTATAGGCTTAAGAAAGTCTTATATGGGTTGAAACAAGCTCCAAGAGCTTGGTATGAAAGATTAACTCAATTTCTATTAGGAAATAGATTCACAAGAGGAACTATTGATAAAACACTGTTTATTAAGAAAAGAGATAATGGTATTCTGATATCCCAGATATATGTTGATGATATTGTCTTTGGCTCAACCACTGAGATGCATGCTTTAGAATTTGCTCAAGTTATGAAATCTGAATTTGAGATGAGCATGGAAGGTGAATTGAACTTCTTTCTAGATCTTCAAGTTAAACAATTAGAAAATGGAATTTTCCTTTCTCAATCTAAATATTCTAAAGAATTGCTTAAAAAATTTGGCCTAGAATCATCTAAATCTTCACACACTCCTATGAGCACTAATATTAAACTCACCAAGGATTTAAGTAGAAAATCAGTTGATCAGATTGATCTGTACAAGAGTATGATTGGTAGTCTCTTCTATCTCACAGCTAGCAGACCCGATATTGCTTTTAGTGTAGGAGCTTGTGCTAGGTATAAATCTGACCTAAAAGAATCTCATCTCTCGGCTGTTAAAATAATCATTAAATATGTCAGTGGTACCATTGAATACGGTCTCTGGTATCCTCTTGAGACTAACAGTGAAATTGTCGGTTATTCAGATGCCAATTGGGCAAGAAATGCTGATGATCGCAAAAGCACCAGTGGTGGGTGCTTTTATATTGGAAATTATTTGGTTGCTTGGCACAACAAAAATAGAATGCTATATCTTTGTCTACGGCTGAAGTAGAATATATTGCTGCCAACAGTTGCTGTGCCCAGTTAATTTGGATGAAATAAATGTTGTTGGATTATGGAATTAATCAAAGATCTATGAATTTATTCTGTGACAACACGAGTGTGATTTGTATTTCTAAAAATCCTGTACATCACTCTAGAACCAAGCACATAGATATCATACATCACTTTATTCAAGAATTGGTTGAAGAATAAATAATTTCATTAGAATATGTGAACGCAGAAATTCAACTTGCTGATATTTTGGCTAAACCTTTAGATTCGTTCAGATATGAATATCTGAGGAACTCTATCGGAGTTTATCCCATTGATTAATTTTTGTTGGTACTGACTGAAATATTTGGATTAAGATTAAATATCATATCTTCAGTATTTCAGTTAGTCTTATAGTCTAATCATTCAAATAATGATTAGCTAATTTTGTTTGTAAAAATTTGATGATGTTATTAAAAATATTGATTATTTGGAAAATTGGTGATAATTTGGGATGATTGGGTGTTTAAAAATGACATTCACAAAGTTGGGCCGACCGATGAAATTGTCGAGGCGATCGGGTTTTCAAAAATGAAGTTTGCGAAGTCAGGTTGACCAGACCAGATAATATTTTTTTTGGTTTTGAAATTTGTGTTTGCAGGGTCAGGCCGACCGAACATTAGGTCCGGTCAACAAAACATACCCGGTCGACCGACCATTATGACCAGTCGACTACGCCCCGTACCCGAACGTTATATTATTCTCGCGGGCGGGTCGACCCATATCCGGTCCGCTGCCCTTGATTATAAATATCTCAAAATCAATTTTGGGTCATTTGAACTCTTTGGAACCCTAGAAATCTCTTGTGTAAACTTCCATTCCCATTCCCATTTGAGTGAAATCTCTTTGATTTTCCTTCCATGGCACCACAAGGAAAAAGAGTAAGAGGTAAATTATCTTCAAATGATCCTTATCCTCTTAGCCTATTCATCAATCCCATTATGGTTAGGGCTAGCTTCTTGAAGAACTACATCAAAAGAGCTGTTGCTGTTGAGCATGGGGTTATCGAACAAGAAGTGACCATGACTAGAATCCCCAATCTTCTGCATTCAGTAGGTTAGTCTAAACTTTTTTCCATTTCTGGTATTGCATATCCTGAGTTAGTCAGGATGTTTTATTATAATCTGAACAATCATGATCTAGAAGGTTAGTTTCTTTACTTTAAGGTCCGAGGAGTTAGGTTCAAAATTACTTTATCTTTGATTTCAAAAATCACAGGTCTTCCTCGTGTACCTAATGAAGAAATCCCTCTTCCCTACCTCTTAAAAACAAAAACGCTATCTCAAAAGCCACCTGTGGGAAGGTAGTTCATTGGACCTCTGACCTGACTACTCGGAAATTACTTCCCATGTACCACTTGTTAGGGTTGATCTTCTCCTACAACTTGGTCTCAAAGGCTGGACATCGGAGTGAGATCGGTCCCTATATCTAGTACATTTTGTATTGTGTCTCTCAGGGCACACGAATCTGTGGTCCTTCAGTTATCTTTCATCTCATGGTAAAAAATTTGGCGATTGAGAATCGCAAGCGGTCTTTGCCTTTTGGCATTCTTGTTTCAAAAATTCTGAGTCATTACAAAGTTCCTATTCGTGACTCTGATAAAACTTTGCATCCCATCTCACCTATCAATCAAGCTACATTTAGTAAAATGTTGGTTGGTGACTCATCTGCTTCTACCTCTACTTCTGCTTTGAGCTCGGTTTCTCACCGTTCCTTTATATCTGCATCTATTGTAGGTCTTTCATCCAAGTTGGATAGTCTCTGTGCGTCAATTGACAAATTTTCTCGACGTCAGCAGCGTATGACTTCATTTCTTAGGTCTCAGCACCCAGACTATCCAGAGTCTTTACCTGAGGAGACTACTGTACCTTCTACGGCTAGAGACAACGAAGATGAAGACGAAGATGAAAATGAGAACGAAGATGAAGAAGAAGAAGAAGATGATGCAGTTGATGATGATGACGATGATGGTGATGATGATGCCGACAAGGATGATGACTATGATTTGATGTCTTATTTGATACTATTGGTTTATACTATTTGCTATTGAGATACCTTGTTTACTTTGGTTTGAGATTATGGATGATGGATGTTATTGGTCACTCTGTTGACCACTTCTATTATTATGATTTGTAGTTTGAAATATTGTGTTATGATTTTTTTTCTTCTCGAGGATTGATTATCATATCATAATATTGTTTATCATCAGGATGGAATTCTTTCCTTTGTCAATGTATGACAAAAAGGGGGAGAAATCAATTATATTGATACTTGTTGCTCTCTATTTTATTGAAATACTTGTAATAAAATATATATATATATATGTGATTCTTACTTGGTTTTATTAGACTAATGTACTGAGAATATATTTTTGGTATTATTGGACTAATATATTAATTAGAAGCTATTGTCAAATATTTTCTTGTCAAGTTGATTATTTTGTAGCAACATGGTGTTTACAGACATTTTGGTACTTATCACGATACTAATCGCGAACTACTGTGCTGCCTCCTTACCCCTTTATCCTTAAAAGATAATTTATTTGGGTAGTTATTGTATTTAGGGGGAGAATTATTGATTTATTTTTTTATTTGGATAAAAATTGTAATATAATTGGGTAGTTATTTATTTTTGTCCTGGCATTGACATAGGAGGAGATTGAAAAGTCTCGGTTGTCAAATCCCAGGAACACTTAGTTCTTTGATAATATATATCGCTGTGTCTCGAATCTCCTGAAGACTGAAGTGTCAAAGATCAAGTGGACTTCGACAAAACAAATCAAAAAAGAATTAAAGCTGAAGAAAATCAACCCAAGGGTTCAAGATCAACAGAAGACAAAGTCAAGTGATCAAGCTTAACTGAAGACAAAGTCAAGCTCAAGCATGAAGATTTAAAAGATCAGAGTACGTTCTCACTCTACGAACGTTCAACTATGAAGAATCTCATATTGCGGTTACTTATGTAAATCTAAGGGTATACAGCGCGTTGCCAGCGGATCAAGATTTACCTTTGATGGTTCAGTGATAGTTAGGTATCATGCGTGTGTCAAAAAGAGAAATTTTTAAAAAGTTTAGAAGTATTCGGTTCTAGACTAAGAGGTCCGGCCGACCGACCTTTTTGAGCGGACGACTGGATGTCCAGTCGACCAGCCAAAAAGGTGTGGTCGACCCGAACTCTCGGGTTCAAGATTATTCAGTACTTACTTGAGTGGGCGACAGACTAAAGGTTCGGTTGACCGAAGTCCGATCGACTGGCCAAAAGTGCGGTCGACTCTGCCCCTTTCGGATCTTGTTTTGACTCAATCTCTTCTACGATTTTAAGCGCACTTTGGCCTTCAAACGGCTATATTTGGTTCAGTTCTATTGATGGGAAGCTTACTTATAAATAAGAGTTCTCTCCCCTCATTAGAATCAACCCAATCAAGAGATCTCTATTTTACATTTTTTTATTATCAATCTTTGAGTCCAGAGATCTAGAATTTGTGAGAACTTCACCATAGCAAAGCTATCTATTCATTGTGAAGGTTCTAAGTGTTTAGAAGAGACTATTTGATATTATTATTCTGCAAGCATCTTCTTCCAAAAAAAGGATTAATCTTGGCAGAGTGTCTTTTGGCCGAATTCTTCTCCAAATGATTTTTCATTTGATCGTATTCATCGAAAGGTAAGTATTTTTATGTTCAAATACCTTTTTGATAGAATTCAAAATTTATGAACACTAAATATTTTGTGATTAGTGGATGAGTGAGGACTCATCTAACTGAGTTGAGGATTGTAGATCCATGAGAAAAGAATTTCTCTAAATCGACTACTAGCCTAGGCTAACTCTCTAAGTAAGCGAGAAGTGATTCTCGTTAGATTGAAACTAAGTGATATTTTAGTTAGTGAATTATTTATTTCAATTGGATATGTTGTAATGCATGATTGAGTTAATATAATATTACTCGTGTTAAGTATTGGACAGTGGACGTAGGTGTGGAGTCGCCGAACCACTATAAATCTGAGTCTCGTGTGATTATGAATGTTTGCATATTGTATCTCAAATTTTCCCATATCTATGTTCTGTGGATGATTTATATTTTAATTGCTTGATCCTTTTCCGCCTTATGTGATCAATAATTTTTTAATCCATATAGAATTCGCAGAGGAATTAAAAATTATCCTATTCACCCCCCTCTATGACTTAACTTGGTAATTAAAAGAGAATTTCATAGGCAAGCATGGATGAGTTTGGAGGGTGTAAAAGCACGAAAGGGATGGCTTACGCACATTTCACGAAAGGGGTGAGAGCTATTTTGTGTTTATTATTATGTTAGAAAGACATTACGATATTTTGGACATCATTTTGTGTTTATGTTTCTTTATGTTTGACTATGGTGTATTTTTTAATTGCTTGGACTATAAAGTTAATATTATTAGTAGATTTAAATATGGTGAAATGTTTTTCTAAATACGATGACATATGATTGTAATTATTGATTCTATTAACAACATCTATGACGCGAGAGCAGAGAAGGTTATTAAAGATTTTGTTTCTGAAGTTATTATACAAATATTATGATAAAAATGCATTTCTAGGGAACCAGCTAGTTCATCATCTCTTTCAGGTGCAAAATTTGTTGAAGAACTCTTAAATGGCTCTTCAACGGTATGCTATGAACTATTGCGAATGGAGAAATATGCCTTCATTGACTTATGTAATCACTTTCGAGAGAAAAGGGTGGCTTACAAATAGTAGATATTTGACCGTCGAGGAGAAGATAGCAATATTTCTTATAATAGTGAGTAATAACTGTGGGTACCGTATTTTTTGGCCAATGAGATGATGACACGTATCATTGGTCTAGCACGTATGAAGTGTGAAACATTGACATCTGGCATCTTGAAGCACGCATGAATAAATGCGACGAAGGGATCCGTAAAAACAACTATCAACATTTTTCAATCACACGTCACTTACAAACAAATGGAGCAACGTGTCAGATAAGGCATCCGAGGAACTTGCATCTCGGGGCAGGTTAGTAACGAAATGCATTGAAGATTCAACAATAAATTTGTTGGTAAGACATTCAATCCTTCCTGAGAAATTATTTATACATGACGCAATTGACATTCAACCCATCCCAACAAGTTCAACATCATGCTCGAACGGGATTGATAGTCAACTCATCCCGACAAGTTCAACATCATACTTGACGAGATTGATAGTCAACTCATCCTGACAAGTTCAACATCATACTCGACGAGCTTGACATTTAACTCATCCCGACAAGTTAAACATTATACTGGGAGGTCAAGGCAATCAACCCTTCTCACCAATATCTACATCATATTCTTAACGAGTGAAGCTTTCTTCCTCTCCCAACAAGTAATGACATCAGAACTCATCTGAACAGATAAGTATCCCAACCAATAGATCAATTACATGTTGAGCATCTACGTGGGAATGCCACTTGGCAGCAGATTTGGTCATTATTGTATTCCTGCCACTTTCTTTCATTCAAAATATCTGCCACATAAGTTGTCGCTTCAACTGTTTCAGATATAACAGAATTAATGAGAGAAGTTCAGATCCAATAGGAAGAAGTCGTATCTAACAAATTCCTCCTAGATCGGACTTGACCAACCAGAAGTGGACGCATGAGAGGTGTGTCATGCCATTTTTGAGTCTATAAATATATTATGTTCAGAATTGAGAAAAGGATCTTGATCACTCGATCTAAGATTAACAAGACTCTCTTGATAACTCTTTTTGCTTGCGTAATCGATCTAGAATAGATACTAGCTACTGACTTGAGCATCTGAGTATTGTCAATAGGTGCACCACCGCCGTCCCTGAAGAGATCATCTCATTAGTAGCAGTGAGGAGATTAGAATTGTAAGCGCTTCAGATTCTATTCACCTGGAAGATCTACTTCGAGATACGAATCATATTAATCTCGAAGATTGTGTGGGATAAGATCAAATATTTTTTCCCCACATCTTTTGGCGCCGTCTGTGGAAAATGACTAAAAGTTTTCTGCTATCTAAAAGAAATTCGATTCAAAATGGTGGATACAAGGCGAACCAACCTCAGGAACGAAAAAGGTAAAAGTTCCCCTAACGACCTCAATGATACTCTTACTGAGAGGAGAAGAGTTAAAGAGCAAGAGAGCCAACATCAGACTATTGCCCAATTGTAAGAGGAGAACGAAGAGCTCAAACGATGCATGGTGATCCAGCTAGCATGCGGCCATGTCTCCAAGAATATCGGAGGCAATCACCACAAAAAGTCAGAAGTCCGATTAGAGAGATCGGATTGAGAGGAATCCAAGGAGTAGACGTAGGGAATTGTACATCCAGGTACCAGAAAAAGCATCATAGACCCGAGTCTTCTTATCAGCGAAGCTCGAATCATATTTAGCTAGAAACCAGGAGACAAATTGCTGACTTGGTGGCAAAAATGATGGAGAGAAAAGAAACATTGGCTGATAAGATGACGGCCATGGCGACAAGGGCACCCCGGGATTCTCCTTTCATCAAAGAGATTCAGAGGTATAGGGCTCTAAAGTCTTTTTCTTATCCAAAGTTTTCCATCTTCACAGGAACGTCGGATCCCGTTAACCATGTCCTTCGCTACCAAAAGGCGATGACAATATGGGAGTTCCATGATGAACTTCTATGCCGGATGTTCCCGTCAACTCTAAGTGTCGACATCCTCATCTGGTTCAATCAACTCGCCCCTTGGACTATTTCTGATTTAATGGAGTTGAGTACTTTGTTGATCACTCGCTATTCGTGTAACCAATTGCACAAAAACGATGTCGAAGTATTATTCAATATACATTGCAGTCAGAAGGAGACATTACAGGATTTTGCCAAAAGATTTTGTACCTTAGTGCCACGATGGAGGACTGTGATGACAAGCATGCAGTCACATCTTTCCAAAAAGCATTGCCTACTAGTTCTGGACTTTATATGTCCCTAACCAAGAACAGGCCAGTTGACAAGGAGGCGTTATTTTTACGAGTTGAAAAGTACTCAAAACTCGAAGATGACACACTCCAACATGATCATGGGGGGCCACATCTATTCATGAAGTAACGAAATCTGCTAACTCTAGCAAATCCACAAAGGGTAAGCAGAAGGTTGCCCCTAACGTAGCACTAGCAAAAGTTCCCCTGAAGGAACCTAAGAAGCCGCTGAGCTAGGATCGATATCCCCGCCGCGAGAAGAGGGTATTCACACCGTTAAATAAAACTCACGATCAGATCCTAGATCTGATAAAGAATGAAAGATATCTCCAGTTCCCCCAACTTATGAAGCCTGACATGAAGGGAGATAGCGATAAGACAAAATTTTGTGCCTTCCATCAGGAGATAGGGCACTTGACCGACAAATGATGGACGTTGTGACACAAATTAGAAGACATAATCAACCAGGGCTACTTGCAGCAGTATATCACTTGCACAGATAGAGCGGTAGTGCTCCCCAAAAAAGACATCACCCGCGTTGATCATCAAGGATGCAGGATGATTATCGACATCATCCACAAGAGAGGATGACAAATTTCTTGGGGAGAATCCAAGAAACAAAAGAGGATCAAAATCAGGAAAATTGAACACTTAAAGGAGGTCCTACATCTATCTACGGGTCTAAGACTCAGGAATTTCGTTGAGATGATAGAGAGTACAGACGCGACTATTTTCTTCTCCGATAAAGATCTTATCAGAGTAGATCATTCGCATTTAGATGCTTTGATACTCACCTTCCCGGTGGGTAATTACGATGTGAAACGATTACTGATAGATCCCAGCAGCTCAGCCGAGATTTTATTCATTGAGACTTTCAAAAGATGGGCTTTCGCCTCTCTGACCTCATCATGAGCGATACACCATTGATCGGGTTCAATGGCCAGAAGGAGTATTCGTTAGGGAAGATAATTTTGCCAATAAAGACGGGACCGATCACGTCTATGGTAGAATTCTTGGTGATTGACACCCCATCACCCTACAACAGCATCTTAGGATAGAGATAGATTCATGAAGTAAAAGGTATACCATCAACATATCACCAGATATTCTATTCCCAACCAATCACGGGATAATGGACTGAATGGAGACCAAGTCGTCTCAAAGAAGTGCTATGCCACCGCCCTCAGACCACGGGACGAAAGTACTATGCTGGAGTTGCCAAATAATAGCAACCAGAGCGCATCCCAAAAAGTATGGAGTAGACTACCACTACAAGAAAATTAAGATATAGTAATGAACTGTTAGCGATGGCCAGCTAGAATGGTCACTAAATGAACTTTTAGCTACGGTCACACGACCGTAGCTATAAAATTAGGTTATATAAAAAAAATTCGCAAGACGAAATGCCCTTTTCACTCTCTAGCTCGAAAAATCCCCTTTCATCCCAAAAATCCCCTCTCCTCTTCCACTCGCTGCCGTGCTCCTTGAGAAACTCCACGCCGTTGTTGCTTGTCGCCGGGGTTGCTTCACACCGACGGTGCTTTACAACGCCGGTGCCCTCATTCTCCCATCTCCGGTGAGTTTTCGCACTGATTAAATCTTTTTTTTATTTTTTTTCCTGTTTTGCAATTCAGATAAGGCTACATATCACCAATCAAGCTGATTGTGAGTGTGTAGGTGGATCGAAGGGTTTGATTTGGGTTTTCTAGCTGTAAGGACTAAGGAGCCCTTGCGTTTTCAACCGTTAGAGGTGAGTTTTGTATAATTTTTTTTTGTTGTGCTCACTCGCCGTTGGATTTAGCACCCAAAACATGCTTCAATCCATACTAATTTTGTTTGATTTCTGAACATATGGATGTTTGGCCTAACCCTTAGATATGGGTTGTTAATGGTTTTTGTTTTGTGTCTAAACCCTAGATCTGAGTACCCCCCAAAAGCAATGGTTTGGGGGAAACAGAAAAAAAAAACTTCTATCACAGCGTTTGTCACAATGCAAATTACAAGCCACTGGCACACTCTTAGTGGATGCTGACTGTATGGATTATTGGCCAGTCCCTCAGTGGACCTATAAACCAAAAATCAGCATGCTTAGTGATTTACAACCTTTGGATCTTTACGCCCAAATAACGCTCGATAATGCTCAAATTCCTATTGTTAAAATCAATCCATGAAATTAACTTCTATTGAATCGCTTAAAAATCACTAATCAGGCTGATTTTTGGTTTAGAGTGTGCACTAAGAGGAGAATTTTTTTGAAATAGTGAAGCAGTGGCCAATGGGATTGTGCACTAAGAGGAGAAATTTTTTATATCAATGAAGAAATTTTTGGTTTAGAATCTGCACTAAGAGGAGAAATTTTTTATGCCGAATTCTTTATACTAAATCATATTATACACGAATTATTCTCTAACTGGTTTTTATTTTATTTTTGTGTTTCCCATTATTTGACTTTTAAAAAAATTTCAAAATAGATTATATTCGTACTATTTCCATCCTGAATTTGTCCGTATGCCGAATTACTAACTAGGGTCTCCATACATAGTCTACTACGTGCACATGGGTGCAATTAGTAAAAGTTGATATAAAGCCATTTTTTTTTGTAATCAATATAAAAAAATTCTGTATCAAAATTGTATGATATGGATACTTGAGAATTCCATTTGTTACCCTGCCAGGCCTATTGTCCCCATTATTGTTTGCCCCACATCTTGGTGTACCTATACGGTAATACCCCGAACTTTCAACTATAGGTATGGTAATTTGACCCTCAGAGGATAATTTTGGCAGTTTGAACTTACTTTCATTCTTAAATATCCGATATTAAGTCATGTTTCAAGTTTGGTAGGATTCGGACAACTTTGAAAAATTTATTATTTTTGGAACTCACTTTTAGGGCTAATTTGCTGCTAAAAATAATTAACAATAACTCACAGGAGATTTTTCTAGACACTAGATGCCATCGGGTCATTCTAATGTCATCTTGACACTTTTCTGGGACTTTGAATATTTTTGTTAATTTTGTGTACTTAAATTATTTCGTGTGTGTGACATGTGTCAATACCACAGTATGAACTTTTAAATTTTATAACATAGTTTATTTGAATTAATACATGATTGTTGCATATTATTATGTTATAATATATAGTATTAGACCTACATGTAGCACCTCTTCCTCTTCCTCCATTGAAGCACCTCCATTAAACCTCCATTAAAGAACCTTTTCAAGCCTTAGAACACCATCAAAAAAGAGATCAAAACCTAGCATTCAAACCTCTCATTAACCTCTTCAACATAGTTGGAAACCAACGGCATCGGAGAACTCAAAGAAAACGTGGAGCTCCCCTTCCACCATTATTTCAAGTTTCACAATACGAATCTATTGTCTATTTAAGAGGTAGGTAACCCCTACCATCCATATCTTCATTTACATGTTTTGTTTTCTCTAAGAAGGTTCATTATGATTAAAAATTGGCTCAATTATTGCTTTGAATTACTCATATGTGCTTCTACTTCTTTTTATCTTAATAATAAATTGTTCATTCCTTGCAACCCCCTTCTTGTATATTATCTTTGATTTTGAGTGAAGGATAAGGGGTGAAAACATGCCATAACCATGCACTAATGGGAACTACAGATAGTTCTTATTAGTGGATCAGTCATAAGAACACCATTAAGTGAAAACATTTTTGGCCTTAGCCCTCCTCTCATTATAGTTATTTTGATATTTGATTTACACTATGCTTATCATGGTCATTGGGGGTTTATGTGAGAGAAAATTTATTATTTTTGTCGTTAAGCAAGGGCTAGGATACCCTAGGTTGAAAGACCCCAAACAATCCTGCAGATGAGCCATACGGCTACTCCCAGTGAGGGAAGGAGATGGAGACCCATTAGTGGTTGAGTTATTGGGATGGGATGTCATCGCATTTTGCACACCGTGTAGACTATTAGTTGTATATTGATTGTTATGTCTTTTTTATCACATGCTCTATTCTATTCTTGCTTCTTATGATTATGCTTAGTTAACTTTATATGTGGATTAAGAGTTCCATGAGGTTACCCGTTGCACTACTAAATCCGTTGGACTCACGGTGTTTTCTGACACCACACAGACGAGTTGGGCTTTAACCGACTAATGACTCTTCGTGGAAAGTACCCGACGATGAGAAGTACGAGGATGGTGATCATGGTGAGCCTTTTGAGTCATTAGAAGAGTTCTAGTCCTTTAAATGCTTTCTTGATAAAAATTAGTTATCCTTGATTTTGATTTTGGGCTTATTCTGGCCTATCTTTGGGAACTTGTCCCTTTAATCTTATGGATGATGCTTGGTTATTTTGTTTGATAAACATAATGATTTGACATTATATTGTTTATATGGTGATAGTAGATTAGTGGTTAATAATGAAAAATCGACCCTTAGTGGACATAGACCGAGTTTTGAACTCGAGAGACTAAAAGCACTAGAAATTCCATATAAGATGGAACTATAATTTTTAAACTGTAATGTATTTTTGGTAAGGTAACTGATAGAATTTGTAATTGTCACAGAAGGACTTTTCGAAGATCTATCAGTTAGCTTTCCAACGATATAAAAAATTTTTATAGATTCTTTCTGTGCAGAAATTATGGCCAAAACATTGACTGTAGTACGAACTAGTCTATATAGAACCTGAGCCAAATAGACCTAGTTTTGACCCTGTAGATGGCACTTTTGAGCTATAATCTCGATAATAGAATTGTATCCAACTCAGAGCGCTATCCAACGGGCTTCTAAATAGCCAAATTGGACATCGGACGAAGAAATGGCAGCCGTTTTACTGTAGCGCTGTTTGGTGCACTATAAGAACAGAAAAAATGAGAGGAAAATTTATTTTCTCCGTTTGACATAATTTTTGGTTTGAGACTTCTTTATATATAGTCGGTTTATGCCATATAATTTAAAAATGAAAAATAATTAATTTAGTATTTTTCCCATAATTAATTCCATAATTTATTTTAGGGTCTAATTATCGAAATCTGTTTATTCAATTAATGATTTGTGGTATAGATTGACTTGTTTGATGATGGATCTTAATGGTTTAGAGTTATACTTGAACCATTAGGATGCATTCATAGATCACCTCTAGGTTCGGGTATGAGGTTGACCCATGGATTTTCGGGTCGGATCTGGATACCCGGATTTAGGGCGTGACAGGGTGGTATCAGAGCGTCAATTCTATGATTTCCTTGAGATTGACAATAATGAGATTCACGTTTAGGACATACTAGAGATACTTTGTACAGATAATAGAAACATCTTAACATAAATTGACATTAAAGCATAAAATACCATAATCCATAATGTACAATAACATACTTAGGACTTCTTTTATCTCTACATCATTTGCATCTGCCTTGGGCGCTTGAGTTCCAAGCTTATGACTCGCCTCTTATTTATGTGTACTTCTGTGGGGAGGAGGGTTGGAGTGAACTGGATCTGTAAAGATCTGTAAAACATGATCCAAACAATACAGGATATACAGACATGTTCGCATAAATTAAATTGTCAAACACTAATATCATAGTTATATTGAATGCATGAACAATTAATCAAAAGTAATTGATATTCGCTCAAAAGTGCTTATTTTAAGCAATTATCCTTTTAGCGTTATCGCACTCTCCTACATAAAATGCTCTATTTATCTACTTTTCTACGTTAGAGTCTCTTCTGTTTCTTAGAACACACTTTTCTGGACGAAATGGTATATTTGCATGCATTAAACACATTTTCGGAAGTCTAGGTATTAAGACGTTATGATCAAGTCTCATTACGTGCTCTTCTCTTGCAAGAAACTCGATCGGGCTATTCTCGAGACTTGCGGGCCAAAATTGATCATGAAAGCCCATTATCAAAGCTTAAAGAGCCCACAGGCTATGACTAGAAGATATGGGCCAAATATGGGCTGAATAGGATGACCAAAAAGCTGGCCCAAAGAACGAAGAGAGCAGGAGAGCCAATGACCAAGAGACGGACCAAAGTGTTTAAAGCCACATGAGTCAGCAAGGAATGATGGTCTACTCTACTGGAGAAGTGTGAGGATGGTCACAGTGAAGACCAGGGGTCCAGACCCTCTGTCAATACTTTTATCTCCATTTTCTGATATTTTCTCTCTCCTCCCCCTAATTTTCTATCTCATCTCTCCTTATTCTCTCTCTCTTCATCTCTCGGTCCTCGGATCTACTAACCTAACCCCAGAAACTCCTGCCCATTGGCTCTGTTTCATCTCCCCTAGCTTTCTGACCGTTGGATCTTCCACTAGACCGTTGGATCTCTCTAGATCCGTCGATCTACCAATCTGGGTCCCAATCAAGTCACCATCCATCCGATCGTCATCAAATTGTCTGTCACATCATCTTGTGAGATGATGGACATCATCAATCCATGTGGGCCAGTAGTTGGGCGCATCATCATCGACCCGTTGCCCGACCATTTAGTGGACCTCGTGATTTTCAAATGCTTTAAATTAATTATTTTTTTAATAAAAAAAAGGGGGTCCACTAAATGGGGAAATTCCCCATTTATTTTTAAAAATATTTTTTATTTTTAAAAAAACCCCATTTCCATTAAAGGAAAGTGGGAGGTATAAAGGGGAAGGAAAAGGGTTCATTTGAACCTTAATCCCCCTCCTATCTCTTCCTCTCTTTCCCAAAAAAACTCCCCCACGTTCTCCCCTTCGTCTTCTTCTTCTTTTTCTTCTTTTTCTTCTTTTCTTTCTTCTTCTCCGTCATCTTCTTCATGTTGTCTATCGGAGTTGCAGCCTGCAACTCCAGCCTGCAATGCCAGCTTCTCCTTCTCTTTCTTCTTCTTCTTCTTCTTCTTCTTCTTCTTCTTCTTCTTCTTCTCTTCTTCTTCTTCTTCTTCTTGATCTCGCCGGAGTTGCAGGCCTACAACTCCGACCGTCTTTCCTCCTTCTTCTTTAGCTTCTCTTCTCTTCCTTCCTTTCTTTCTCTCTTCTTCCCCCTTCTCTTCCTTTCTTCTGCTCCTCCTTCTAACGCTGCTCCGACCGGTGTTCCATCTCCTAACAGCACCACCTGTTGCAAACGTCGGTTGCCTCCATCTCTGCCACAACCACCGCCTGTCACCGCCATCCACTGTCCACGACCGTTGCAGCCCCACCAAGGGTCTGACCAGCTGCTCGATTAGAGCCACCACGACCTGCAACTCCACCTGCTGCCTCTTATAGAATAGCTGCATCTTCCCCACCACTCTCCAGTCATCACCACCAGCAAGGTTTGCTCCACCTCCTTTAGTGCCTCCACCAAGCCGTCTCTCTCTCACACTTCTCCCCGGCCATTTCCCCCGCCTGTGTGCCTCCTCCTTGCTTGCTAAACCAGCAAGGTTCATCTCTCCCAACGCTTCTCATGGTTGCACACCCTATAAGCCGCTCCACCCTAGCAGCCACGATCTCCAAACGCGCCACCTATTAGCGCCTCCCCTTGCTGACCAAACTGGAGGTTCTCCTGTTTGTTCCCTCCGCAGCAAACCCGTGCTCCTCCCTCAGTAAATCACAGATCTGCACTCTCCTAAAGTGTAGGTCTGCAACTGGTTTCTTTTTCACAGCTTCACCATTGAGGCTAGTGGGTTTGGTGTGCTCGGGCTCTCCACGGACAGTCTTCACCTTCTCCTTCGTCTTCAAGCACCAAGCCGTGACTGCCCAAGCACCACCAAGGAATAAGAAAATTTCAAAGGTTAGGAAATTTCTCTCTAGCTTTCTCCATCTAGTTCTCTCTTCTCTCTCTAGTCTTTTCTCTTTCTAACATTCTCTATCTCTAGATCTCTCCACTTTTTCTCTTTTCTTATTTTCTCTCTCTATCTTAATCTCTCTTTCACATGCTTTCTAGTTAGGTTTTGTTTCTTGTCTCATGTTTGTAAGCACTTTTCGTTAATCAATAAAGTTATTTTAGTTCATTTCTCAATTTATTTTTGTGTTAATGCTCTTATTTCTGTGAAAAATTCTCTCTCTGGAATAAAAAAAAATAATGTTTTAATCCCAATTTCCATCTCTCTCATCTCTCCACTAATTTCAAGCCAAGAAATCTTTCATTTTATGTTCTCTCTTTGCGTTACGAGTGCGGATCGACATTCGACACGAGCAACTATGCAAACTTGCTCATTTTACAGGTTAAATGTCTCGGATAAATTACAAATGTGTTGAAGTTAGGGTTTCCGTAACCAACGACGCGGAAAAACCCTACTTTCAGTAATACACAACCCACACATGAGGTCTTCTTCTTCACCCGCACAGGGGGTCTTCTCGGGGTTTTCGGGTTTTTCACCCTGGAGAACTCACTCCCAACTTGCTTTATCACTTCTGAATCAGAAATATAATGCATGCCTTAACAATTAAATAATTATTCACTGAAACGATAATATCCATATAGGGGATCTCCAATACAAAATAATAGAATCCACACAGAGGATCTCTAATATAAAATTGGCTATCAATTATAGTTTAACAATAATTACATACTCACGAATCAATGACTTGTATTGAAATAATTATGAGAAGGGTACCTACCTTAAACCTTTGTTAATCCTCTGGAAGTATTCACCAAATCCCAGAATGATTAATAGAGGAGATGAGAGAAATTTGAGGTGAAAGTATTCTTTAACAAGTGAGGTGGCTAGGTTTCGGTGTGGGAGTCTCTTAAATAAATTATGTGGGTAGATTTAAGATTAGGGTTTTCGTATAAATTTTTAGGAGGTCAATTCTTGGCCATTAGATCAAAAGTTAGTAAAGAGTTGAGATCTTTTATTCATAATAGAGATTAGGGTTTTGGTTGAAAGAGTCTCCTTCCATCTTTTATGGAAATAAACAACTTTCTATTTATCTTAAATTAAAAGTAACTTTCATAACTCTAAAATGGGTAAATTTTACAACTCACTAAAAAGCTAATATTAAGTTGGATATGGGCCAGATATGAGCCCGAAGCCTATATATATCAACTGGGCTTTAATTACGATTATTTTTAGGCCTACAAGGTCTCCAAATTGTCCAAAATGTCCACCCTACTCATTTTTATTCAAACAACATGCAACCAATCATTAATATTTAATATTTATCAATAAAATATTATTAATATAATTAAAAATAAAAATTTAAATTTCTAAAATATCTTGAAAAAATTCAAGATATTATAGAGCTCAACTTGCGATAGAGACAATGGATGGAGTTCTTGAAGGACTACGACTTCACGTTGCACTATCATCCGGGCAAGGCTAACGCAGTTGTAGACGCATTGAGTAGAAAGACTCGAGGGACATTAGCAAGTATAGCCTTACAGCAGCATAGGTGGACAGAGATCCTTGAAGAATACGACTTCCATATTGACCGACGAGGTGATAGGGCTATTATTTTTAGTATTGCCGCTCAGCCAACCATTATTCCAAGGATAATTGAGGCTCAGACCAGCGACTCAGATATCGAGGCTACACGAACAGAGATTTCTAGAGGCTCAAGACCAGAGGGTTTTACTATCCAGCCAGACGACAGCATCCAGTTTAACGGACGATTATGCATGCCGAACGATGCCAACCTTCGGGAGGACATCATGTCAGAGGCACACCGCTCCAGAATTACCATTCATCCCGGTGCTACGAAGATGTACCAGGATTTGAAACATCAGTTTTGGTGGAGAGGGATGGAGAGAAACATCGCCTCTTTCATTTCCAGATGTCTCACTTGCCAGCAAGTGAAAACAGAGCACCAATGACTAGTATGACTCTTACAACCATTACCAGTGCCGGAATGGAAATGCGAACATATTACAATGGACTTTGTGATAGGATTATCAAAAACTCGTCGTGGATGTGATGCAGTATGGGTGATTGTGGATAGACTAACCAAGTCTACGCATTTTCTAGCTATGAAGGCAACCGAAAAGGTACCAACATTAGCACAACTCTATGTTGATTAGATCGTCAAAATTCATGGGATTCCTCCTTCGATAGTGTTAGATCGAGACCCTCGTTTCACCTCTCGAATCTGGCAGGGACTTCAGGCAGCTCTGGGGACACAGCTCCAACTCAGCACGACGTATCAACTCTAGACAGATGGACAGTCAGAGAGGACCATTCAGATCTTGGAGGAGATGCTCAAAGCATGCAATTTAGACTTCGAAGGTAGTTGGAGTAAACATCTACCGCTAGCAGAGTTTGCTTACAATAATAGTTTCAAAGCGAGCATTGGCATGGCACCATTTGAGGCCATGTACGGTAGACCTTGCAGATCACCCTTGTGTTGGGCATAAGTTGGAGAGTGTTCCTTATCAGGACCGGAAATCATCCAAGAAACTACAGAGAAAGTAAGGATTATTAGAGATCGACTGTTAGCAGCACAGAGTAGACAGAAGAGCTACGCAGACAAACATCGGAGGCCACTTGAGTTTCAAGTGGGTGACAAAGTCTTACTGAGAGTAACTCCACGGAGAGGAGCTATACATTTTGGAAAGAAGGGAAAACTAGCACTGCACTTCATCGGACCGTTCGAGATTCTAAGGAGAGCAGGAAGGTTGTCTATCAGTTGGCACTTCCACCCCAGCTTGAAGGCATTCACGATGTCTTCTACATATCGATGCTTCGGAGATACGAGCCAGACCCCACGCACATTGTCGACTAACAAGAACTACACCTACGAGAGGACACGTCATACGATGAGTGACCTATACATATTTTGGATACCAAGGACCAGGTGCTACGCACCAAGACCATTCAACTCGCCAAAGTACTGTGGCAGCATCACAGTAAAGAGGAGGCCACTTGGGAGTTGGAATCTGAGATGCGTGAGAAGTACCTGAACCTATTTCTCGAATAGTGGTAAGTTTTCTTTAAATTTCGATGATGAAATTATTTGAAGGAGGGAAGGTTGTAATACCCCAAACTTTCAACTAGGGGTATTATGGTAATTTGACCCTCATGGGATAATTTTGGTAGTTTAAACTTACTTTCATCCTTAGATATCCTATATTAAGTCGTGTGTCAAATTTGGTAGGATTCGGACAACTTTAAAAAACTTGTTATTTTTGGAACTCACTTTTATGGCTAATTTCCTGCTAAAAATAATGAACAATAACTCACAAGGGATTTTTTTGGACACTAGATGATATACTTGATCTAATAAGATAATAAAAATATTTTTGACCCCGAGCCCCGAAAACTTTTCAAAAATGACTTACTTACCTTATCTTAGGGTTGGAAACCCATCTCTCGAATTTTGGGTCATTCCGATGTCATCTTGACACTTTTCTGGAACTTTAAACATTTTTTTGAATTTTGTGTACTTAAATTATTTCATGTGATTTATGTGTGTGTTACATATGTCAATACCTTGTTGTACAAACTTTTAAATTTTATAAAATAGTTTATTTGAATTAATAAATGATTGTTGTATATTATTATATGGTATTGGACCCTGAAAGTAAGGTTTTTTCATGTCGTCAATTCGGAAACCCTAACTTCAACAATATTTGTAAAATTCGATTATCCGCAAAATGTAACTTGTATAGCAGTACATGTCGGATGTCGATCCGCACTCGGTGTGAGTTAGCGCAATAAGGAATTAAAGCTGACAAATAATACAGAGAAAAATGAGAATGGTGGAAGAGATGAGAAGGGCGAGTCGATTGAAAAACAACATTCATTTGAGATTTAGAACACCAAAATATCAAAATCAACTTCATTAATCATCAAAGAGTGCGTACATAAATCAAAATAACAGAAATAAAGAAAGCATGTAAAGGGTTGAGAGATGAAGAGGTAAGGGAAAGAAATGTCCAATGAGATCTCGGAGCTAAGGGCACTACCGATCAAAAGGAAGATCGTCCAAGACTTCAATGAATGTTTCAATCAAGAGAAGGGGTAAGGGAAAGAAACGTCTATCGAGATCTCAGAGCTAAGGGCGCTACCGATCAAGAAGAGGATCATCCAAGACTTCGATGAATGCTTCAATCAAGAGAAGGGTTTTGACAGAGAAGCATCCCATGACCTTTAGAGCTAAGGCGCTACCGATCAAGAAGATGACCATCCAAATTTCATGGAAGCTACTCAATCGTGGAATCCACATCGGATCTTACCAGTCGACAAGGTGGATGTGAATTGGCAAATGTACGATAATGTGTCCTAAGAAGCTCACATTTTCACTCGCCGAAAGGAGTCGGCCAAGTGAATAGGCGATCGGCCTGAGAAAGTAATAAGGATCTACAGAGAGAAAATAGAGAAAGAACATAGAATTAGGGATGTCACGTCCCTTCAATGTCATTTTAGAGAAAAGAGATCTAGAAAGAGAAAGTAGAATTCTAGAGAGAGAAAGTGAGAGTATAGAGAGAAAATTACCTTTGGCGAACTTATCGGAGATCGACCATTGATGGAGAGAAAATGATTGGCCTTGAAGAAGATTCGGCCAATGAATGGATGTTGACTGTGCTAGTTGCATGGCCAAGGGATTTGCACACGTGGTGTTGTCGGATCAACACGGCCCAAGGAGAGAAGGATCAGCCATGAGTGATCGACAATTGTTATGTGATGCCAATTGAGGTGGCTGTCAAAGTGGTGGCCAGGTAGGTTGAAGAGAGCAGTGCTTGCTGCGTTCTGTCAAGTGGGAGGCAGTGCACAGGTGCATGCGTGGATGGGCAGCGAGGAGAGCCCGTGATGGAGAACGAACCTGCAAGTGCATGCTGGTTCAAGTGGTGGTGCACCCCCTTTTCTATTTTGATGAAAAAGACATTCACGGTTGGTGCACTACCCATGATCTGGCACGCCCAGTAGGAGAAGAGGCAGATCTGGAGGAGAACCTGCTGATGGACCTAGAGGAGGTAGGTTCCAACCGTGAAGCTTGCCTGAAACATGTGGATGGGGTGCTGTGCGTGGAGGAAGGAGACGCTGAGTGCTGGTGTGGTGCTCCGGTGAGACCAAGTCTTGGAGTGAAGGCGCTTCGGTTTGTAGGTCTGCAAGCAGGTGGTAGCGTCAATGGTGAGGAGGGCAGATCTAAAGATGGAGGAAGGAATGCTATAATAGGTCACAGACCATTTTCACGGTGCTGGAAAAAATGAGAGTGTAGTCCGGTGGTGGTTCGGTTGCTGTGGGTGGCATGCAGGTCTGAACTTCAAGGTTGCTGGTCGGAGTTTGACGCACCAGTCCGGTGGTGGCGTTAACGCGCATGAAGGGAGGTGCGCCTGTGAATGGAAGTTCCACAGATCAGTAGACATGCTAGAGGCACACCTGAAGGGCTTGTACTCAGTTGCAAGCGTTGTGGTGGATGGCTATGGGGTGGAGAAGACGGCTAGTGAAGCAATGACCGGTGGAGCATGGAGATGGACTGTGTGATGGCTTTTGGCACGAAGATCAGTTGTAGGTTCGTGAGGAGAGATGGAGGAATCCACCGGAGATGTTGTTGGTTGATATTCGCCTAAAAGTGCATATTTCCCACTGTTATCTTCTAAGCGTTATCACACTCTCCTACGTTAAAATGCTCTATTTATCTACTTTTCTACGTAGGAGTCTCTTTTGTTGCGTAGAACACATTTTTCTAGACGAAATGGTATATTTGCATGCATTAAACATATTTTCGGAAGTCTAGATATTAAAGTCGTCTGATTAATCGCTTTTCGTTATTGCAGAAAACCTGACCGGACGACTCTCAAAATAGGCGAGCCCACAATCAATCCCCAAAGCCGATGAACAAAGTAAAAGCACCAGTAGGCTAAGACAGGAAGATGTGGACCAAGCATGGACTGAGCCAAGGGATCGCAAAGCCAGACAAGAAAAATCCAAAAATTGTTAGTGGCCACGCCAGCAAGATGTGCCTTAGAAAGTAGTGGATCATTACATGATCGTCAAGAGGAGAAATGCATCGACAAAATATTGTCAGCCAAGAGGCATGACAGAGCAAGTTGCATGAAGTAATGCTTAGCAGTGGAACACGAAAGATGGATCATCAAAAGCAAGGGAAACTGGGAACTGGGCCAACGGGTTTCCAAATCAGCAAGTTGCCAAATGGTTCTACAGCATGTGATGTGGGACCAGCATGACTGGATGTCAAGCTTACCAAAGGAAAGATAGTTGAACCAAATCATATGGAAGAAGGTGCTGGGTTGACTTTCCTTAGAGGCAAAATGTGATTTCTAATCAAGGCTATTGATTGCAAAAATAAGATCAAGAGGGCCTTATGGAGTTTCTAAGAAATGTAAAGGGCATTAAAGGAAGAGAGGATTTTCCCTCAATCAAAGTCGGGCTAGCTCTTCAATATAAAAGGGAAAGAAACCCTAAAGGATCCTTCTCTCCCACGTTTTGCTCTTTCTCCAAGCCATTACCCTCTCCATCCTCTCTCTCTTCGACGCTCCCCCATTCTCACCATTGGGAAAACCAGCCACCATGATCTCTCCTTACCACCCAAGGGAGGAGCCACCAGCAACTATCCTCTCTACCACATCAACGTCACAGCCCCCCCCCCCCCCCCCATCTCTTCCATGAAGGCAGCCTCCATTCTACCTCTCCACATTCAAAAGAGCTCTCTCTCACTTGAGGCCGCCATCCTCCATAGCATCTTCCTTACTGGCCGTTCCACCTGCCACATCCTCCTGGTTGTGCACAATCCATCCCTTGCACCACCATGATCGCCAACCTGCTGCTATTCATGGCATCACTATCACCACTGCCTTACACAACCGCCTGAAACTCCTTCACCAATCACCACCGCCCCACACCCCATCTCTCTAACGTGCTGGAGTTGCAACCTGCAACTCCAGTCCGTTTTGCCCAAAAATAAAAAAATAAAAAACCCAGCAAGCCGTTCTCCTTTCATCTCTCATTCTCTTCAAGAAGAAAACCAGAAAAAAAAAGAGAGAGAAGGAGAAGAAGGAAGGAGGAAGAAACCGTTACCATCTTCTTCATCTTGGTGCACCATCTCGTCCTCCATAGCTGCCCTCTTCCAAGCCGCCAATAGCCACCACCGTTTCATCTTGTCACGCAGCAGTAGTCCACACCTCCATCATCATCAAGAACCAGCAGCCACATCTTCATCAACGCTCCATCCCTCATCCATCACGTCCTCACCAAACCATTGCCGCCCCTGCCAAAACAACTCCACCGCCTGCTGCTACCTTCTTGCACTGCCTGTACCGCCCATCTCCATCATCCCAAAATCATTGCATACAGCAACATCAGTGAGTCAAGCACCGTGCAAAACTTCTTCACCTCGTCTCTCTCCCTTTCTCTCCTCACAAAAAAAAAAAAAAAAGAAAAGGGGAAGAAAAGAAGGTAGAAAAGAAAAGAAAAAGAAGAGGAAGAGAAGAAGAGGAGGAGGGCAATCCTCACCTGTTGCTGCTGCATCCTTGCACCGTCCAGCATCTCCACCCCTTACTGGCCGAACCAGCAAGGTTCACCTCCATTTGTTGTTAGCCGCCCCACTCTCAAGGCCTCATGGTGATTGCTAATGGTGAGTTTTCTTGTCATCTCTCTTCGTAGTTTCTCTCTCTCTATCTATCTCTCCCTAGTTTTCTCTCTCTAGTTCTTAGTATCTCCTCTCTCTCTAGAATAGATTCCTATTTCTCTTTTTAGATTGGTTATCTATTTTCTCTCTCCATAGATCTATCTAGTTCTTTTCTTCCTCTAAAAAGGTGAGTTTCTCTCTCTAGGTTTACTCACCATCTAACCCACTCTCTCTCTTATTTTTCTCCCTATTAGTCTTTTAATGGCTTTCTAGTTGTAGTCAAATTTGGTTTGATTATTGTAAGAAATTTTAATGATTAATAGAGTTGTTAGTTACATTTCTTAATTTGTTTTAGTATTTTCTTTATTGATTGTGGTACTTTCTCTCTCTAAAACCTTCAAAATTATGCTTTAAAAACCACTCCACCATTCTCACATCTTCATAATTCTGAGAAAAGTCCATCATTTCATGTTCCTTATTTGCGCTAACTAACTCCGAGTGTGGATTGACATCCGACACGAATCCCTCTACAAAAGTTCATATTTTACAGGATTAAAATCTCGGATAATTACAAATCTTGTTGATTCTAGGGTTTTCGATCCAACGACGCGGAAAACTCCTTGTTTCATTGGTTGGCAACGTGATGATTTGGGAGGAGGATCTGATCGGCCTTAGTGGTGATCGTCGAAGTTGTAGGTTTGCAACTCTAGAGATGGAGGAGGAGGCACGATCTGTTTGGTGTGGCAGGGAGAGGAGATCCATGGTGGAGTAGTGGAAAGGAGATAGCCACAGTGTGGGCTTGAGGACGGTGGTAGCAGGGGTGCTGGAGATGAAGAAGAAGAACGCAGATGGTTTTTCAAACCGTTTGGAAAATTACGAGCAGCAGCAGGTGGCTATAATGGAGGTCAACCGGCCCGGAGAAGAAACAAGAGAGGAGTCCGAAAGGTGGACTATTTTGTCCAAAGGAATGTATAAATGGAGGCAGACCAGCAACATGAAAGGTTGGTTGGAATTTCGACGAGCTTCTCGCCGAAATTAATGGTGAGGATCTGAAGAGGGTGTTGGAGTGTTGCTGAACCAGATTGGGAGGAGCCTGGAGAAGAAAAGAAGTGTTGCAGACCTTTATAGGGGAGAAGTGAGGAGCAGCAACATTAATGGTGAGGTAGCGTGGTGCACAATAGGCCAAGAGATGGAAGATTCCACCGGAGAAGTTGCTGATTTGCAACAATGGAAGGAGGAGGAGGTGGAATCCGACCGGAGTTGCAGGTCTGCAACTCCAGTAATGGAAGTTAGATATCAGACCGTGGGAATGGTGGGAAGGATTCATTGAGGAGCTGCTGGTTGTGTAGTTAGAAAAGAAGATGGAGAGGCTCATGGTGGTTAGAACGAGGATATGGAGGAGCTCGTGGGCAAAGGGTTTTTTTAAGAGAGCTTGGGGAGAGGGTTCATAGAAATAGAGACGTGGGGGGAGATGGATGAGTTAGTTGGGAAAAGATGGATAAGAAAGTGACACGTGGGTAGGATAGAGGGAGAAGAAAGAGAGCCCGTGAGTGATTCTTGGGAGAATTGGTCATGTGTGACCTTTTCTCCCTTGGGCATGGGTTGTTAGTTGTGGGCCTTTAAGGCCCAATGGGTTATTGAGAACCCGTGGCCACATACGAGCGGGCCATGGGGCCATGAATGGTTAATGAGATGTGAGCCATTAGATTGAGAGATCGTGGATGATGTTTGGCCATTGGATATGATCATGCAACGATTGGTTTTGAAGGCCATGTGATACGAGAAGGAGATGAAGGAAGACTCGTTGGATGTGGGCTATGGAAAGAAAGATGGAATAGATGGGAGTTGAAGGTTATGATTGGTGAACTGTCAAATCTGGAGAGATCCAATGGTCCGAAGGATGATCTAATGGTCCGATGGAAGATCTAACGGTGAAAAAGCTAAGGGAGATGGGATAGAGCTAGAGGAGAGGAGATCGGAGGTTAGATGATGGAGATCGGAGGGTTAGGATAACAGATCGGGTTGATCGGACGATCAAATGGATGATTGGGTGGTAAGATGTGGGCAGTTAGAGAAATGGAAGAGAAATGAGAGAGAAAATGATACAAAATAAAGGCAACAGAGCTGGTAGAAGGGTCTTGAACCCTGATCTTCAATGTAATCTTCAGTCGGCTTCACCAATCACGTAAGCCATCTTTTTATGTCATTTAGTGCAGCTTGTAATCACTTTGGCCCGTCTCTTGGTCTTCAACTTTGCCTCTCTGTTGGTTCTTTATCTGGCTCTACCATCCTCTGACTTGACCCGTACTTGGCCTGTATCTTCTAGTCATAGCATGTTGGCTCTTTAAGCTTTGATAGTGGGCTTTTGTGGTTGATTGTGGGCTTGCAAGTCTCGAGAATAGCCCGATCGGGTTTCCTACAAGAGAAAAATGCGTAATGAGATTTTATCAAAACAGCTTCATATCTAGACTTCTAGAAATGTGTTTAATGCATGCAAATATACCATTTCGTCTAGAAAAGTGCGTTCTATGCAATGAAAGAGACTTTTACGTAGAAAAGTAGATAAATAGGGAAGTTTTACGTAGGAGAGTGCGATAACGCTAAAGGATAATGGCTTAAAATAAGCACTTTTAAGCGAATATCACAACCCCCAACCAGCATATTGCCAATCCTTGGCAATTAGTGCAAAATAAATGAGTTTAAAAGGGCTCTGCACATGCTGCACATTTTTTCATATTAGCTCAAGGAAAACACCGTTCGTCAAATTATCGTATGGATGCAAAAACAGTTACAAGCTAGCAAATAGTCAAAAAGTTTTGACAAGACTACAGACTGATAATCATGACCTAGAATAGTCAGACTCGACGTGTGTGTGTGTGGTCAATCATTATCATCATCCGACAGTGAAGAGTTCCAAATCGCCTAAGAAATTGTATGCCTTCACCTCAACTCTCTCTTGTAAAACACTCAGAAATGATCACTCGTCAGTAGTTTTATTTCTTTTCTCTCAATTTATATGTGAGGAGACATATTGATAAAAACAAATATCTCACATATGTATTGTTTGAAGGAAGGACATTTTTAATAGAAGAAGATCTCATGACAGGAATATCATTTCACTCGAGAACGTTAGATCAAACTCTAAAGCTTTTCTTTCTCCACTCTCCACATTTTATGATCTTGCTATCCTAGAATCAAGTAGGACTTTCATAGGTTGTAATGAGGCTTAGGTCAGGTGTAGAAAAATAAGGGGATACAGGATTTCAAAACTTATGAGAGGATATCTCGATTTTCTTGCATCTTTCCTACGGGTGTAGCACCATTATCTGTTTCTTTTCTTTCTTTCGTATTTTTCTCTTTTTCTCGATATTTCTAAGACTGCTCAATTTTTTTTTCAGTTCTCTTTTATACTTTGTTTTCATATTTTCTTTTTAGCTTGAACCACTTTCCTTTTTTTTGATTTTTCTCGACTTTTCTTTTCATGGTATACCCATATCAATCATTTCTCTATCCTTCTCAGAAGTAGGGTCGCGAGTCATACTTCGTAACTGGATTGGGTTATTGGTTAATGAGCTTAACAAGGAAAGGCTTTTCATAAAGGCTCAGAAGGGTTTCAAACGGTAGATATTTAAGGTAAACTAAAAAGGTTGAAAGGTTTAAAAAGATGGCCTAAATCATTTTTTAGGGTTTGTACTCTCATGTAATTGTTTTGATAGAAAAAGGTTATGTCGTAATAATCCAATTTTGATGTTGTTCCGAGTTCCATGATCAATACAAAGGATAATGAGACCTCTCAACAAGTATTGCGGACATGAAGAAGTAGTGAATCATCTTGTGACTCAGAATTGTAGTATAACCCTCTGAAATGATGAAAGGCTCGAAATCGCACTAGGTTAGGTCTCCACAAATATTCTTCTAGGATCTCTAGAGATTCTAAACTTAGGATGACTCTGATGATGAATGTGTACAATTTTACTGAATCTGAGTTTTTTTAAGTTTTCAAATCTACTGTAGTCACGCTTGGCTTGACTTGACTCAAAGCTAGCATGTAACACGAAAAATGTCATCCTTTATAAAATGATTTCACGGATATTTCCAACTAATAAAAGTCAGGGTATTTGACACATTTTGGAAGTTCTAGAAAACATCGAAAAACACCCAAAAACAAAAAGTTTTATATATATATATATATATTTTATCATTTTTTTTTGAATTTATCAAAATGAAAATATGAGTTTTGGTAAATACCTACCTCCAACCAAAATATAGCACCGTCCTCGGTGCTCATGACCGGGACCAAAAAATGATGAAATATTGATAATGATGCAAGGAGTTTAGAGAGGATGTTACCAATGAGGCTGAAAATAGGATTTTTCTGCGTCGTTGGTTACGAAAACCCTAATCTCAACAATATTTGTAATTATCCGAGACTTCCAACCTATAAAATAGGCTATTTTGCACAGTGGCTTGTGTCGGATGTCGATCCGCACTCGGGATTAGTTGGATTAGCGCGATCAAGAGCATGAAATAACAGAATTTTTTACAAAAATTACTACTAAGGAAAATGGAAGGGTGAGAGTGGTAGGAGAGTGATTTAAAGCATGCTTGAATTGATTTTCTATAGATTCATGAAAGCCAAAAGATCTAAACAAAAATAACTAAGAACAAAAATAAAAACACTATAATGCAAAAATCAACTAAAATTCATGGAATCAAAGTTCTTACAAAATATCTTTTCAAAAGTCACTAGAAATTAAATCCTTGCCTTTGAAGGGAACGGCCATGAAGTAGTGGTCCCGGTGGACCATGTGAAGAAGATCAACCCGATGAAGGATAGAGGTGGGGTGGTGAGATGAGGAGCTTCAACGGCATGTCGTGGGGCTGCAAGGGAGCACATGTCGTGTTCTTATGATGATGAATATGGGTCGACCTCAAATGCTGTCCAAGGGAGGACAGCATAAAGAAAATGCAACCATGATGGTGGTTGCACGGGTGCGCCACACGGACGGTGGCAATTGGTGAAGATGGTGACGGCGGTGTAATGTGGAGGCGGCTGAGGTGAGTTCAAACCACCTCACCCTCTCTTCTTTTTCTCTTCTCCTTTCCTTCCCTCCTTCCCTCCTTTTCTTTCTTTTCTTTAATTTTTTTGTTTGCAAGATCCAAGGGAAAAGGGGTTGAGAGCGGCAAGATCTTTGAAGATGGAGGTGGCTGGGTGATGGCGGTAATGGAGTGGCTGACGGCTTCTCCTTGCTGGCAGCGTGATGGAGAGTCCTCAATGGTAAGGGCGGTGATTGGTTCCTGCAAAAAAAAAAAACGTAGAAGGAAGATTAGATTGAAACGTGGAGAAGCAAGGGAGGTATGGGCAGAAACGGAGGAGAAGAGAAGGAAGAGGAACGGCCGGAAGATGCTTAAGTGGTGATCGGAGTTGCAGGCTGCAACTCCGGTGGGGCGTTAATGGAGTGATGGCTTGCTGGTTGTGGTGCAGCAATGGAGTGGGAGATGAAGAAGATCGATAAAACGGACGACTTGTTGATGAAGGTGGCTGGTGGAGTGGCTTGTGGAGGTGCTGTGCTAGAGACGGACTGGTGCAGGCAGAGTGGTGGCCGTTGACGGCCGGAGTTGCAGGTCTGCAACTCCGGCGTTGAGAAAACGGTAATGACCAAAAACGAAAACGAAAAAAAAATGAGAAGAAAAAGAAGAAGAAGAGGAAGGAGAAGAAGAAGAAGAAGAAGAAGAAGGAGGAGGAGGAGAACGAGGACCAGATGGCCGGAGTTGCTGCCTGCAACTCCGGCGAAGATGGAGGAGGAAGAAGAAGAAGAAAAGAAGAAAAAAGAAGAAAAGAGAAGAAAGAAGAAGGCGAAAACGTGGGCAGAAGATTAGGGGAAGGAGAGGAGAGGAGGGGAGAGGGATTAGGGTTCGAACGAACCCCTATCCTTCTCCTTTTAAAGCTTCCCTATTTCCATTAATGGAAATAGGGGATTTTTGAAAATAAAAAAAATACGAAAAATATATTTTTTTTTTTTAAGTAAAAACCTACTTTTCTATGGGGAATCTCCCCAATTAGTGGACCCCCCATTTAATTAAAATTATTTTGAAATTCGCGGGGTCCACTAACTGGTCGGACAGCGGGTCGATGAAGATGGGCCCGGCTATTGGCCCGTATGGATTGATGATGTCCATAATCTCACAAGTTGATGTGACAGACAGTTTGATGGCGATCGGATGGATGGTGACTTGATTGGGGCTCAGATTGGTAGATCGACAGATCTAGAGAGATCCAACGGTCCGATTGAAGATCCAACGGTCCGATGGAAGATCCAATGGTCAGAAAGCTAAGGGAGATGAGATAGAGCCGATGGGTAGGAGTTCTGGGGTTAGGTCAGTAGATTCGAGGATCGAGAGATGAAGAGAGAGAGAGAATAAGAAGAGATGAGAGAAAAAGTATCAAAAAAAAATGGAAAAAAGCACTGGCGGAGGGTCTGGAACCCTGGTCTTCACTGTGACCATCCTCATGCTTCTCCAGTAGAGTCGACTATCATTCTTTGCTGACTCATGTGGCTTTAAACGCTTTGGTCCGTCTCTTGGTCATTGGCTCTCCTGCTCTCTTCGTTCTTTGGGCCGGCTTTTTGGTCCTCTTATTCAGCCCATATTTGGCCCATATCTTCTAGTCATATCATGTGGGCTCTTTAAGCTTTGATAATGGGCTTTCATGATCGATTTGGGCCCACAAGTCTCGAGAATCGTCCCATCGGGGTTTCCTGCGACAGAAGAAGCGCGTAATGAGACTTTATCAGAACGGCTTAATATTTAGACTTCCAAAAATGTGTTTAATGCATGCAAATATACCATTTCGTCCAGAAAAGTGTGTTCTACGCAACAGAAGAGACTCTTACACAGAAAAGTAGGTAAATAGAGTATTTTACGTAGGAGAATGCAATAACGCTAAAAGGATAATTGCTTAAAATAAGCACTTTTGAGCGAATATCAGAGGCATGAAATGAATACTGTCTAGTACCAGATGATTTTTTGTATTGATGGTACCTGCATGAAAATAGCAATAAAATATGCATGCGACTCATGTGACTACCAATACCGGAATCGCCTTTTCGAAATCGTTAAGTTTTACGTCTTCAGCCAGACATAACGGGAGTGATAAGCACCCAACCAAGTTGAAGCACAGGTAGACTAAGTGAATCATCAGTCATCTAGCTCATTAGTTGGAGTAGGAACGCTTCCATTTGAGCTAACCAAACACAACAGTAGTATGGGTAGGTTATTTCTCAATAGATACTGAGAGGTTTCTCTCACCTTGGTTAGCAAAGCCGCAAACTCTAAAAGAGGAGCGGGTATGGGATTGTAGTAATGGGTCTCTCATCAGTAAGAGACCTAGTATAGGGATTCTTTGACCATGGTTAGCAGAGCCAAAAGCACAATGAGTATCGGGAATGGATTTAGTGGAGCAGACTCCAGTAGGGTTTACAGTAAGCATCCCTATCCAGGATAAAATCCAGTGAGACTGAGAGGATTATCAGTCCTCAAAGACGGGATCGATGAGATCCTTCTAGATGATCGAAAGACTCTCAGATCGAGTCAAACGATGTGGCAGTTGAAACCATAGAAATAAGCCCCAGACTTGGTTACAAGGAGACACTGGAGTAGTGATCCTAAATGATGCACATAGAGCAAGCAAGATAATCCTATGTCTAAAACAAATCAGGATAAGTTTGAGGAATTATCTTATTAGTTTGTGAGGTATGGTAGATTATGACAATGGGCGGACCACCGGTTTATCTTGTTAACAGCCGGACTAACTTTGTCGCTCTTGGGTTCTCACTGAGATACACTCTTCAAAGCAAATGCTTCAGTACTAACTCAAATTGATCGCAAGATAATCCGAAGCCTAGACAGACGTGTGGCACATCGGCTGACTTTAGTACGCCCCAAATTAACCGGATTTGTCAAGCAATGGAGATGAGTGTTCTATTAGTATAAGCTAGGGTTAGTTTGTGTTCCTAACCCAACAAATAGCAGACCAACAAAGAACCAGGAAAGCCACAGACGAGCTCAGTATACTTTAGTAGGGACCTATGGGTGTGTTAGATAACAGGGACCCGCACTTGAAAGTAGGGTTTTTCCGTCGTTAAGAGAACGACCCTAACTTCAACACATTTTTTAATTGATCCGAGACATTTAACCTGTAAAATGGGCAATTTTGCACAGTGGCTCGTGTCGGATGTCGATCCGCACTCGGGATTAGTCGAATTAGCGCGAATAAGAACATGAAATGACAGATAATATACAAGGAAAAAGGAGAATGGTGGTAGATTAAAACGTGCTTGATTGATTTTTTTAGAGAGAGAATAGAGCCAATAAAATTACATTAAATTAACAGCAAAATTAAGAACTACGAAATGCATTAATAAAAGAAAACTAATTTTATTGATTTCAACTAAATTGATTACATTAATGAATATCAAATTGAAACTAGAACTAAAATTACTTAAAGAGAAGATAGGCTAGAGAGAGAAAATAGATGGAAAGACTTACCATGGTGATGCACGCTGTGCATCAAGGAGAGGCGAGTGTGATGGGTGCGTAGTGGAGATAAAACTCCATGTTGAAAGAGGAGCAGCAAGTCGGTGGAGTGGATGAATATGAGCACGACTCGGAGTTCTCATGGCCAGGGAAGATGCAGATGGTATTGCGAGCTGGGCGGCAACGTGGGGCTGCAAGTGGCTTTAATGCTAGCCACCTAGGAAGACCAAGTAGGGGGCAGTAGAGGAGATCTTCCTCTCTTCTTTCTTCTTCTCTCCATCTTCGACCTCTCTTCCCTTGTTTTTTTTTTTCTATTTTCCCTTTTTTTTTTTTTTAATGGAGTGAGAGAGGCGGTGAGACAGAAATCGAATGAGAGGAGAAGGGCAGCTTGCTGGCGATGTGGAGCCCATTCAGGCAGAGAGAAGAAGGTTGTAGGTGGGTGTTGCCGGAGTTGCTGTTCGCAGCAACAACTGGGAGGTGGTCATGGAGAAGAAGGACGCGCGCATGTGTAGGAGAAAGTTATGGAGGCGGAGGCGGTAAGAGCAGCAAGCGCTGCTCATGGGCGGAGAGGAGCTAATTGCACAGCAGCAAGTGCGTGCGCAGGGCAGCAATGGTATGGAGGTGTTGGAGGCGAGTTGATCTTGGTGGTGGCGCACAACAGCAACCAAAAGAATTCCGACTGGAGTTGCAGCGGTGAAGGAAGAGCCGGAGATCAAGAATCCCACCTGCGTGCTTGTAGGTGCGAGCACCAAGAGGAATGGTGGAGATGAAGGCAGAGGAAGAGGAATTGTTGCCGGAGTTGCAGGTCTGCAACTCCGGTAGGACGAAGGAGATGAAGAAGAAGAAAAGGAGAATGAGAAGAAGAGTAGGAAGAAGAGAAGGGGAATGAAGGAGGAGAAGGGGGGAAGGAGAAGAGGAGATGGGGAAAGGGATTAGGGTTCAAACGAACCCTTCTCCTTCCCCTTTTAAAGCTCCCTAGTTTCTATTAATGGAAATTAGGGATTTTTTGAAATAATTAATTTAAAGCATTTGAAACTCGCGAAGTCCACTAAATGGTCGGGCCACGGGTCGATGATGATGGGCTCGGCTATTGGTCCACAAGGATTGATGATGTCCATCGTCTCACAAGATGATGTGATAGACAATTTGATGATGATCGGATGGATGGTGACTTGATTGGGACCCAGATTGGTAGATCGACGGATCTAGAAAGATCCAACGGTCCGGTGGAAGATCCAACGGTCCGATTGAAGATCCAATGGTCAAAAAGCTAAGGGAGATGAGACAGAGTCAACGGACAGGAGTTCTAGGGTTAGGTCAGTAGATCCGAGGATCGAGAGATGAAGAAAGAGAGAATAAGGAGAGATGAGATAGAAAATTAGGGGGAGGAGATAGAAAATATTAGAAAATGGAGATAAAAGTATTGGCAGAGGGTCTGGAACCCTAGTTTTCACTGTGACCATCCTCACGCTTCTACAGTAGAGTAGACCATCATTCCTTGCTGATTCATGTGGCTTTAAATGCTTTGGTCCGTCTCTTGGTCATTGGCTCTCCTTCTCTCTTCCTTCTTTGGGCCGGTTCCTTGGTCCTCTTATTCAGCCCATATTTGGCCCATATCTTCTAGTCATAGCCTGTGGGCTCTTTAAGCTTTGATAATGGGCTTTCATGATCGATTTTGGCCCGCAAGTCTTGAGAATAGCCCGATCGAGTTTTCTGCAAGAGAAGAGCACGTAATGAGACTTGATCATAACGTCTTCCTACCTAGACTTCTGAAAATGTGTTTAATGCATGCAAATATACCATTTCATCTAGAAAAGTGTGTTTTACGAAACAGAAGAGACTCTTACGTAGAAAAGTAGATAAATAGAGCATTTTACCTAGGAGAGTGAGATAACGCTAAAAGGATAATTGCTTAAAATAAGCACTTTTGAGCGAATATCAGCGCTCATAGATTTATTCAACCTGGGATGGATGGAAAGACTACATGAAGGGGTGTCTTAGAACACCGATCTAGTTTGGCGCTAGCTCTTGATTCCTTTTATTAGAGTGGATCTTGGGGATCAAGCTCAGTTTGAATGATGAGGTGGGTGCTGAAATCCCACCAGTTTCAAGAGGAGCTGGGTCTGCTCAATTAGGGTTCATTAATTAGCGGCCACATCCACGCGGGGTGAATAAGTTGATGCTAAAAGCAAATAGACATGCGGCACTATAATCACCCAATTGAACAGTATCACACTCAAGGCGAGGGAAGGGACTTACCTCTCGTGGGCCACACCACGGGGTCTCCTCTTCGGGGTAGGGAGGGGTATCCTTCATGGGCATGGGCCCAGTTCCTCCGTAGTGAGCTTTCGCTCCCTACCCGCATTTAGAATCGTAATCCTGCATACGAATTAGTATACGATATGGGTCTAGGGTGTGGGAATATTTTTTGGAATGTCCCTGCCTTGGGTGGGTAAGCAATCAATTAATCAATTAGGTAGAATAAATTGGAAAGTTACTATTTATGAGAGTTGACTAAACAACTATCAACCCCCTAATAGACCTTTCCAATTTAAGAGTTTCTCCAAGTTAGGAAAATTCCCTAAAAGTAGAAGTTTCCTAAATCTAAAAACTTACTAAATTTAGGGTTTCTTCCCGTGTTGGAAACCTTCCAAAAAGGGGACCTTCCACATCTAGAAATCCTCTAAAAATAAGAATTTCTAAGTATGGAATTTCGTCCGATTCGAAAATTTTCCAAATAAGCTTGATTCCAATGAAATTTCCCAGGAATGGAAACCGTGCAAAGATGGAAACTTCCCAATTTGGAAAGCATCCAAAAATGCAATCTTTCCATATGCGAATATCCTAAAATGTACAAAAATGAAAACTAGCATTTTTCAATTTTTTAATTAATTTTGTGAGTTAAGCACTCAATCAAGGGTTTCTAAAACCCTCAAACACGCATCTAGATATAGTACTAATCAAGGTGTCCGATTACAACTTTGCACCTGGCTGTTCGAGGCATCAAAAATAATAGTAAAATAAGACTAAAAATCTATAAATAAAAAGTTTCCAAATGTCTGGATCTTTCGATTTTCTTCATCTTCATTCCTTTTCGCACTCCCATCAATCGAGCGGCAGCAGCACCATTTGAAAGTAAGGTTTTTTCGTGTCGTCAATTCGAAAATCCTAACTTCAACAATATTTGTAAAATTCGATTATCTGCAAAATGTAACTTGTATAGCAGTACGTGTTAGATGTCGATCCGTACTCGGTGTGAGTTAGCGTGATAAGGAATTAAAGCTGACAAATAATATACAGAGAAAAATGAGAAAGGTGGAAGGGATGAGAAGGGCGAGTCGATTTAAAAACAACATTCATTTGAGATTCAAAACACCAAAATATCAAAATCAACTTCATTAATCATCAAAGAGTGCGTACATAAATCAAAGTAACAGAAATAAAGAAAGCATGTAAAGGGTTAAGAGATGAAGAGGTAAGGGAAATAAATGTCAATTGAGATCTCAGAGCTAAGGGCGCTATTGAAAGTAGGTTTTTTCCGCGTCGTTGGTTACGGAAATCCTAGATCTCAACAATATTTGTAATTATCCGATTCTTTTTCACTCAAATCCTGCAAAAATCACAGGGTTGTACAGTGGCTCGTGTCGGATGTCGATCCGCACTCGGGGTTAGTTTGCGTAATTCAACGACATGAAATGACGGATTTTTATCAAGAAAACATGGAGAGGTGAGAATGGTGATGGATTTAAAACATTCTTAGTGATTTTCAGAGAGAGAAATTATCACAAACAATCAAAAACACAAAAGTAAACTAACAAATGCAAAAATAATAATTTTATTCATCCTCAATGAGTCTTACAAAATCAAATTAAATTCAAAAATTAACCTAGAAAGCCATAAAAATTAGAGGGAGAAATGAGAAAATGTAGAGAGAGAAACATCGAAGAAGGCTATCCTAGAGAGAGAAAATATGGGGGAGAGAGAAAGTGGAGATCTAGAGAGAGAAAGGGGTGAGAGACTTACCATTATACGTGTCCCATGGAGAGGGTCATCACGGAAGAGATCGAGGTATGGCTACCACCATGATGAAGAGAGAGTTATTGCCTAGCCATGGAAGGAATGGAGGTGCTGGCTGGTGGCTATAGAGGAGGAGAATCAGTGATTGGGCATGGTAGCTGACTGGAGATGGTTGCAAGGGGGATGCCAGTGGAGAATCTTAGCACATGGTGCACCGGTGGTTCACCAGGAGTGAATGGCAGCAATGGAAGGTACCGCCTCCTCTCCTTTTCCCTTTTTCTTCTTCTCTCTTTTTTTTTTTTTTTTTTTTTTTTTTTTTTTTTTTTTGTTTTGGTTTTGAGAATATGGCTTCAAGATTGGAAACCTTTTTTAGAGATGGTGGTGCCCTTTGGAAAAACAGCCACCGTAATGGATAAAGAAAGGTGGGGGAAACGACTTGAAGTGAGGATGCTGGTGAGCAAAGGGCAGCTAGATGAAGAAGACGGTGGTCTTTCTTGCTGCTTTCACAGAAGGGCAGGGATCACTTCACGGTCCAAGTGAAGGAAACGGCTCGCCGTGAGATTGATGTGGTGGTGCTGTCCGGTTGCAAAGATGGAAGAGGAGGACGCTGGTGCTTGGAGGCAGCTCTAATGGAGGCTTTGGGGCGCTAGCAGCAAGGAGAGATGAAAACGGTGGTGATGGTAGTGGTTCCAGGTGGTGCAGATGAATGATGAAGGAGATGGACACAGTCACCGTGTGGAGGTGGTAAGAACCAGTAGCAAGGAGGTGAGGATCCACCGTCCTCCTCTTCCTCCTCCTTCCTCTTAGCTTCTTCCTCTCTTTCCCTTTCTTTTTCTGGTTTCTTTTTTTTTATCTCACCTAATTCGGTTCTTGAAGGGAAGATGAAGATGTGGGAGTTGAGGGAGGTACTGGGCGGCTGTCGTTCTCCACTAGAGAACGCCCGAGAGAAGGGAGAAGGAGAGGCCGACCGGAGTTGCAGGTCTGCAACTCCGGTGATGAAACTTCACAACGGCTACACCTTGGTGCAGTCTTGCCGTTTTTGAGCAGCAAGGTGGGAGAGGAAAGGTTGGTGGCAGCAATGGACGACCTCCTGATGGTGCGTGGAAGAAGAGCACAGGAGCTGTGCCGGCGTTAATGGAGGTCGCCGGAGTTGCAACCTGCAACTCCGGTGATCTTAAAAAATTTTTTTTTTTTTTTTTTTTTTTTTCTTTTTGCACTAAAGATAAGGGCAGTGGGTTAATGGCAGCAAGGAGAAGAGCTCTCCTTCTTCCAAAAACGTGGGGCGGCTTAGAGTGGGAAGAGAGGAGAGAAGAGGAGAGTGGGACGGTGAAAGGAGTTTGAGAACGTGGGAGAGAGGAAGGGAAGAGATCGATTGGGGAGCCTCCAAAACGTGGAGAGAGGATCCTTTATAAAGGAACCGTGGGTTTCTATATTTGAAATCCACGGTTTCTAAAATTTTTTAAAACTTCTCCTCCCTCCTTCCAATGAGGTGAGGACGTGTGTAAGAGATATTACACTTCAACGTCCCTCACTCTCTCTCCATAAAAATAGAAACTATCCCCCCCTATTTCTTAGAAAATTTCCTTATTTTGTAAATTAGCAACCACAGCCCTTTTTTTTTTTTTTTTTTTTTTAAAATGAATTCTTTTCCTTAGAAGCTTTTGACTTTCCAAAAATTTCTTTTTATTTCCTTAAAAAAAATCTTCTCCTAAAAATCTTCCATTGAAAATCTTCCCCTGGTCACTAACGTTGATCAATACCTAGGTTCCTCATAGCCCTTCCGATGAAGGGGATGATGGATTGAAAGTATGGACGTCATGCGGATGATAGGACTAGTGACGTTCGACCAAGGTGATGATGGGGATCGAATGGATGATCTACTGGCGATCAGACGGTAGACGAGGATGGCCATAATAGGATGGATCATTGGACAGTGGCGATCAGCCAAGGTAGGCCTTAGGATCGCGTGATTGCGAAGGGAGAGATGATTGGATGATTGAGATTGATAGTAGAGAGATAATGAGGATTTAGAGAGAGGAGAGAGAAAATATTACAAAAATAAAAAGAAAAATGCTAGCAGAGGATTTTGAACCCTGATCTCTGACTTGGTCTTCTGCATGCTTTACCAACTGAGCTAGTCCTCAACTTGTGTTAGTTGATAAGCTTTAATTTCCTTAGTCTCTTCTTTGAGGGCTTGTCTCTCCTTCTCCCTTTGTCGTCTCTCGACTCTTTTGCTCTCTCTCTGGCTCTTCTTCTCTCTTTGGCCTACATCTTCTTGTCCAAGTCCACTGGCTCTTTATGCTTTGATTAAAGGCATTGTAGGTTGATTGTGGGCCCACAATCCTAAAATTCTCCAATCGGGTTTCCTGCGATAAAAGAAGCACGTAATGAGACTTAATCAGAACGGCTTTATATCTAGCCTTCCGAAAATGTGTTTAATGCATGCAAATATACCATTTCGTCCAGAAAAGTGTGTTCTACGCAACAGAAGAGACTCTTACGTAGAAAAGTAGGTAAATAGAGTATTTTACGTAGGAGAATGCAATAACGCTAAAAGGATAATTGCTTAAAATAAGCACTTTTGAGCGAATATCAGCTATCGATCAAGAGGACGATCGTCCAAGACTTCAATGAATGCTTCAATTAAGATAAGGGGTAAGGGAAAGAAACGTTCATTGAGATCTCGGAGCTAAGGTCAACCCCAACTAGCATATTGCCAATCTTTGGCAATTATTGTGAAATAAGTGAGTTAAAAAGGGCTTGGCTTAATATGCTAGAAAACTTATTTGCATTACTCAGAAAAAAATTCCGTTTTGTCAAATTGTTTCAAGGATGCAAGAAATTATTCACAAATTAGAACTAATCAGCAAAATGCAATACTTCTACAAATGGACCTTCAAACAAAAGATTACATAGACTCAGTGTGTGTGTTTGTTCAACATCATCCTCTTCTTGCAGTAGAGATATCTGGATCTCCTTAGAGACTATATGCCTCGACCTCAATCCTCACTTGTATACTACTCAGAAGTGAATCACTCAGGAATGTTTTATACTTTTCTCTCAAATTATATGTGAGGAGATGAATATAGAAACTGGCAAACGTCTCACATATACAGTTTTTGAATGGAGGGTATAAGAAGATTTAAGAAAATCTCATAAATGGAATATCATATCACTTAAGAACGTCGAATCAAACTCTATAATTTCTCTTTTCTCCATTTTCCACACTTGATGATGGTACTAATCTAGAATCAAATAGGACTTGCATAGGTTGTATTGAGGCTTAGGATAAGTTCAGAACAGAAGGATATTCTGGAATTCAAATTCTAAGAGGGTATCTCACTATTCTTTGCAATTTTTCCCTGGGATAGTTTGCAACTTATCCCAGGTGCAACATTTACTTGACTCTTTTTTTTCCAATTTTTGTCTTTTTTGGATCTTGTTCTATCAACCTTCTTTTTCTAGATTCTTTTTCCTTTATTTCTTTCTGATCATATTTCTTTTCAGCTCGAACCATTTGTTTTTCTTTTCTTTTCTTGGTTTCTATCTTTTCATGGTGTAATCATACCAAATAACTTTGATCCATCTCAAAAATATGTTATCGTGTTGAACTCTTTTTGGGATAGGGTTTTTGGTTAATGGGCTGACAAGAAAAGGTTTTCATCAACAGGATCAAAAATGGTTTCTAACGGTATAGATGTTAGGGAAGTTAAAAAGTCTGATTGGCTAGAAAGATGGTCTATATCATTTTCTAGGGTTTGTACTTTCATCTTCGATGTCTCGAATGGATATAGAGAAGGTTCTTTATGTAATAATCCAAATTTGATGTCATTCCGAGTTCCATGACCAAAGCAAAGGTTAATGAGATCACTCAATGGAAATATTAGGGGACTAGAAGAATTACAAGTCATCTTATGATTAAGAATAATTTTATAACCTTTAGAAATAATGACAAGTTCAAAAGCTCATTGGGTTAGGTCTCCACAATCGTTCTCCTTGGATCTCTAGATAATCTAAACTTCGAATAATTCTGACGTTGATATGTGAATATTTTTGCAGAATCTGAGTTTTCAAAGATTTTTCAATCCACTGTAGTAATGTTTGCTTTCAAACTGAATGAAGTACTAATAAATGTTTTTTCAAAACTGAGATCCTTTTCAATAAATAGACTTTAATACGAAAACTTTTGACTCATCAAGTCAGAGCATTTTCGAAAATCACATGAAATCACACTAAAAAGCATAAGGTTTTTTTTTTTATAATTATTATTATTAATTTTTTTTTCAAAATGAAAACATGAGTTTTGTTATAAACTCGACAGTGTGTGGTACCTGATGATCGGAAGAATGAATGTACCTGTCCAGAGATATCACAGTAATAACAAATGCATGAGACTCATGTACTCTAGGAATGCCGGAATTGTCTTTTCGAAAGCGCTAAGTTTTACGTCTTCAACCAGACATGATAGTGGATTATCAAGTACCCCCAACCAGGTTAAAACTCATGGAGACAAAGTGAATATGCAGTCTTCTAAGGTGGAATAGAGACTGTTATCCTATCCCTTGTCTAGGTATACCTGTGTAGAACAGGTCTTTCTCAGTGTAAACTGATAGAAGGACAGTAAGTGCTCTGAGCAGCCTCGCAAAAACATGTAGTTCAACTGGGAGGGATCGAAGCTCTTCAGTAAAGACTGAGATGAGAGTAGTAGTGGGTTCTCTGGCCATGGTTAGCAGAGCCTCAAACTCATTGAGTTTAGCGGGAATGTATTTGAATGGAAGAGACTCCTGCAGATCAGTAATAGCATAATTGTCTGACTCCGAGATGAAGTCATGAGCAAAGTGTTCTTGACACTGGGATAGTTTTTCCTTAGGAGAGTCCTAAATTAGACTCTCTATGGCAAACGGTTTATTGACAACATCGACGTATGGTGGTGGGTCAAAACTGTGGACCTCTTCCTCAAGGTTTCCTAATGTGAGAGGGATGTTCCAATCCCTGCACTCAATGTGTTTATCCTCGGTGGGGAACGGTAAGTCCAAGGTCCAATTGTGTGACTTCTCATTATGGACTGTGGCCATGGTATTCCTCTCTAGATAAGCTATAGGTTGGCTAGTGAAGTTGACTTCCTCTCTCTCAGATTCTAACTCACCTAGACGGTGTTCCAAGCTCTCCATGGAGTGCTATTGTTGGATGATGTATTGCAAGAGGAGTTCTTCTAGACTAGGTTTAGTATCAGACTGTGGCGGTTCAGCTAAGGGAAGCTGAGGTGCCAACTCTTGAATGTAGTCTGACTAAGTATGAAAGTTATAGGATGAAAATGACTTTGGGACTATCTGCTGACTCTGAAAATCTTGCAGGGTCCACTTTTGACCAAAATATTCAATCTGTGGATCTGGCCGGTACTGCGACTGCAAGTACTGCTCATCATATTGTCCATAGGATTGGTGAAACCCGGAATGATACATATCCTGTTGCAGATGCTGCTGGAAAAAAGACTGTTGTTCCCATTTAAAGTTATTGTGACTTCCATTGTCTGGATAATACATGTTATTGTGGGAGGTCTACAGTGGAAGTTCAAATGTACTAAAATTACAGACCTCTTCTTAGATATGAGGGAAATATCCCATAGATTTGGAGTGATAAACAGGCTTCTGGACCGCAACATTAAGGGCGGAAACTGATTTTTTCAAATCCTTAAGTAGGGATTTTAGCACTGGATCGCCCTTTGCTTCATATCCCATGGAACTCTGTGAGACTGGAGTGTCATGACTACACTCAAGATTGGTATACCAGTGCTCGGAGTTATCGCCTAAATCTTCAAAGAAATTGTGGTAGGTCTCGAATAGAGGCCGTTCAACTGCCATCAGAGAGATGCGAGTCTCTCAGATCATGGAGATAGTTTAGGTGAAAGAGATTGATGCAGTAGACTGACTCTCAGATCGAATCAGTCTCGGGCTGGATCAAATCCAAATGGGCATATGCTTGAAAAAGCAAGACCCTAGAATCGGCAAGAGATTTCAAAATCGAATGAGCCTAGATGATGCACATAGAGCAAAAGATAATCTTAACCTAAACAATCAGTATAGTATTATGAATTATCTTGTTAGTGTAGGGATAGTGTATATTATGACAGTGGGCAGACCACTGGTTTATTTTCTATTACCCGTCGGACTAACTTTTCACTCTGTAGGTTCTCACCAGGATACATTCTTCAAAGCAAATCCGCTAGTACTAACTCAAGTTGGCTGCAAGATAATCCGAAGCCTACACATACGTGCTGCACATCGGCTGACTTAAGCACGCCCCAGACTAACCGAATTTTTCAAGTGTGAAGATGAGTTTTCCTAGAAGAGGAGCTAGGGTTGGTTCATGTTCCTAATCCGACAGACAATCAAGGAGGCTATTTACGAGCTTGGTATACTTGATTAGTAGGGACCTATGGGTGTGTTAGATAACAGGGACCCGCACTCATGGACTTAATCGACTTGATCTTTGAAGAGGTCGCTTTATGTGGAGTTTTCCTCGAACACCGAACTAATTGGGCACTACTTCTTGATTGATTTTAATTCTTGGCTGTGGTTGGACAAAAGCTGGAATGACGAGGTGAGTGATGAAATCCAACTAGTTTTAAGTTAGAGCTGGGTTTGCTCTTTAATGTATTTTATTACGGCCAATCCAAGCAGTTCCGATAATGTTTGCAAAAGCAAATAAACAATCAGCACAGTGTTTGCACAATGATCAAGATCGCACTTAAGGTGAGGTGTAGACACTAACATGCCTGTTGGCTACGCACGGGGTCTTCTCCGTGAGATAGGGAGGGGTATGCAAATGGACTTGGGCCCGACTCCACCTCTTTGAGCTTTCGCTCTCTACTTACTTGGTAAACGCAATCCACAATCACGTTAGTCCGCTGTCACGCCTCGAATCCGGATACCCAGATACGACCAAAAAATCCATGGATCGACCCGTACCCGAACTCAGAGGTGATCCATGAATGTCCCATAGTGGTCCAATTAGGTCAATTAGACTACTAAGGTTCATTTGAAAACCCACTAAGTAAACAAAAAAGTCTAGATATAGAAAATAAATAATTCATAATTCAAATAATTCAATCAATCAACTAAATGTGGAGAGAAGGAAGTGAGAACATGCTCTCAATCAAAGGCTTACATGCCTATGAAAATAAATAAATATTGTTTTAAAATAATCAGATACAACTTTCTAAAGTATCAGATCGACTCCCAAATCCTCGTCGATCTCCTCGAGTACACCGAAGTCTTCCGTCTGAAAATCATCTCACGTATCCAACTCCTCAAAATCTAAAAATGGTATCGGTGTTGCACCGTGAGCCGAGGCCCAGTAATACAACAGTGTGCATGGTATGATGTCATACTATACAAGTTTTTTTAATCAAGGTATGCATCTCAATCATATAATAAGGATGACATGAATATGATGGTGAATGCAAGTGAGTACGGGATGCAAATGCAACTAGTACCCATAACCACATAGGGTCTCCATGTCCTTTCCGCACTAGGAGCGGTCTCATCGACCCATCTGCAGGATATAATAACGTCTGGGGCCTTTCACTCTAGGGTACCGAACCCTGATTAATTGATAAATCTAATATAAACGTATATAATATACTTCAACCCTGTTCTCTTATGCACCCCTTATATGAAATGACATGATGATCATGGTATGACAACAAGATAGTACTAGGGTAATATGGCATAAGCACACATGTATTTAACATTTAAATAAGAATATAAAATGAACACATGATAATCAAAAGTAATAACATGAGAACGAATTAGGGTTAAACATGAATAACATGTAACAATCACCGAAGGTCATGATCAACACGAATGAACAATATAAGTGGAAATGGCAAGAGAATCCAACACTCCATGGCCGAACCCTATGAGAGATCCATGACACAAGGTCGAACCCTAAAGAGAGATCCAAGACACTTGGCCGAACCCTATAAGAGATCTAAGACACATGGGTGGGATCCCCATGCATATAAGTATAGGTCGAATCATCTAGGTTTAATAGTCAATAAGTCATGACCGAACCACTAGGGGTTTTCAATGCCATTAATCGTCCAAAATCCAAGAAATAGGTTTTTCATAGAAAACATATTTTCTTGTAAAAATTATAACTAAATAAATATAAATTAGAAAAATACAAACTCAATGGATTTGAAGAATATATTCACTAAGATTTCTATGAAAAATAAATTTAAAAATATTTATTTCTAAAATCGAAGTCAAAATTCTTAAAGAAGTAGAATGCACAGAATCTGAAATTTTGAGTTTTGTAGAAAAGGTCAGTACTATAGAAAAATTACAACTAAATAAATACATATCCTAAAAATATAAAATCAACGGATCTGGAAAATAGAAAAATATTTAGCTTCCAAAAATATGTGTAAATCCTTAATCAAATAGACCGTACAGAATCTGGAATTCTGGGTCTTGCAGAAACATCCAGGACATTGTGAAAATTATAACTAAATAAATAAATATCATAAAAATACAATTCTCAACTAATTTGGAAACTAGATTCATATAGGTATCTATGAAAAATAATTATAAAAATATTTAGGTTAAAAATATAGATTGAAATCCCAAGTGAAGTAGACCGTGTAAAATCTAGAATTCTGGGTTTTATAGAAAAGTTTAGCCCGTTTGAAAAATCATAACTTAATCAATAAAAATCAGAAAAATACAAACTCAAAGGTTCTAGAAACTAGATTGATAGAGGTATCTATGAAAAATAATTAGAAAAATATTTAGATTAAAAATATAGATCGAAATCCCAAGTGAAGTGGACCGTGTAAAATAAAAAATTCTTGGTTTTTTTGTAAAGTCCAACAACTTAAAAAAATTATAATTAAATAAATATAAATCGGAAAAATGCAAATTAAACGGTTTTGGAAAGTAGATTCATAGAGTTATTTAGGAAAAATAATTATAAAAATATTTAAATCATAAAAATACAACAAAAATAATAAAGAACATAGTCTTCCGTTATATGTGTAAAAGAAATCATGGTCAAACCCATCATGGTGGCCGAAAATAAAGATCAACCCAATAAGAATAAAGTAAATATTGTTGAAATTAATTTATAATGAGTATCAACCATTATCTAATGAAAGAAAAACAAAATCTTGAAGAAAAACAAGTATAGGATGGATCAAACACACTTACCTCAAGGTTTCTTTAACTTTAATGAAAATCAAAAGTTTCTTCAAATTTGAAAGTCGTCGGATCGTCCTCTCCTCGGGGTATGTTCTTCCATTCAGAGTCTCCGTCAATTCTCCCTTCTTGCTAGAGTGCGATAGGTGCCCGGATGAAGGTTTAATGGAGCTTTCTCTATTCTTCAGTAGAGTTGGGTTTGTGAAAGCTCCTAAAGCTTTAGGGTTTTCATAAATAGGTTTAGGGAAGGAAGGGTTTCTTTATTTTAGTGGAAATTCGTAACTATCAAAGGGATAACTTTTTCAACCCTCTAAAACTTATATTTTACATTACTAATGGGTTAGAAATGGGCCCAAGGCCCATATACATCAATTAGGCTTTATTGAAGATTATTATTAAGCCCCAAAGGCCTCTAAATTGGCTATACGGGCCCACCCAACAATCATAATACAAATAATTATAATAAATTTAATTAGACTATATTATATAATTTAAAAGTCTATACAATAAGGTATTGACACATGTCACACACATAAATCACAAAAAATAGTCTAAATACATAAAAATCATAAAAAATGTTCAAAGCACCGAAAAAGTGTCAAATGACATCGGATTGACCCAAAAGTGATTTACGGTTCCCACACTCATATTAAATAAATAAAATATAATTAAATATTAATTTTAAAAAATATAAGAATGGTAGAAAAGTTTAAAAAATTACGAAAATACTATTTTGTCAAAATCTCCCAAAATCTTCGACTAGAGTTTTAATACCTCAGAGAAGATTTTAAATTTCACAGGTAAGTTGGTAAGGATAAAATAGAAATATTTTTGGTGTCTCGGGCCCACAAAATAATTTTTTTATAAAAGTTCTGGAATGTTAGCTAGGGAAAGAAAAAGTCCCCTGCAAGTTATGGTTCATTATTTTTAACAGGAATTTAGCCCTAAAGAACAAGTTTAGAAAATAGCAGATTTTCAAAGTTGTCAGAATGAAATCAAATTAAATACACATACTCAAACATGATTTTAAACCATAAAAACAATAATAGAAGTCTAAAAAAGTTTCAGATTTTCATTATTAGGTGAAGTGTGGGGGTACATCTGTCACCCTCTGAACCTGAGACATGCTCTTCCTGATAGTCGAAGGCCCAATAGGCCCCATAGGAGCACACACCTCCTCATTGGCTCGAATCACCACATCCAAATGAAGTAAGATAGAGCTCACAAGTAGAGGGAAAGGGAGACAAGGATGGTTAGCTAACTAGCTACCCGCTCTAACCATGGCTCTAAAAATGAACCTCGGAAGGTCAATGACAAATCCAGTGCCTAGATGGTAAAGAAGCTGAAGACGATCAATGTTCACTTGTGCCCCCATGGCCAGGTGGATCAATGTACCCACAGATGAGGTGCAACAAACAATACTCAGGGAGAAGGGATGTAAGAGGTATGAAGGTACTCCAATCAAATATCTACCCTGTGATTGTCTCGGTCAACATGACCCTAGAAGTCGTCATCTCACGAGTCTTAAGAATGTACTCATATGAGGTAGACGGATGAGGAATGTCTAACAAGGTAGAGATAATATCAGGTGTTGAAAGTAGAGTTTTTCCGCGTCGTTGGTTATGGAAACCCTAGAATCAACACATTTGTAATTTATCCGGTTTTATTCCTGCAAAATTAAGCTTTCTTTGCACAGTGGAAGTATGTCGGATGTCGATCCGCACTCGGGATTAGTCGATTAACGCAATAAAGAACATAAAATGACAGATTTTTTTTTTAGAAAATCATGGAGAGGTGAGGACCGTGATTCGGATTTTAAAACATGCTGTGATTAAGAGATGATGATAATTATCTAAAAATAAAGAACAGATAAACAAGGAATTCATGAAATAACTACACCAACATAAAATTCATTTATTAAACTAAAAATGTCAAATTACAATGCTTACAAAATAAATTCATCTACACTAAAATCAACTATAACTAACCTAGAAAGTATTAAAAGGTAGAGAGAGAAATAAGAGAGAAGAGATAGAACTAGAGAGAGAGGACATATAGAACGAGAGAAAGAAGAAATCTAGAGAGAAAAAGAGAGAGAAAGGGAGAAAATTTAGAGAGAGAACCTTATCTTAGGATGAGTGGTTGGGAGCAAACCTTGATTGGCCAGTCAAAGGTGATCACCGACGTTAATGGAGGGTGGTGACGCCGGAGTGATGGTGGAAGGAGCAAGGAGCACCTACAGCAAGGGTATCCATATCTTCAACGTGGAGAAAATGATGTGGAGCATGGTATGGACAGTAGGGAGCATGAGGAGGGACTCCTTGCTGTAGACTAGCGACCGTCCAAGAGTGGGAAGGGCTCTATACTCCAGTGGTGTGAGCTTTTGAGGACCGTGCAGGTGTGCTTCTCAGAGGATGTGGTGAGGAGGCGGACCACCTCCAATAGTGGTCGATCTTGCTGCAGTTTGTTAGAAGGGGCGGACCAGCAAGGTGAAAACTGAAATGTGGTGGAGAACGGTGGTGATGGAAGGTGGAGCAAGGAAGGAGAAGGAGGCGCTGGGTGGTGCTTAGTTGCAGGTGGCGGTGTTGCTATTTGCAACACCAGAGATGGTGTGCAGCAATGGTGAGGCACGGCAAGACGGGGCAGAAGAAGAAGAGAATACGAAGGAGGAGAAAACAGAGAAAAGAAGAGGAGAAGGTGTTGTCGCAGGTGGTGGAGCAAGGTGGAGAGGACAGGCGGAGCTGCTACCTGTTGGTGCGCCAAGGAGGGAGGTGGTTGGCGGAGACGTGGAGAAGAAGGAGGGGGAGTTGCTGGCGGTGGGTTTCACACACCAGGCCGTTGAGAGGAGCTCAGGGTTGTGGAGCAAGTAGATGGTGGAGGAACTCATTCGCAGCGACAGCAAGAGGGGGCAGCAGTGGTGCGCTGGCGGTGGAGGCGACGGACTGGTTCAGTCCACCGGAAAAGATGAGAAGAAGGGCAGCAGCCTGTGGATGAGAGGCGCACAGCCTGTGGGTGAGCCCGTAGAGAAGAAGGATGAGCTGCCTACTCCTCTTCTTGTTGAAAGGGATAGTCTTGAGAGCATTAGGTGCTGCTGCAGGTGATGGCTGGAGTTGCAACCTGCAACTCCGGCGAAAACGTTAGGAAGAAGACGAAGAAGATGAAAAAGAAGAAGAAGAAAGGAGGAGGAAGAAGAAAGGGAAAACGTTCGGGGATGTTTTGGGGAAGGCGAGCAAGAGATAGGAGGGGGATTAGGGTTCCAAAGAACCCTCTCTTCTCTCCTTTTAATGCTCCCTAGTTTCCATTAATGGAAATTAGGGATTTTTTGAAAAAAAAAATATTTTTTCTTTGGGGAATTTCCCCATTTAGTGGACCCCCCTTTTTTATTTAAAAATAATTAATTTAAAGCATTTGAAAATCGCGAGGTCCACTAAATGGTTGGGCCACGGGTCGATGATGATGGGCCCGGCTACTGGTCCACAAGGATTGATGATGTCCATCGTCTCACAAGATGATGTGACAGACAATTTGATGACGATCGGATGGATGGAGACTTGATTGGGACCCAGATTGGTAGATCGACGGATCTAGAGAGATCCAACGGTCTAGTGGAAGATCCAACGGTCCGATTGAAGATCCAACAGTCAGAAAGCTAAGGGAGATGAGACAGAGCCAACGGGCAGGAGTTCTAGGGTTAAGTCAGTAGATCCGAGGACCGAGAGACGAAGAGAGAGAGAATAAGGAGAGATGAGATAGAAAATTAGGGGGAGGAGATAGAAAATATCAGAAAATGGAGATAAAAGTATTGGCAGAGGGTCTGGAACCCTGGTCTTCACTGTGACCATCCTCACACTTCTCCAATAGAGTAGACCATCATTCCTTGCTGACTCATGTGGCTTTAAACGCTTTGGTCCGTCTCTTGGTCATTGGCTCTCCTTCTCTTTTCGTTCTTTGGGCCGGCTTTTCGGTCCTCTTATTCAGCCCGTATTTGGCCCATTTCTTCTAGTCATAGCCTGTGGCTCTTCAAGCTTTGATATTAGGCTTTTGTGGTTGATCGTGGGCCTGCAAGTCTTGAGAATAGCTCGATCGAGTTTTCTGCAAGAAAAAAGCACGTAACGAGACTTGATCATAACGTCTTTATACCTAGACTTCCAGAAATGCGTTTAATGCATGCAAATATACCATTTCATCCAGAAAAGTGTGTTCTGCGCAATGAAATAGACTCTTACGTAGAAAAGTGGATAATTAGAGCAGTTTTACGTAGGAGAGTGTGATAACGCTTAGAAGATAACAGTGGAAAATATGCACTTTTGAGTGAATATCAGGTATAATAGTCAGGTAAGCCCCAGAGACAAAAGTCTGGAAGGATTGCTCACTCGGGTCATCACACTGAATGGCGTGCATGTTGGCATAAAAAAGTTTAACTAGGACAGGGTAAAATGGAATGGTCAAGCGAATGACAAGAATCCACTCGCGAGATATGAACTGTAAATGGACCATCGTACCCAAAATAGTGCTAAACTCAACTACTCTCTCAGTAGTGAATTTCTGACCAAAGAAATGCTCAAAGCGATCTCTAGCAGAATCAGAAATGAACGGGGAGATAGGAGCACTCACCGGAGGAGAATCGCTATGACGGACACGACCCCGAGCTCTCTGAAAGTAAGGTTTTTCCGTGTCGTTGGATCAGAAACCCTCGATTTCAACAATATTTGTAATTCCGGTTCACTTTAAATTTTGCAAAAATACAGACTTGCACAGTGGCTCGTGTCGGATATCGTCCGCACTCGGGTTAGGGCAATTAATGAACAATAATAATGAAAACTGCTTAGAATGGTGGAGAGATGAGAATGAGAGAAGAAAGTGGATAATTAAAAATTCATTTTTGAGTTTGATGAAAATCTACTAGAATAATGATTAAAACATAACAATGATTGAAATAAAATGCATTAATTAATCAAAAATAGAATGTCAATTACAAGCCTTGAATCAACAACTATTGCAAACAATTAAATAAATCTAACTTAAAATAAAAGTAATTAAATGAGCTAGAGAGAGAAACGAGGTAGAGAGAGAAAATCTATAATCTAGAAAGAGAAATAAGTAGAGAGAGAAGTAAGACTTAGAGAGAGAAAGTTTGAGAATTTTAGAGAAAGAAAGAAAGAAGAGAGAGAAATTAAAAGAAGAATGAGTCTAGAGATAGAAAATGAGAGAAAAGGAAGAGAAGAAGAGAGATTCAGACCGTGGATCACGTACCTTGATGGATGATCACAGCCAAAGGAATGGGTGTGATGGTGGTGATATGATGCTGCTCGTGCCTTGAAGCGAGGAAGGGGTAGCAAGTCTACTGGTGCACTTGATTGCATAGTGGTTACAATTGATTGCAGCAGCGTCTAGGTAGACTTGGATACAGCACAGTGGTGCATGTGCTTGGATGCAGTAGAGAAAGTTCAGGAGGTGCTCTACGATGGATTTAACCATTGTAGGTTGAAACCAGCAACTAAGAGAGGAGGGAGATCCGTCCCTAGAGGAGTGGAGGTGCTGACCAGCAATGGAAGGTGGAAACGGTTGTTGTGATGGAATTTAGACGGGCAAACCTGATGTTTCTAAGAGGAGCCAACACCGTTGAGTGCACTGATTGTGTTGACCGTGTGGAAACTGAGGGCAGCAACGTAGGGAGTTGCTGACCTGTAGGAAGAGAGACTGGCCTGTGAACAAGCTATTGCAAGGAGGAGCAGGCAACGGCTAGTGGTGCTTCACTGGAGCTGCAGTGTTGCCGGAGTTTCAGTTCACTAGCAGGTGGTGGCAGTGTATTGGAAGGGATACGGCCTGCATGTCTGCAAGTTGTGAGGCAGCAAGAGGTTGTTGATCTGCAACTATGGAGGAAAGCCTTTGGATGGAAAGAATGAAGGGTGGTTGCTAGGGAAACGTGGAGGATTTTTGGATCTATAACCTGCAGATCTGAGGGTGGCTATAGCGGTGGTGAAGATGATTGGAGCTGCAGGTGGAGAAACATGACAAGCAAGGACGGTGGAGAAAGAGTGGAAGACGGTGAGATGGAGGAAAGAACAGGGTGTTCTTGGAATGGAGGAACGAGTTGCAAGTTTAATGGCAAACTGTGCTAAGGTTTAGAAGGAGAAGTAGTGGAGGCGCTGAACCAGTACGGCGTGGTGAAGCTTTACGAGCTTGGCCGGAGTTGCAGGTCTGCAACTCCGGTGATGGGAGATGTTGATGGAGATGAGGAGTTGCACTACCTGCAACTGTTGGTGAATTGAGAGGAGGAACAGGCTGAACCTGTGGAGAAGGAGATGTTGCTGGTGAGGATGTCTGGTGGATAGATCTGCAGGCTGACCAGCAATGGAGGAGATCCGGCTGTCGGCAACCGTAAGGATGTTGCCTCTAGCAACAAGGAAGAACGGAGCCAATAGCGGTGCCATTTTAACTGTGGCACTGCAGGTCTATCCGTTTGCTAGATCTGGGGGGTGCAGGCGGAGGTTTACGCATGCAGAGTTGAGTTTGACAACCGACTGGCCAGAGTTGTAGGTGGCAACTTCGGTTATGGCGAGAAAGAAGAATGAGAAGAATGAGAAGACGAAGAAAGAAGAAGAAGAAGAAGAAGAAGAAGAAGAAGAAGAAGAAGAAGAAGAAGAAGAAGAAGAAGAAAGAGAGAAGAGAGGAGATAGGGAGATAGGTTGGGGGAAGGGAACCAGCAATGGTGGTTGCCGGACTGTACCAGTCAAGGAGAGAGATGGCTGAGGAAGAAAACTTTGTGAGAATGGCTTGCTGGGTTGCACCACAATGGTGGAGGTGATGGAGAACCCAGTGTGAAGGGCAGCAGGCCGTTCTTTAATGGTGGTGAACGGCGACTCCTCCCTTGGGCAGCTTCTTGGTGGCTCTAATGGAGATAGAAATGGCAATCCTAGGAGGATAATGAAGGTGCTACCGTTGGAGGTGAGGGGGTGTGAAGAATCAAGGGGAAGGAGATAGGTTTAAGAGAAGAAGAGGTTGGAAGGAATAGAGGGGGGAGAGAACCAAACTTCTAAGGGAACCGTGGGTTCCTCTTATAGTTTTAGGAGAGAAGAGTAGTGACTAGGAGAGAGAATTGTGGAATTAGTTGGAGAGGTTGAGGGAGAATTGGTCTTGTGAAGACCATTTCTCTCTCAAGCAAAGGTGGTGTGGGCTTCCAATGAATAGGCTTTGGGCCATGAGGTTATTGGGTTATGAATCCATAGGCCTTGGGCTATTAAATAGGTAGGTCCAAGGCCATAGAGTTGGGCCAACGAAATTGCCACATGTCGGCCAGTGAGCCACAGGGCTAATGGACCGAAGGATTGGGTATGGGTCATGGGCATGGGCATGGGCTCAAGGATAAGCGCCCCTAATGGGCCAAATGGATATGGGCCTCTTGTGAGGCCATGGGTTAGGGTGCGTTTGGCCGCTAGGGGAGAAAAAATGGTAAATGAGCCCAAAACACCATGGGCTCTAGGACAGGTTACAAGGTCGTGGGCTTCCAATTTGCTTGTGGGCCACTCGGCCATGGGGGCTGTTGATGATGAAACTATGATAATTGGATGAGATGAGGTGGCAGTTTGACTCGGTCCACAATTGGCAGACCGTAGGATCTGAAAAGATCCAACGGTCAGGTGAATGATCTAACGGTCGAATTGAAGATCTAACGGTAGAAGAACTATGAGAGATGGAATAAAGCTAAAGGAGAGAAGATCTGAGGTTAGACGATGGAGATCAGAGGGTTAGGATGATCGATCTAAGGATCGGATGGTGAGATATAGGCAATTTGATCATGGAGAGGGGGATCGGATGGTAGATCTAGGGATCTAATGGTAGGATGAGATGATCTACGGGTTAGATATTAGAGTCTAGAGAGATGGAGAGAGAATTAGGAGAGAGGAGAGAGAAAATAATACAAAATAAAGGCAAAAGAACTGGCGGAGGGTCATGAACTCTAATCTTCAATGTAATCTTCTATCGGCTTCACCAAGCCGTCATTTTATATCAGTTGGTGCGACTTTGAATCACTTTGGCCCATCTCTTGGTCTTCAACTTTGCCTCTCTCCTGGTTCTTCATCTGGCTCTACGATCCTCTGACTTGACCCGTACTTGGCCGGTATCTTCTTGTCATAGCTTGTTGACTCCTTAAGCTTTGATATTAGGCTTCTATGGTTGATCGTGGGCCCGTAAGTCTCGAAAATCACCCGATTGAATTTCCTGCGAGAGAAAAGCGCGTAATGAGACTTAATCAAAATGGCTTCATATCTAGACTATCCGAAATGCGTATATTTCATGCAAATAGTCAATTTTCGTTTAAAGATTGCGCTCTACGCATTGGAAGAAACTCTTACGTGAAAAAATTGATGAAAAGACAAGTTTTACGTAGGAGAATGCGACATTGCTATAAGGATAATGGCTTAAAATAAGCACTTTTGAGCGAATATCACAACCCCCAACTAGCATATTGACAATCCTTGGCAATTATTGCGAAATAAGTGAGCTAAAAAGGGCTTGGCAGAACATGCTAGAAAACTTATTTGCATTACTCAGAAAAATTCCGTTTTGTCTAATTATTTCAAGGATGTAAGAAATCATTCACAAATTAGAACTAATCAGCTAAATGCAACACTTTTACAAATGGACCTTCAAACAAAAGATTACTCAGACTCAGTGTGTGTGTGTATTCAACATCATCTTTATCTGGTAGTAGAGATATTTGGATCTCCTTAGAGACTCTATGCCTCGACCTCAATCCTCACTTGTATACCACTCAGAAGTGAATCACTCAGAAATAGTTTTATACTTTTCTCTCAAACTATATGTGAGGAGATGAATATAAAAACTGGCAAACGTCTCACATATATAGTTCTTGAATGGAGGGTATAAAAAGATTTAAGATCTCATGATTGGAATGTCATATCACTTAAGAACGTCGGATCAAACTCTATAATTTCTCTTTTCTCCATTCTCCACACTTGATGATGGTACAAATCTAGAATCAAATAGGACTTGTATAAGTTGTATTAAGGCGTAGGATAGGTTCAGAAAAGAAGGATATTCCGGTATTCAAAAATTCTGAGAGGGTATCTCACTATTCTTTGCAATTTTTCCCAAGGGTAATATTTCCTTGATTTTTCTTCTTTCCTTTTTCCAATTTTTGTCTTTTTGGATATTCTTCAACCTTTTTCAAATTCTTTTTCCTTTCATTCTTTCTTTTTGATCATGTTTCTTTTCAGCACAAACCATTTGTTTTCTTTTCTTTTCTTGGTGTAATCATACCAAATACTCTTTGATCCCTCTCAGAAGTAGGTTATCGTATTGAACTCTTTTTGGGATTGGGTTTTTGGTTGATGGGTTAACAAGAAAAGGTTTTCATCAAAAGGCTCAAAAATAGTTTCTAACGGTATAGATGTTAGGGAAGCTAAAAAGTCTTGTTGGTTAGAAAGATGACCTATATCATTTTCTAGGGTTTGTACTTTCATCTTCGATGTCTCGAATGGATATAGAGAAGATTCTTTCTGTAATAATCTGAATTTGATGTCGTTCTAAGTTCCATAACCAAAGCAAGGGTTAATGAGATCACTCAATGAAAATATTTGGGAAGTAGAAGAATTGTGAGTCATCTTGTGACTCAGAATAATTTTATAACCCTCAGAAATAATGAAAAGCTCAAAAGCTCACTGGGTTAGGTCTCCACACTTGTTCTTCTTGGATATCTGGATAATCTAAACTTCGGATAATTCTGACATTGATATGTGAACATTTTTGCTGAATCTGAGTTTTCAAAGATTTTTCAATCCACTGTAGTAATGTTTGCTTTCAAACTGAATAAAGATCTAATAAGTGATTTTTCAAAACAGACATCCTTTTCAATAAATAGACTTTCCAAAAAGTTTGTACTCATCATTGTAAAAGATTTGAAAAGCATTTCGAAAGTACTCAGAAAACTTTGTAAAACACAGGTTATCACCCAAAAAATACATCTTTTTCTCATTTTTTTTTTTTAATGAAGACATGAGTTTTGATAAATCCCCACCCCCAACTGAAATACAGCAACGTCCTCGTGCTCAGACCGAGACAAAAATGTATGAAAACTCTGAATGTGATGCATGTTAGAGGAAGAGTTATACCAGTATGGCTGAGATTTGGTGATACCTGATAGTAGTGAGAGGAATTGTAACTGCATAGCCATAATAATATATGAAATAAAAGAATTATGCATGAGACTCAATGACTTCTAGGAATACCGGAATTGTCTTTCCGAAAGCCTTAAGTTTTATGTCTTCAGCCAGACACAACGGGGGTGAAATTCACCCCCAACTAAGTTGGAGCTCAGAGAGACTGACAGAAACATCAGTCTTCATATATCGGATCAATAAGATCTGTCTCGAAGGTTTGAATAGATGACACGTCTAATTCTTGAAAAGGTTTGAGACGCCATCCATTGACCTGGAAGGTTGAATTATCCTTCAGATCCTCAACTGTTATAGCCCCATAGGGCTTGACTTCAGTAACAACAAATGGGCCTGACCATCGAGATTTCAATTTTCCTGGGAAGATGTGAAGTCTAGAATTGTAAAGTAAGACTTTCTGTCCCGGGTAGAAATCCTTCCTAAGAATGCTCTTGTCATGTATCCATTTTATTTTATCTTTATACTTTTTTGACAAGGCATATGAATCATTTCTCAGTTCATCCAATTCATTGAGTTATAAATTCCTTTCCTCTCCTGCTGCGTTTAAGTCGAAATTGAGTTTTTTGATCACCCATAGGGCGCGATGCTCAATCTCAACAGGGAGATGACAAGGTTTACCATAAACCAACCGATATGGAGACATATTTAAGGGAGTTTTATAAGCTGTTCGGTAAGCCCATAGAGCATCTGAGAGGCGTGTAGACCAATCTTTACGAGTTGTATTGACTGTCTTCTCCAGTATCTACTTGATTTGCCGATTGGAGACCTCGACCTGACCGTTGGTCTGCGGTGGTAAGCAAGGGCAACCTTATGAGTTACACCGTACTTTTTCATTAACTTTTCAAAAACTCTATTGCAGAAATGACTACCCCCATCACTTATAATGGCTTTGGGGGCTCCGAATCTTGTGAAGATGTACTCCCTCAAAAATCTCACCACAACTTGATGGTCATTGGTTCTTGTAGGAATTGCCTCAATCCACTTAGAGACGTAGTCCACAGCTAGGAGGATGAATTGGAAACCATTGGATGTAGGAAAGGGCCCCATGAAATCAATACCCCACATATCGAATAGCTCATCAACTTGAATAGGGTTCAAGGGCATCATATTTCTCTGCGAAATTCTTCCAAGGTTTTGACAATTAGGGCATGCCTTGCAGTAGATATGTGTTTCTCTAAACAGAGATGGCCAGTAGAATCCATATTATAGGATTTTCTCAATCGTCTTTTTGGAACTGAAGTGACCACCACATGGTTGGTCATGACAAGAGGACAAGATGTTTAATTGCTGAGATTCAGGGACACAAAGACGAATAATCTGGTCAGGACAGTATTTATATAGATAAGGCTCGTCCCAAGAGTAATACTTAACTCTTGCTAGGAATTGATTTTTGTCCTGTTTTGACCAATGAGATGGTATTTCCTCCGTCACTAGGTAATTGATAATGTCAGCATACCATGGGGTGACGGAGATAACGAACAATTGTTCGTCAGGAAAAGTCTCGAGAATGGGCTGAGATTTAAAAGTAGACTCTAAGGTCAACCTTGACAAGTGATCAGCCACAACATTCTCAATTCCTTTCTTATCCCTGATATCTAGATCGAATTCTTGCAATAGAAGGATCCATCTTATCAATCTTGGCTTCATCTCCTTTTTGGACATTAGATATCTCAGAGCCGCATGATCCGTATAAACTATGACTTTAGTGGTCAATAAGTATGGTATGAATTTATCCAGAGCAAAAACAACGGCCAGAAGCTCTTTTTCAGTAGTGGAGTAGTTTAACTGAGCCGAGTTTAAAGTCTTACTCGCATAGTATATGACATGCGGCATTTTGTTGACTCTTTGGCCCAAAACTGCTCCAAGAGCATAGTCGGATACGACACACATCACCTCAAAAGGTATGGTCCAATCAAGATGGTGGATGATGGGCGCAGAAGTAAGCTCAGATTTAAGACGCTCGAATGCCTTCATACAGTCAGTATTGAAGTCAAAAGGGCTATCCTTAGCTAGTAGACTACATAGGGGTCGAGCTATCTGGGAGAAATCCTTAATGAATCTCCTGTAAAAGCCTCCATGTCCGAGAAAAGATTGAATATCACGCACAGATTTAGGAATTGGTAGGGTCGAGATAATATTAATCTTGGCTTTGTCGACCTCAATACCCTTGTCAGAAATGACATGTCCTAGCACGATTCCTTTCTTTACCATGAAGTGGCATTTTTCCCAATTTAGGACAAGTCACTTATCCTGACATCTTGCGAGTACCAGACTCAGATGTTGGAGACAGTCATCGAAAGAGGATCCAAAGACGGAGAAGTCATCCATGAAAACTTTTAAGAACCGTTCGACCATGTTCGAAAATATACTCATCATACACCTTTAAAAAGTTGCAGGTGCATTGCAGAGGCCAAAAGGCATGCGACTGTAGGAAAAAGTGCCAAAGGGACAGGTGAACGTGGTCTTCTCATGGTCCTCAGGTGCAATGGGAATCTGATTATATCCCGAGTAACCATCTAGGAAGCAATAGTAGGAATGACCAGCAAGACGTTCCAACATCTGATCAATGAATGGGAGAGGGAAATGGTCCTTCCGGGTGTTGGTATTGAGCCGTCTGTAGTCATTACAAACTCTCCATCCTTTCTTTAAGCACTGGGTCACCATTTCTCCTTAATCATTTTCTACAACAGTGAAACTTGCCTTCTTAGGTACGATATGGATTGGACTCACCCATTTGCTATCAGAGATGGGGTAAATGATACCCGCATCTAGCAATTTTACAATTTCATCCCGTACTACTTCTTTTAGGACTAGATTTAACCTCCTCTGGTGCTCTCTAGACGTCTTAGAGTCATCTTCAAGATAAATGTGATGTTGACACACAGAAGGGTCTATCCCACGAATGTCGTCAATGGTCCATCCTATTGCTGATTTGTGCTTCTTTAGCAACATAATCAGTCTCTCTTTTTGGGACGCAGATAGGGTAGAAGCAATGATGATAGGATAAGTCTCTTCAGGACTTAGATAAGCATAAGATAGTTCAGAGGGTAGAGGCTTAAGCTCGAGTTTCTGATCATTGGAACTTGATTCTTCCTCCTCTACCGAGATAGAGTTGACAGTAGTAGGATCTCTGATCATGGTTAGCAGAGGCTCGTACTCAACAATAGGAGGGGGAATAGAAATCATTGTAACTGATTCTTGAATAGTAGTGTCCTCAGAAATTGCTGACTCCAATTGGAAGTCAGTATCAAAGTGCTCTTGGCACTGTTTCAAGATATCTTCGGTGGAGTCTTGAATTAGACTCTCAATGGCACACATTTCATCTGTCACATCGCGATCGGCATCCTGTCGCATAAGTCGAAAGATGTTAACCTCAGCCTTTAGGTTGTCGAAGGCAATTGACATATTCCCGTCCCTACACCCGATGTGTGCATTCGCGGTAGCAAGGAATGGTCGGCCTAGAATGACCAGGATCCGATTATCTTGACACGGTTCTGTGTCGAGGATGATGAAGTCTACAGGGTAGTAAAAGTCAGCTACTTTCACTAGGACAACTTCAATAATTTTCCGTGGAATTTTTATGGACTGGTCGGCCAACTTCAGAGTGATTTTTGTTGGCTTCATATCCTTGAGGCCTAACTGTTGGTATACCGAAAATGGTATGAGATTGACACTAGCTCCTAAGTCCAACAAAGCTGTGCAACTAAAGTTATCACCGATTTTACACTGCACAGTAGGACTTCCTGGATCCTTATGCTTAATTACACTATTGCGTTAGATGAACGCTGTAACTTTTTCTGCCAAAAAGGCATCTTTGGGTACATGCGTACGCCGTTTGACAGTGCATAATTTTTTCAGGAATTTGGCATAGGAAGGGATCTGTTTGATAGCAGATAGGAAGGGGATATTGATTTGGACGTATTTGAAAATGTCTAAGATCTCTGAAAATTGCTGATCTCTTTTGTCTTGGACAAGCCTGTCTGGGAAGGGAGGCTTAATCCGACAAATAGATTTGTCCTTCGCCTGATATCTCTGTACTGGGATTGTAGATTTTGGTGCAGGCTTCACAGCATCAGAGGTGGATTTTGAAATGTGTTCCTCTGTGCTCGGTTTAGGAATATGAGCGGGAGATGGCTCTGATGGTTCTTTTACTCCCATATCCACAGTCTTTCCAGATCGGAGTGTGGTAACAACTTGTACCTCTCCTTGATAGTTTGGATTTTGTGACTGGGAACCAACCTCATAAACTGCACCCTTGGCATTCCCTTTAGGATTTGCAATAGGTTGGCTAGGGAAGATGCCTTTGGCTTTCTCAGCTTCTAAATTCTCGAGACGCTGCTCTAGGCGCTGCATGGACTGGGTTTGCTGCACAATAAATTGTGATAGAAGGTCTTCTAGACCTGGTTTAGGAGCAGCTTGAGCAACTAAGTCACGATTAGAGCTCATAAGGACAGAATAATTGTAGGATTGAGGTACAGTTTAACTTAACTGTAGATTCTGGGGATTCTGATTAGGTGCCTGTTGGCTAGAGTATTGTCCTTGCTGGAATGATCAATTCTGATTAGACAGGTATTGACTCGTCTGGTTATGACTCTGTTGGTATTGTCCCTGTTGGTATTGCCTATTGGGTTGATTAAACCCAGGAGGATATGTGCTCTGCGCATGTCTTTGCTGTGGAGCAGACTGCTGCCTCCAGAAGAAGTTAGGATGATTTCTCGTATCAGGATGGTATGTTTGGCTATACGAGTTCTGGGTAGGTGGTTTAAAGGTGTTAAACGCACAAACATCTTCTTGGAGTGGAGGTGCACATCCGTCATTTAAAGGACAATTTTCAGTAAAGTGGGAGGGCTGTAAACAGATATTACAGGGTTCCATTAGGTTTTCTTGACCTATATTCATGACTGGGCCAGATTGGTGAACAGGCTTGTGTACAGACACAGCTAGGGCAAAGACTGACTTGGTCAACTCTTGAATGAGGGATTTGAGTTCAGGGTCAACCTTTGCTTCATTTCCCATATTAGTTTTCAAGACCGGAGTATTTCGACTGAACTCATTGTCAATCGTCCAATGCTAGGAATTTTCACTTAATTCTCCCAGAAATTTGTACGCTTCAGTAGGAGTATTATGCATGAATTTTCCTTGACACATGGATTCTACCATAGTGCGGGACTCATCAGTAAGTCCCTTGTAGAAAATGTGAACCAGACTGCCTTTGTCAATACTGTGATGTGGACACTTAGTCAGATGATCCTGGAATCTTTCCCAGGCTTCATAAAATATTGGACTTTTGTCGGAAGTCCTGTATGAGTTGTTTCATTTGATTAGTACGAGTCATGAGGTAAAATTTGGACATAAATTTTCCAACAAGTTCTTTCCAACTTGTGATAGAATCTGCAGGAAGATAGTAAAGCCAGTCCGAGGCTCTATCCTTTAGAGAGAAAGGAAAAACTCTCAGTTTAACATTGTCATCATCAAGATTCTGATTTCTAAAGAGCAGAATGACATGGTGAAATTCCCTAATATGGGAATAGGGGTCTTCTCTGGGGAGACCTCTAAAAGTTGGCAGCATTTGAATAGTTTGGGGCCTGATCTCGAATTGCACCGCCGCTGTAGGTGGAAGAACAATGCATGATGGCGGGTTGGTCGAGATCGGTGCATACGTCTCGATAAGGGGACGTTCGTCTGCCATGACGATGAAGGTATTTTCTCTGGAAGAGGGGGGAGGAAAGGGGGAGGGGTGATGAATAGTGGAAGATTCCACTGTAAAAGAATGATTCTCAGATCAAATCAATCTACGATTGGATCTAGTCCAAGCGGGCATATGCTGAAAGAGCAAGCCTCTAGAGTCGGCAAGAGGTGTATGAAATCGAATGAGCCTAGATGATGCACACAGAGCAACAGATAATCTTAACCTAAACAATCAGGGTAGTATTATGAATTATCTTTATTAGTGTAGGGATAGTGTAGATTATGACAGTGGGCGGACCACTGGTTTATCTTCAAATACCCGCCGGACTAACTTTTCACTCTGTACTCACCAGGATACACTCTTCAAAGCAAATCCGCTAATACTAACTCAAGTTGACTGCAAGATAATCCGAAGCCTAGACAGACGTGCGGCACATCGGCTGACTTAAGTACACCCCAGACTAACTGGATTTGTCAAGCGTGAAGATGAGTTTTCCCCAGAAGAGGAGCTAGGGTTGGTTCGTGTTCCTAATCCGACACTAAGCTAATCCTACAGACAATCAAGGAGGCCACTTACGAGCTCAGTATACTTGAGTAGTAGGGACCTATGGGTGTGTTAGATAACAGAGACCCGCGCTCATGGACTTAATCGACTTGATCTTTGAAGGGGTCGCTTTATGTGGAGTTTTCCTCGAACACCGATCTAATTGGGCTCTACTTCTTGATTGATTTTAATCTTTGGCTGTGGTTTCACAAAAGCTGGAATGACGAGGTGAGTGATGAAATCCCACCAGTTTCAAGTTAGAGCTGGGTTTGCTCTTTATATATTTTATTATGGCCAAACCAAGCAATTTCGATAATGTTTGCAAAAGCAAATAGACAATCGGCACAGTATTTGCACAATAATCACAATTGCACTCAAGGCGAGGTGTAGAAACGTACCTGCCCGTTGGCTACGCACGGGGTCTCCTCCGTGAGATAGGAAGGGGTATCCAAATGGGCTTGGGCCCGACTCCACCTCTTTGAGCTTTCGCTCCCTACTCACTTGGTAAACGCAATCCGCAATCACGTAAGTCCACAATGGTCTATGGTATGGAATTGGAAGGTATACTGCCTTTGAGGTTTTAAGAAACACGCAATGATTTAGGGTCGGTATTGTGAATTAGTTCCAATTAGGGTTTGAAATTCAACTTTAGCTATTCCCAAATTAGGATTCAAAAATATCTACGTTTGAATTACCCAGAGTTGGAAATCTTCAAAATTGAATCAAATAACCAATGGTGATCTAACTAGAAATAGCAGAATTAAAATCTGACCCTAATATTTTTGGTATTTCTAATTAGTTAATTATCTAGCAGTTATTCTAAAAGTAGAAAAAATAAAATCCTAAGTTATTATAACTTTGCACTCGGCCGTCCGAGGCATTAAAATAATAAGTGGAAAATGTGAAAAATAAAATGGAAAGTTTCCGATCTGGATCGGATCTTGAAGATTAAGCAGCTTTCCGAATTCCTGTTTGTCTTTTTGCAATCCCGTCAATCGAGCGGCAACGACGCCATTTGAAAGTAAGGTTTTCCCGTGTCGTTGGATCGGAAACCCTCGATTTCAACAATATTTGTAATTCCGGTTCACTTTAAATTCTGCAAAAATACAGACTTGCACAGTGGCTCGTGTCGGATATCGTCCGCACTCGGGGTTAGGGCAATTAAAGAACAATAATAATGAAAACTGCTTAGAATGATGGAGAGATGAGAATGAGAGAAGAAAGTGGATAATTAAAAATTCATTTTTGAGTTTGATGAAAATCTACTAGAATAATGATTAAAACATAACAATGATTGAAATAAAATGCATTAATTAATCAAAAATAGAATGTCAATTACAAGCCTTGAATCAACAACTATTGCAAACAATTAAATAAATCTAACTTAAAATAAAAGCAATTAAATGAGCTAGAGAGAGAAACGAGGTAGAGAGAGAAAATCTATAATCTAGAGAAAGAAATGTAGGTTCTAGAGAGAGAAATAAGTAGAGAGAGAAGTAAGACTTAGAGAGAGAAAGTTTGAGAATTTTAGAGAAAGAAAAAAAGAAAAGAGAGAAATTAAAAGAAGAATGAGTCTAGAGATAGAAAATGAGAGAAAAGGAAGAGAAGAAGAGAGATTCAGACTATGGATCACTTACCTTGATGGATGATCACAGCCAAAGGAATGGGTGTGATGGTGGTGATATGATACTGCTCGTGCCTTGAAGCGAGGAAGGGGTAGCAAGTCTGCTGGTGCATTTGATTGCACAGTGGTTACAATTGATTGCAGCAGCGTCTGGGTAGACTTGGATACAGCACAGTGGTGCATGTGCTTAGATACGGTAGTAGATCGGGTACCTGCGATCGATTGGGAGAAATCTGGGAGGCGATCGGATCGATTGGGGTTGAAAATGACCCATTTTGGGTTTTATAAAACCGAACGTCGCACTGTCCAATCGATTGGACTAAGTGGCCAATGATTGGAGCTTGTCCAATCGATTGGGCTGTACTCTCCAATCGATTAGGCTGTATCCTCCAATTGATTGGACTAGTCCAGGAAAATAAAAAAATAATTTTTTTTTTATTTTTAAAATTTTAAACCAATAGGCTTATTTTCCAGGACCCCCAAGAACTTCTTTTCAAAAAAAATCATTTTTAAAACTGCTCAAGAAAAGATAAAATGTCAGAAAAACATAGAATTCCTTCATGAATGCAATCTTGATAAGTAATAAACACTGATTCTGATTTGAGAGACTTAACTAACACGTTAATGCAATCTTTTGCTTCATCAAAAATATTAATTCTTTTAGACATTAGCGCAAATCACAAATCACTAGTAATCATAGATTCAAATATCAACAGTAATATCATCACGTGTAAGTGATCTAAGTCTATCTGTGGTACTGCATAAGATTTCAGTAGTAATTTCTCATAAGTATCAGAATCTAGAGGTCTCCTATATCCGATCATAAAATCCTCATTAGAGTTATTTAGGGACCTCACATACTCTCATGTATATGGGTATTTGCTGATGCATAAGAATTTTTCTAGCAAATTGGCTGTCTTTTACACATTTTTTATTCACTTTGAATATAGGTAGCTTTCACTCTCTATGTAGGTAGCCCTTTTCTGCAGCAATGAGAATCAGATTTCAAATTTTAAACAAGGCCATATAGATGGCATTCACTATAACTTTTGTGAAGGTAGCTTTTTCCTCAATATAATAACTCTCATTGGGAAGCCAACAGTCGACTATAGTGCAGTTTTAAAATCAACTGAAGGCAATAACACTACTAATTTGAAGTTATAATCAGTAGAGGTTTATTCCTAATTCCAATACTACAAAATTTTACACTTCTATCAAATCCATTCCCACAGAAATACTCAGTGTGCATGTGAATGTGCGATATACTGTTTCAATAATCTTTGAATGTATACTAGTAAAAATTGACCAATCATAACAATTAAAAGATATAATACCTGGATTAGCAAAAAATTTACTAACAGTTAAGTCATTTTTCTTGAAATGTCTCAGAAATTACTGCTCATCAAAATTGTATAGAATAATAATTTTAACATTCTTCTGAACACTTGATCTTTTGATTTTTCTAAAATATTGTCAGTTTTTTATTTTTCAAAATGAAGCAAAATAAAAAAGAAACAAAAATCCCTCAAAATATAAGAATATGCCCACACCGAAGTGAGTTTGGCAGAAGGATCAACTCTCTTAGGACCTTTTCTCTTTTGAGTTACATAACTCTGAGGTTGTTTGAATTTTTCAAGAGACTCAATCTCCTTGATTAATTCTTTAGACCTTTTCAGAAGGTCTTTCATCTTCCTAGATAGCACGTCCAAATAATTTATCTCATAATGTGTCTTCATAGGAATTCTGACTTTTCACATTCTCAGTGGTATTCATCATTTTTTCGAGAGGATTTTGATGTCATCTTCTCAACTTGTGACAGTCTGTAATCGCATGACCCATGTTTTTGCAATACTTGCACTGACGACTGCTTTTTATCATATTGATTGTGTCATTGATCTGTGTAGGAATAGCTTGGGCTTTCACAAAAATCGTCTTGGATGAAGACCCTTTTTCTTGATTGTTTTTGTAACCCAAACCCTGTTTGTCTCCATAGACTTTTCCCACATGAAGAATCTCATCAAGCTTTGCAGAGCTGGATGAGAATCCTGATATATCCCTTTTTGATTTGAGAACCTCATTCTCTAGGGATTCTTTACGTGTCATGCAAGTTTGGAATTCACATTCTAGTGACTTGTTCCTTTTTAGCAGAGACTCATTCTCTTGCTCTAAATCGGTAATCAATACTTTTAATTTTTCAATGTTAATTACTAAGGCTGCATTTTGAGTCAAGATATTTAACCCTGTCAGATAAAACTTTGTTAGCCTTGATGAATTTTATCAATTCCTCGTACAGTTCTTTCACATCAACTACCGAGTCATCCGAGTCCCCATTGTAAGAGTCTTCCGAACTCTCATCATCACTTTTCTTGGACTCTCCATGAGATCCATAGGGACTATTGAAATGAGCAACAAAAGCTGTATACTTATCAGTCTTTTCATTGCTATCATAATTATCAGAATGATCTTCTGATTCTTCATCCCATGTGGCATTGAATGCTTTTGCCTTGCCCTTGTATTCTTCTTTGTTTGGGCACACATTTGCAAAGTAACCAAAACCCTTACATTTGAAACATTGGGGGTCGCTTGAGCGACTTTCCCTAGGGTTCCTGTCACTTCTACTACCTCTCTCATGAGGTCTGACATGTTCCATAGTTTTATCAAACTATTTATTGTTCTTGAACCTATCATTTTTTGAACGAAAGAACTTTTTGAATTTTTTCACGAACAATGCCATTTCTACTTCAGAGTCAACATCTGACTCTGAATCTTGAGTTTCAGAGACCTTAAGGGCAATTCCTTTTGATTTCTTTGGTTGTCTCAAATTCATCTCATAAGTTTGTAGAAACCCAACCAGCTCATCGACTTTAAGAGAGTCAACATCTTTGCTCTCTTCAATCGCAGTGACCTTAGCCTGAAATCTATCAGGTAAGGATCTCAAAATTTTTTAAACAACTTTTGATTCAGGAATGACCTCACCCATGTTGTGTGCAGAGTTCACAATATCACTGAGTTGAGCATAAAACTCAGTGAAGGTATCATTCTCCTCCATTTTCATGGATTCAAATTTAGTCGTCAGCATTTGAAGTTTGGAGATCTTAATGGTTGACGTTTCTTCGTGTGTGACTCTAAGAATGTCCCATGCTTCTTTAGCTACGGAACAAGTAGAGATTCTTCTAAATTTATTCTTATCAACGGCATTAAAAATGGCATTTAAACCTTTGCTGTTAAGACAACAACAGTTTATGTCCTCTTTAGTCCAGTCGTTTTTAGGTTTAAGAATGATTTTATCTCCTACTTCCATTGTGGGTGGTGACCAACCATCCACTACAGACATCCAGACTCTTTCATCAATGGACTTTAGAAAAGCCCACATCTGAGCCTTCCAATAGGCATAGTCTTCTCCATCAAACAATGGAGGTCTGGATGTATTTCCACATTCTCTTTGCATTTTGACAATATTAATGGAAATGGACTGGTTTCTCAGGAATCTAAATTTAGGTGATTAAACCTTAATTAGAAATACCCGCTCTGATACCAATTGTAATTCCACCGGTCCATTTTCTTTAACTCAATATACCTAGAAGGGGGGTTGATTACGTATTTAAAATTAATAATACCTACACAGTTTTACTGGTCGATGGTAAGGGGATAAAATCTCATGTCTTGGTTGTTTGAAAAAGGATTATCACAACCGACTCAAATCGAATATAACTCCGTGGTATATTGTCTTTTTATCTTTTGATCTAATCAGGATAGGTTGCGGAACACAAATAAACAATCACACAAAACAAGATATTTTTACATGGAAACCTTAGCCAAGGAAAAACCACGGGATCACGTCCAGACAGAAAGTATCACTAACTGAAAAGTTAAACGAAACAAAAGTTGCCTACGCAGCACCATTGCAAATACAGCTTCCAACCTTAGCCAAGGCCCATTGCCAATGCATCCATGTCCTCTGAATCAACGCCACGAATCCACGCGCGCCCTTCCAGCCAAGAATCCTTATCCGTTTGTTCAGTTTGGTACACCCCAAACCTACCTTCGACTGGCTCCTTCGATCTTAATTCTCAACACTCCCGCCTTTGCAGAAGGTGAAGGATTCAGTACACCTTGAACTCTAAGTTGCTCAAAAGGTGTTTGAGTCACACTGGTACTCTCAGGCTTACTAGGTTGAATATAGAAGTGAAAAACCTAGACTGAGTAAAGATCAAGCTCTTGGCTTTGATCGAAAAGAGAACAAGCTCACAAGATGTGAATGAAAACAAGCTCTTGCTCTTCGAATGGACACTCTAATAAATATAGCCTTTGCTTCTCTCTCTTAAAGATTGAGTCACTCTGTGTCTCTGTGTGTATTTAGAGAAGGCATAGAAGGGTTCTATTTATAGAATTCCAAGACCTTGAGTCGTGTGGAACGTGGGATAATAAAACCATGAATTTCAGATCTGAGAAAATCGATTCTGTTCAAGGTCCAATCTATTGTACACTTGGTCCAATCGAATGGGGATAAGTGTCCAATCGATTGGGCTCAATAAGTTTTCTGTTCCAAAGGCATCAATCGATTGTACAGGATTCTCCAATCGATTTGACATAATAACTTTCTGTCCCGAAGGCTCCAATCGATTACCCAAAGTCTCCAATCGATTGTATTCAGAAAGATTTCTGTCCTAAAGGCTCCAATCGATTACACAGTGTCTCTAATCGATTGTACTCAAATATGTTTCTACCTCGTAGTCTCCAATCGATTACACAGTGTCTCCAATCGATTGGGCTATGTCCAATAGATTGGAGATACCTGTCCAATCGATTGGACTTTCCCACTAGTCAATATAATTGACTTTGACTTGGGTCTATCCAATGACTCAGTTTGACCATTATATTTTGTACATTTTAATAAACTCCTATGGCCAATAAGTCACATACCTTCCTAATCGAGCGTACACGATCGTTAACTGACAAATCGACAGTTAATCAGATGACTCCTGTCGTCAATCGTCTGATTCTTGCTGTCTCTGTCTTTCAGTCTTCATGTAGTTGGTGAAGTATGCGTACCACGACATCTTCACGCTACACTTGTGCTCGTAGGACCGGTTACAAGAATGTTTTTATGTCAAACAGAATCTTTGCCAAATTGAATATGAAAATATTCCTTACACAAGGGAGAAAAGGTCACATATGACCAATTCTCCCAAGAATCACTCACGGGCTCTCTCTCTTCTCCCTCTATCCTACCCACGTGTCACTTTCTTATCTATCTTTTCCCAACTAACTCATGCATCTCCCCCCACGTCTCTATTTCTATGAACCCTCTCCCCAAACTCTCTTAAAAAAACCCTTTGACCACGAGCTCCTCCATATCCTCGTTCTAACCACCATGAGCCTCTCCATCTTCTTTTCTAACTACACAACTAGTAGCTCCTCAATGAATCCTTCCCACCATTCCCATGGTCTGATATCTAACCTCCATTACCAGAGTTGCAGACCTACAACTCCGGTCGGATTCCATCTCTTCCTCCTTCAATTGTTGCAAATCAGCAACTTCTCTGGTGGAATCTTCCATCTCTTGGCCTGCTGTGCACCACGCTGCCTCACCATTAATGTTGCTGCTCCTCACTTCTCCCCTATAAAGGTCTGCAACGCTTCTTTTCTTCTCCGGGATCCTCCCAATCTAGTTCAGCAACACTCCCGCACCCTCTTTACATCCTCACCATTAATTCCAGCGAGAAGCTCGCCGGAATTCCAACCAACCTTCCATGTTGCTGGTCTACCTCCATTTATACATTCCTCTTGGACAGAACAATCCACCTTTCAGACTCCTCTCTTATTTCTTTTCCGGGCCAGCTGACCTCCATTATAGCCACCTACTGCTGCTCGTAATTTTCCAAACGGTTTGAGAAACCGTCTGCCTTCTTCTTCTTCATCTCCACCACCCTGCTACCACCGTCCTCAAGCCCACACCGTGGCTATCTCCTTTCTACTACTCCACTGTGGATCTCCTCTCCCTGCCACACCAAACAGATCGTGCCTCCTCCTCCATCACCGGGGTCTGCAACTCCGGTGATCACCACTAAGGCCGATTAGATCCTCCTCCCAAATCATCACGTTGCCAACCAACAACCTCTCCGGTGGATTCCTCCATCTCACCTCACGAACCTGCCACTGATCTTCGTGCCAAAAGCCATCACACAGTCCGTCTCCATGCTCCACCGGTCATTGCTTCACTGGCCGTCTTCTCCACCCCGCATCCGTCCACCACAACGCTTGCAACTGAGTGCATGTCGTTCAGGTGTGCCTCCAGCATGTCTACTGATCTATGGAACTTCCATTCACAGGCAAACCTCCCTTCATGCACGTTAACGCCACCACCGGACTGGTGCGTCAAACTTCAGCCAGCAACCTTGAAGTTCAGACCTGCATGCCACCCACAGCAACCGAACTACCACCGGACTACACTCTCATTTTTCATAGCACCGTGAAAATAGTCTGTGACCTGTTGTAGCATTCCTTCCTCCATCTTTAGATCTGCCCTCCTCACCATTGATGCTACCACCTGCTTGTAGACCTGCAAATCCAAGTGCCTTCACTCCAAGACTTGGTCTCACCGGAGCACCACACCAATGCTCAGCATCTCCTTCCGCCACGCACAACACCCCATCCGCACATTTCAGGCAAGCTTCGCTGTCGGAACCTACCTCCTCTAGGTCCATCTGCAGGTTCTCCTCCAAATCTGCCTCTTCTCCAACTGGGCGTGCCAGATCGTGGATAGCGCACCAACTGTGAATGTCTTTTTCATCAAAACAGAAAAGGGGTTGCACCACTGCTTGAACCAGCATGCACTTGCAGGTTCGTTCTCCATCACGGGCTCTCCTTGCTGCCCATCCATGCATGCCCCTGTGCACTGCCTCCCACTTGGCAGAATGCAGCAAGCACCGCTCTCTTCAACCTACCTAGCCACCACTTTGACAGCCACCTCAATTGGCATCACATCACAATTGCCGATCACTCATGGCCGATCCTTCTCTCCTTGGGCCGTGTTGATCCGACAACACCACGTGTGCAAATCCCTTGGCCATGCAACCTGCACAGTCAACATCCATTCATTGGCCGAATCTTCTTCAAGGCCAATCATTTTCCCTCCATCAATGGTCGATCTTCGATAAGGTTGCCAAAGGTACCTTTCTCTCTCTACTCTCACTTTCTCTCTCTAGAATTTTACTTTCTCTCTCTAGATCTCCTCTATCTAAAATGACATTGAAGGGACATAACATCCCTAATTCCATGTTCTCTCTCTAGTTTCTATCTCTACCTTCTATTTTCTCTCTCTAGATCCTTATTACTTTCTCAGGCCGATCGCCTATTCACTTGGTCAACTCCTTTCGGGGAGTGAAAATATGAGCTTCTTAGGGCACCTTATCGTACATTTGCCAATTCACATCACCTTGTCGGTCGGTAAGATCCGATGTGGATTCCACGATTGAGTAGCATTCTATGAAATTTGGACGGTCCTCTTCTTGATCGGTAGCGCCTTTGCTCCAAAGGTCATGGGATGCTTCTCTGTCAAAACCCTTATCTTGATTGAAGCATTCATCGAAGTCTTGGACGATCCTCTTCTTGATCGGTAGCGCCCTGATATTCGCTCAAAAGTGCTTATTTTAAGCCATTATCCTTATAGTAATGTCGCATTCTCCTACGTAAAACCTATCTTTTTGTCAACTTTTTCATGTAAGAGTTTCTTCCATTGCGTAGAGCGCATTCTTTAGACGAAAATTGACTATTTGCATGAAATATACGTATTTTCTATAGTCTAGATATGAAGCCATTTTGATTAAGTCTCATTACGCTCTTTTCTCTTGCAAGAAACCCGATCGGGAGATTTTCGAAACTTGCGGGCCCACGATCAACCATAGAAGCCTAATATCAAAGCTTAAGGAGTCAACAAGCTATGACAAGAAGATACCGGCCAAGTACGGGTCAAGTCAGAGGATTATAGAGCCAGATAAAAAACCAAGAGAGAGGCAAAGCTGAAGACCAAGAGATGGGCCAAAGTGATTCAAAGTCGCACCAACTGACATAAAATGACGGCTTACGTAATTGGTGAGCAGATGGAAGATTACATTGAAGATCAGGGTTCATGACCCTCCGCCAGCTCTTTTGTCTTTATTTTGTATTATTTTCTCTCTCCTCTCTCCTAATTCTCTCTCCATCTCTCTAGACTCTAATATCTAACCCGTAGATCATCTCATCTTACCATTAGATCCCCAGATCTACCATCCAATCCCCCTCTCCATGATTGAATTGCCTATATCTCACCGTCCGATCCTTAGATCGATCATCCTAACCCTCTGATCTCCATCATCTAACCTCAAATCTTCTCTCCTTTAGCTTTATTCCATCTCTCATAGTTCTTCTACCGTTAGATCTTTAATTCGACCGTTAGATCATTCATCTAACCGTTGGATCTTTCTAGATCCTACGATCCACCAATTGTGGACAGAGTCAAACTGTCATCTCATCTCATCCAATTATCATAGTTTTCATCATCTAACAGCCCCCATGGCCTTAGTGGTCCACAAAGCCCATGGCCAAGGGGTCCACTAAATGGTCAGACAGCGGTTCGACGATGATGGGCCCGGCTACTGGCCCACATGGATTAATGATGTCCATCGTCTCACAAGATGATGTGACAGACAATCTGATGGCGATCGGATGGATGGTGACTTGATTGGGACCCAGATTGGTAGATTGACGGATCTAGAGAGATCCAACGGTCCGATTGAAGATCCAATGGTTAGAAAGCTAAGGGAGATGAGACAGAGCCAATGGGCAGGAGTTCTGGGGTTAGGTCAGTAGATTCAAGGACCGAGAGATGAAGAGAGAGAGAATAAGGAGAGATGAGAGAGAAAATATCAAAAAATGGAGATAAAAGTATTGGCAGAGGGTCTGGAACCCTGGTCTTCACTGTGACCATCCTCACGCTTCTCCAGTAGAGTAGACTATCATTGCTTGCTGACTCATGTGGCTTTAAACGCTTTGGTCCGTCTCTTGGTCATTGGCTCTCCTATTCTCTTCGTTCTTTGGGCCAACTTTTTGGTCCTCTTATTCAGCCCATATTTGGCCCATATCTTCTAGTCATAGCATGTGGGCTCTTTAAGCTTTGATAATAGGCTTTCCTGATCGATGTGGGCTCGCAAGTCTCGAGAATTGTCCCATCGGGGTTTCCTGCGATAGAAGAAGCGCGTAATGAGACTCTATCAGAATGAGTCATTTCTAGACTTTCGAAAATGTGTTTAATGCATGCAAATATACGATTTCGTCCAAAAAAGTGTGTTCTACGCAACAAAAGAAACTCTTACGTAGAAAAGTAGATAAATAGAGCATTTTAACGTAGGAGAGTGTGAAAATGCTTAGAAGATAACAGTGGAAAATACGCACTTTTAAGCGAATATTATCTAGGGAATTTAGAAGCAGAGAAATCCAAAGGCATCTTCCCTAGCCAACCTATTGCAAATCCTAAAGGGAATGCCAAGGGCGCAGTTTATGAGGTCGGTTCCTAGTCACAAAATCCAAACTATCAAGGAGAGGTACAAGCTGTGACCACAATCCGATCTGGAAAGACTGTGGATATGGGAGTAAAAGAACCGTCAGAGCCATCTCCCGCTCCTATTCCTAAACCCAGCACAGAGGAACACATTTCAAAATCCACCTCTGATGCTGCAAAGCCTGCACCAAAATCTACAATCCCAGTGCAGAGATATCAGGCGAAGGACAAATCTTTGTCGGATTAAGTCTCCCTTCCCAGACAGGATTGTCCAAGACAAAAGAGATCAGCAATTTTCAGAGATCTTAGACATTTTCAAAGACGTCCAGATCAATATCCCCTTCCTATCTGCTATTAAACAGATCTCTTCTTATGCCAAATTCCTAAAAGAATTATGCACTGTCAAATGGCGTACGCATGTACCCAAAGATGCCTTTTTGGCAGAAAAAGCTACAGTGTTCATCCAACGTAACAATGTAATTAAGCATAAGGATCTGTGAAGTCCTACTGTGCAATGTGAAATCGGTGATAACTTTAGTTGCACAGCTTTGTTGGACTTAGGAGCTAGTGTCAATCTCATACAGTTTTCAGTATACTAGCAGTTAGGCCTCAAGGATATGAAGCCAACAAAAATCACTTTGAAGCTGGCCGACCAGTCCATCAAAATTCCAAGGGGAATTATTGAAGATGTCCTAGTGAAAGTAGCTGACTTTTACTACCCTGTAAACTTCATCATCCTCAACACAGAACTGTGTCAGGATAATCGAATCCCGGTCATTCTAGGCCGACCGTTCCTTGCTACCGCGAATGCACACATCGGGTGTAGGGACGGGAATATGTCAATTGCCTTCGGCAACCTAAAGGCTGAGGTTAACATCTTTCGACTTATGCGACAGGATGCCAATCGCGATGTGACAGATGAAATGTGTGCCGTTGAGAGTCTAATTCAACTCCACCGAAGATATCTTGAAACAGTGCCAAGAGCACTTTGATACTGACTTCCAATGGGAGTTAGCAATTTCTGAGGATAATACTATCCAAGAGTCAGTTACACTGATTTCTACTCCCCTTCTTATTGTTGAGTATGAGCCTCTGCTAACCATGATCAGAGATCCTACTACTGTCAACTCTATCTCGGTAGAGGAGGAAAAATCAAGCTCTACTAATCAGAAACTCGAGCTTAAGCCTCTACCCTCTAAACTATCTTATGCTTATCTTAGTCCTGAAGAGACTTATTCTATCATCATTGCTTCTGCCCTATCCGCGACCCAAAAAGAGAGACTGATTATGTTGCTAAAGAAGCACAAATCATCCATAGGATGGACCATTGACGACATTCGTGGGATAGACCCTTCTGTGTGTCAACATCACATTTATCTTGAAGACGACTCTAAGACGTCTAGAGAGCATCAGAGGAGGTTAAATCCAGTCCTAAAAGAAGTAATACGAGATAAAATTCTAAAATTGCTAGATGCGGGTATCATTTACCCTATCTTTGATAGCAAATGGGTGAGTCCAATCCATGTCGTACCTAAGAAGGCAGATTTCACTGTTGTAGAAAATGATCAAGGAGAAATGGTGACCTAGCGCTTAAAGAAAGGATGGAGAGTCTGTATTGACTACAAGCGGCTTAATACCGACACCCGGAAAGACCATTTCCCTCTCCCATTCATTGATCAGATGTTGGAACGTCTTACAGGTCATTCCTACTATTGCTTCCTAGATGGTTACTTGGGATATAATCAGATTCCCATTGCACCCGAGGACCATGAGAAGACCACGTTCACCTGTCTCTTTGGCACTTTTGCTTACAGTCGCATGCCTTTTGGCCTCTGTGAAGAGCTACTCTCAAGTAGATTTCCCAACTCCTTAGGATCTTTTGATCCAACGGTTTAGCAGAAACCAAAGGTTTCTACAAGAAGAAACCAACTACTCGTTCTTCAATGGTTCCCTCCCCCTTCTCTTTTTCTTCCTCGTCGTCGTCTTCTTCTCCAGCGAGCAACGCCAGCGAGTTGGTGGAGCTCCACCTCCTCCTCCTCTTCTTCATCTTCTTCTTCTTTTTCTTTACCTCTGCCCACCACCACTGTTACATGATATTCGCTCAAAAGTACTTATTTTAAGCCATTATCCTTATAGCGATGTCGCATTCTCCTACGTAAAACTTGTCTTTTCGTCAAATTTTTCACGTAAGAGTTTCTTTCATTGCGTAGAACGCATTCTTTAAAAGAAAATCGACTATTTGAGTAAAATATACGCATTTCGGATGGTCCAGTATCAAGCCGTTTTAGTTGAATCTCATTACGTGCTTTTTCACTTGCAGGAGACCCTATCGGGCAATTCTCAAGGACTGGCGGGCCCACTATCAACCACAGAAGACTTTTATCAAAGCTTAAAGAGCCAGCAGGCTAGGATAAAAAGATAGAAGACATGTACAGGCAAAGCTAGAGGATCGTAGAGCCGGAATAAGGACTAAGAGAGAGAAGAATAGCTAGAGACCAAGGGAAGGACTTAGGTGTTAAAGGCCACACCAATTGACATCAAAGGATAAGTTTGACTAATTGGTTGAGCGAACGAGTGAGAATATAGAAGACCAAGGTTCAAGACCCTCCAATGCTTTTATTTTTATATTTTTCTCTCACCTCTCTCCTATTTCTCTCTCTACCTATCTATCTTGGCCCATGACCCAAGCGCATGACCCAAGCCCATGACCCATGACCCATGCCCATGCCCATGCTCATACCCATTAGCAATTAGAAGAGAGAATCGATCTCAACCAATTCTTCTCTCCCCCATCTCTCTCTTCCCTAACTAACTGATTCCCAACCGTTGGATCTCTTTAGATCCAACGGTCTCCCTTTGAACAACAAATTCAAATCACATTGCTCTTCTTCTTTTGGTTCCCTCCCCTTGACTTCTCCTTCCCTTCTTCTCCCACTTCTCTTGGAAGGTTTTGGGTGGGCTATGTGACAGCCAGCACCCCCCCCCCATGATCTCCCACAACAGCTCAGCCTCTCAAGAAGAGAACTAACAATCTCTTCAGCCACCATCTCAAGCTTTCCTCTATTGAAGAGGAGCTTGCTGCTCTTCTTCTTGCAGCTACGCACCACACACCAGTTCATACGAGCCCAAACCAGCAAGGTCGCTGGCCATCTCCGCCTGCAAGTTTGTCGGTTTCTCACCAGTAGTTCAGCTCCTCTTTCCTCCGGTGGTGGTCTTTGCCACATGCTACACCGCTCCTCCTTTTCTGCATTTCCTCCACCACCAACATCACCTCCATTACATTAGCTCCACGGCTTTGCTGATAGGACAAAAAAATCACAGCCTGCAACTTCAATGGGACAAGGATTGGATGCTCTTTGGTGGTCTTAGCTGACCTGCAACTTACGTTCATTCTCTCCACCAGTAGCGTGTTGTTCAGTCTAGCAAGAACCAACCCAAAACTCACCTTTCCGGGCAGACAAGCAACCAACACGTTGCTAGTTGTTTGGGAGTGCACTACACAATCCATCCATGCCTTGGCTGTGAGAAGAAAGAACACCACCATCGTGCTGTCTCCATCAACACCACCTTCATTTCATTTTTTTTCCCACATTTTCTGGTGTTGCAAACAGCAACACCAGCGACCATTCTTTCCACCACCAGCAACGCCTTGCTCCTTTATCCTCCTTCTGCCCACAAAGCTACAACTCCAATCGTGCTACCTTGTGGGTGTGGTTGTAGCAGCCACCCCGTCCGTCCTCTCCGACGAACTCCGCCACCACGTTCACCACCTAAGTCCAAGTTAGTACACCATTCTCCTTTTTCTTCCTCTTCTTCTTCTTTTTCTTCTTCTTCTTCTTCTTCTTCTTCTTCTTCCTCTTCTTCTTCTTCTTCTTCTTCTTCTTCTTCTTCTTCTTCTTCTTCTTCTTCACCAGAGTTGCAGGTCTGCAACTCCGGCGATCTTTCCGGGGGCAACCTCCTCTCTTTCCTCTTCCTCTGCCTACACCAGCAGGTCGTCCGCTCCTTCTATCTCTCCATCTCTCGACCCTCACTCCAGCAATCACCATAGGATGCAGCCCGCACCTCCTCCACTAGTCCTTGTTGAGCATACCTGCAATATTGGTACACCGGTAACTCCCTACCACGCTGCTGGTCTGCAACGTGCCCAAGAAGATCACTTCTTGCTGCTCCAACTCTAGATCTAAACCCTCATCTCAACATTTGCTCCTCCATTGGTTCGTCCTCATTGCTGCCCTGTTTGTAGCCTGAAAGTAGGATTTTTCCGCATCGTTGGTTACGGAAACCCTAACTTCAACACATTTTTAATTGATCCGAGATATTTAACCTGTAAAATGGGTAATTTTGCACAGTGGCTGGTGTCGGATGTCGATCCGCACTCGGGATTAGTCAGATTAGCGCGAATAAGAACAAAAACTGACGGACCATCACAAGAAATAATAGATAAAAACAAACTTCATCATTCAGTGATCAAAATGTTTATTACAATGCTTGAATCGAAAATAACATAAAATAAGATAAACTAAAAAGTAATTTTAAAGAAGAAAATTCAAAAGAGAGTTAGAGAGAGAAAATGAAGTGGAGAGAGAAAGTGAAGCATAGTGAAAGAGAAGAGGAGATGAGTGAAGAAAGAAAGGGATAGAAGGTCGAAGAAACTTACCCGTTGACTGACCGAGAGTGGGATCTGCCCATGGGCGTGGTGAGGTGCTGGTTCGGGTTTGTCAACCTGTGAAAGAGGATGTGGATCATTCTCCTAAAAGAGGAGGTGGCAGGCCCAAAACTCAATGGTGGTGTGGAGGGCGGAGTGCATAGGCAGATCGTCCACAGGGTGCTGGTTGCCGGTGGAGCTCTGGGTGGTGGACATGCATTCAAGAGAAGACGGCTTCCTTCTCTTCTCTCCCTGATTCCTCTTTTCTTTTCTATTTTTTTTTTCTGGCGTTTGGTAGAGAGAGAGGATGGTGATGTGTGGGAGAAGAGGTGGAAAGTGCAGGTGGGGCCGGTGGTAGAAGGAGGAACAGATCTGGCCGGAGTTGCAGGTCCGGCTAGGTTCTCTCCCTCTTCCCTCAACGTGATTTTTTATTTTTTTTCTTTTTTTCTTGGGTTTTTAAAACGTGGGAGAGAGATGGGTTGATTGTTGCAGATCAGCAACACCATTAATGCCGGAGTTGCAGGTCTGCAACTCCGGTAGAAATGAAAATAGCAGAAGAAGAAGAAAAGGAAGGGGGAGAAGGGAGAAATCGTTCCCGTTTTGGGCGGATTTGAAGGTGGGGGCAGTGTTGGAGTAGGGTGCAACGGTGTTGGACGTGTTGCAGGCCAAGGAGGTCCTTGGCTGAACCAGTCCGCCGGAGTTGCAGACCTGCAACTCCGGCAATAAAAGAAAATAAGAAGAAGAAGAAGAAGAAGAAGAAGAAGAAGAAGAAGAAGAAGAAGAAGAAGAAGAAGAGGAGGAGGAAGAGGAGAAGAAGAAGAAGCTCCACCAGCTCGCCGGAGAAGATGACGGCGAGGATGAAGAAAGAGAGAAGAGAAGAACGAAGAGAGAGAAGGGGGGGGGGGAGGGAAAGAGACTTCTCTCTTAGGGTTTCCACCTTTTATATCATCCGCCCCATCAACAACCACCAAGGAGATCTCTAATACTTGGGATTCTTTCCAAGAGAGAAAATGGGAAGAATTGATTCCCTTTGAAAAGTCGTGGGTCCCACCAAGATTGAGCTGTAGTGGAATTAGGGGACCACGCATGTGAAGTGGCCTCCCACCAAGTGGGGTCCACGTGTTGGCCCGTGAGGTTCACTTAAGGTGGCATGTCCACATAGGATCAAAGATGGCCCATAAGGATTAAGGCCATGGGCCTCTGATAGTTAAGCAGTGGACCAAGATGAGTGATAGGCCATGGGCCAGAGGATGGGTGAGTAGGATAGTGGGTCATTGGGCTCGAGGATAAGCGGTCCAATGGGCCAGATGGATGTGGGGCTCTTTTGAGGCCATGGATTAGGGTGCGTTTGGTTGCCAGGGGAGGAAAATGCATTTTTCCCTCGAAATATCAATCAATGAATAATGCATTTTTCTTTTCTCGGAGATCGAGCTCTGCTCTCTCATCTACAATCAATCATTTGAGGCATTTCTCTACAATCAAACATGCCCTAGGGACTGATATTTTACAAAGGAGATCGGGTGGTTGATAGGATGGATGATCGACTGATCGGTAGCACGATCGGATGGTCAGATGCATAGGATGGATGGATCAGATTGCGATCGAACGGTGGATTTGATGGATAAGGGTGATAGGTCAAAGAGAGAGAGTCGATTAGAGCTAGAAGAAAGAAAATTAGGATTTAGAGAGAAGAGAGAGAATTTGGGGAGATGAGAGAGAAAATGTCAAAAATTGGAGAGAAAATCACTGGCAGAGGGTCTGGAACCCTGGTCTTCATTGTGCCGCTCCTCACGCTTCACCAGTAGAGCAGACCATCATTCCTTGTTGATTCATGCGGCTTTAGACGCTTTGGTCCGTCTCTTGGTCATTGGCTCTCCCGCTCTCTTCGTACTTTGGGCCGACTCCTCGGTCCTCTTTTTCAGCCCGTATTTGGCCCATATTTTCTAGTCATAGCATGTGGGCTCTTTAAGCTTTGATAATGGGCTTTCATGATCGATTTGGGCCCACAAGTCTCGAGAATCATCCCATCGGGGTTTCCTGCGACAGACGAAGCGTAAAATGAGACTTTATCAGAACGGCTTAATATCTAGACTTCCGAAAATGTGTTTAATGCATGCAAATATACCATTTCGTCCAGAAAAGTGTGTTCCACGCAACAGAAGAGGCTCTTACGTAGAAAAGTAGATAAATAGAGCATTTTACGTAGGAGAATATAATAACGCTAAAAGGATAATTGCTTAAAATAAGCACTTTTGAGCGAATATCACTTTTCTACGTAAGAGTCTCTTCTGTTGCGTAGAACACACTTTTCTGGACGAAATGGTATATTTGCATGCATTAAACACATTTTTAGAAGTCTAGATATTAAGCCGTTCTTATTAATTCTCATTACGTGCTTTTTCTATCGCAGGAAACCCTGATTGGATGATTCTCGAGACTTGTGGGCCCACAGGGATCATGAAAGCCCATTATCAAAGCTTAAAGAGTCCACAGGCTATGTTTAGAAGATATGAGCCTATTACGGGCTGAACAAGAGGATCGAAAAGCCGGCCCAAAGAACGAAGAGAGTAGGAGAGCCAATGACCAAGAGACGAACCAAAGCGTTTAAAGCCACATGAGTCAGCAAGGAGTGATAATCTACTCTATTGGAAAAGCGTGAGGATGGTCACAGTGAAGACCAGGGTTCCAGACCCTCCGCCAGTGCTTTTCTCTCTATTTTCTGATACTTTCTCTCTCATCTCTCCTTATTCTCTCTCTCTCTTCATCTCTCGGTCCTTGAATCTACTGACCTAACCCCAGAACTCCTGCCCATCGGCTCTATCTCATCTCCCTTAGCTTTCTGACCGTTGGATCTTCCATCGGACCGTTGGATCTTCAATCGGACCGTTGGATCTCTCTAGATCCGTCGATCTACCAATCTGAGTCCCAATCAAGTCACCATCCATCCGATCGCCATCAGATTGTCTGTCACATCATCTTGTGAGACGATGGACATCATCAATCCATGTGGGCCAATAGCCGGGCCCATCTTCATCGACCCGCTGTCCGACCAGTTAGTGGACCCCGCGAATTTCAAAATAATTTTAATTAAATGGGGGGTCCACTAATTGGGGAGATTCCCCATAGAAAAGTAGATTTTTACTTAAAAAAAAAATATATATATATATATATATATATATATATATATATATATATATTTTTCATATTTTTTATTTTCAAAAAATACCCTATTTCCATTAAAGGAAATAGGGAGCTTTAAAAGGAGAAGGATAGGGGTTCGTTCGAACCCTAATCCCCCTCTTTTCTTCTCCTCTCCTTCCCCGAATCTTCTGCCCACCGTTTCCCTTTCTTCTTCTCCTTCTTTTTCTTCTTTTCATTCTTCATCTTCGTCATCTTCTTCACGTTTTGACCGGAGTTGCAGGCTGCAACTCCGGCCGACAACTCTCCCAAGCCTGAGCCATCATCATCTCTCCAAAAAGCTGTCCTCCATTGAAGAACGACCAGATTCTCCCTTCTTCTTTAAGCCGTCAACTCTCGAGCTAGCGAAATGGAGGTTCGCGCCTCACACCAGCGTGATCTTGAATCCAAGCCGCTGTTTATCAAAAACGGTGTTGCAGGCAGCAACACAGGTTCATAAGTCTTGCTGTGTGAGGCGATCTTACTGCCCTTTATACCGTATAACACAGCACTTCCAGCCGTTAGCAGCAACACAGTCAGCCATAGCAAGCACGTCCTCATCATCCCCTCCATCAACTCCACGCTGTACCGCCTCCAAGCACCTGCCACCAGCTCGTGAAAACCTCCATGCTCCTCAAGTTACAACCCAGCATCCCCCATTTCAATCTCTCCTCTCCCCACTGACCTCTTTTTCCCTCTCCATCGAGTTTCCTAACCGTCTCTCTTTCTCTTTAAAAAAATAAAAAAAATAAAAAAAAAAAAGGAAAAGAAGACGAAGGATTGAAGAAGGAGAGAGGAGATCCATACCTCTACCGCCTCCACCACTTGAAGCCATCACTTCCTAGCAGCCACGAGGCTGTTGATCCCCCTCGCTGCCACATACAAACTGCCCCTTCTCAAAGCATCAAAAATTGCTACCCCATCAACTCTTCTTGCGAGCTCGGAAAACCACTACCAAGCTTCTTCTTCTTGATCGTGGATACCCTTCAATGCTTTCACAGCAGGTAACTCCGTCCATCTTCTTCCCCACACACCTCTATCCTACAAGGCCGAACGACATCCTACAAGTGGGTGCACCTTGGCCATACACGTGGTAAGCATTTCTACCTCTCTCCATCAATAGTTTCTCTCTCTTCTATTGGTTTTCTCTCTCTAGTTTTCTTTCTCTAGCTCACTGTCTCTCTCTAATTTCTATATTTTCTAGTTAGATTTCTTGCTTTCTAATGTAGTTTGCTTCTTTAAAAGTATTGTAATTTTCATGATTTTTAATAAAAGATTGTTGGTTTGATCTGTGATTCATGGTTCCTATTGAAATCCAAAGCATATTTAAACTCGATTTCCACCATCCTCATCCCTCCATCATTCTTAGCATTTTTCATAAATATTTATGTTCTAATTTGCGCGAATTAACCCCGAGTGCAGATTCGATATCCGACTTTCCACTGTGCAAAGAATTGTCTATTTTTGCAGAAAATAAAGTCTCAGATAATTAAAAATATGTTGAAATTAGGGTTTTTGTAACCAACGACGCAAAAAGGACCTACTTTCAAAAAGTAGATAAATAGAACCTTTTACGTAGGAGAGTGCGATAACGCTAAAAGGATAATTGCTTAAAATAAGCACTTTTGAGCAAATATCACAGCCATTGCCGGATTGACCTCCAGACCTCCTTTCTTGGACAGTAACTCCTCCTCATGCAGCCAGCCACCATTACTTTGTCTTCTTCCAGTGATTGCCATTAAAACTGGCAGCCTTGGATCTCCGTCTCTTCATTCCCATGATGGCTTACAACGTGGGACATTTCTGATTCGGCTCGTCCACTTGCCGATACCAGCAACCACTAATGCAAGAACCACACGTGGCTTGCCGCCCCTCACCCACATCAGCAAACTATCCACCTCCAACAGTCAGCCTCTTTGTTGGACGTCTTCTTTGTGAGATCTGCCACGCCAGATCCACATCTCTTCTTGCCCTGCCACCTTGCTACAACCTCTCCACTTCGATGTTGTCTGCACTAACAGCAAGAACACTTGCAATCACGCCTTCTTCAACCCAGCACCACCTAGCAACTCAGCAAACAATACATTGCTGGCCGTCACTTCATCACCGTTTGCTACATCCAGTGTGCAACACAACAATCTTCATGCACGATCCTTGAACGGGTGCACTTGCTGAGCGTTTCCTAGCACACCCTCACAACCATCGTCTCCACAACCTTACAAGTGGCTGTGGGGAATAAATCCACACACCCTCAAAATACGCGCTTTTTCCACGGGCTTGATATCCTTTCCGTGCTATTGGATCCGAGGTCCCGAGATAGATCCGAGGTCAGGCTCCGAGGTATCCGAGATCAGATTCTGAGGTGTCCGAAGTCAGGTCTCGAGGTATCCGAGGTGTCCGAGATCAAGTTCCGAGGCCGCTGGATGATCCTGCAAATAACTCAATGTGGTGGAATTCCACCAAATGAGCCTCCGATGCTTAAGTCAGTCTTCTGAGTAAAATTTATGATCAAGTTTTAATCTCCAAAATCGCGTCCTTTTTACTGTAGCAAATGTTGTTATTTATAGTATTCAAAGCTAGATATTTATGTAGATATTTTATATGAACCAGTAAGAATTCACCATGTGTCTTTCAATAATAACTCTCCAAGTATAAAGGTAATTCCGAGGTTGCCGAAGTTACCGAATATCATATCCGAGACTTCCGAGGATCCCGAATAAGGTGCCCAAGATCTTTGGCAAAACCAGTAAGTATCACCCGAGGAGCCGAGGTTACATTTCATAGGACCCGAGGTGTCCGAGGTACCCGAGGTCATATTGCAATAGGATCCGAGGTACCCGAGGTATCCGAGGTACTCGAGGTTAAACTGTCATTGGATCCGAGGTACCTGAGGTATCCGAGGTACCCGAGGTTAAACTGTCATTGGATTTGAGGTATCCGAGGTACCCGAGGTTAAACTGTCATTGGATCCGACGTGTCCGAGGTACCCGAGGTCCCCAGTGAAGTTTTTCCAATTCCAAGTTTACGGCACGCCACGTGTCAGTAGAAGAATGTGACACATGGCACAATTGCATACGTCCACGTGTCAATAGTTTTTATCCCCCACAATTACCCCTCTTGGAGATGACACGTGTCCCCCCGCACGTGTGTACCGCACGTGCGAAGACACGTGTCAGCACCAAGAATGTGACGCGTGGGGTATCTCTGCGTCTCTTCGGCTCCTCTGCGCAACATTTAATGTTTGCCACGTGTCGATCATCTATTGGTCCGTACCCATTTCTTGTCAGTGTAATCATTACCCCTGCAGGTATAAATAGGTTTCTCTCGTCTCATTTTTATCTTTTGGATTTCAGACAGTTTTGTAAACTCTTTTTCTCGGCAACCTCGGCACTCTCGGAACTCTCGGCTCCCTTTCTTCACATATCTCGGCACTTTCGGATTCTCTTCTCGGTCCTCTCGGTTTCAATTCTCGATCCTCTCGGCTCTATTATTTTAATACTTCTCGGAACTCTCGGCTCTTGTAGGTAAGCTTCGTTTTTAGTAAATTCGATGTCACTGGTCTCCTAAAAAATACCAAAAGAATCATTAAAATCTATTTTAAAACACGTTGATCCCCAAACTTGGCCTCGTCCTGATCTAGATGAGATCCGAGCAAAGTACCATATACCCGAGTCAATTGAACTTGAGCACGTGCCCAACTCCCTTCTCTACTCCCATCATTCGCTGCCAAATCCGAATGTAACATGTTTAACAGTCGGACAATTTCTCTCGGGTATTCCCCTTCCGCTTACTCCCTTTGCCCGAGAGCTACTAAATTTCTATAAAGTTGCTCCGGGGCAGGTAAATGCCAATTTTTGGCGTATGGTACGTTCGTTAGAACGTATCAAGGACATATGGGGCCGAGGTCCTTCCCTTGAGGATGTTCGCCGACAACATTTCCTAAAAAAGGTTCCCAAGGAGCGGGGGGAGAATTCAGATATAACTTTCTACTTCTTGGCAACCCAGACCAGAAGACTCCCAATCTTAGAGAGGATCCCGGGATTGCGATAAATCGTGGCAATGTTACCCTGTGTTCCTATCAGGGGATTGGGAGAGAGGATCTGAGGATGACGCCCCAGGTCTCTTGTATAAAAGTTTTAATTTTGAAGGTACCCGGGTTCTATTTTTAAAAATAAATCACCATTTTTTGTTTTAGCAAGTCTCTAATTTCTTCACTATTTTGCAGATGTGAATACAGATAGTTCTTTTGCTTTCCCCGAGGATACAATTCCTCTCTGCTTCGATTTGTGCCGACTTCCTTCTCTTATCTACCAACGTTTAGTTGGTCTCAACGCTCTTGGATATTTCCGGACTTGTGTCGATCCGACGTCCGAGGAATTGAGCCAGATCATACCTGAGGAAGAGTTTCTTCGAAAACTTCCTCTCGGATTCTCTACTGATCCAGCCAAATCTCATCAATCGAAGAGAAAAGCTGAGGTTAAAACCTCAGGTTTCATCTTCGGATACCCCTGTTGGTGCCGACTCTGAAGCCACGGAGTCCGAGGTAGTTGACGTTGATCCAATTTCTTATTATATTCCTATCTCGTCCGATTTGAGTTCGGTCACTCTTTCTTCTGGGACCAGCTCTTCAGTTTCATCTTTTGACCCTCTTCTTGAAATCGCACAGTCTCTCGGGAGATCTTATCGAACCGGATCTCGAGACATGGGACGTCTTCAAGCGGATGTTGGAGCCGACTCCCCCATTCGTCAAAAAAGGAAGAATTTTGGGCAAGGTTTGCCCTGTGTTGCTAAGAAGCCTGCTACGAAGAGTAGGGAAGCTGGTCAATCCAGCCAAAGCGCCCCGGCTACCGGCAATGATGAGGCACCTCTGAATGCACCTCCCATTATTATTCTTCCGGGTGCAGATGTTCCTGAGCCGGCGTCTTTGGCCCCTGAATCTGAAAAATCCCAAGGCCAGCCTTTCGGATCCCAGCATGAGCCTGGGAAAGTTGCTCAGAAGGAAGGGCATCATGAACAGGTCCATCAACATAAAGGTCCTGTTCCCAAACCTTCGGATGTCTTCCGGCCCCGACCAGTACTAAAGTCGGGTAAATCTGTTGTTCTCGGCGATAGCGCCATAAAGAATGCCTCGGTGGCTTCAGCAATTGTGGAGCAGATCTGACTCCCTGCTGACATAGAACATTATAATCGGCAAAACGAGGAATCTCTTCTCGGTTCATACTATACGTCAACTTTCTCCGTAAGTTCCAAAATTTGTTTCTGTACATATTTACATTTGTTTCGCCAATCCTCTGTATAACATGCTTGTAATTTGGTTGGTTGCAGAGTATAAACTCGGTGCATTCGCTGGTGGCTAAGCTAAATAACAAGCTTAAAGCGTCCGAGAATGATTTGCACGCCACCCAAGCTCGGAATCGGACCCTGCAAGGTCAGGTTTCCAAAGCTAAGGACGAGACGGGAAAAGCTCAAGCTGCTGCCAAAATATCCGAGGCCGAAGCTACCCGTCTTCGTCAGGCTTTGGCAGAATCCGAGTTGACGCGTCGGGCTCTGGAGAAGATGATGGTCGAGAAGGAGGCCAAGTTTGAAGCTGAAAAAGAGGCTCTGGATGCTGCTCTCGTGGCTAAATACCAGAATGAAGTTCAAGATCTACTTGCTATTGTTCATAGAAGGGTTGATCGTCTACGTGCTGAGCGAGATCGTCTACAAGAAATAGTAGACAAATATGATCTTCCCGACGAAGATGAAGCGGAGGCCGAGAGAAAACCTGAAGAGGGAGAATTACCCGAGGCCGAGAATAAATAATTCACTTTGATTTTTGCACTTCTGTAATTAAGATACTCAGTTTGGGGAGGTAAGTTTTTACCTTTCCCCTATTGGAATTTTATCTTTTTAAACTTTAAATATAATGACGTTACAATGCTTCGTTGCCATTTATCTTTCGCATAGTAAAACTGAATCCGACTTACTGTTTAGAGTAATAACAAAGCTCATAATTATAACTTCGAACCCGACTTTATTTTTGAGGACCAAGAACTTCAATCCAGATCCGACTCCATTTCTGAAGTGGATCGGAAACTTCAATCCAGATCCGACTCCATTTCTGAAGTGGACCGATACTTCAATCCAGATCCGACTCCATTTCTGAAGTGGACCGGGAACTTCAATCTGAATCCGACTCCATTTTTGAAGTGGACCAGTACTTCAATCCGGATCCGACTCTATTTCTGAAGTGGACCGGGAACTTCAATCTGAATCCGACTCTATTTCTGAAGTGGACCAGTACTTCAATCCGGATCCGACTCCATTTCTGAAGTGGACCAGAGACTTCAATCCGGATCCGACTCCATTTCTGAAGTGAATCGGGAACTTCAATCTGAATCCGACTCCATTTCTGAAGTGGACCAGTACTTCAATCCTGATCCGACTCCATTTCTGAAGTAGACCGGGAACTTCAATCCGGATCCGACTCCATTTCTGAAGTGGACAGTACTTCAATCCGGATCCGACTCCATTTCTGAAGTGGACCGGGAACTTCGTAATAACAAATTTCAAGAGTATCTCATCTTTACTGATAAAAAATTTCTGTACAATCTGGTCGTAACTGAAAATTTCATTGATAAAATTTCTTCAAATTCATTACATTCCAGGGTTTTTCTATGTATTTTCCTTCCATAGTTTCCAGGTGATAACTTCCGGCCTGACCAACCTTTTGAATCAAATACTGTCCTTCCCAATTGGTTGCTAGTTTTCCCGCATTCACTTCTCTTGTATTCTGGAATACTTTTCTCAGTACTAGGTCTCCTTCTTGGAAATTCCTTTCTTTGACTTTCTTTTGATACCATTTTCTTAGTTTTCGATGATAATCTTCTATTCGGACTTGAGCTTGCTCTCTTCCTTCTTCTGCCATATCAACATCGAAAACTTGAGTTTCGAATCCAGAACCTTCTTCCACAGCTTTGTGACGAGTTGTCGCTACTACCATTTCTGCTGGTATAACTGCCTTCATCCCAAATGCTAGGGCAAATGGCGAATCTCCAGTTGATCTTCTGGGCGTAGTCCGATAAGCCCATAAAACACCATCTAGTAATTCTGCCCATTTTCCTTTGGCTTTTTCAAGTCTTTTTTTCAGGTTTTCTAAAATCACCTTATTGGTTGCTTCAGCCTGTCCATTACCTTGAGGGTACATGAGAGCGGAGAACAATTGTTTCATCCCAAATTTTTCACAAAAATAAGCGATTTTACTGCCTCGAAACTGTGCCTCATTATTTGAGATAAAAGCATAAGGGAGGCCAAACTTGGTGACGATCTTCTCCCACAAAAATTTTTCCACTTCTTCTTCTCGTACTTGTTGTAAAGCCACTGCCTCTACCCATTTTGTGAAATAATCGATAGCAACTAGCATGTATTGTTTCTTTCCTGGGGCCATAGGGAGAGGTCCAACTATGTCAAGGCCCCACAGTGCAAATGGCCATGGGCTAGCTACTGAGTGTAATTCTCCAGCAGGAGCATGGATTGTTCGTGCGTGCTTCTGGCATTTTTCGCACTTCTTTGCATATTTCTTTGCATCCTCTTGCATGTAAGGCCAATAGTATCCTTGAGTCCAAGTTTTATGGGCTAAAGATCTTCCTCCTGAATGATTTCCATATTCTCCTTCATGAATTTCGGCCATGATCTGTTGAGCTTCTGAAAGGGTAACACATTTCAACCATGGTCCCCCTGCTGATTTTCGGTATAGCTCGCCCCCAAGTAAACTATATCGCCTGGCCCTTTCTTCAATTCGTCTTGCCACTTTCTTGTCTGGATCTCGAACTCCATCTCTTATAAATCTTATAATTTGTGTCATCCAGGTATTATCTTCTTCTGCCTGAGAACATTCTTCCACGAATGGTATGCTCGGGATGGCTAAAAACTCTATTGAGATAGATCTTCTCTCGGTTTCTCCTAGCATTGCTGCTACATAGGCCAAGGCATCTGCATGACGATTCTCTCCCCTGTTTATGTTAAACAGTTTTGCATTTTTGAATTTTCCCATTGCCAGTAAAGCTATCTCTATGTATTTTGCCATCTGTTCATTTTTTGCCAAAAATTCTCCGTTTACCTGATTTACAACTAGCTGTGAGTCGTGGAAGGCTTTTAGTTCTTGTATCTCTAGATTCTCTGCCATTTTCAATCCTGCAAGAAGTGCTTCATATTCTGCTTCATTGTTCGAGGCCAAAAAACCAAGTCTTATTGCTAGTTCCAATCTTATGTTATCGGGTGTAACCAAAATGGCACCTACTCCTGCCCTGTGGCATTGGCTGACCCATCAACGAAGAGCCTCCATCCACTCTTTTTATCCCATATATCTAAAGGTCCTTTTGATTCTTCTTCAGTTATAATAGGTTCTAGTTCTTCTTCCCATAATGGATCTTCTATCGGAAAATCTGCTAGAAAATCTACGACAGTCTATCCCTTCTCGGCTGTTCTAGGTCTGTAAGTGATATCGTATTGACCCAAAGCTACTGCCCATTTTTCCATGCGACCAGACTTTTTAAACTTTGTCAGGATGTTCTTGAAAGGGAGGTTTGTGATAACAATTATTGGGTGGGCTTGGAAATAAGGTCTTAACCTCTGAACCAAGAACATTAGAGCCAATCCTGCTTTTTCAATCCTACTGTAGCGAGTTTCGGCATCCAATAGTGTTTTACTGAGAAAGTAAACCGGTTTCTCTGCCCCATCTCTGTCTTGGATTAGTACTGAACTTACTGCAAATTTCGAGACTGAGAGATATAGTAACAAAGGTTCTTCTGCTTCTGGTTTTAATAAGATGGGAGGCTGTCCGAGATACTCTTTCAAATTCTGAAAAGCTTGCTCACATTCATCTTTCCATTCGAATTTGGCGTGATTTTCAGTAACTGGACTAAAGGTTGACATCGATCCGAGGACTTAGAGATGAATCGATTCAAGGCTGCAATCATTCCAGTTAACTTCTAAACTTGTTTCTTGCTGCATGGAGATGGCATTTCTTACAAAGCTCGGATTTGATCGGGATTGGCCTCTATACCTCTCCTGGTGACAAGGTGTCCAAGGAACTTGCCCGATGATACTCCAAATGTGCATTTCTCAGGATTTAGCTTCATTTTATACTTTCTCAATACTTGAAAGGTTGATTCTAAATTCCCTAAGTGATCTTTTCGAGTCTTGCTTTTTACTAGCATGTCATCGATATAGACCTCCATTGTTTTTCCGAGTTTATCCCTGAACATATTCTCTACCAGGCGTTGGTATGTAGCACCCGCATTTTTTAGGCTAAAGGGCATCCGTTTGAAGCGGAATGTGCCTCGATCTGTATAAAATGTGGTTTTTTCTTTGTCCGATTCGTGCATCAAAATCTGATTGTATCCTGAATAACCATCCATAAATGACAGAAGTTCAAATCCAGCTGTCCTGTCAATTAGTTCGTCTATCCGGGGCATGATGTAACTGTCTTTAGGGCAGACTTTGTTCAAATAGGTGAAGTCAATGCAGACTCGGACCTTCCCATTCTTCTTTGGGACTGCTACTATGTCGGTGATCCACTCTGGGCATTTTATTTCTTCAATAATTCTGGCTTCTAAAAGTCGGTTGACCTCCTCGGAGACTGCCTGGGCCACCTTTGGGGAGATGCGCCTTAATCTCTGCTTTACTGATTCCGCCCCATGCTTTATGTTCAATTGGTGACTCACAATACTTGGATCAATCCCTGGTATATCCTTCATTGACCAGGCAAATACGTCAGCATTTTCTTTCAAGAATTTCACTATTAATCCTCTTTCGTTTTGACTCAAGTCAGCGCCAACATACGTGATTTTCTTTTCTCCTTCCTGCCCGAGCTCTATTGGCTCTACTTCTTCAATGGTTCTTGTTCTTTTCTCACTCTCACCTTGGAGCGAAATCGCCTGTAATTGCTATTTGTCAGACATCCCAATTTCCTCAGGGTTTTTTTAGGGTTTGACAGTCCCTTTGTCATGGTTGTTTGGCATTTCTGAGCTGCACTCTGATCTCCGCGTATTTCAAACAGTCCCTGAGAAGTAGGGAATCTGATTGTCTGATAGTAAGTAGATGGTACCGCTTTCATGCTATGCGTCCACCTTCTTTCCAAGATAATGTTGTACGAAGATCTGGCATCTACCACTAAGAATCTTGTCATTACTGTAATTGGTCCTGCTGTCACAGGTAAGACAATTTCTCCCAAAGGTTCTGAGGCTGCTCCATTGAATCCATATATCGCTGCTCTTGAAGGTTCCAGTGCGGCTAAGTCAATGCCCACATTATCGAATGCGGATTTGAACAAAATCTCCACCGAACTTCCGCAATCGATGAGGATTCTTTTTATCGAGAAATTTCCAACTGCTAAGGAAATTACCAAGGCATCATTATGCGATGCCGAAACCTTCTTCAGGTCTTTATCAGAAAACCAAACTGCCCTGCTGTGGTCGACCCCCTCTATCACTGAACCCTCAATTGGTCTAGGTTCTGTTGAGACTTCCATTACTTCTTGCATGCTCATGGTTCGCCGGACTTTATCCCGATGAGCACTGTTGGTTTCTGATGGTCCGCCATATATCACGTGGATGATAGTTTTTGGTGGCCCCTCCTCATCTAATGGAGCTTGCTTTGGTTGTGCTTTGACAACCTCTTCTCTGATCCCTGCTTGGACCACGAATTGCGGTATTTTCCCTCTATCAACTAGATCTTGGATAAATCCCTACAACGCATAACATCGATCAGTTAAATGGTCCCGTGCCTTGTGATACGCACAATATGGTCTCTCTGGTCTATCTTCATATGTTCTTCTGGGGGGTCTGTAAAAGGATTTTCCCCCGATGCTCTCCAAAATTACAGATAGAGATGCTGTCAGGGGGGTATATTCTCTATCCTGGAATTGCTTCTTCTTCTCTTCCGGCTCTTTTCTCGCAGATTCGGTACTGCTCCTCTTTTCTCCTCGTTTCTCACTGCTCCTCCCTGCTGAAGTCTTCACTTCTTGTACTCGACTCTTCTGGGTCTCATTCTTGGCCCGAATTGATTCGTCTACTCGAATGTGCTCCTCGATAACTAGATAAGCGTCTTCTAGTTGGGAGAAATTTTGTATTACCAGAGTTTCGTGAGCTCTATGAAATTTTGTATTACCAAAAATTGCAAATCCTTGATTGGTGATTTCTAAAAATCTGCAGAATATGAAACCCTAATTTTTTTTGAATTTTGATTTTATTATTTTTTTGGTAATTTCCACTTAATCTAGGGTTTCTAAAAAACCCTAGAACAAGATCTAGCAGTTATTTGGAAAGCAGTAAAATTCCTAAATTATTACAAATTGCACTCGGCCTTCCGAGGCATTAAAAATAGTAATTTAAAAACTGCTTAAAATCAACAAAAACAAAAAATAGAAAGTTTCCCGAAAAGGTCGGGCTGTCCAAATTGAGCAGCTTTTCGATTCAGCAACTTTCTAATTCCGTCTTTACGTCCTTTTTCGCACTCCCGAACACCCGAGCTGCAGCGGCGCCATTTGAAAGTAGGATTTTTCCCGCGTCGTTGGTTACGGAAATCCTAGATCTCAACAATATTTGTAATTATCCGATTCTTTTTCACTCAAATCCTGCAAAAATCACAGGGTTGTACAGTGGCTCGTGTCGGATGTCGATCCGCACTCGGGGTTAGTTAGCGCGACTCATGAACATGCAATGACGGATTTTTATCAAGAAAACATGGAGAGGTGAGAATGATGATCGATTTAAAATAATTATTGGCGACTTTTAGAGAGAGAGATTTCCCACAAGTAATTAAGACGAGAATAAATTGAGAATAAGACTGAAAACACAATACTGCAAAATCAATTAAACTTTATTCAATCATAGTGCTTACAAACTATCTTTGTAGAAATTACTAAAAACTTGACTATAAAGCATTAAAATTCTAGAGAGATTTAGAGATAGAAATAAGAACTAGAGAGAGAAAGTGAGATAGAGAGAAGAATAGCTAGAGAGAGAAACTAGGGAGAGAACATAAAGAAAGGAGTTTTAGATAGAGAGAAGGAGAACCCTATATAGAAAGAAAAAGATTGAGGGTTAGAGAGAGAAAAACTATACCTTGAATTTACCCAGATTTAGCCAATGGTTAGATCGGCCAAGAGAACATGAAAAGATGAGATCCGATGCATGGTGGCTGTTGTGCATGGTGAACGGGTCGATAGGATCTGCCCAATGTGAGAAGATCAAGCTTGCTGGAGGTCATGCCAAGTACGTGGCCGTGAGGAATTGGAGGAAGTGGGGAACGGTGTTGGTGATGATAAAGGAGAGGAATGATGGCTTACGATGTCAAAGACAACAAGGAAAGTTGCTGGACATGATTGAGGAAGGTGGGGAAGAAGTTGATGCCGACTAGAGATGTGTGTTGCAGGCTGACCGGAGCAAGGGATAACGCCGAAGAGGGGGGCAGCAACTGTGTGGATGAAGCGGAGCCTTTGAGACCTGCTCGTGAAGAGCAGTCAGTGGTGTTGGCAGCTTCCCCTTCTCCTTCAACGGACTGGAGTTGCAGGTTGCAACTCCAGCACGTTAGAGAGACGGGGTGTGGGGGGCGATGGCTGGTGCAGGCGCTCCAGCAGGTAGGAGTCGGTGATGATGGAGGCGCTGGTTGCTGCCAGTGGAGACTGATGTGAAGGCGAGGTGGAGGGCAGACGTCCTCTTCTTCTTCTCTTTTCTGGTTCTTTTTTTTTCTTTTTGTTTGTGGAACGGTGAAGAAGAGGAGGAGGGTGACGGTGGCTGGGTTTGCTTGAGGGATCCCAAAGGAGGATAGGACGATGGAAGAGATGAGGAGAGGGAGGCGAAGATAGAAGTGCTGTGTAACGTGGGGCGTAAGGAGCACTGACGGCCGGAGTTGCAGGTCTGCAACTCCGACGTTAAAAAAAAACGGTAATGAAAAACGAAAACGAAAAAAAAAAGAAAAAGAAGAAGAAGAAGAAGAAGAAGAAGAAGAAGAAGAAGAAGAAGAAGAAGAAGAAGAAGAAGAAGAAGAAGAAGAAGGAGACTGATGCCGTGGAGGAGCACTGACGGCCGGAGTTGCAGGCAACTCCGGCGAAGAAGAAGAAGAAGATGAAGAAAATGAGAAAGAGAAAAGAAGAAAAAGAAGAAGAATGGGGCCAAGGGTGAATGCGGGATTGATAGGGGGAGAGAAAGGAGAAGATTTGAGGGGGATTAGGGTTCGAACGAACCCTTCTCCCTCCTCTTATAAAGCTCCCTATTTCCATTAATGGAAATAGGGTATTTTTTGAAAATAAAAAAAAAAATATATATATATATATATATATATATTTTTTTTTTTTTTTTAAGTAAAAACCTACTTTTCTATGGGGAATCTCCCCAATTAGTGGACCCCCCATTTAATTAAAATTATTTTTGAAATTCGCGGGGTCCACTAACTGGTCGGACAGCGGGTCGATGCTGATGGGCCTGGCTACTGGCCCACATGGACTGATGATGTCCATCGTCTCACAAGATGATGTGACAGGCATTCTGAAGGCGATCGGATGGATGGCGACTTGATTGGGACCCAGATTGGTAGATCGACGGATCTAGAGAGATCCAACGGTCCGATTGAAGATCCAACGATCCGATGGAAGATCCAACGGTCAGAAAGCTAAGGGAGATGAGATAGAGCTGATAGGCAGGAGTTCTGGGGTTAGGTCAGTAGATTCGAGGATCGAGAGATGAAGAGAGAGAGAGAATAAGGAGAGATGAGAGAAAAAGTATCAAAAAAATGGAAAAAAGCACTGGCGGAGGGTCTGGAACCCTGGTCTTCACTGTGACCATCCTCACACTTCTCCAGTAGAGTCGACCATCATTCTTTGCTGACTCATGTGGCTTTAAACGCTTTGGTCCGTCTCTTGGTCATTGGCTCTCCTACTCTCTTCGTTCTTTGGGCCGGCTTTTTGGTCCTCTTATTCAGCCCATATTTGGCCCATATCTTCTAGTTATAGCATGTGGGCTTGTTAAGCTTTGATAATGGGCTTTCATGATCGATTTGGGCCCACAAGTCTCGAAAATTGTCCCATCGGGGTTTCCTGCGACAGAAGAAGCGCGTAATGAGACTTTATCAGAACGGCTTAATATTTAGACTTCCGAAAATGTGTTTAATGCATGCAAATATACCATTTCGTCCAGAAAAGTGTGTTTTACGCAATGAGATAGACTCTTACGTAGAAAAGTGGATAATTAGAGCAGTTTTACGTAGGAGAGTGCGATAACGCTAACAGGATAAGTGCTTAAAATAAGCACTTTTGAGCGAATATCACAACCCCCAACCAGCATATTGCCAATCCTTGGCAATTAGTGCGAAATACATGAGCTTAAAAGGGCTCTACACATGCTGCACACTTTTTCATATTAGCTCAGGGAAAACCCCGTTCGTCAAATCATTGAATGGATGCAAAAACAGTTACATGCTAGCGAAGAGTTGGAAAGTTTTGGCAAGACTACAGACTGATAATCATGACCCAGAATAGTCAGACTCTGCGTGTGTGTGTGCTCAACGTTCTCATCATCCGACAGTAAAGATTTCCAGATCACCTCTAAGTTTTTATGCCTCGACCTCAAATCTCACATGTTTAGCACTCAGAATAGAATCACACAAGAAGGGTTTTCTTCTTTTCTCTGAATTTATATGTGAGGAGATGTATTTAATATAAAGAGGCAAAAGATCTCACATATGTTTTATTTGAAGGAAGGACATCTTTAACAGAAGAAGATCTCATGATTGGAATACCACTTCACTCGGGAACGTCAGATCAAACTCTATAGCTTCTCTTTCTCCAATCTCCACATTTTATGATCGTGCTATCCTAGAATCAAGTAGGACTTTCCTGGGTTGTAATGAGGCTTAGGTCAGGTGTAGAAAAATAAAGGTATACAGGATTTCAAAGATCTTGAGAGGATATTGCCATTTTCTTGAATTTTTCCTGCGACGTAACACCATTATCTGGTTCTTTTTCCTTTTTTCGTATTTTTCTCTTTTTCTTGATATTTCTGAGACTGCTCAATTTCTTTTCAGCTCTTCTTCATACTTTCTTTTCATATTTTGTTTTCAGCTTGAACCACTTTCTTTTCCTTTTGATTCTTCTTCTTTACTTTTCTTTTCACGGTACACCCACATCAGTTATTCTTTTGTCCATCTCAAAATAAGGGTAGCCAGTCATGTTTCGTAGCTGGAATGGATTTTAGGTTGATGGGTTTGCAAATAAAAGGCTTTTATAGAAAGGTTCAAGGGGTTTCTAGTGAAGTATAATTCAGGTGAGTAAAAAGGCTGAATGGTTCAGAAAAAATGGCCTAAATCATTTTCTAGGGTTTGCACTATCATGTATACTGTCTTGACTGGATACAGAGAAGGTTCTGTCGTAGTAATCCAATGTTGATGTCGTTCCGAGTTTTATGATCGAAGCAAAAGATAATGAGATCTCTCAACGAATATTGCGGGCATGAAGAATAGTGAGTCATCTTGTGACTCAGGATTAATGTATACTCTCTGAAATGATTAAAGGCTCGAAAGCTTACTGGGTTAGGTCTCCACAATTCTTCTCACAGGATCTCTAGAATTTCCAAACTTAGGATGACTCTGATGTTGATAGTGTACAATTGTGCCGAATCTGATTTTTTCTAAGTTTTCAAACCTGCTGTAGTCACACTTGACTTGACTCAATGCTAACTTTAAACAAAAATTGACATCCTCAATACTGACTTAACGAAGGTTTTTAGCTAATCAAAGTCAGGGTATTTGACACATTTTTGAAATTCTAGAAAACTTTTGGAGAACATCGGAAATCACCCAAAAAAGGAAATTTTTTTTTTTTTTTTTTTTTTTTTTTTTTTTTTTTTTTATAAAGACATGAGTTTTGGTAAATACCCACCCCCAACCAAAATATAGCACCGTCCTCGGTGCTCAATACTGGGACATAAAATGATAACAAATCAGAGATGATGATGCAAAGATTCAGGAAGGATGTTACCAAGTCGGCAGAAACTCGACAGTGTGTGGTACCTGATGATCGGAAGACTGAATGTACCTGCATTTCCAGAGATATAACAGTAATAACAAATGCATGAGACTCATGTACTCTAGGAATACCGGAATTGCCTTTCCGAAAGCGCTAAGTTTTACGTCTTCAGCCAGACATGACGGGGGTGACAGGCACCCCCAACCAAGTTGGAGCACAGGAGACTGAGTAGATCATCAGTCGACATAGACAGGATCGATGAGATCGATCTCAAAAGTCTGAATGAACAATACGTCAAGTTCATGGAACTGTTTTAGACGCTGCCCATTGACCTGAAAAGAGGAGTGATCCTTGGGATCCTCAATAGTGATTGCCCCAAAGGGTGTGACTGCGGTGACCGTATAAGGACCGGTCCACCTAGATTTCAGTTTCCCAGGGAAGAGATGGAGACGAGAATTATAAAGAAGGACCTTCTGTCCTGGCTGGAACTCTTTTCTGAGGATGCTCTTGTCATGTATCCACTTCATTTTGGCTTTGTAATTCTTGGACAAGTTGTAGGCATCATTTCTGAGTTCTTCTAACTCATTCATTTGAAGTTTCCGCTCCTCCCCTGCGGAGTCTAGGTCGAAGTTGAGCTTCTTAATGGCCCACAGAGCACGATGTTTAATCTCTACCGGTAGATGACAGGGTTTCCCAAAGACGAGACGATAGGGAGACATATTGAGTGGGGTCTTGTAGGCGGTTCTGTATGCCCATAAAGCATCAGTGAGACGAGTAGACCAGTCTTTACGTGTGGTATTGACTGTCTTCTCCAAGATCTGCTTGATCTGACGATTAGAAACCTCCACTTGACCACTAGTTTGCGGATGATAAGCTAGGGCAACCTTGTGGGTTACCCCATACTTTTTCATTAATTTCTCAAAGATCCTATTGCAGAAATGGGTGCCCCCATCACTAATGATGGCCTTAGGGGCACCGAATCTGGCGAAGATGAACTCCTTTAGGAATTTGACCACCACTTTGTGGTCATTGGACTTGGTGGGAATGGCTTCTATCCATTTGGATACATAGTCTACCGCAAGGAGAATGTACTCAAAACCATAGGAAATGGGAAAGGGGCCCATGAAGTCGATGCCCCAAATGTCAAATATTTCATCGACCTGGATGGGAGTGAGGGGCATCATGTTCCTCTGGGAGATGCGGCCTAGATGCTGGCAATTAGGACAGGTTTTGCTGTAGATGTGGGCATCTTTAAATAATGTGGGCCAGTAGAATCCGAATTGCAGTACTTTTTCTGCAGTCTTCTTAGTGCTGAAATGACCACCACAAGGTTGGTCATGACACGAGGATAAGATATTGAGTTGGTCCGACTCAGGGACACAGAGACGAATGATCTGGTCAGGACAGTATTTATACAAATAAGGGTCATCCCAAGAGTAGTACTTAACTCTTGCTAGGAATTGGCTTTTGTCCTGTTTTAACCAGTGTGACGGCATTTCTTCGGTGACAAGGTAGTTGACAATGTCAGCATACCAAGGATTAACAGAGATGGCGAACAGTTGTTCGTCTGGAAAGGTTTCAGGGATGGGCTGGGTGTCGAAGGATGACTCTAAAGTCAGTCTAGACAAGTGATCAGCCACTACATTCTCAGTTCCTTTCTTATCCTTAATCTCGAGGTCGAATTCCTGCAGTAAGAGAATCCATCGAATTAATCGAGGTTTGGTTTCCTTTTTCGACATGAGATAACGAAGGGCTGCATGATCAGTGTACACAACCACCTTAGTGGCTAAGAGGTACTGACGAAATTTATCAAGGGCGAAGACTACCGCCAGGAGTTCTTTCTCAGTGGTGGAGTAATTCATTTGGGCAGAGTTAAGAGTTTTGCTCGCGTAGTAGATCACATGGGATCGTTTGTCAATTCTCTGCCCTAGAACAGCGCCTAACGCGTAGTCAGAAGCATCGCACATTACCTCAAAAGGTAGAGTCCAATCCGGGGGACGGATAATGGGCGCAGTAGTGAGCTCAGATTTGAGACGCTCAAATGCCTTGACACAGTCAGCATTAAAGTCGAAAGGACTATCTTTAGCTAGAAGATGGGACAGAGGTCGAGCGATTTGAGAGAAGTCCTTGATGAATCGCCTATAGAATCCTCCGTGTCCCAAAAAGGAACGGATGTCACGTACGGACTTAGGAATGGGCAAGGTCGAGATGATATCGATTTTAGCTTTGTCGACCTCAATGCCCTGATGGGAAATGACATGTCCCAGAACTATGCCTTTCTTCACCATGAAGTGGCATTTCTCCCAATTGAGGACAAGTCGCTTGTCCTGACAGCGTTGAAGTACCAGCCCTAGATGGGTCAGACAGTCATCAAAGGATGACCCAAAAACTGAGAAGTCGTCCATAAAGACTTCGAGGAATTTTTCCACCATGTCAGAGAATATGCTCATCATACACCTTTGAAAGGTTGCGGGTGCATTGCAGAGGCCAAAGGGCATGCGCTTGTAGGCAAAAGTGCCAAAGGGACAGGTGAAAGTTGTTTTCTCGTGATCCTCAGGGGCGATGGGTATTTGATTATACCCTGAGTAACCATCAAGGAAGCAATAATAGGAATGACCTGCTAGTCTCTCCAACATCTGGTCTATGAAGGGTAAAGGAAAATGGTCCTTCCTAGTGTTGGTGTTGAGTCGTCGGTAATCGATGCAGACTCTCCACCCTTTCTTCAGGCGCTGGGTTACCATTTCCTTGTTCTCATTTTCCACAACTGTGAATCCTGCCTTTTTAGGGACGACATGAATAGGACTCACCCATTTGCTATCGGAGATGGGATAAATGATACCCGCATCTAACAGTTTAAGGACCTCATCCCGGACTACATCCTTCAAGACGGGGTTCAACCTCCTCTGGTGTTCTCGAGAGGTTTTGGATTCATCCTCGAGATAGATGTGATGTTGGCACACCGAGGGGTCTATGCCTCGAATATCATCTATAGTCCAACCTATCGCAGATTTGTGCTCGTTGAGCAGCTCGAGAAGTTTCTTACGTTCACTCTCAGACAAAGCGGAAGCAATAATGACAGGGTAGGTTTCCTTAGGACCAAGATAGGCATAGGAAAGATCTGTTGGAAGAGGCTTAAGCTCCAATTTTGGAGCAGATGGAGTAGAAATAGGTGTCACAGAAGACACAGATTGAAGAGGTTTGACTTCAGTAGTAAAAGGAATGATGGGTTCTCTGGCCATGGTTATCAGAGGCTCGAACTCGATGAGTGGAGCGGGGATCTCTATCAGTGGAGCAGTTTCCAAAAGATCATTGAGATCAGAAATAGCTGACTCTGTTGCAAAGTCAGCCCCAAAGTGTGCTAGACACTGTTTAAGAATATCTTCGGTGGAGTCCGGGATTAGACTCTCAACGGCACACATTTCATCGGTCACTTCGCGATCGGCATCTTGTTGCATTAAACGAAAGATATTGACCTCAGCTTTGAGGTTTCCGAAAGCAATGGACATGTTTCCGTCCCGACAACCGATGTGTGCGTTCGCGGTGGCAAGGAATGGACGGCCTAAGATGACCGGAATGCGGTTATCCTGACACGGCTCGGTGTCTAGAATGATAAAGTCCACAGGATAATAAAAGTCAGCGACTTTTACTAGGACATCTTCAATGATTCCTCTTGGAATCTTGATGGACTGATCAGCCAATTTCAGGGTGACATTGGTAGGCTTCATATCTTTCAGTCCTAACTGCTGATATACCGAGAACGGTATGAGGTTAACGCTAGCCCCTAAATCTAGCAAGGCAGTGCAGCTAAAGTTGTCTCCAATTTCACATTGGACAGTTGGGCTACCTGGATCCTTGTGTTTGATCACACTATTGCGTTGAATGAACGCGGTAGCTTTTTCGGCCAAAAAGGCAGCTTTGGGTACATGCGTACGCCGCTTAACTGTGCACAAGTCCTTGAGGAATTTGGCATAGGAAGGGATTTGCTTGATAGCAGAAAAGAATGGGATATTGATCTAGACGTCTTTAAAGACATCTAAGATTTCAGAGAATTGCTGATCCCGCTTATCTTGGACAAGTCTGTCCGGGAAGGGAGGCTTTACTCGACAAATGGGTTTGTCTTTAGCCTTAGATTTCTGCACAGGGATATCTGATGTTGGTGCAGAGGTAGAAGAAGCAGAGGTAGGATTTGGACTAGTTTCCACGGTGCGAGTGATGGGTGCTGGAGATGGCACCGGTGGTGGTTGGACTCCCATGTCCACAGTTTTTCCAGATCGTAGGGTGGTTACAGCTTGCACCTCCCCTTGACACTTCTCATTCTGGCTTTGAGATTGGGATCCGATCTCATATACTGCCCCTTTGGCATTTCCTTTTGGGTTAGCAATGGGTTGGCTAGGAAAAATGCCTTTAGCTTTCTCAGCTTCCAAGTTGCCTAAGCGTTGCTCTAGACGAAGCATGGATTGTTGTTGCTGTTGCTCTAGGCGTTGCATAGATTGTTGTTGCTGAGTAATGAGTTGAGCTAGAAGGTCTTCAATACCGGATTTGGGGACCGACTGTTGGGGGGCAGCTAATGGGAGCTGAGGCACCAATTCGCGACTCGAGCTCATTGGGGCATTATAGTTATAGGCTGGAGAATTAGTTGGGACAATCGGTTGGTTCTGAAAGGTCTGTGGGACTCTTTGCTGATTCTGAAATGTGCTCTGTTGTCCAGAGTATTGACCCTGTTGGAATTGCTGGTTCTGAGTAGATGGGTACTGATTCTGCTGGTACTGACCCTGATTGAATTGCCTATTGGGTTGATTGAACCCAGGAGGATACATGCCCTGAGGTTGACGTGGAGGTTGAGCTTGTGGTTGAGTAGACTGAGGCCTCCAAGAGAAGTTAGGGTGGTTTCTCGTGTCCGGATGATAAGATTGACTATACGAGTTCTGAGTGGGTGGTTTGTATGTGCTGAAAGCACAAACTTCTTCCTGAAGAGGATTAGACCACCCTTCATTCAAAGGACAATGCTCAGTAGTATGGGAGGGTTGCAGACAGAGGGTGCAGGATTCCATAGGGCTCTCGTGTCCCACATGCATGACTGGGGTTGATTGTTGAGTAGGCTTTTGTACAGACACAGCCAGTGCCGAGACTGACTTACTCAACTCTTGAATGACTGATCGAAGCTCAGTATCGGCTGTAGCATCATGTCCCTTGGTTGTCCTTTGGACCGAAGTGGTTCGACTGAACTCTGAGTCAGTCGTCCAATGTTGAGAGTTCTCTCCTAACTCTCCCAAGAATTTGTATGCATCGGTCGGAGTTTGGTGCAGGAATTTTCCTTGGCACATTGACTCTACCATGGTCCGGGACTCATCAGTAAGTCCCTTGTAGAAGACGTGGACAAGATTGCCCTTGTCGATGCTATGGTGGGGACACTTAGTCAGGTAGTCTTGGAATCTATCCCATGCTTCAAAAAATTTCTCATCGGACTTCTGTCTAAAGTCCTGAATGAGTTGCTTCATTTGGTTGGTCCGAGTCATGGGGTAGAATTTAGACATGAATTTGCCCACCAATTCTTTCCAACTGCTGATTGAATCAGCGGGTAAGGAGTAGAGCCAATCTGAGGCTCGGTCTTTGAGCGAGAATGGGAAAACTCGCAGACGGACATTATCATCATCGAGGTTCTGATTTTTGAAAAGTAGGATGACATGTTGGAATTCCCTAATATGGGAATATGGGTCTTCTCTTGGGAGACCACGAAAGGTTGGCAGCATTTGGATCGTCTGTGGCCTGATCTCAAATTGTACCGCCGTAGTAGGTGGGAGAACAATGCAAGTGGGTGGATTGGCAGAGATAGGAGTGAACGTCTCGATAAGAGGTCGTTCGACTGCCATGACTACAAAGGTAGTAGTACTGGGGGAGGCGGGTGGGGAAAGAGATGGGGAAGAATTCAGTGGAGGATCCACTGTAGGGACGTGATTCTCAGATCGAATCAAGCGCTTGTTCGGACGATTCCAAACGGGCATACGCGAATGAGGCAAGCTCTATACTTGGCAAAAAGTTGCCAGAGAGGAACACTATCCTAAATGATGCACACCAAGCACAGATAATCCTATTCTAAGCAATGAGGATATATTTTAGGAATTATCTTTGTTAGTTTTGGGGCTAGAGTAGATTATGACAGTGGGCGGACCACTGGTTTATCTTTTAACCGCCGGACTAACTGTTTTGCACTCAGAGGTTCTCACCAGGCTACACTCTTCAGAGCGAATCCTTTAGTACTAACTCTAGTTAACAACAAGGCAATCCGAAGCCTAGACAGACGTGCGGCACAATGGCTGACTTAAGTACGTCCCAGACTAACCGGATTGGTCAAGTGTATAAGAAGAGTGTTCCCTCGGGTTAAGCTAGGGTTGGTGCGTGTTCCTAGTCCACACGTAACTAACCGCCGAATAGTCCAAGATGCCACGTCGAGCTCAGTGTACTTGAGTAGCAGGGACTTATGGGTGTGTTAGACAACAGGGACCCGCGCTCGTGGTCTTATTTCGATTGGATGTTAAGCGGGTTCGCTTTGTGTGGATTTTTCCTCGAACACCGGGCTAATTGGCTCTACTTCTTGATTCTTTTTATTATAGATGGATCCTGGGGATCAATATCAGCTGGAGTGATGAGGTGGGTGATGAAATCCCACCAGTTTCAATTTTGGAGCTGGGTCTGCTCTCTTAGAGTTGATTGATTAACGGCCACTCCACGCAAGTCGAATAAGTTGTTGCTATAAAACAAATAGACAAGCGGCAATGATGCACCCAATATGCTCTGTATCGCACTCAAGGCGAGGATAGAGACTTACCTCCCGTGGGCCACGCCACGGGGTCTCCTCCGTGGGTTAGAGAGGGGTATCCTAATGGGCTTGGGCCCGACTCCACCTCTTTGAGCTTTCGCTCTCTACCCACACTGGATCGTGTTCCTGCAGAAAAGTTAGATCGCACGGTCTAGGTATTCGGGATTCTATTTGGAAGATCCTTGCCTTTTTAGGGTTCACTGAACAAGCACTAGATTTAGGCAAGTTTTTGAATTAGTTTCCAAATTCGAGATGGGTTAAAATTTAGGAATTCCCAGATTGGAAAATACCTAGATTGGAAAGTTTCCCGAACGGTGGAGATCTTCCAAGAAAGATTTGATTGCGAGATCCCTTATAATTTTGGGAAATTTCCCAAAATTGAAATTCTGCTAGATTTGGGGTGTTTCCTTTTGCAGACTTTTCCAAATTCGGAAGATTTCTAAAGATAGAAATTCTTCTACAGAGGAAACTTCTAAGAGGGGAAACCCTAATTTAGCAAAGTTTCAAGATTTTAGAATCTTTCCAAAAATTGCAAATCCTTGATTGGTGATTTCTAAAAATCTGCAGAATATGAAACCCTAATTTTTTTTGAATTTTGATTTTATTATTTTTTTGGTAATTTCCACTTAATCTAGGGTTTCTAAAAAACCCTAGAACAAGATCTAGCAGTTATTTGGAAAGCAGTAAAATTCCTAAATTATTACAAATTGCACTCGGCCTTCCGAGGCATTAAAAATAGTAATTTAAAAACTGCTTAAAATCAACAAAAACAAAAAATAGAAAGTTTCCCGAAAAGGTCGGGCTGTCCAAATTGAGCAGCTTTTCGATTCAGCAACTTTCTAATTCCGTCTTTACGTCCTTTTTCGCACTCCCGAACACCCGAGCTGCAGCGGCGCCATTTGAAAGTAGGATTTTTCCCGCGTCGTTGGTTACGGAAATCCTAGATCTCAACAATATTTGTAATTATCCGATTCTTTTTCACTCAAATCCTGCAAAAATCACAAGGTTGTACAGTGGCTCGTGTCGGATGTCGATCCGCACTCGGGGTTAGTTAGCGCGACTCATGAACATGCAATGACGGATTTTTATCAAGAAAACATGGAGAGGTGAGAATGATGATCGATTTAAAATAATTATTGGCGACTTTTAGAGAGAGAGATTTCCCACAAGTAATTAAGACGAGAATAAATTGAGAATAAGACTGAAAACACAATACTGCAAAATCAATTAAACTTTATTCAATCATAGTGCTTACAAACTATCTTTGTAGAAATTACTAAAAACTTGACTATAAAGCATTAAAATTCTAGAGAGATTTAGAGATAGAAATAAGAACTAGAGAGAGAAAGTGAGATAGAGAGAAGAATAGCTAGAGAGAGAAACTAGGGAGAGAACATAAAGAAAGGAGTTTTAGATAGAGAGAAGGAGAACCCTATATAGAAAGAAAAAGATTGAGGGTTAGAGAGAGAAAAACTATACCTTGAATTTACCCAGATTTAGCCAATGGTTAGATCGGCCAAGAGAACATGAAAAGATGAGATCCGATGCATGGTGGCTGTTGTGCATGGTGAACGGGTCGATAGGATCTGCCCAATGTGAGAAGATCAAGCTTGCTGGAGGTCATGCCAAGTACGTGGCCGTGAGGAATTGGAGGAAGTGGGGAACGGTGTTGGTGATGATAAAGGAGAGGAATGATGGCTTACGATGTCAAAGACAACAAGGAAAGTTGCTGGACATGATTGAGGAAGGTGGGGAAGAAGTTGATGCCGACTAGAGATGTGTGTTGCAGGCTGACCGGAGCAAGGGATAACGCCGAAGAGGGGGGCAGCAACTGTGTGGATGAAGCGGAGCCTTTGAGACCTGCTCGTGAAGAGCAGTCAGTGGTGTTGGCAGCTTCCCCTTCTCCTTCAACGGACTGGAGTTGCAGGTTGCAACTCCAGCACGTTAGAGAGACGGGGTGTGGGGGGCGATGGCTGGTGCAGGCGCTCCAGCAGGTAGGAGTCGGTGATGATGGAGGCGCTGGTTGCTGCCAGTGGAGACTGATGTGAAGGCGAGGTGGAGGGCAGACGTCCTCTTCTTCTTCTCTTTTCTGGTTCTTTTTTTTTCTTTTTGTTTGTGGAACGGTGAAGAAGAGGAGGAGGGTGACGGTGGCTGGGTTTGCTTGAGGGATCCCAAAGGAGGATAGGACGATGGAAGAGATGAGGAGAGGGAGGCGAAGATAGAAGTGCTGTGTAACGTGGGGCGTAAGGAGCACTGACGGCCGGAGTTGCAGGTCTGCAACTCCGACGTTAAAAAAAAACGGTAATGAAAAACGAAAACGAAAAAAAAAAGAAAAAGAAGAAGAAGAAGAAGAAGAAGAAGAAGAAGAAGAAGAAGAAGAAGAAGAAGAAGGAGACTGATGCCGTGGAGGAGCACTGACGGCCGGAGTTGCAGGCAACTCCGGCGAAGAAGAAGAAGAAGATGAAGAAAATGAGAAAGAGAAAAGAAGAAAAAGAAGAAGAATGGGGCCAAGGGTGAATGCGGGATTGATAGGGGGAGAGAAAGGAGAAGATTTGAGGGGGATTAGGGTTCGAACGAACCCTTCTCCCTCCTCTTATAAAGCTCCCTATTTCCATTAATGGAAATAGGGTATTTTTTGAAAATAAAAAAAAAAAAAATATATATATATATATATATATATATATATATATATATATATATATTTTTTTTTTTTTAAGTAAAAACCTACTTTTCTATGGGGAATCTCCCCAATTAGTGGACCCCCCATTTAATTAAAATTATTTTTGAAATTCGCGGGGTCCACTAACTGGTCGGACAGCGGGTCGATGCTGATGGGCCCGGCTACTGGCCCACATGGACTGATGATGTCCATCGTCTCACAAGATGATGTGACAGGCATTCTGAAGGCGATCGGATGGATGGCGACTTGATTGGGACCCAGATTGGTAGATCGACGGATCTAGAGAGATCCAACGGTCCGATTGAAGATCCAACGGTCCGATGGAAGATCCAACGGTCAGAAAGCTAAGGGAGATGAGATAGAGCTGATAGGCAGGAGTTCTGGGGTTAGGTCAGTAGATTCGAGGATCGAGAGATGAAGAGAGAGAGAGAATAAGGAGAGATGAGAGAAAAAGTATCAAAAAAATGGAAAAAAGCACTGGCGGAGGGTCTGGAACCCTGGTCTTCACTGTGACCATCCTCACACTTCTCCAGTAGAGTCGACCATCATTCTTTGCTGACTCATGTGGCTTTAAACGCTTTGGTCCGTCTCTTGGTCATTGGCTCTCCTACTCTCTTCGTTCTTTGGGCCGGCTTTTTGGTCCTCTTATTCAGCCCATATTTGGCCCATATCTTCTAGTTATAGCATGTGGGCTTGTTAAGCTTTGATAATGGGCTTTCATGATCGATTTGGGCCCACAAGTCTCGAAAATCGTCCCATCGGGGTTTCCTGCGACAGAAGAAGCGCGTAATGAGACTTTATCAGAACGGCTTAATATTTAGACTTCCGAAAATGTGTTTAATGCATGCAAATATACCATTTCGTCCAGAAAAGTGTGTTTTACGCAATGAGATAGACTCTTACGTAGAAAAGTGGATAATTAGAGCAGTTTTACGTAGGAGAGTGCGATAACGCTAACAGGATAAGTGCTTAAAATAAGCACTTTTGAGCGAATATCACTCTACTTCCTACGAGAACCCCGATCTGTAGCGCATATGCGGCAGTTTTCTCATCCATCTGGTCTACTAATGTAATCTCTTTCTTGAATCGAGTAAGATAATCTCTTAGAGATTCATTTTCTGTTTGTCGAACACTTAGCAAAGATGTTACATTTAGCATTTGCTTTCTCTAGTGATAATAGTGCCGTACGAATGCATCTTCCAAATCTTTGAAGATTTGTATGGAGTCGGGACCAAGGTTGTGAAACCAAGTTAGGGTCGGGCCTTTCAGACTTGCAGGAAAAAGTCAACATCTTAATCCATCATAAACTGGTGACTCCCAGAGTACCATGAGCTGTTTATAGTGTAACATGTGTCCTACTGGATCTGATGATCCGTCGAACATCTCAAATTTTGGCTGTACAAATTTCTTTGGGATTTCCGATCTTAGGATCCTTTCAGAAAATGGCGACGATCTCAACATCCTCAGGGCTTCCCTGGATGCTCCAGCTGTCGATTTTTGTCCCAGTTTTGGCCTTCTCTCTCTGTCTTTCCTGATCATCTCGGTTACTTTCTCCACAGTGACTAAGCGATCAGGGTCTGGCTGATTTTCCATCTTTTCTGCCAGTTCACGACTGGGTGCATGTGATTCTCTCCTGTCGGAGCTGATCTCTAATTCTTTCTTTCCAGCTTCTTCTTCGTGATAAGTTTTGCTTGAATCTCTCTGACAACCCTCTGAGGCTTGTAATTTTAATGCTTCATTCTCTTTTCTAATCTCCTTCATGTCTTCTCGCATGGCAGCCATCTCTGCCATTAGCATCTTAGCTATTTTCTCTAAACTCGTTTGGGCTGGGACATCAGCCTCACTATTCTCTGGCTAAGCCCTGACGTCCTCATCAACTTCCTTTTCCTTAGAAGCCCCAGGTAATCTTCGCGGAGGCATTCTGAATCCGTCTGAATTAATCAAGCTCTGGAGAGCGCATAAGTCTTCTTCGAATTTCCCACAGACGACGCCAAAAGATGTAGGGAATAAATCCACACACCCTCAAAATACGCGCTTTTTCTATGGGCTTGATATCTTTTCCGTGCTGTTGGATCCGAGGTCCCAAGATAGATCCGAGGTCAGGCTCTGAGGTATCCGAGATCGGGTCCCGAAGTATCCGAGATCAGATTTTGAGGTGTCCGAAGTCAAGTCTCGAGGTATCCGAGGTGTCCGAGATCAGGTTCTGAGGCCGCTGGATGATCTTGCAAATAACTCAATGTGGTGGAATTCCACCAAATGAGCCTCCGATGCTTAAGCCAGTCTTCTGAGTAAAATTTATGATCAAGTTTTAACCTCCAAGATCGCGTCCTTTTTACTGTAGCAAATGCTGCTATTTATAGTATTCAAAGCTAGATATTTATGTAGATATTTTATATGAACCAGTAAGAATTAACCATGTGTCTTTCAATAATAACTCTCCAAGTATAAAGGTAATTCTGAGGTTGCCGAAGTTACCGAATATCATATCCGAGACTTCCGAGGATCCCGAATAAGGTGCCTAAGATCTTTTGCAAAACCAGTAAGTATCACCCGAGGAGCCGAGGTTATATTTCATAGAACCCGAGGTGTTCGAGGTACCCGAGGTCATATTGCAATAGGATCCGAGGTACCCGAGATTAAACTGTCATTGGATCCGAGGTACCCGAGGTTAAACCATCATTGGATCCGAGGTACCCGAGGTATCCGAGGTACCCGAGGTTAAACTGTCATTGGATCCGACGTGTCCGAGGTAACCGAGCAATCCGAGGTACCCAAGGTCCCCAGTGAAGTTTTTCCAATTCCAAGTTTACGGCACGCCACGTGTCAGTGGAAGAATGTGACACATGGCACAATTGCATACGTCCACGTGTCAACAGTTTTTATCCCCCACATGCACTAACACCAAGAACACTTGCAATCACGCCTTCTTCAACCCAGCACCACCTAGCAACTCAGCAAACAATACATTGCTGGCCATCACTTCATCACCGTTTGCTACATCCAGTGTGCAACACAACAATCTTCATGCACGATCCTTGAACGGGTGCACTTGCTGAGCGTTTCCTAGCACACCCTCACAACCATCGTCTCCACAACCTTACAAGTGGCTGTCTAGCCACCATTGCCTCCAGCACTCGAATCATTCGACCGATCTAGTCTCACTTGGCCAACCATCTTCATGGCCGACTAAAGCCGAGTCCCATCTCTAAAAAGTAAGCTTCTAGCAGACGATATCCGACACGAGCCACTGTGCAAGTCTGCATTTTTGCAAATTAAATGAACCAATTCGGAGAAAATTACAAATCTTGTTGAACTTTAGGATTTTCGATCCGACGACAAGGAAAAACCCTAATTTCATTACACCGGCCACCGTCTTGGCCGGACTGGTCAAGTCTGCACCATCTTCCTCACATCCTCACCAGAGTTGCACCTGCAACTCTGGCCGCCTGCTAGCTGTTCCACACTGCAACAGGTCCCCTCTGCCTTCTTCTTCTTCTTCTTCTCTTTCCCTTGCTCCTCCTCTGACGTTCTCTTCTTCTTCTTCTTCCTTTCTCTCCTTCATCTTAGCCGAAGTTGCAGGCAGCAACTCTGGCCGTCTGATTCTTCTTCTCCCCTATTTCTCTTCATCTCTTCTTCCTCCTCTCACTTCCTCCATAGCTGCTCCTTCACCTCTGCCAGAACCACCATCCTCTCGCCTGTAACTCCGCCTATCTTCACCTCCTGTTGCTTTGCCACCATCTTCATCTTCACCACCTTCTCCTCTTCACTAGCCGCCCGGAACACTGTGCGTTCTTTCCTTCTTCGCATGTGGATCAGATCTGCAACACAGATCAGTAGTTTCTAGATATGCAATGATATTTGCTCAAAAGTGCTTATTTTAAGCAATTATCCTTTTAGCGTTATGGCACTCTCCTACATAAAACTACTTTATTTATCTACTTTTCTACGTAAGAGTCTCTTCTGTTGCGTAGAACACACTTTTCTGGATGAAATGGTATATTTGCATGCATTAAACACATTTTTGGAAGTCTAGATATAAAGTCATTCTGGTTAAGTCTCATTACACGCTTCTTCTGTCGTAGGAAACCCCGATTGGATGATTCACAAGACTTGTGGGCCTACATCGATCATGAAAGCCCATTATCAAAGCTTAAAGAGCCCACAGGCTATGACTAGAAGATATGGGCCAAATACGGACTGAACAAGAGGACCAAAGAGCTGGCCCAAAGAACGAAGAGAGTAGGAGAGCCAATGACCAAGAGACGGACCAAAGCATTTAAAGCTGCATGAATCGCCAAAGAATGATGGTCTGCTCTATTGGTGAAGCGTGAGGAGGGATACATTGAAAACCAGGGTTTGAAAGTGATTTTTTCTCTATTTTCTAACATTTTCTCTCTCATCTCCCCTAATTCTCTCTCCTCTCTCTAAATCTTAATTTTCTCTCTCCTAGCTCTAACTGACTCTCTCCTTGACCTATCACCATTATCCATCAAATCCACCGTTCGATCACCATCTGATCTATCCATCCTATGCATCCGACCATCCGATCGTGCCACCAATCATTCGATCATCCATCCTATCACCCACCCGATCTCTATTGTAAAACCCCAATCCCTAGAGCGCGTTTGATCATATTGTTGATTGTAACTAAGAGCGTAAAGCGCGATCTCTGAGGAAAGAAAAATGCATCTTTCCTTGATTGGTATTTTGTGAGAAAAATGCATTTTTCTCCCTTGGCGACCAAACGAGCCCTAGCCCACGGCCTCGCAAGAGGCCCACAAACTTCATGGCCAAACGGCCCATAAACCTCGAGCTCGAGCCCGTAACCCACTCTTCAAAAATAAAAAGTAAAAAATAAAAAATATATATATATAAAAAAATTTCTTTTTAGAAACCGTGGGTTTCTTGAAAAGGATGAACCCCCAAACCCTAGTTTTTCCTCCCTTCTTTCTTTCTTTCTTCTTTTTTCTTCTTCTTCTCTTCCTTCCTTCCTTCCTTCCTTCTTCTTCTTCTTTCTTATCTTCCCGCTCTCCTTGATCACCTTCTCTCCTCCCCTTTCCTCTTCTTCTTCTTCTCCTCCTTCTTCGTCTTCTTCATCTTTTCCAGTCGGAGTTTTACAACTCCGGCCATCTGCAATCTTCTCTTCTTCCTCCTCTCACTTCCTCCACTGCTATTCCACCACCTCCGCCCACACACAGTAGTTCCTGCCCGTGCAACACCACATGCAGCATCACCGTGAAGCACGGTCAACACAATCTGCATCGCACCGCCAGCCACCACCAGCTGCTCACGGGCTGCACGTCCGTGCTTCTCACAGCTTGCTCCAGTGAGCACTTCACCACCTGCAACTCCGATTGCTGTTCGGGTTCTTTTCCTTCCTCTTTCCTCCTACCATTCCTCCACACACAGACCAGCAATCCTTTTCTGTGGCTAGCCTATCTCTTGGCCAACCCGTCTCCCCCACCATTTTCTTTTCTAGCAGCCACCTTCACTAGAAAGTGAACTACCTCACAACCACTCCTCCTTCTCATCTTTTTCTCCCACGGCCAGCAACTCAGCAGCGCCTCTCCCTAAGCCGCCGATTCTCACTCCCTCTCACGACCTACAAGTCTCATTGCTGGTCTGCAACAACCGCCAGCCACCTCCCCTGCAACTCTGGCGACAAACCTCCGTTGCCCTCTTCCATTCTCCCATGATGAAACCAGTAACTATCAGAGAAAGTTCACACCACCCCCTTCTGCATCCTCCATCGCAACCTGCGCTCGGGCACTCTCAAAACCTGCTGCCTACGGACTGTTGATCCTTCATTGGATGGTCAAGTTCCTCCACGGTGCTACAAACTAGAGCACGTCTTCTAACGGTCAGATGCTCCTCCTCTCCGCACACATCTCCACCTACCTCTCCACAAAACCAGCATGATGAGCATGGTTCAACACCTCCACCGACTTCCAAGCTTCATCCTTGCACCACCGTGATCATCCTCATCCCTTGGCGAATGCAAAAACCTCCGGTAAGTTCTTGTCTCTCTCTACTTTCTCTCTCTTAATTTCACATTTTCTCTCTCCTAAACCTCTTTCTATCTCTACAATCTCCTTTCTTCTTTCTCTCTCTAAAAAAGCTTCTCTTTTTCTCTTTAAACTTCCATTTTCTCTCTTTAAAATGTCTCTCCTCTCATTTTCTCTCTCTACCTATTCTCTTTCCATTTTTCTCTCTCTAGAATGCTTTTTTAGTCTAGTTTTGATTATTGCTAATTCAAATATCGTAAGCACATTTTGAGTAATGAATTATGAAGCTTATTTTTATCTATTAATTCTTGCAATTTTTTCCGTCATTTCATGTGTTCTTTAATGTGCTAATCCAACTAATCCCGAGAGCGGAACGACATCCGACAAGCCACTATACGGTCTGCATTTTTGTAGGAATTTCAGTGAATCGGATAAAATTACAAATGTGTTGAAATTAGGCTTTCTGATCCGACGACACGGAAAAACCCTACTTTCATGCAACACAGATCAGTGGTCTCTAGATCTGGAACACCGTGTGGACCACCGTTAACCCCACCTTGCTTCGTCGAAAAACCAGAATAACCAAGGGTCCTCCCAACAAGCATCCCATCGCTGCTGCCCCCTCTGTGAAGAACGCTCATCTCCACCTTCTTGTACAGCAACCACCAAGAAGCACCACTAGTAGCCATTATGTTATTCGCTCAAAAGTGATTATTTTAAGTAATTATCCTATAAGCGTTATCACACTCTCCTACGTAAAATTGCTCTATTTATCCACTTTTTTACATAAGAGTCTCTTCTGTTGCGTAGGACACACTTTTTTGGATGAAATGGTATATTTGCATGCATTAAACACATTTTCAGAAGTCTAGATATAAAGTCGTTCTGATTAAGTCTCATTACGCGCTTCTTCTATCGCAGGAAACCCTGATTGGATGATTCTCGAGACTTGCGGGCCCACATTGATCATGAAAGCCCATTATCAAAGCCTAAAGAACCCACAGGCTATGACTAGAATATATGCGCTAAATACGGGCCGAATAAGATGACAAAAGAACCGGCCCAAAGAAAGAAGAGAACAGGAGAGCCAATGACCAAGAGTCAGAACAAAGCGCTTAAAGCCGCATGAATCAACAAGAAATGATGATCTGCTCTACTAGTGAAGCGTGAAGAGGAACACAGTGAAGACCAGGGTTCTAGTGATTTTTCCCTCTATTTTTTGACATTTTCTCTCTCATCTCCCTTAATTCTCTCTCCTCTCTCTAAATCCTAATTTTCTCTCTCCTAACTCTAACCGACTCTCTTTTCTTGACCTATCACCATTATCCATCAAATCCACCATTCGATCGCCATCTAATTTATCCATCCTATGCATCCGACCATTCGATCTTGCCACCAATCAGTCGATCATCCATCTTATCACCCACCCGATCTCCATTATAAAATCTCAGTCCCTAGGGTGTGCTTGATTGTAGAGAAATACCTCAAATGGTTGATTGTGGCTGAGAGCGCATAGCTCGATTTTCGAGGAAAGAAAAATGCATTTTCCTTGATGGGTGTTTCAAGAGAAAAATGCATTTTTCTCCCCTGGCGGCAAAACGCACCCTAACCCACGGCCTCGCACGAGGCCCACATCCATCTAGCCCATTGGCCCGCTTATCCTCGAGCCCAATAGCCCACTATCCTACTCACCCACCTTCTGCCCATGGCAGATGCACTCTGGGCCTACGACTTTTGGCATCAATCCTACGGCCCACAACCTATCCACTAGCGGGCCACGCCATATTCTTCCCATAACCAATGGCCCACGAGCCCGAGCCCAAGCCCACAACCCAATCATTTCTCAAAGAATAAAAAAGAAAAAAAAATTTCTTTTTAGAAACCATGGGTTTCTAAAGGAGAAACCCACGGTTTCTCTTTTAAAAACTAAAGAGAAAACCTAAGGGTTTCTCTTCCCCCTTTCTCTTCTCTCTTCTTTCCTTCCTTCTTCTTCTTCCTCGCCCTCCCTCTTCTCTCTGGCAAGCTGGTGGAGGCGTCTTCTTCTTCTTCTTCTTCTTCTTCTTCTTCTTCTTCTTCTTCTTCTTCTTCTTCTTCTTCTTCTTCTTCTTCTTCTTCCATTCTTCTATTGTAGGTACAAGGGGGCTAACCAGCAAGCCGTCACCCCCATTAACGCACCACTACAGCGACCACTGAGCCATTAAAACCGGCGATCTTATTTTCGGTCCTCACCACACCGCCCCACTTGCAACATGCTCCAACGGTAAGGGTTCCTACCCCCACCACGTTCTCCCCTTCCTTCTTCCTCTCCTTCTCCTCTTCTTCTTCTTCTCCTTCTTCTTCTTTTCTTCTTCTTCCTCCTCCATCTTCGCCAGAGTTGTAGGCAGCAACTCTGGCCATCTGGGTCTTCTTCTCCTCCTTCTTCTTCTTCTTCTTCTCTTCTTCTTCATCTCTTCTGCTCGTCCTTCTCTAACAGCAACGCCTGTAACACCGCTGCACACCGCCTGCGTGCACCATATCCACCACCGTTTTCTCCTTCTTTTTCTTTCTCCACCGGCGTTGCAACCTCTGCAACTCCGGCAGCTCTTCTCCTCCTCACCAGCACCGCCCCCAATCTACTGTAACAATGGACGCTTCCTCCATTCTTTACCCCAACTCATTGCCACCCCTCAACTTCTCCAGATTCCAATCCCTTCTCTTCTAAATCTACTATTTTATTGGACAACTAGTGGTGCTCATCCTCGCCGGACCTGCAACTCCGGTTCCCACTGGTGTGGCTGCTCACCATCGATTTCTCCTTCAACAACCAGCAGGCCGTCGTCCACTCTAGAGGGAACTCTTTCTCTTATAAATCCACCATAAATCCACCGATAAATCCACCATTCTCACCTCACCATATTCTCCATTATTTTCTGACAATTTTTTGATATTGTATGCTCCTTAGTGCACTAACATTAACCCGAGTGCGGATTGACATCTGACACGAGCCACTGTGCGAAAAATCTCATATTTTGCAGCAATTTAGTCTCGGATAATTACAAATGTGTTGAAGTTGGGGTTTCCGTAATCAACGACGCGGAAAAACCCTACTTTCAAATGGCGTCGTTGCCGCTCGGGTGTACGGGAGTGCGAAAAAGGACGTAAAGACAGAATTGGAAAGTTGCCAAATCGGAAAGCTGCTCAATTTCAACAGCCTGACCTTTTCGAGAAACTTTATATTTTTTGATTTTTAGTTACTTTTAGCTACTTTTAAATTATTATTTTTAATGCCTCGGAAGGCCGAGTGCAAAGTTGTAATAATTTAGGAATTTTACTGCTTTTCATATAAACTGCTAGATCTTGTTCTAGGGTTTTTTAGAAACCCTAGATTAAGTGAAAAATATCAAAAAAAATCAAAAATCAAAATTCAAAAAAATTAGGGTTTTATCTTCTGCAGATTTTTAGAAATTACCAATCAAGGATTTGCGATTTTTGAAAAGATTCCAAAATCTTGAAACTTTGCTAAATTAGGGTTTCCCCTCTTAGAAGTTTCCACTTTAGAGGAATTTCTATCTTTAGAAATCCTCCGAATTTGGAAAAGTCTACAAAAGGAAATACCCCAAATCTAGCAAAATTTCAATTTTGGGAAATTTTCCAAAATTGTAAAGGATCTGGTAATCACATCTTTCTTGGAAGATCTTCACAGTTTGGAAAACTTTCCAATCTAGGTATTTTTCAATCTGGGAATTCCTAAAATTTATCCCATCTCGAATTTAGAATATAATTCAAAAACTTGCCTAAATCTAATTATTGTTCTGTGAACCCTAAAAAGACAAGGATCTTCCAAATAGAATCCTGAATACCTAGACCGTGCGATCTAACTTTTCTATAGGAATACGATCCAGTGTGGGTAGGGAGCGAAAGCTCAAAGAGGTGGAGTTGGGCCCAAGCCCATTAGGATACCTCTCCCTAACCCACAGAGGCGACCCCGTGGCGAGGCCCACGGGAGGTAAGTCCCTATCCTCGCCTTGAGTGCGATACGGTGTTATTGGGTGAATCATTGCCGCTTGTCTATTTGCTTTCGCATACATATTATTCGACTTGCGTGGCGTGGCCGTTAATCAATCAACTCTAAGAGAGCAAACCCAGCTCCAAAATTGAAACTAGTGGGATTTCATCACCCACCTCATCATTCCAACTGATTTGATCCCAAAGCTCCATTTAATTAAAAAGAATCAAGAAGTAGAGCCAATTAGCCCGGTGTTCGAGAAAAACTCCACATAAAGCAAACCCGCTTAACATCCAATCAAAATAAGACCACGAGCGTGGGTCCCTGTTGTCTAATACACCTATAAGTCCCTGCTACTCAAGTATACTGAGCTCGACGTGGCATCTTGGACTATTCGACGGTTAGTTGCGTGTGGACTAGGAACACGCACCAACCCTAGCTTAACCCGAGGGAACACTCTTCTTAAACACTTGACCAATCCGGTTAGTCTGAGACGTACTTAAGATAGCCATTGTGCCGCACGTCTGTCTAGGCTTCGGATTGCCTTGTTGTTGACTAGAGTTAGTACTAAAGGATTCGCTCTGAAGAGTGTAGCCTGGTGAGAACCTCTGAGTGCAAATAGTTAGTCCGGCGGTTAAAAGATAAACTAGTGGTCCGCCCACTGTCATAATCTACTCTAACCCCAAAACTAACAAGATAATTCCTAAAATATATCCCGATTGCTTAGAATAGGATTATCTGTGCTTGGTGTGCATCATTTAGGATAGTGTTCCTCTCTGGCAACTTTTTGCCAAGTCTAGGGCTCGCTTTTTAAACGTATGTCGGTTTGGACATGTCTTATCCTTTGACTGATTCGATCTAAGAGTCAGTCTACCGCACCCCTCTATCTCCTCTGATGGTAGATGAATGGCCTTTGTATGAGACCTACTATAGTTTCTGTGAAAATCTAGGTAATCACTCTCAACAATGGTATGACAATTCTGCGTATCATCATGATACTCCAGTCTCGCACACTTCTATAGGGTACAATAATCACCGAGATCTAGAGTACAATTCTATACTCCAAGAGCTTAAAAATTCAGTCTCTGCCCTTCGTGCCGCGGTCCAGCAACCTGTGCACAATTCCCATTCTGTAGGATATTACCCTCCTATCCAGCAAGATGTCTGTACCTTTCCATCTCCAATGCAGACCTCCTATGACAACACTTATTATCCAAATAATAAGAGTTACCATAACTTTGGTTGGGAACAGTCTGCTATCCCGCAGCAACTTCCGTAGGATAATTATTCTTTCGGGTTCCATCAACCCAATGGAGAGTATGACTGGCAATACTCGCAATCCCAGTACCCGTCATATCCACAGAATGACTATTCTGATCAACAGTGGGCCCCTCAAGATTTTCAGAGTCAGCAGCTAATCCCAGACTCCACTCTACCTTACAACTTTCATACCCAGTTGGACTACAATCAAGAGTTGGCACCTCAGCTCCCCTTGGTTGAACCGCCTCCGTTGGCTACAAAACCCTGTCTAGAGGACCTTCTCTCTCAGTACATTGCCCAGCAACAATAGTATTTCCAAGGTTTAGAGCACCAACAACAGCAATCTATGGAGAGCTTGGAGCAACGTTTAGTTCAATTAGAAAATGAGAGCGAGGAAGTCAACTTCACTAGCCCACCAATAGCCTATCCTGAGGAGAGTGACATGGCCACTGTCTATAATGATGAGTTGCACAATTGGACCAAGTACCAGAATTGCCAGGATGAAATAGAAGTTGTTACCACCCCTAAATCAAGCTCAATTATTGAGGAACCAGTGTATCCTTATGCGGTGCCTTTAACAGCACCAACTCTTGAACCTACCTCAGAGCAACCTATTTCTCACTCTACCTCTACTGACCCTGATGTCGATTTCCATGACACTGAGCTGTATCTCGATCATAGGATCCCTACTGTCCTAGATCTACCGCTCCTCCCCACCTCCCTTGGATTGTGCAATAATAGTGATGAACCTGAATCTTAATCTTTGGTGCCCTTAACAGCACCAACCTCTGGATCGAACACAAAGGAACTCAGTTCCATCTCTATCTCTGATAATTCTTTCTCTGCCCTGGATGCAGACATTCCTACTGATGAACCGTGTCTAGAACATGGGATTCCAGTTGTCCTGGACCTACCGTTCCCCACTAAGGATGAACATATTGAGTGTAGGGATTGGAACATCCCTATCGAATTAGGAAACCTCGAGGGAGAGGTCAACAATTTTCATCCGCCACCCTACGTCGATATTATCGATGACCCGTGTGCCGTAGAGAGTCTAATTCAGGACTCTCCCGAAGATAAATCATCCAAGTGTCAAAAACACTTTGAGTCTGACTTCCTCTCGGAGTCCGACAATTCTGGTATTATTGATCTGCAGGAGTCTGCTCCATTCAGATACATTTCCGCTACACTCAATGAGTTTTCGGCTCTGCTAACCATGGTCAGAGAATCCCTTACTCCTATCCTCTCAGTTTTTACTGAGAAGCTTCAATCCCTCCCTGCTCAACTACACACTTTTGCAGGGCTACTCAGAGAACTTACTGTCCTTCTCTCAGTCTACATTGAGAAAGACCTATTCTACACAAGTATACCTAGACAAGGGATAGGATAGTTGTTTCCGTTCTACTTTAGGTATCAGGAAGACTACAAATCCACTCAGTCTTCATGAGTTTCAACCTGGTTGGGGGTACCTGATATACCCCCATTATGTCTAGCTGAAGACGTAAAACTTAGAGCTTTCGAAAAGGCAATTCCGGTATTCCTAAAGTACATGAGTCTCATGTATTTGTTATTACTGTTATATCTCTGGAAATACAGGTACATTCATTCTTCCGATCATCAGGTACCACACACTGTCGAGTTTCAGCCGACTTGGTAACATCTTCCCTGAACCTTTGCATCATCACTACCGATTTTTCATCATTTTATATCCCGGTCATGAGCACCGAGGATGGTGCTGTATTTTGGTTAGGGGTGGGTATTTACCAAAACTCATGTATTCATTTTGATTAAAAAAAATTCTTGTTTTTGGGTGGTTTCTGATGTTTTTCAAAGTTTTCTAGAATTTCAAAAATGTGTCAAATACCCTGACTTTGATTATCTGAAAATCTCCGTTAAGTTAGTATTGAGGATGACAATTTTTGTTTAAGGTTAGCTTTGAGTCAAGTCAAGCGTGACTACAACAGGTTTGAAAACTTAGAAAAACTTAGATTTGGCACAATTGTACACTATCAACATTAGAGTCATCTTAAGTTTGGAAACTCTAGAGAGCCTGTGAGAATAATTGTGGAGACCTAACCCAGTGAGCTTTTGAGCCTTTAGTCATTTTAGAGGGTTATAAAACAATCCTGAGTCACAAGGTGGCTCACTATTCTTCATATCCGCAATATTCGTTGAGAGATCTCATTATCTTTTGCTTCGATCACAAAACTCAGAATAACATCAAAATTGGATTACTACAACAGAACCTTCTCTGTATCCAGTCAAGACGGTATACATGATAGTGCAAACCCTAGAAAATGATTTAGGCCATTTTTCTGAACCGTTCAACCTTTTTACTCACCTGAATTATACTTTACTAGAAACCCCTTGTGTCCTTCTATAAAAGCCTTTTCTTTGTAAACCCATCAACCTAAAACCCAGTCCAACTACGAAGCATGACTGGCTACCCTTATTTTGAGATGGACAAAAGAATAACTGATATGGGTGTACCGTGAAAAGAAAAGTAAAGAAAAAGAATCAAAAGGAAAAGAAAGTGGTTCAAGTTGAAAACAAAATATTTGAAAGAAAGTATGAAAAAGAGCTAAAAAGAAATTGAGCAGTCTCAGAAATATCTAGAAAAAAAAGAAAAATATGAAAAAAAGAAAAAGAACCAGATAATGGTGCTACACCGTAGGAAAAATATAAGAAAATAGAGATATCCTCTCAAGATCTTTGAAATCCTGTATCCCTTTATTTTTCTACAACGGACTTAAGCCTCATTACAACCCAGGAAAGTCCTACTTGATTCTAGGATAGCACGATCATAAAATGTGGAGATTGGAGAAGGAGAAGCTATAGAGTTTGATCTGACGTTCCCGAGTGAAGTGATATTCCAATCATGAGATCTTCTTCTGTTAAAAATGTCCTTCCTTCAAATAAAACATATGTGAGATCTTTTCCCTCTTTATATTAAATACATCTCTTCACATATAAATTGAGAAAAAAGAAGAACACTCTTCTTGAGTGATTCCATTCTGAGTAGTTTACAAGTGAGAATTGAGGTCGAGGCATACAAACTTATAGGTGATCTGGACATCTTTACTGCAAGATGATAAGAATGTTGAGCACACACACACGCGGAGTCTGACTATTCTGGGTCATGATTATCAGTCTGTAGTCTTGTCAAAACTTTCAAACTCTTTGCTAGCCTATAACTATTTTAGCATCTATTCGATGATTTGACGAACGGTGTTTTCCTTGAGCTAATATGAAAAAGTGTGCAGCATGTGCAGAGCCCTTTTAAGCTCATTTATTTTTGCACTAATTCCCAAGGATTGGCAAAATGCTAGTTGAGGGTTGTGATATTCGCTCAAAAGTGCTTATTTTAAGTAATTATCCTATAAGCGTTATCACACTCCCCTACGTAAAACTGCTCTATTTATCCACTTTTTTACATAAGAGTCTCTTTTGTTGCGTAGGATAAACTTTTCTGGATGAAATGGTATATTTGCATGCATTAAACATATTTTTGAAAGTCTAGATATAAAGCCGTTCTGATTAAGTCTCATTACGCGCTTCTTCTATCGCAAGAAACCCTGATTGGATGATTCTCGAGACTTGCGGGCCTACATTGATCATGAAAGCCCATTATCAAAGCCTAAAGAACCCACGGGTTATAACTAGAAGATATGGGCTAAATACGGGCTGAATAAGATGACAAAAAAGTCAGCCCAAAGAACAAAGAGAGTAGGAGAGCCAATGACCAAGAGTCGGAACAAAGCGTTTAAAGCCACATGAATCAACAAGAAATAATGATCTGCTCTACTAGTGAGCCGCATGAATCAACAAGAAATGATGATCTACTCTACTAGTGAAGCGTGAGGAGGAACACAGTGAAGACTAGGGTTCTAGTGATTTTTCTCTCTATTTTTTGACATTTTCTCTCTCATCTCCCTTAATTCTCTCTCCTCTCTCTAAATCCTAATTTTCTCTCTCCTAACTCTAACCGACTCTCTTTTCTTGACCTATCACCATTATCCATCAAATCCACCATTCGATCGCCATCTAATTTATCCATCCTATGCATCCGACCATTCGATCTTGCCACCAATCAGTCGATCATCCATCTTATCACCCACCCGATCTCCATTATAAAATCTCAGTCCCTAGGGTGTGCTTGATTGTAGAGAAATACCTCAAATGGTTGATTGTGGCTGAGAGCGCATAACTCGATTTTCGAGGAAAGAAAAATGCATTTTCCTTGATGGGTGTTTCAAGAGAAAAATGCATTTTTCTCCCCTGGCGGCAAAACGCACCCTAACCCACGGCCTCGCACGAGGTCCACATCCATCTAGCCCATTGGCCTACTTATCCTCGAGCCCAATAGCCCACTATCCTACTCACCCACCTTCTGGCCCATGGCCGATGCACTCTGGGGCTACTACTTTTGGCATCAATCCTACGGCCCACAACCTATCCACTAGCGGGCCACGCCATATTCTTCCCATAACCAACGGCCCATGAGCCCGAGCCCAAGCCCACAACCCAATCATTTCTCAAAGAATAAAAAAGAAAAAAAATTTCTTTTTAAAAACCGTGGGTTTCTAAGGGAGAAACCCACGATTGTTCCTTTAAAAACTAAAGAGAAAACCTAAGGGTTTCTCTTCCCCCTTTCTCTTCTCTCTTCTTTCCTTCCTTCTTCTTCTTCCTCGCCTTCCCTCTTCTCTCCGGCGAGCTGGTGGAGGCGTCTTCTTTTTCTTCTTCCTCTTCTTCTTCTTCTTCTTCTTCTTCTATTCTTCTGTTGTAGGTACAAGGGGGCTAACCAGCAAGCCGTCACCCCCATTAACGCACCACCACGGCGACCACCGAGCCAGTAAAACCGGCGATCTTCTTCCCGGTCCTCACCACACCGCCCCACCTGCAACATGCTCCAACGGTAAGGGTTCCTTTCTCCCCTTCCTTCTTCCTCTCCTTTTCCTCTTCTTCTTCTTCTCCTTCTTCTTCTTTTCTTTTTCTTCTCCTCCTTCTTCTTCTTCTTCTTCATCTCTTCTGCTCGTCCTTCTCTAACAGCAGTGCCTGTAACGCCGCTGCACACCGCCTGCGTTCACCATATCCACCACCGTTTTCTCCTTCTTTTTCTTTCTCCACTGGCGTTGCAACCTCTGCAACTCCGGCAACTCTTCTCCTCCTCACCAGCACCGCCCCCAATCTGCTGTAACAGTGGACGCTTCCTCTATTCTCTACCCCAACTCATTGCCGCCCCTCAACTTCTCCAGATTCCAACCCCTTCTCTTCTAAATCTACTATCCTATTGGACAACTAGTGGTGCTCATCCTCGCCGGACCTGCAACTCCGGTTCCCACTGGTGTGGCTGCTCACCATCGATTTCTCCTTCAACAAACAGCAGGCCGTCGTTCACTCTAGAGGGAACTCTTTCTCCAATCAGCCTCTCTCGTTCGGTTACCAAAGCTTTGCCGGACTGATCATGGTTCAGTGATTCACAACTGCTAGTTCTCCCCACTGGTGCAACCATCTCCTCCATTGTGGGGAGCGACTTCTCCACACCAGCTCCAACAGATTGCTATTCATCCACCTTTCCACCTCCACGACTTGCAAGCGGCTGCAAATTTTGCATGCCAGAACGTGGTCTTCTCCTCACAGTATGCAACGTGGTGGCCCCTCATTCTTCACTCACCTCCATCAACGGGGTTGCAAAGGGTGTAGCACCACCTTCCTCTTTAGCACTTGCAACGCCCCTCCATCAACCATCAACATCACTACCATCTCTTCTTGCTACATCAAATCTGGGCAGCACCACTGAAAATGGTGACATTACAAGTCGTGAGCCTGTTCTTGCCAAACCACCTACCTCCGGTCAACTCTAATGGTAAGTTCTAAGGTATTTTTCTCTCTCTCTCTCTCTACCTTATTCTTTTTCTCTCTATCATTTTCTCTCTCCTAAACCTCTTTCTATCTCTACAATCTCCTCTCTTCTTTCTCTCTCTAACCTTCCATTTTCTCTCTCTAAAATGCATCTCCTCTCATCTTCTCTCTCTACCTATTCTCTTTCTATTTTTTTCTCTCTAGAATGCTTTTTAGTCTAGTTTTGATTATTGCTCATTCAAATATTGTAAGGACATTGTGATTAATGAATAAATTCAGTTGATTATTATGTTTTAACACCGATAAATCCACCATTCTCGCCTCACCATATTCTCCATTATTTTCTGATATTGTATGCTCCTTAGTGCACTAACATTAACCCGAGTGTGGATCGACATCCGACACGAGCCACTGTGCGAAAAATCTCATATTTTGCAGGAATTTAGTCTCGGATAATTATAAATTTTGTTGAGATTAAGGTTTCCGTAATCAACGACGCGAAAAAATCCTACTTTCACATTACAACCTCCACAACCACGGGACTGCAACTCTAGCGAACTGGCGGTAATCTCCCCCTGTTCTTACACGGTGCAGCAACTCCAGGGTGCCTCCCTTGGTCTGAAACACCTCCACGTGGCCGTGCCCCATCACCATGCAACCCCACCTACAATCGCCAAGCTCCTCGTCCTTGGAACGCTCTCAACTCCCTAGTTGCCATTAACACAGGTGGGAGGTCCATCTCCCTACACCACCGTGCTTGCTGGATCTCCAGCCTCCATCTCCAACTCAAGTCGTTCCCCTTGCTCTAATCGGGTGCATACAGCAACCCAAACCACCATCAAACCTACGGGGTCTCTCTTCTCCAAGCACCTGGCCAAATAATGGTTGATCTCCATCAAAACGATGTTCCATCATGGTGCACCCATACGTGAACCACATTGGAGCACAACAATCATGGCCGACCATCGATCGATCCGATTCTTCATCTCAAGGTAAGTCCAAAATGGTGAGTCCCTTTCTTTCTCTAAATCTCCATCTCCTTCTCTGTCTAAGCATTCTCTCTCTCTCTAGTTGAAACCATTTCCCTCTCTAAATCTCACTTTCTCTCTCTACCTATTTGTTTCTCTCTAAAATATTTGTTTCTCTTTAAATTTATCTCTCTCTAGCTTCTCTAATTGCTTTCTAGCATAGTTACTTGTTGCATTTTCATTCTGTTAAAAGTTTAATTTATTGTAATATGGAATTTTTAATTAATTAATTTAATGGTTGTTATTCAATTTCTTATTTAATTAATGTTTTTTGTGATTCTCAAAATTTGCAGCATTTTCTCTCACTAAAAATCCCTAACTATGTTTTAAAATCTCGCTTTCCACCATTCTCACCTCTTCCATCATTTTTTAGCAAATTTCGTTTAAATTGTTCTTTATTTGCCATACCCCGACTGCAGACGATATCCGACACGAGCCACTGTGCAAGTCTACATTTTTGCAGATTAAGTGAACCAAAATACAAATATTGTTGAAATCTAGGGTTTCCGTTCTAATGACACGGAAAAACCCTACTTTCAGGGATAAAGAGACCCCCGTGATGTTTTAGTCGAGATATATTAATAAAACATTAACAGCGTTCAACGATACAACGCTGTGTACTTTATTTTATTACTAACTTTTTTCAATTGAACACTATGAAAGCAATGTAAAAATAAGATATTAATGGTGTTCAACTCTAAAACGCTATGAAATATTAAAGATTTATGGTGTTCGTTATTAAACGCCATGAAATTAATGCCATAGTAGCTATAATTTATTGTAGTGAAGGTTGACTTAGACGGAAGTGCGCATAGGCTCTGCGGCCCAAAGGATTTGATTTAGTTGGGAGTGCGCATAGGCTCTGCGGCCTAGAAGAACCCTAAAGAATTAACAAGGGCTCGGTGCCTTAGGGTAAAAGACCCTAAACCCCTGCAGAAAAACCTACGGGTTGGACTTGTGAAAAAAAAAGGGAATGTGTGAAATGGGTTTTTGGGTTCATTCAATCAGATCATCATCATCATCATCTTTATCATATTTTTATATATTTGATCATGTATCCCATGTGCTCTTAATCTATGCATGTGTTTAAATTAAATGAACTACAAACATGTGATTATCCTGTGGACTGTACTGGGCGAAAGCTCACGGTTTATACCGAACAAAATTTTAGATTACATAAAAGAAGATGAAGATGAACCATTGACGGGGAAGACATCATGGACAAGACGGAGTTTGAAGATTAAGATTGTTTTGTCTTATTTTTTTTAGGTTTATAGATATTTAAAGATGATTTTTTTACGTTGGGATTGATCGAAATATTTTAATTGATGTTTTGGCATTTTTTCTAAATTTTTAGATTACTCGGATTTACCCAATGTCCTAAACAAGAATATTCGTCAAATATTCTTTCGATATTAAAATAATTCAATTATAAAGGGGTTTATTTCTGAAATGGTTCTAGTATTTTACCAATTTTTCTGCGAATTTAATATATTATTTTCTGTTCTGTGGAAATCTTCAAAGTGAACATTATAGTTGTTGTCCTGTCCAAACAGAATATAATAGTCAACTTCGACTGAGTTTTTGGCCTACTTATAGTGGAAATATATCTTTTAGCTAAACATAAAATACGTGGGTCTTCGAGTTAGCTTTCCAAAAATATATTTTGTATCATTAAATTCAATCGGATCTGTCCAATAGACCCTTTTTATTGAGTAACTGTCAATTATAAATTTCTAATTTTTTATTTTATTTTGACTTTTTCTTTGCTTTGTAAAACAGAACCTATATTATATTATTTGATAGAAAAATCATAAATTTTTAGCACTATTAAATATATATATATCATTTGTTAGATTCTATTTTAAATTAACCCTCGAATCATACGACTAGTTTAGGAAAAATCAACCAACTGAGTTTTACCGGTCATTTTTATAAAACTGCAAACAATTGTAAAACCACTAAAAGAACTATAAAACCTCATTTTTGGCTAAAGTGTATTTGTTAAAGTTGTTTCTTATAAATTTTAGAATAAAATCTTTGAAGAAAATAATTTTTTGACATACTTTGAATTTTGACCAAAAGTTGACTGTTTTTCTTTGAACCATAAAAATTAAAATTTAAAATTTCCTTAAGCGAGCGTTTTGGCTCAAGTGCTTTTACAAAAGATGTTTAATATAAATATTAGGTAATTATAGAGCCCTAATTAATAATTTTGATAAAAATTAAAAAGTTTGACTTTGATTTTGACTTTGGTTATTTTACCGTAATAACTTGTTTACGCTTCCGCACTATTTTGACTATTGGAGTTGAGCTGTTATTCATCAATCACAACGGTGAGTCTTGCTGTTTTTTTATTTTTTAGAGCATTTTATTTTTATCACAGCCTGGATCTTGGGTAAATGGGCTGATCCATAGGCATTCGGATTCGATTTGGGTGCTCGGATTCGGGGCGTGACACACGTCATGCAGATTTTTTAGTTTTCTAAAATAAATCTAGTTTTTCAAATTAAAGATGAGTTTCTTTTAATTTAAAATTTAAATGTTCATCCAATTTTGATGTGAATCAGATGGTGATCATTATGGGATGGAGATGCCACGGTCGAGTGTAGGAGTTGTCTTGTATTGATTCAAGTTGACATTTTGACTCATGTTGACCTACTTTGACATTTGACTTTCTTAGACTTATTTTTGACTTATGTGGACTTGATTGAGGACTTAGATACATGATCACTTTATTATATTTATATTAAACACACGCACCTCAACCTTTGACACCATATTCGATCCAAGAATTTTTGGGTAAGGTCATGGATCATGGGTTTGGGTTGCAACACCAACCAACTGTATTGTCAAGTCAATATTCAACGCGCTTCAAAACATAATCCTCAAATAACTCAAGAGTGCATAAAAAGAAGTGAACCCGTTGCTTTGCCCCCAATCTCTGAATTCTTCCTTACAGTTTTCTTCCTATCACTCATCCCCAAATCTTAGATAAAGTATTAAAAAAAATGAAACACTAGTTTCTTCAAACTATCTTCTAATCATAACCCTAAATTGTTTCTTTTCGCCCCATGGAAAGTGCCTCATTTCCCCAATCTCAACTCCGAAATATCCAAAAGTCACGAACGCCTGCAAAAATCTCTGATTCAATAGAAGACCTATTAACCTTCTTCGTCTCCATTCTTGAATTTAGCAATAAAAAACTGTTCTATAGGCCCTACAAAATAGAATAAAAATGGAAGGTTTTGGTATAAAAAAAAATAAAAATATTTGAACCGAAATACATATTTCTTAAACAAATGGATTTCTAATTAAATCAAAACCTCACAAACTAACCCATTGAAATCAAAATGCCAAAATGCAGTTCTTCGAAGAAATTTAGGACATTGGTTTTTCGAAAACTATCATGATATCGTCATAAAAGTAGTTTAATAAATTTCACAATTCACACAAAGCTACCCAAGGTGGATCCGAACCAGTTTCTAATGGGCTAGGAGTGCACACGGGCTGGCTTGTCTGATGAACGCTACGGCGACCATTTTAGGTTAGAATTGGGCTGGCTCTGGAAGCCCATAGGCCAGGCTTGATCATGAGATAGCCTATATGAGCCTAAATTGGGCTTATAATAATGGCCCAGCCCAAATATCTGGTCTTGGAGTTTACTTTGTTTTGGTCTGTCACGGGCCGGACCATTGTTAACTTACGCTTAGCTCCCTCCAGCCTCCTGCGGCCCTGCCCAGAGTCTACTCCATGCTTGTCCAATACGCGAGACGAGTATTAGTGACCAACACCTCAGGTTCCTCTTATAAAACCCAAAGATCATTTCCCTCAAATCGAAATCAAAGAAGAAGGGCAATAACAGCACAGTTAGGTTTTCCCTGACTCGCGAGAGGCTCTTCTCCTCTGGCTTTTCTTTGTTTCTGCAGAAGCACTTATCTTCGCTCGCATCAGGTACGCACACTCTCTCTCTCTCTCTCTCTATCCCCATCGTTCTAATCGCAGGATGTTTTGTGTCATATTGTAGATCATTAGATTCAGATTTGCTAAACAAATCTTAGATATTTCATTGTTTTTGAAACTTTTCGACTGATTTTGTTAAATCTCATCCATGTCTATGTCTAATCCTACATAGAAGATTTAGAAGATTCAGTGATCTTGAATGCTCCAAGTTCTATCACAGTCCTTGGTTTTTCTGAGATATAGCGAAGAAAGAACACTAACAACCACACCGAAGATCAATAGATGGCCAGGAAGTGCGTAAACAGCCACACCAAAGGACATAAACCCATCTGATGAAGCCTCAAAGAACAATTAGACCAAGAATATCCACCAAAAAAACCCTAATACCCAAAAAAAAGGTTATGGACAGCAACTAGAGGTGAAAAAACAACCTCAAGAACCCCCTTAAACAACTGGAGAACATATGCGTGGCTGTGGTAAACAAATAATAGCCCACAAACCCTATAGTGTTTGCTCTAAACATCTCACAACAGGCTAGGATGGTGGAGAATGAAGTAAAAAACACTAAAGAGACAATTAACATGCATTAATTCATGTTAGCGAGCAAATCACAGCCCAATAAGGGCAAAATTACCACCGGCGGTACTAAAAAAGGTGGAAAAAACTTCACCTAGCCTTCAATAGGCAGTGGAATCGCACAAGAGAGGTGTTAATAGATTGGACACATAATGGAGGATCAAATCGAAGCAACAAAATCAGGCAAGAAAGCCCCCACAGATCAGAAACACTCGTAGAGCGAAAGAACAATATTCCGGAATTTCAGTCAAAAAAGGTCCCAAAAACCTTCAAGAAGGCTTCAAAAAATTCAGCAAAAATCACCATAATTCATGAAAAATCGAGATCTACCAAGAAGGAAGAGTTTCGATAGACCTCGAGATGCGTGACTGTACGGATGATGATGTCATCTGTTCAGTACAATGATGTCAGTAGACATCCGCACTATTCCGGCGTCCCTTTGGTTGTTCTCCGGCTATAGATCTTGATTATAAGCTCTGATACCAAGTTGAATTAGTAATTTAGGGTTAGGGTTAGGTTTAGGTTTCGGAAGAAGAGGAGAGAAGAGAGAGATGAGAGGAAAGGATGTCATGTGCTTAGTCACGATGACTCCATAAATCCTATTTATGTAGAGGAATTACAGAAAGGACAAATATACCCCTCAAGGGGGTATTTACAGAACTACCCCCGATACATATAAAATACGTACTTCTACGTATATGATAACAGGCCTAAATGAGAGTTCTCTTATTTCAATTTCTTACTTAAAATAAAAAGGTAATCTTTCAATAATTTAGGTATACTATTATTGTATTTAGAATTCTAGGAAAACTTACCTGAAGTGGCCTCTTATGGATCTTTGGAAAGGTCTCCCAATGGTCACATTTCTTTATTGGTGTTAATCTAACGTTGCCTAACAGGAAAGAGTCCTTGGGACTCCACACACAAGCCTCAACGTTTTCTATTGTTGTTATATGAAGTTTCGTATTAGATAATGGTTAAAATTTTTAGAATTTTAATTAAAAGGAAAATCTCTCTTAATTGGTCTTTGCATTAAGTGCTAGTTTATTCAATTTGGATCCACGTTTTTGCCATTTTTGGTAACTCAATATTAACTTTTGAATTAGTTTTATTCTTGGTGGTGAAGTGTCACTCCTTTAGGTATTAATCCGATAATCGATACACAATAATATAGTCCTTCCTTCCTGATGCCTCAGCAGGCACGTGTAAAGGAAACCCCACATCTCCATGAAGAGGTTTGCAGGGTGTTGCTTCAGAAAACCATCACGCTTTACAATTATAAGATTGAATGTATATATATATATATATATATATATATATATATATATATTTTGGTGCAAGATTTCATGAATCTATGTGGTGTTCTATAGTTTATATAGATGGTTACTTCATTCATCCTTTCTTTGATTATCTCATGTGGTTAAAGTTATTACAACTCATTAACTTGTACCCATTTCTGCTCAATAGGTATCTTCGTAAAAATGTCTCGTGTATATGTGGGAAACGTGGATCCACGAGTAACTAAGCGAGAACTTGAAGATGAATTTCGTGTTTATGGAGTCTTGAGAAGGTAAACTGAATTTGATGCAATTTCTTGCCATCTACCCAAGGTTTTCTCATTCTCTGTAGGTAAAATGCAAGTAGTGCTTGGTATTTTCTAATTTCTAATTTACCAGCTTATCTATCAAAGTGCCAAGTCAGTTGGTCTTGAGCTAATTAAGTGCAATAAATATTTTTGTATTCAAAATCTTTAACAGGGGATATCCATAAAAAGAGAAAATTTAAGAACTTCAAAATAAAATATGGAAGTATTTAAAGGATGTGCAATACACAGAGAAAAACTCATCAATTATTTTCACTTTCTTACAACCATTTGAAAGAAAGGCCTGTTTGGATTTGCAAGGAATTGAATTTCTTAAAATCTTGCTATTCGGTAATTAAGAGAATTACAAAATAACTAGTCTGACAAGTTCTTTCCGACATTAAAGCTAGGCAGAGAAAGAAAGTACATGTACATTTTGAGGAAAATAAAAATCCAGTTTCGCATACCGTCAATTATTTACACCAAATTGGGATCCCTAAAGATCGTCTTATATTGCCAATAGAATAGCTAAAATAATTGTGAGAATCCTGAAGTATGTAACATTAACCTGGTTGACATGTTTTTCCGTAATGAAAATGTGATTTTTGTCATATGCATTTCTGTTTTGGATTAGTGTTTGGTGAGGTTGGGTCATTTGCGATGAAGTTCTGGGGGCCCCAGAAATTCTGGTCAAGATACTGTAAGTTTTGTACAAAACTTAGCCGGGTCGAAATGAAAAATAAATCTCGAAATTTTTGAATTTTTTGCTGTAATATAAAACCTTACTTGGTACAGATTCAACTGATGCTCTGACTCGAGGGAATTGTTCCTATTGATCGAAATTACAGGAGTTAATATGGGGAATCAAAAAGTCGAGAGAATGACTTGGCCGGTACTTGGAACAGGGTGTTCATTCTGTTGCCTCAACTCAACTCGAGGGAGTCAATAAGTTGGCTCAAGGAGTCAGCGTTGAGCCAGCGAGCTATGGTTTTCTCTATTTGTACTACAATAACCAATTATGTTATGTATTCTCTATTATTTAATGTAATTGGATAAGCGAACGTATAGGCATGTCGATTTGGCTAAAGGTTTGAAGCACTGTAGTGTCTCAGTTCATCTCCGACAAGACATCTCAGTTTTTTAGGTGCCTGGTACGATGCACTGGAGTTTTGTCCCGGCTTTGTATTGATTTGCCTTAGTTCATCTCACAATTTTCTCAGCTTTGTATCATACTTTCTCGTTTTTTTAACTTACCAAGACATACTCTTGAGACCAAGCTTTTAAACCTTGGATTTGACCATTCGACTTGCCACCTCTTGTTCATGTCTACAATACTAGTTTCATAATGTGCAGTTCATATTTTGAGTCTAATAAGGCGACACAGTCAACTACCTTTTGTTACACTGTGAAGTGGCTAAGGAGGTTTGGGCTTCTTTCCTTTCGGAGTTCCGGATGAGTTGGGTGATGCCAGGATCCCTCTTGGCCCTCATTCTTAGCTGGCGTTCTAAGGCTTTCTCCTCTAGAGGATGCATTCTTTGGAGAATGTTGCCCTTTGCTATAGTCTGGGGCCTTTGGAAGGAGAGGAACCAGAGAGTCTTTGACGGCAAGAGTGAGGATACGGTATCGATCATCCTCAACATCTAGGGGATTATGTTCTTGTGGTCCAAGGCGTTTGCAGAATGTCGGGGCTTATTCTTTGAAGACTTCGTTTTTCGTATGGACCTTCTCTGCTCTAGGGATTGATGTTAGTGGGTTCCCTTGAGCGGCGGTTTTGGGGTTTTCTTTTTTGTTTCTCCCTTGTTTCCTTCGGCCTTCTGTAGCTCATCTCGACCTCCTTTAGCCTTAGAGTTTGTACGTTTTGTTTTTTGGTTATCAATAAAGCTTGCACTTATAAAAAAAAAGTATAATAGGGAGTCAACCTTTCTTTCTATTGCTTTTTCTTTTATTCTCGTATCCTGTTATGTGGCACTCACCTCAAGTATGTCAAAATGGTGTGCCTCAAACAATTAGAGTCTAGAATGTCTATATCTCATCATAGCACATCGATGTGTTATGTTCTCTACCAATACCTCAGCTAAAGATCACACTTGGAAATGTGGGCCAAACTTCTTTAGGCCAACTTTGGTATCTGCAAGAGTCAGATCACCATTCCCATCTATCTTATAAGCCATCTCTCAAACTGTGATCATTCTTGTCTGTTTGTGACTTAATTATCTCTTCTCTTTCCTATGTCTTCTAATATGATTCCTTTCACTTCTTCACATCACTTTACCTGAACTAAGTAGAATTGCTCAAATTCCGGACATTCTCCATTCTTTTGAAGTGTGTTTCTCCAGATATTTTCCCATTCTTTTTCTCGATGGGTATCCCCTGTTCTTACTTGTGGCCTTGGATATTTAACAATTAATTTTAATAGGATACGGCACCAGGTGGCATTGACAGTGCTGTGACTCATAAGACTGAATAGCTGGACAAGGTGTATTCTACTTTGTGGAGATTGTAAACCTTGATTGAAATTTCTAGCATGGTATCATCAATCATGCAGAAGCATTTATTAGAATGAAAAAAAAATGATCTTCGTGCTTGTTGGACATTTTTATCGTCTTGAAATTCTGTTGGTTGTATTATTCATTCTGTTCTGGTTGCATTATTTGTAATCACAATGTCTGTTCCTTTCCCTGCTAGTGAAATCTTTTTCATCCTCAGGGAACCTCTGGAGGAACATCTTTACTTTATTTATTTGTTCATTTTGTCAACACTTGTAGATGCATGGTTGCATAACTGAATTGTAATTGCTCTTCAATATGGTTTTGTATGCTTGTTTGACTTGCTGATGTTTATGATGACAGTATATGGGTTGCACGAAAACCACCAGGTTACGCTTTTGTTGATTTTGATGACCGTAGGGATGCACTAGATGCAATTCGCGCACTGGATGGTATGTTTAAAAGTTTTTATTTCAGCTTTCAGTGTAATCTAATAAATAACTGAAGCATTTTGGTAAATTTTTATTTTAGATTCTTGATCTTTGAAATTGATTGTTCAACTGTTCATTTGATGTGGGGATATGTGGTTCCAAATTTTGAAGATTTCATTTTTACTTCCTTTATCTCCTATAGGGCTGTACACTTCTAGGAGCTTTAAAAGGATGATTCTAGAATGAATATCCATAGTGGTATTTCAGCAATATGCAATGGTAAATTCTGGTCCAGTTAATGATAAGGTGAAAAACAAGTTGGTTGATGGGGGCCTAGCAGTGGACTCAAAGCTTCACCTAGCCGGGACCCTTAGCGCCTAAACCAGGACCTAGGCAGGCTCTATACAAAAATGGTTGCCTCAACACTCCTATGCACTGAGGTGCTAGGAATTTAAGCATTTTCCTAGGCTAGACATATAAAATTAATGTTACATGAGCTTCTTCTTTTTCATCTCCTTTTTCTTCTTCTCCTTATAATAGTAAAAATAAGAAAAAAAGGAAGCAGAAGAGAAGAAGGTTATATAACATCAATTTTATGTCTTGCCTAGGCAAACACTTAATTTCTCTCTGTTTTAGTAGTACTGTCACTACTGTGTCTGACCATAGATACAAATACAATTTTAATGCCTTTCGATTTTGCTAAACTTTTTAAAATTTGAAAGTGAGTTTCCAGATTTACCACTGTAAAATTTTATCATAATTTTGATTCGATCGTCCAAGTAGGAGTCTGAAGTCAATAAGCTTTTAGGTTCTGCACCTTCCAAATCATTGAGTAAATAAATAATCTTTTCTGCAATATTATTTGTATTTCAATATTTTTATAATATAAATTAATAAATTATCGTCTAGGCTGCGCCGAGGCATCGCCTTGCCCGAGGGACCGTTGTCACCTAGGTGTCATCCAACACTCTCGACTACAGAGACAGTCCTCTGCCTTTGTTCTCAAAATGTGTTTTTCTCAACACATATACCCAAGTTGCTTTCATATAGTTGGTGATTGCTGCCACTTTATCTTGTTATTCTTTTCAGTTCAATCAGCTACTAGCAACTTTGGGGGAGTATCAGTTACACAGACATTTGAGATGTTCTGAGAATCTTCTGCAGTTATAATTTGACTGGTTTCTTTGGAATAGGTAAAGATGGATGGAGAGTTGAGCTCTCTCATAACTCTGGAGGCAGGAGTGGTGGTGGCCGTCGTAGTGATGGTGGTCGTGGCCATTCTGGAAGTTCTGATCTTAAGTGCTATGAGTGTGGTGAGGCTGGTCATTTTGCTCGAGAATGCCGCTCGCGTGTTGGTTCTGGAAGACGTCGAAGCCGCAGCCCTAGATATCGCAGGAGTCCAAGCTATGGTCGAAGGTTAGGTCACTAAAACAAAAATGGAATCCAGTTTTAATGTCTTGCTATTTTGATTCTGCTGTTAGCTTTTTTGTAACCCGTTCTAGTTACTGTTGTTGAAATTTAGAACTGAGAGATTCAGCATTGCACTTTGGGAGGTTGGTAGTAGTTTTCCTCACATGCTCATATTTGCCCCCCTCCTCTCTGCCATAAAGTACTGGGTACAAGTCTATAACTACCAATTTACTTTTACGATGGAAAAATGTGTAACTGGATCAGAATTGTAGCAAGCTTCATGTAAATGTGGCAGCAATGCAGCTGAGTTCATATCCAACTTGTATTGGTTTGGTGTTGGCAGTCGCACACTGAAACCTAGTCTTTAATCCAGGGTCTCTGGTTTGTGGGGTTGCTGTGGAAGTGGAGACAACTGGTGTACTAATATACTTATATACAATGGTTATTGTAATCTTTAACTTGGTTTAGAGCTTCTCTACTTTTTATTTAGTACTGCTTGGTCACCTTAATTGCTTTGGAACAGGAGCTACAGTCCTCGTGGGCGTTCTCCAAGGCGCCGCAGTGTCTCTCCTCGTCGGCGCAGCTATAGCAAGTCACCGCAGCATCACCGTGGACGTGAAGAATCACCATATGCTAACGGGTAAAGCTCCCTAATAACTTGCTCATACAGGGAATTACTTGTTTGTTCCTCAATAGAATTTATGTGGAAACCAAAGCTTCACATTGGGTAGATCATAAAGACGGTCTTCCAACGGCATATCGGGTACACATGGGGGTGTGGGATCTACCCATTTTATGGTCCCACAACAGGCACCTACACCAAAAAGGCAGAAAACCGACCCATTGGATTGTTGTAACAATTTGGTCTTGACTTTGTTTTTCTTGACCATTTGCTAGGGCTGCAACTTGGGTGGGCTCAACTCGACGTTGGGCTCGGGTTGGGTTCGAGCTGAGGCTTTGGCCAACTAGACCCAACCCAACCCAAGCCCGACAATACACCACTGCAAATATAGATGTATATGTTTTTTTAATGTGTTTTATGTTTCCTAGTCTATTTTTGGTCTAGTTTATGTTTGTAAAGATGATGGATTGAAAATTCTTATATGCATTTTTATATTGGAAATTGATATACAAAAATTTACCAACCTTTCCTACCAATAAAAAATAAAAAATTGAGTAATTTACCAACCCGACTAACCCGATCCTGTTGGGCTCGGGTTGAAAATTCTAGGCCCGACCTCGGGTTGGGTTGGGCTTGGGCTCACAACCTTGAAGATCGGGTTGGGCTCAGGTTGACCCCAAACCCGACCCAACCAGCCCGAGTTGCAGCCCTACTATTTGCTAATTTTTTTCTGTTTGTACAACAGAATGTGATAGCTTAGATGGTTTTATGGTCATGTAATTACATGTGACGCATTATTGTAGGTCTTGTAGGTTGGAACCATCTGGTGGTGTGTCTCGTCTCCCTGACTTTAGTACATATATGGGCCGTTCCATCGGTAGACTATCTTCATGGTCTATCAGATAGTTACATTTGATTCGCCTCGTACAAAACAACTTTCTTAATGTTGATGAATTGTTATGCAGAAATGCTGTCAAAGATCGAAGCCGCAGCAGAAGCTGAATATTGGCTAAGCTGGAACTCAATTGTATTGAGAGAAAAAATGGACTAGGAGTGTTGAGACTGACAACACTTGACTTCATTGCGACTATGTTTTAATTGGGTGACGCTCAGAGCATCGACTTCTCGGATTTGGATAAGTTTCTTTCCTACTTTATTATTGCTTCTGTTACTTTATTTTTTTTACCAATACACTGTAGTTGTAGATTCTTTATATATAGAAGGGATCTAAAGGAAAAAAATATAATTAGGGTAAAAAAGGGTAGATTTTCTTTTTGATTGGAAAAAGAGGGTAGAATGTTACTGAGACCAATACCTTTCTCTTTTTTGTGTGTCGAGGAGGCTTGGTCCCCGCTTAAACAACCTGCTAGAGAATCCGTGCTGCTCCGTCACACACTGGTTTTGTTCTTCTGCACCCCTGTGGTTTCATCCTTCGCTCGCTCCACCTTTGCGATCTTCAATTTGATTAATAGTGGGTCCTGGTTGCCTTCTTCACTAGATGCTCTCTGCGTGATTGATTCTCTTCGGCTGTGAAGGCGCCTTTCTCAAACTTCTAATGGCAATTTCTTTTTTATAAAACTTAAAAAGGATTGAGGAGCTGCTTCGAACACTTCAGGCAGGTATTTCAATCTGTTTTCTAATGAGTTGGGGTGTTTGGATTCTCTTTAAAATACTGGTTTGGGGTTTTTTCTGGATTGGATTGGATATCTTTTCAGTAAGCTAGGGTTAGGAAGACCCAAACCAGAAATATTAACAATAATAAAAATTTACCTTCTTTGATATTTACAACCCTTGGCATCGTCTAAAGATTATCTTGAATAGATAGCTTGGACATTTCGAATAAAATAAACATTAGAAAATGAAAAGCATAGGATGACAGGGTTACCATGGGCAGCTTTTGCTCTTGGTGCTTTCCAAAAGCTAGCATTTTGTGTGATTTTATAGGTTTCCAGTGGTTTATAGAAGAATGCACTTTCCTCTTAGAAAACACGAATGTGAACATTTTGGGCCGCTTTTCTGGATTAGCTTATTGGGGTTGTGGGTGTGTCATGTTTTATGGATCTAGGCAAAGTAGAGAAGAAATGTTATACAGAGTTGTTTGAAGTGCCACCTCAGTCAAACTCCGAAGCTGGTCAGCTTAATACTGACGTGTATCCACAATGGCCTCTGAGTGCATTCTCAAGAAGCTGACTATGATCTTCTCTGCACCAGATAAAAGTCATTCTTGCTTTGGCTACAAGAGCCCAGGCATTCTACCTGGTCTACTCTGAATTCTTGTCGGGGAATCCTTCTGGCTCTTGTAATCGTTATCTGCAAAAGCTATCCTAAAAAAACAATTGCAAAACCTCGAGATAGTAGGGAAAGTCCAACTAAATCAGATTATCACCTATTCAAAAAGATTGAGAAGGGTTGAATCAATTTTTTTCAATGCTGACATATTACCCAGAGTTTGCTGCTAATTAAAAATTGTTTGATAGGTGCAATTCTTTTGATGTCCAAATGCTAATCTATTTTATCCTTGGGCTAGTCCCATACCATAGATGTTAAGACTGTTTAGAGCTTTTTGGTTGTATCATAGAACGCTGTTGGAGCCATTTTGTAATTTGGGCCAGCTGTGTTATAGATATGTGCATTTCAATGGTAGAAGTTAATGTTTCGCATTTTTACTTAACCAAGAAAATGACCCCAAGATGCTGGTTACAGCGACTTTGCCAAAAGCCCCTCTTCATGTTAGTTGTCGGTTCCATCCAAAAATCACTTTTGGTAGAGATTGCCTTTGCTATAAGTGGAAAGGAAAATGATAGCCTCAGTCTGCAAGTAGAGGAACCAATGCTTGTATCTGCTGGTTACACATTTTGGTAGGTGAACATCATGTTGGTAGTTTGGGCTCAGGAAAGTTTTTGGCATGAAGATGTTCAGTGAGTTCACATGAAATGAATAGTCTGGAGATTAGATTTGATTACAATGAGATCTCACAGACACCAGGATCAACTTATTTCTCAAGGCATTGAGGACAATTCCAGAATTGATCTCCAAATTCTCTTTACAAAAACTTAGTGTGCTGCTAGTTTCTCAATGGAGAGAGAGGCAGTAAAACACTGCTTTTTTGCTCTTGGCAGTTTTTTATCCGGGCGTCTGGGCTGCACTTAAAAATGCCACGTAGCTCACTGAGAGATTATTAACCGGATATTTGAAACATCACTAAGTGGACCTACCAAAAATCAGCCTGATTGGTGGTTTCTAGGCGTTGGATCTGAATACCCCAAAATAATGCTTGAATCACATAGTTGAAAATGAACACTTGAAAAGGACTCAAATTAAACGATTAGAAACCAACGACCAGGCTGATTTTTTGTAATCAGGTACACCTAATTAGGATGGTTCAAATATCTGGTCAGTGATCTCTAAGAGTGTGCCACGTGGTGTTTTTATGTGCAGCCAGGACGCCCGTATCAAAATATGCCAGGATCAAAATATAGAGTTTCAATACTTAAAAACAAGGTTGTCTTGCACACAAGTCAAGTGGAGAGCTGATTGGCAGTGTTTTCGCGGCTAACCGTTGGACAGCTAAAATGTACTTGGGGCCTATTTGGAGATCTCATGTTTTTAGGGTCTAACCCAATCCTAGCCTGAAATAACATTTCAATTACTTTTCAAAAAACCAACTTTGGTCTAAAATTCAAGGCAAAATATGAAAAAACGAGACCCCAAAGAAGGGGAGAAACTTTTTTTGAAGAAATTTAGAAGCAGCCATCATGCACCGATGATATTGCGCCAGGTACACCCAAGTGTAGGGGCAATGATATTGTTCCAAGTTAACCGAACAATCCAATGGAAAAGCCATCTCTTTTAGAATTGAAACCTAATTGGCTCGTGTAGCTGATTAGTTATTTCTAGCCGTTGGACTCAAGCATTTTTCATTATGGAAGAAGGCTCTTGGATGGGATAAAGCGGTGGAAAATGCTCCAATTGCTATGGGGTACGTAGATAGAGAGAAACCTAGCTACCTTTGCAAGCAAAAAATTAATCTTCAAGTATTAATAAACCTTTTTTTTTTTGTTTCTCTCTTCTTCTCCTTCTTTCTTCTTTCACCAATATAGAACACCAAAAGAGGTTAAAACATCCCTAAAACAACCCACGGTTTGGGTTTAAAATGCACTCAAAAGTGTTGATTTTTTTGGGTATAAAGAAAGAAAAAGATTTATGAGAGGAAGGGGGCTGCAGTACTGCACTATAGTGCAATAAGGAAGGGAACGACTAGGGGAAAAAAGAAGAATCAATTAAGGGAGATCAAGGGGACGTATAGCCTATAGTAGTTCATATAGGTTTAGAGTTGATCAATCTCCTCGTACTAGTGTGAGAGTTTCTCTCACATGAGGAATTTAGAAGATTTATAGGATGGCTAAAGTCTTGGAAAGTAGGGTTGGCAATAGATTGGATCGACCCGGATATCTAATCAGATCTAATATTAAAAAAACTAGGTTCGGAACCTTATTTTTCGTTAGCGAATCGGTGTCGGATCGACCCTGTTCCGATATGACAGTGACTCGATATCTATAATATATATATATTTATTATATACATATCGGATCGGACTCGGAACCAATCTAATCATATCGATCAGTTCTGAAATGGAATTTTATTGATTCGATTGGGGTCCAGATCGATTGGATTTTTTATCGGATCGGTACCAAATCAGTACCAATCCGACTCTAATCTGATCCATAGTCAGCCCTATTAGGAAAATGGTTTGAAGTCTCGGGATCAAAGGCTGGATCGGTTGGCCACCAATCTCAATCCGGATTGCCCCCGCCCCGATCTGAACATTTTGGCGAGAAAACCCCAATATCGTTCAGATCAATAGCTGTTGATCCCGATCCAGATTGCTCGATCCATAATGGAATCGATCAAGACTTCATACCATGATTGGGAAGTAAGGTAGATACTTACTAATTAATTATGCAATAGGTTTTGGTTGTTTTTAGATGTGGGGTCCACCCTAAGGCTGTCAACGGATACGATTCAGATTGAATAGAAGCATATCCGAATCCGAATCCGAATCTGAAAAAATATCTGATATCCCAATATTCGAATTAGAATAACTTATTGGATATCCGATAATATCTGATCCAAAAATCAGATATATAAGATAAGTTATTATATTTACATAATAATAAATAAATATATAAAATAATTATAGTTATATATAAATATAATATATATTATTTAACATGATATTTATAATATCATTTATTATATATAATAAATATAATTATTAATTACTAATATACCTATTAAATAATATATTAGATCAAATATACCAATATCCAAATGTATATCCAAAAATTATTCAAATTTTAAAAAATATCATAATTCGAATACAATATCCAAAAATTTTGGATAATATTCAAATTTTTGAATATGGATTTGAATCGGATTCAAATTTTCGACTATCCATTGACAGTCCTAGTCCACCCCCAAAAAGCTTCCAACATCCAAATAAGAAGGTAGGCGTTTCTCATAATTTAACGTGGAAAATATGGAGGGGACGACTAGGGGTAATAGGTTTTGGGTTGGCTTGTGCTGAGATGGGAAAAGGAAATCAAGTCTTAGTTGGTTTCTAATTAAGTTTTATATTAAGTGTCTAATTTCCTTTTGAGTTGTATTAATTGTGAAAAATTAATTTTTGGGTAATTTAGTAAAACCCCGTCTTTCAAAAGTACTTCGTGTTACCCCTACCAAACTTGGCCGTCATTACTTTTGAAAGACATACGTTTTTATTACTTTTGGTCAAGGGGTAGCAAAAATTACTTTTGAAAAACATAGGTTTTTATTAAATTACCTTTTATTCTTTAATAGAATCCAACGTTTTTTAAAGGAGGAGAGAGCATGGTTTTAAAAACGTCGTTTAAACGGTTTTAACAGCCGTTTAAATGTTAACGCCCCAAGCCCGTTCCGTTCAAACACGTTTAAAATTCCATTAAAATCTAGATTTTTTCTGTTAAATTCAGTTTTTTTTGTTTTTGAAATTTTGAATTTTGAATTTCAGCGCCTTTTTTCCTTTAAAATCATTAAAATCGGTTAAATTCTATTTTTTCCATTTTTGCCCCTGTTTTTTTTTTCTGTTTTAACGATAACGCTCCAGTCCGTTATACCGTTAAAACGGCCTCCTTTAAACCTTGGGAAAGAGATTTGTTTTTCTCTCTCCTAGGTGGCACTCAATAATTAATTAGTTTACTTAATGTGTATGATATTCAAGTCGTTAATTAATTACTTATGTTTATGAGGCAATTTAATTTCCTAATTTATTTCAATTACACTTAAGTCCATTAAATATACAGTCATGGTCATCAAGTCTTAAAATTAATTGTGTAGGGTGTATTGATACACACCCAAACACCTAATGTATATGCACTATATATATGTACATAAAATACATATAATTAAATTAAATAAACTATGTGAAATAAATTATACTACTATGACAATTAAAGCTCACATAATATAAAACAAATAAATCATCGTATATAAGCTTCAGAACAGTCTCCAAACAAAGGCCTCACCAAGTCCACCAAAACTCAAATTACTTATTAAATTATTTATTTCTCTAAAAAATAAATACACAAATTTCAAACCCAATTTTGGGTCCAAAATTATGAAATTATAAATTTTTCATCAGACTGTGATTTGACAAACACATTCCAAGGTTTTTAAAATATCAAATGGATTGCAATTCTGACACCAGAATAAAAAACGGAAAATTGCAGAAAAGAAAACAAACTTTAATTTATTTACAAAAAAGAATACAACTTTTTGCAAATCCCAAAAAAGAAAACGAAACGCCCTTTCAAAGGGCGTTTCGTCTGCTGTCAGTCCAATCAGTCGAGTCAGTCGATTCAGAATGACTGATGGCTGACACGTCTGACAAACGCCCTTTTAAAGGGCGTTTATTCCTGAGAAATTTTAAAAAATATCCCATAATTCCTCAACTTCTAAACCAATCTACGAATATCGGAATGATTTGAATTTTTGTGAGGATGATCTCCTCACCGTAGAGATCATCCTCACCAAAAATCAGCCATTGATTCATCTTCTGAGTATGCCAAAATGGGCGTAAAAATTGGAGTATGAAAAAACGCCCTTTAAAAGGGCGTTTGTCAGTAAAAAACGCCCTTTAAAAGGGCGTTTTCTACTGACACACGCCCTTTAAAATAACGTCTGTCAGTTGTCAGAAGTCTGACAGACGTTTTTTAAAAAGGCGTCTATTACTGAAAAACACCCTTTAAAATGGCGTTTTTTACTGACAAACGCCCTTTTAAAGGGCGTTTTTTCATAAACATGTGCCACGTAATGAAACGCTCTTTGAAAGGGCATTTCGTTTTCTTTTTTCGGATTTGCGAAAAGTTGTATTCTTTTTTGTAAATAGATTAAAGTTTATTTTCTTTTTAGAAATTTTTCGAATAAAAAATTATGCCCCAAATACTGAAAGATAATGATAATAAATTCCTACTATTTGGAAAAAAAAAAAAAAAACCTAATATATAAAAAATCAAAATACCCTAAAATGATTTTTTTTGAAATTCTCTCGAAAGTTGCAGATAACATCTAATACTAATATAATAGTCAAATAAATACAAAGTAAGCGAAAATAAGATGTACGTATAAAGTTGAAATAAACTCTAATTATCAAAAAAAAAACTATATACGTACCCCTGAATGGGAATTGGTTATACATAAACATTTATGATGAAATGAATATCTCCGTCCATACGCGGCCTCATTTGCGCTCTAAAGTTTCTGATAATGGTCATTGGGTTCTTCCTCATGAGATCAATCAATGTTGTTCCCCAAGTCCCTATTGTCGAAACTCTGAACTGCATCAATTGGCATGGAAGGGCAGTTCTTTTGGATCTATGACTTTCAAGGATGCTTACCAGGAAACTAGACAACGCTTTAGCCCTCCGTTGGGCGAATCTGACTAGCTATCTATCATTGTCAACGCCTGTTGGTTAATCTGAAAAACCCGTAAAGTCGACTGGTTTGACAATGCGGTCCCTAATGTTCTTCGCAGTGTTCACTCTCTCGGAACTGGTATTTATGAAGCCAACCTTTCTAGCTTCGGGGCTTGATAAATAATCATCTTCGCGATCTTCAAATTCTTAATCAGTTTGGCACTGTGGGTAGACGTAGAAAGACCTCAAAAATCACGGAAGTCACTTGGCATGCACTCCTCTTGTCCTAGATCAAAATTGGGAATCCGGGTCCGGCAGGGTGTGGGGGCGAATTCAGCAATTGCGACACAGATTTTATAGAGCTGACAGCTATATTCTTGTCTATTGAGATTGCGTGGGCTAAGGATGGGCACCACCTTTGGATTGAATATGACTTTGCAGCTATTATAAAATGGTTTACTAACAAGACCTTTGAAGCCTCGTGGAAGCTTCGAAACCGTTGGCTAAACTATCTCTACCATTTACGCCATATGCATGTCCGTTTTGCTCACATTTTTCGTGAATGCAATGCTCCAGCTGATAAACTAACTAATAAGGGGGTTCTCAATCCCCCGTTTCAATGGCAGGGCCAGCTCTACCATAAGGCCAATAAGGCGGTCGCCTTAGGCCCCAGGTGAGAGAAGGACCCAGCCCACTAACCACATGAAAATTTAGCCCAGCCCTTAGATATACAAACGAAAATTAATCTGATTGGTTACCTCTAGCCATATATTTTAGTACTTTTTAGGATTGATTCTAGTCATTAGCTAGAGTCCAGCATATTTTTTGAGTAGTAAATCCAATGGTTAGAAATCATCAATCAAGTTGATTTTTAGTGTGGTTATCCACCAATAGGTGGGCTGAACATCTACGCAGTCATTATTAGGCAAAAAAAAAAAAAAAAGATCTATTCTGCATGGACTGCAACGGGACCACGGGAGGTCTCATATATGAGAAGTTTTCGCCTTAGGCCTCAACTTGCATAAGACGGGCCTGTTCAATGGTGGTCCTCGATCTCGATCTCATATCTCCATATAGCATGCTCTATAAGGGCTATGACATCATCACGTCATTGCATTTCTGAGTGTAGCAAACCACCTATTGGTCATACATAAGGGGGGGGGGACCCATTTTAAGATATTTTTGAGCAAAAGAGTAGTAGTCTTTGTGAACAGGCATTCCATCGTGCTATCCCACTAACACTCCCACACACACACACACACACAAGTGAAGAATAGTAAAGGTAGGGTTAGTGAATTGGTGAGTTTCTCGTTTGAATTGTAATTTAGAATTCTCTTAATAATAGCGCACTTTTGACTTATTTTATAGGATTTCTTTTGTGCTCGTTTGAAGCATTGTCGACTCCGAAATCTCTTCTGAATTATTTGTTTGTGTGATCCAATTGGCCGGTAACGAAAGACTGGACTAGCATAGTGACTACCTTATTCATCTTTTTGTCCCACTAATCTCTTTCAAGAAACTACCTGTTCTTATTCTCTCTCTCTTTCTCTCTCTGAAGGGTAGTGGTCTTAGTGAATGGGAGAGACACTTACCTTAGTGGACTTCCCATTAGCAGAGAGAGAGAGAGAGAGAGAGAGAGAGAGAGAGAGAGAGAGAGAGAGAGAGAGAGAGAGAGAGAGAGAGAGAGAGAGAGAGAGAGAGAGAGAGAGAGAGAGAGAGAGAGAGAGAGAGAGAGAGAGAGAGAGAGAGAGAGAGAGAGAGTGGAGATTTTGGAGTATGAAGCAATGCAGAGAACACATGTGGTATGGTAATTGAGCAAAAAAGCACCCTACAGACAATGTGAAAGGCTATGATGAGCAGAGGATAATTGTCAACCCTCAATATTCACGTGGAAGCAGCACCATGGAGTTTTCATGGACCTGATGGGGTCATCCAGCCCGGCGTACTTTGCACGGGGCTTGGGTTGTACGTACAACCCCACGTCCACGTTGACGAGGTTGGGCTTGAAGTAAAAGCCACAATAATGCATTTACCAGGGAATGGACCTGTACGTTATTAAACAAAAATAAGCTGCAAGTAGTTTTTCTTGTTCTTCGAAGCGTTGCATCTGTGCAACTCCATTAAGCTGCTGGTTGCTAGCATTCCTCAACATGACATCCCCCGTATGAAAATGTGCATGGATCATGGCCATCCATGATGGGACACCTCTTTTGGTTCATGATGAAGTCAGAGAGGAATCCAGTGTTGTCGTTGTCATTTGTTTTGACTTAGAAGTACAGGCCCCATTATCATTCCCTTCCATATAATTATTGTGTTGACCCAACATAAATATTTGTTAGTTTTTGACAAAAATATCGTACTGTTAGATCTTCAACAGGTGGCTTTATAAGGGAATGCATAACCACTCATTGCCATCTTCTATAAGCTGGACCAATCCCTAAGAAACATGTGTCAGTGCATGTCTAAGTTTATCATGATCGATTGATTAATCAGCTATAGTAACCTCAATTACTTGGGAGCAAGCCGACAGTTTGGCTTCTCCATATGGAATCGGGTGTGTTTGTTACGGTTTCCTTACAAAAAACTTGCAAATGATGAAACTCAATATGAAGACATTGAGACCCATCTTTGTGGGTTATAATATCCATAAGAAAGGATGGAGATGTGATCCTGATATGAAGATGGTGTAGAGCCATGCATCTTAAAGAAGAGAAATCGATGTATGGAGATTAGTTATTATGGGACTAGATCAAGACCTCAAGAGACTAAGTTGATGGAGAGAAACCGAAAGTGTGTAACATGTCTCAATTTGAGAATTTATCAAAGGAACATTTTTCACAAATCAACGATGAGGAACGCGCGAGTGAAAATCATGCATGGAGATCTTCAAGTAAAAAGAAGCTCGATCGTAAATCCGTCCCTAAGGCGCTCAAACATGCACCGCTGTGCTACAAACATCCGAATGGATGTACTCCAGAGTACCTTTCATGCGATGCACCACTGTACTAAACTTGACTCTGCATTGGTTTCCGAACATACCATGCTCATAAAAGTCCAGTTTTAGTGTATTCGCACCACCACTACAGGAAAAAAGACTTTCAGCAATGGCCGGCTACCGTCGGTATAGGGTCAAAATCTGCTATATGTTATACTGACAGCCAAACCGGCCGTCGCTACCCCGCGCTAGAAAAAACGTTGTTAAAAGGTATTACCGACGGCCACCAAAAAAACGACCGTTGCAAAAAACACTCCCGCCATACGGTTAGGTGGAAAAATTCATGCATCGACAGGCATGACCGTCGGTATATTGGCTTTCTACCGACGATGCTGACAGTCGATATTTATGATATTTTTATTTTTTATATGTAAACCATTTTATCGACGGTCGCGGCCATCGCTATAAGATACATATAGCGACTACGTATTAACTAGCCGTCGCTATAAATACGCTTTAGCGACGGACAACCCCGTCGATAGAGCTTAATATGTTTTAATTAGTACCTAACGGTTTAGCGACGGCCACTGACCGTCGTTATAACCAATATATACCGACGGTCGGTATCCTTGGTTATCACTACAATACATATATAGCGACAGTACAATCTGTTGACCGTCGCTATATATTGGTTATAATGACAGTCAGTGGCCATCGCTAAAATGTTTTATAGTGTGAATTTTTTTTTATTTTTTTACATAATTTGTTGTACCTGTACTTGTAATGTATATAATACATGTAAACTATAATACCATATTTCCCTATTACATTTCCATTTTATCCAAACAGAATGTAGAGAAAATATAAAATTCAATATCTTCAATACTTAAATTTCTACAATATTGACTGTTCCAAATTCAACAATGTTATAAAAGTTTAAAAAATCAATCTGATAGAGTAGAAGATACGATCAATCAGCATCTAGGCCCTACAAAATAAATAAAAGTAAAATAATTAATATATAAAATGTTAAGATTCAATGTAAACGAAATAAAAAATTAAAGTTAAATTTAAAAACCTTGAAATGCCTAAACATATAACTAGCTACAAATTTTAAATCGGATCTCTATTTTTTATCTCATCTCTTCCAGCACATTTGTTTCAATACAATAGAAGTATTGTAATAGGTTCTGGGAGATTCGGACCTCGTTTGCCCGATTTAGGTGTCGAGGTCCTAAATTTGACTTAACTTAAAACCTTTAAATGCCTAAACATATAACTAACTACAAATTTCTAACAGGAGATCTATTTTTTACCCCGTCTCTTCCAACATATTTGTTTCAACACAATAGAAGTGTTGTAATAAGTTTCGGGAGATTCGGACCTTGTTTGCCCGATTTGGGCGTCGAGGTCCTAAATTTGACTTAACTTAAAACCTTTAAATGCCTAAACTAATAACTGACTACAGATTCCTAATCAAACATCTGGTTTTTACCCCGTCTCTTCTACCATATTTGTTTCAACACAATGGAAGTGTTATAATAGGTTTCGGGAGATTCGGATCTCGTTTGTCCGATTTGGGCGTCGAGGTCCTAAATTTGACTTAATTTAAAACTTTTAAATGCCTAAACCTATAACTGACTACAGATTCCTAACCGAACATCTATTTTTTACCCCGTCTCTTCCAGCATATTTGTTTCAACACAATAGAAATATTGTAATATATTTCGGGAGATTCAAACCTCGTTTGCCCAATTTGGGCGTCGGGGTCCTAAATTTGACTTAACTTAAAACTTTTAAATGCCTAAACCTATAACTGACTACAGATTCATAACCGGACATCTGTTTTTTACCTCGTTTCTTTCAACATATTTGTTTCAACACAATAAAAGTGTTGTAATAGGTTTCGGGAGATTTGGACATCGTTGGTCGATTTGGGCGTCGAGGTCCTAAATTTGACTTAACTTAAAACCTCATTTTGAGTACTCAAATACAACAATTATATCTCATAAATATACATGTACCTGATCATCATTTGCGTTGTCGGACCGATGCTGGTCTTGGCTCGGAGGCGGTATGTTAGTTGATTGCATGATACTAAAAATGGTAATCATCTGCTCATTATTTTTATTGTTGAATTTGGAACAAATATTTTTATTATATTATTAGATCAAGTATATCATCTAATGTCCAGAAAAATCCTCTGTGAGTTATTGTTCGTTATTTTTAGCAGGAAATTAGCCCTAAAAGTGAGTTTCAAAAATAGTAAGTTTTTCAAAGTTGTCCGAATCCTACCAAACTTGACACATGATTTAATATAGGATATCTAAGGATGAAAGTAAGTTCAAACTGTCAAAATTATCCCATGAAGGTCAAATTATTATAATACCCCTAGCTGAAAGTTCGGGGTATTACATTTGTAGTCTTCTTAGACACTTTATTTTGTCGAGGCATATCTAAATTCTTGCACAAATAATATTAAGCCATATATGCATCCGTAATCAATATTGACAAAGAATAAATCAATGTAGAAGAACTCAATTTCATTAATCAAACATATTACAAAAAGAAAATTACAACATATATTAAAAATTATAATGGATCATCCTCATCATTGATGAAAGCTTGATCTACTCCAAGGACGGAGGAAGGAGAAGGGAGAGATGTGGGTGAAACGTCAAGGAGTTGCAGGCTGCAACTCCAAGGATATTTTGAGAAGGAGAGAAGAGAGGGGCGGCTGGGATATTCTTGAGAGGGAGAGAGATTGAGAGAAGAGAGGAGGGAAAGAGAGTGGTGAGGGAGAAACTTTTCTCCTTTTATTATAGGTTAGGTTTAGGGTTTAAAAAGAGTGTTGTTAGGGGTCCTAATGACCATTGGATTTAGATGAAGATTTATGGGTTTTGGGCTAGAAAAGATATGAGAGGGTTGATGGTTTTTAGTGGGGAGAAAGAGAGATGGATGTGGGGTGGCAAGGCTTGATCCAAGCCGATCACATCCTTCAATATAAGCCCCATGGCATATTCTTAGAGGCTGACCGTATAGATGTTAACTGGTCCCTTGGTGGAAAAAATGGCTTGATTAGTGATTTATAACCATTGGATCTTTGCGCCCAAATAACGCCCAATATTGCACAATTTCCTACGGTCGAGATCAACCTAAGGAAATACCTTAATTAATCCAACGCTTAGAAGTCACTAATCAAATTTATTTTGGTTTGTAAGTCCACCTAATGATTGACTAAACATTCCTTCGGTCAACATCCGCTAAGAATGTACTACGTGGCATGTAATGCGGGTTGTGGATCGAGGGGGTTGACAGCTAAGGATAGGTTTTGACAATGGAGAGGGGAATCGTTGAATGAAGAGATGAATGGGGGATCAGTGATCATGTGGTGGATAGGTTAAAATGTGATGATCAGATGGTTAGGTTAATGGTATGGTGAGATGTGAGCAGTCAAATCATGGAGAGGGGGATCGGACGGTTGATCTGGGGATCTAATGGTGGGATGAGAGGATCAAATGGTCGAATGTTAGGGTTTAGAGGGATAAAAGAGAAATGAGAGAGAAAATTAGGGTTTAGATAGAGGAGAGATGAGAGAAAGAGAAAAGTGCTAGCGGAGGGTCTTGAACACTAGTTTTCAATTGTTCTTCACTCGAGCTTCACTAGTAGAGCATGCCATCATTTCTTGTCATTTGATATGGCTTTAAATGCTTTAGTCCTTCTCTTGGTCTTCAGCTCTTCCGCTCTTTTGGTTCTTTGGGCCGGCTCTGCGATCATCTGGCATGGCCCGTACTTGACTTGTATCTTCAGTATTAGCCTACTGGCTCTTTAAGTATTGATTTTAAGCTTCTGTGGCTGATCGTGGGCCCATTGGTCTCGAGAACTATCGGGTTTCCTACAACAACTAAAAGTGAGTAATAAGACTTAATCAGAACGACTTTATATCTAGACTTCTAAAAGTGTGTTTAATGCATGCAAATATACCATATCATCAAGAAAAGTGTGTTCTACGTAAGAAAAGAAACTCTTACGTAAAAAAGTAGACAAACATGACAGTTTTACGTAAGAGTGCGATAACACTAAAAGGATAATTGTTTAAAATAAGCACTTTTGAGCGAATATATATAACTTCACATGCGATTAGATTATCCCTACCAAACCAGTAATTGAATTAAGTTACTAGTTTAATTAGAGAATTTTTAATATCTATTCACCCTCCTAGGCATCTAGTGATATAAGGAAACACAAAATTTTCAATTATTATTCATAACCATTTTTCCATGGCACACCGACTGATCCCATAAGATCCGAACCACAATAATACCCATAACCCTTTTTTTTTCCATGGCAAACTAGCCAATCCCATAAGATCCGAACCACAATAATATACATAACCTTTTTTTTTTCTATGGCAAACCAGCAAATCCCATAAGATCCAAACCACAATAATATCTATAACAACATCAATTAAGCACATGTATATAACATTATTAATAGAGTAAAATAAGAGAAATTATTCATTATAATATGTAGGTGTACCTACCTCTTTTTGTATATAGATTCTTAGGTAAAATTGTAAGTGTGCTTCTCCAAGTAACGTTCTTTACTCTCAGGTCTACCAAGCCTCTTCAATGCTTCGCATGTCATTGCTACATGTCAAATGGGAGAGGATTCTCTCCCCACTAAATTCCAAGTTGGTTATATTTAATGAAGGTAATTAAATTTAAAAATTGAAATTACTTTTTTTTATTATAGAAAAGATTAATGATGTCTTCTTTTTTTTTTTAAATTAGAGTTAGTATTAATTTCTATAAGTGAGGTCTAGTATTCAAAATGTTTCCTTATTCTAAAGTGTCTAGATGTCACTCATGTCTAGGGCTGGCAATGGATCGGGTTCGAGTCGGATTGGTACTAATTTGGTACCAATCGATCCGGACCCGATCAGATCAGTAAAACTCAGTTCCGAAATCGATCTGATGTGATTAGACTGGTTCTAGGTCCGATCCGATTCACAATATCGTCTCTCCCAATACCCTATCTAACTCGATCACCTTGTTTTCCATGTTCACCAGTTCAAACTCCACCGATGACTGTAATCTCATATGACAATAAAAAATCGAAGGGATTATATGAAATAAAAATAAAAAAAGAGAATTGACCATATATATAGCAATTAACACCAAAGAGAACTCCCACACACAACCTCTCCCGATCACCACATCTCCATGTTCTCCAACCTCCACCCTGGTTCAACACCTCTCCTCGCTTAATTTTTGCAATGAGGGAGCCTCAACCTCAACTACAAGCTCCGAAAGTTGATCCATCTCCCTTCCTAGCTCTATCAACGGTGCCTCCAAAGCCACTAGAATTAGAGAAGAAGAAGCAACCGCCAAAACAAGAATTGAAGCTACTCAAGAAATAGAGGCCTCTCCTCCCCTCCTCCTTATATCTCTGGCTACAAGCAAATATGAATTTCTAGGGTTTTGTTGTAGTATCACAAAGAGGGATTTTTATGTTTGTTTTAAGAAATTGCAGAGAAAGAGCAATTAAACCGTATGACTACAAGGGAAAACCTTGTTTTTCAAAACCTACATTGGGATTTTTTGGGATTCCTACGGTTTTAGGGTTGGAGTTGCAGAGGAGAGAGGGGAGGAGAGGAGAGGGTCGAGATGTGGATTTACCCTAGACAATAGTAATATTTTTTTTATATATATACTATATCGGGTCAGTATCGGATCGGAACAGGGTTGATCCAGTACCGATCCGATAAGAGATCAGACCAACAATATTCGATCCAATACCAATCCGATAGGTAAAAATAAGGTTCCGGATCCGTTATTTTGGCTCGGATCGGATTGGATCTCGGGGTTGATCTGATCCATTGCCAGCCCTACTCATGAAGTCCTAGATTTCCTTATTTGTAAATGTTTGATTATCAAATATTTGCTAAGAAACATTTTCCTGCAAACTACAAACAAAATACCAGGGTCGTATTAGTTTATGGATATCTTAGTTCCAACAATATCACTAATTTTCTCGGCCGTGGATCCCGAGAATCCAACGGTTGTTATTATTAAAATGAAAAAAAGGGTGGATAGCAAATTAGCCTCTTGGCAGGTGGTTTATGTATGTGTGACGTTGACTCAAGGCGAAGTGAGGTTTAAAGTAATTGGATTTATTTGCAAGGGATAGAAATAAAAAAGGGTGCTTCGTCTCTTATGCCTAACGGTTTGGTATGAAGTTTGAAGTTTGAAGTTTGAATAAAGAAAAAATTGATGTCTCCCTCCCTCCGACGACGAGATGTGGTGAGGCTCGGAAAAACAAATCTTTTTTTCTCATCGGGAGAATTAAGAAATTCTCCTGAAAATCTGGAAACAATCTCTTCTTCTCTCTTATTTCTTCATTCAGCATTTAAAGTCAGGTGGTGGTCCTCACGTCCTCTCTCATGAATTCACTCACAATTTTAATCTGATTCAGCAAACCAGCGCTGTCTTCTACCATTTCTTTATTAATGGCGTCAAACACACAGGACGCACTTTTATAGTCACCTTGAAACCCTAGCTTTTGTTCCTTTCTCTCTCTCTCTGCAGGCCTGACCGCCTGAGAATCTCAATATCAGTATCCCAACTCTATTTCTACTTCACCATTAACTCTTTCTTTATTCTGGGGCAATGGAGTTGGATTTCTTTCACTGTTGTTTCTTGATTCGATCGAGGTTTTTCAGTTTTCACTGAAGAAATTCAGTTAAAGCAGAGCTGTTAATTCGACTCATTTGGATTCTAAATTTCTTTTCTTCTTCTTCAATTGGTGTTTGTTTCAATGTATGTGTCTGAACTCGATGACTCAATGGAATTGAAGAAGGAGAAGGTGGTGAGGTAAAAACTGGAGTTTGATTTCATTTTGTTTCGTTGTTGTCACCTTTGAGAATTCTCAGGTAATTTTTTTTCTGGGTTTAATTTCTTCCAGGTTTTATCCTGATGGAAAACAACACCTTGAATTGCCATGTGAAAAACCTGATTCTCCCAACCTAGAAAAGCCCTCACCTTCACCTGTATACAAGGTTTCAGCTCCTTTGCTGAAACTTGATGGCGGTGGTGGCGGCGGTGGCGGTGGCGGAGATGGTGGTGGGTATAGAAGTAGAATTACTGAGACTCTGAAATTTGGGAGGTCTAAAGTATTTTCCGAGGACCATGAGCCCTGGGGGCAGAGGATACTGGATCCGGGAAGCGAGCTTGTCTTGCAATGGAATCGGGTTTTCCTTTTCTCGTGCTTGGTGGCTCTTTTTGTTGACCCATTGTATTTCTATCTCCCTTCAATGGGTGTCGTCAGAGACTCTTCATGTATCAAGATGGATTTGAATCTGAGAATTGTTGTGACCTTTTTCCGAACTATTGCCGATATGTTATATTTATTGCACATGGTCATCAAGTTTCGGATGGCATATGTAGCTCCAAGCTCACGGGTATTTGGGAGGGGTGAACTTGTCATGGATCCAAAGAAGATTGCCAGGAGGTACTTAAGATCAGATTTCTTTATAGATTTGGCAGCAACACTGCCTCTTCCTCAGGTATTTTCTTGGATTGTTTCAATAAGTATTCATGATTGGTTTCGTCGGCGGCGGATCTATATATGCTTACCTTTTGTTTTTGTGTGCGTTTTTTACAAGTATCATTAGTTGATTGCTTACACACGCCATATATACTTAGTATAATGAGCTTCAGTGATTACATTTTTGGTTCATCGGGTCATGAGATCCACTACTCATTTTAGCTTTTTCTGGCTCTGTAGTATCTAAATCTGGGTTGTACCCATGTACCTCAAAATTGTGACTAAAGAAGGTTGGGCTATAGGCTCGATCCCATATCTTCTACTGTACTAGATCATTTATGAGAAACAATTGTCACCTCGGCTAATTATCCCACTTGGAAGCTATAGATAGTCAGGGTATTAGTAGATTTAGGAGTGGGAAATGGGAGAGAGGATTGCTGTCTCTAAGAAGTCAGGAACTTGGAGCACCAATTTGATGTTTGCTAGAAGATTCTCACCACCAAAATTGATCCATTATGAGTAGTGTGGGAGTGTATGAGGGCCTAAAGACAAATATGAAATATAAGTTTTTCATTAAACTACAACAATGCATTCATCTTCTTGTTTAGAAGAGCACGATCGATGGTTGTCTCAAAGAAAATGGTAATTGGAAATATATATCATGTCTGAGTGCTGATTGCTCACCAAAAAACCCCAAGTACTAGTTGCTGAAAGAACTTCCGGTGAGACAAATAGGAATCTGCTGTGGTTTTCTCTGGTATATTGGTTAAAGTCCTCTACCACTTAACATAGAGTACTATAATTACCCTTTGAGCTGTGGGTATTGGTTAAAGTTCCTAGCTCTCTAACAAGAAAATAAGAACGTTCTCTTGTACTCTTCATCATCTATGCATAAAATTTGTTAATCTTAGTAGATTACTTCATCTTGATTTTATTTTGTATAAACTTGCGACTGTGACATTTTTGTTCCTTCCATTTTGTTACATTTTTGGTACAATAAGGATAAAAAAATGTTTCTCTAAGGCCTCCAAATTTCAAGGAGAACTTCTTGGGTCCATTGGAGGTGTAAGGTGACACAAGGGATGTTTTCAAGAGATCAGAAGCAATGATGTGGGTCCATGGAGGCTTACCAATGTAATTGATCTCAATAGGGAATTAGTGAGGGACAGTCCATGACTTCATTACATACCCTGAGGGATGCAAACAATATCGTGGATCCCTTAGCCAAGAAGTTGTTTAAATAGAGTCTTGTGTTTATTGGGAACTCTATTTTGTATTCTTGTATACTTCTTTTTTACTTTAAAGTCTTTAATACATTATTGTTTTTGATCACTCACGTGCACATTCGCACACAGAACACACACGAACAGACACACACACACACACACACACACGCACACACACACACCCACACACACAAAGGATGGCACTTTAGTTTCTCCTCTTTCTATTTATGGTACTTGTTTGGTTCTTGAAGTTTGTCAGTTGTGGGAAATGAGCCTAGGCTAACTGTCAGATTATTTTTTGCAGATTGTCATCTGGTTCATTATACCAGCAATTAGGAACACCCATTCTGATCATAACAACAATGCCCTTATGCTGATTGTTCTGCTCCAATATGTTCCCAGATTATATCTGATTTTCCCGTTAAGTTCTCAAATTATCAAAGCTACTGGAGTAGTCACGAAAACTGCTTGGGCTGGGGCTGCATATAATCTGCTACTGTATATGTTAGCTAGTCATGTAATTTCTCTTCGTTATGTATTTTATCTTTTTTTCCTACTGCTCTCCCAATATTGATCTGCTTTGAGGAGTTCTTAAAACAATACTTCTAGAATTCATGAATGATGTTTTATTGGTTCGTCAAAATATCAGTGCCAGTTAATGATTCAAATTGTATTTTGGTAGGTCTTGGGGGCATCATGGTATATACTGTCAATCGAACGACATACAACATGCTGGAAATCAGAATGCAAAAAGGAAGTTAACCCTATAAAGTGCAGTTTGATATATTTAGACTGTGATACTTTCAACCATGATGATCGTAGGATTTGGGTGAACAGCACAGCTGTCTTCAATAACTGTGATCCTGACAATAAAATCACTTTCAACCATGGCATATTTGAAAATGCTGTGACTAATAAAGTTCTCTCCTCAAATTTCCTTGAGAAATACTTCTATTGTCTATGGTGGGGCCTACAGAACTTAAGGTATGATTCATGAATTTGCTATGTATACATCAGTCTATTTTGATTCTTGTAAGTTTTTCTTAGTGCTGTTTGGAAGGTATTCTGTGGGGTCATTGTTGTATGAAATGTTTTTTATTATTAAGTATTCGTTACTTTATTATTAGGGAATTTTTGACATAACCCCCCCCCCCCCCCCCCCCCAGTGACCTGGTCCACCATACATTGACTGTAGTGGACCCAAATTGACTAACTTTTTTTTAAAGGACAAAAATGGCCCTTTCTTCAACCTTAGATTAAGTGGGTTTGGGTCAAAGTCCTAACCCCAAATCAAATGGCTGTGGTGAACAGCTGGCCATGACCAATCCACCGGAGTCTTGTGTCCGGCTGACTACCACTCCAGCGAATATGTTTAATGGCTGGTGACATTGTATAGCTGTACTTACTGTTCCAAGATCATAGATCATCACATAGACAGATCACTATAAGTTTTCTAGTGCAAGTTGTAACAGTTTTCATACTAGAAAGATCAGGTCCTTTGGCAATTTTCAAGGTATACATATGGCAAGACCAAAACGAAGGCCCAACACTCCTGATGGACAACATTCGATAAAGACTTGTGGTGCTTGTATGGGAAAATAGCTGGTATGGCAGGGAAAAGGCCAGACCCTTCTTTCGGATTTGAGACGATTTGGGGTGATGAACAAGAAACAAGCAAAACAATGGCTGGTGAACAAGAAACATGACAAGTTGTTAAGCACAAAACTGTAAGTCATTAAGCTTTGCACATCAATGGTTCTAATCAGGAGAGAATGCAGAGTACACAGATTTTAATCACTAGAATATCTGTCCTCATCTTCATCTTCATGATGTGTCACGACTTTTTGTATAAATCTCTTGCATATGAAGACAACATCACCCCAGTAAGGCTTCGGGGCATGCATATGAAATATAAGGGTGTACGGGCAAGATCCAACAAATGACAGTGCTTAGTTCCGCAACACCATTTTGTTGGGAGGTATGAGCACAAGAAGTCTGATTGATCATGCCTCGATCGGAACAAAATGTTTGGATAGAGGCTTGCATGTATTCAAGAGCATTATCAGAACGAATTATTTTAATAGGCTTGCCAAACTGAACAGATATCTTATTATAAAACGTGGTAAAACACGGGGTAATTCGGAGCGATCTTTTAACAAAAAATAGCCATGTCATTCTTGAATAATCATCTACAAACACGGTAAAATAATGAAAATCAGATAAACTTTTTATTCTTGAAGGACCCCAAATATTCGTGTGGATTATATGAAAAAGGGCTAGACTTATGACTCTCAATATGGTGTGGAAAAGAACTAGGGTGAGCTTGCCTAACTGACTAACTTCACAGTCTAAAACAGACACTGGACTCAACTTAGGTATGACATGACTTAAATTAGAGAATGAAAGATGAGCCAAATGAAAATGCCACTGAATTGGCGACACGGTTGCACTCATCGCAGATGCAGGTGCACCAAGATCCAGGTAATATAAACCGTCTTTCTAATGCCCCAAACCAATAACTTTCTTCGTCTTGAGATCTTGAAAAATACAGGAAGTAGGATAGAAGGTTACTGAGCACTGTAAGGATTTAGCGAGTTGACTGACAAATAGCAGATTAAATTGAAAGTTTGGAACAAACAAAGTGGAGGACAAAAAAATAGATGGAGTAAGGTGAATATCATCTTTCCCCACAACTTTATGAGTGGACCCATTAGCTAAAACAATATGAGATCTAATGGACTGAAAATTGGAAAAGACAGAGGGTATATTAGACATATGAGCACTCGTCCCTGAATCGATGACCCAGGAGGAAGGAGAATTGGCGGCCAAACATGCAGGATTACTTGTATTGGCCAAAGTGGCCGTAGGCTGAGAAGTTCTGGCAGGAAGGGAGTTCAACTTCTGGAGGAGCTGGCCAATCTGAGAAGAATAGTCATTACGAGCACAGAAGTAGAGAGAATCCCTAGCAAGTTGAAATCGCTCAGTAGTAGTCAGCGAAGAAGGCTCATCAAAAGTCTGGTTAGGCCGAGATGGCTTACCCCATTTATCCCAACAAAACTCCTCTACATGAACATTCACACCACAATAAGAGCACTTGAATTCACCTCGTCCCCACGGCCACCATGACCCCACGACCAAGAGAGGGCTCAAACCGACCAGTCGAAATCATGGTTGAATTTTCCTTGGAGGGAGAAGACACAGTTCCAATGGTTGCACGCTGAAGACAAGGATAGGCATTAGCGGCACTTGGAAGCGACTCAGTAACCAACATTTCCCCCTTAAGAGCATTATACTCTAGATTGAGACTAGAGAGAAAAAGAGCAACCTACAACTCTTCTTGTTGGCGCTTTAGAAGTTTCTTCCCACATACCTTGTAATAAAATAGTGCTCACTAAGAGACTTATCTCACTGTTTAGTAGAAAACATCGATTTAAAAACCTGATAAATCCGGAAAACATTCCTCTCATGAGAATACATCTCCTTGATGGCTTCCTAGATCTGTTTAGCCGTAGGAAGATACATGACATTCATGGAGATTGAAGGCTCCATGCTATTCCACAACCAAGTCATAACCAGTGAGTTCTCACAGTCCTAATCTTCATACCCCTTATCAGATTTGGGGGGGATCATCGGTGGTGTACTTCACTTTCTTCTTGGCAGACAAAAACACACGAACGGAACGAGACCAATGTAAATAATTAGTGCCATTCAACTTTACAGAAGTTATTTGAGCACCAATGCCATCAGAAGTACCCATAGAAGGGATTTTTACATCACTAGAGGTGGCCATAAGTACCTTCACCAGAATAAGGAAAAACAGCACCAAACAAACAGTCCACTTGAGAACACGCAGTCACAAAATTGTAACCAAACATTCCACCAAAAATAGTCACCAAACAAGTACCAAACTCCACGAAATAGTCACCAAACAGCCACTAAACAGTCCACCAAACAGCCACTAAACAGCCAACAAATAGTCACCAAACAGTCCACTTGGAGGGATATGCATGCACCAATCAAACATCAAATAGTTGGTGTGCACAAAGATCAACACATATCACGAACAGTCCACTTGGAGGGATATGCATGCACCAATCAGACTTTAAACAATTGGTGTGCACAAAGATCAACACACATCTTCAACAGTCCAGTAGAGGGGTGCGGCAACACATAAAGTAGAAAAATAGTCCACCTGTGGGACACAACATCAAGATAACTACCTTCACTTCAAAAGACGAGGGTTCCAACCCCAAGAACCTCATGTCTCCAACAATGTCATAAACATGGAGTTAAACCCAAAAAACAACCTAGATTCACATCTAGGGATAAACAATCAAACAATAATTGCTCAGGGGTTGAAATACTTCAAAACCCTAAGAAATAAGAAAAAATGGAGGAAAAAATGATGAAGAAAGAAACTAGGGTTTCAATAGGATCAGATATGCTCTGATACCATGTGAAATAAAGAGAAGAATAGAAGATTAGAGAGATTAGGGTTTGACAGAGAGAGAGATAGATGGAGAAGAGATGAAGAGAAGAAAGAGGTATGAACATATGTTGTTCAGCCTCCTCATGTTGATATATATACTATTCACTTAAGTGGTGTGTGCCCACTTATATTAATAGAAGTTAGAATGTAGAAGCCCAACACTCTACATAAAGCCCATCTATATAACATAAAGATAAAGGAAATAAACTAGGAACTCTAACATTCTTCTTCCCTTCTTTTTCTCATAAACCCAAGTTCTCTACTATATGAAGGTACCTTATGGTAGGAAGAGGGGAAACCAAAACTTTTTATCACTCAATTAAAATTCATATATCTTAAATCGTAATGGAAAAATATACTGAAAAGAGACTATTAAGTAATTTCTTGTCTTTCGGATGCAGTGGACAAGCTTGATAGATCATTTTCAACACTCAATTGGTCTCCTAGTTCAGACATAAACCCTCTTTTGCTTTGCAAAAGAGGATTTATGTCTTTCCATTGTCTTTCTAAGAAAATTATGAGAGCTTGGAGCTTAGGTTGCTCTCATGACATGTGGCTTAAATGCTATTATCTCGACCATTTTTGATAAGCAAATCACAATGCATGTGCATGTTACGAAATTAATTAAAGAGCTGGTTGCTGTTGTTTCTGTATTCTTTAGAATATTTTTTATTAAATGACTTGTGAATATATGCCATATGAAACAGTGTGTTTCTTTCTGTTTTCATTCAAGCTTGTGATAGATCTCTTTTGCTTCCTTATTTCTTCAGTTCATATGGGCAGAATTTGACAACAAGCACGTTTATTGGGGAAACCTCATTTGCCATACTCATTGCCATTCTGGGTCTGGTTTTATTTGCCCATCTGATTGGAAACATGCAGGTATTTAACAAGGCTTCTTCCTTGGTTTTCTCCATTAATGACCATATTGCTAATCAAATTAATTTTGGTCATTGTCTCTTTCATGGTTGATTGTTCAAGTGGATTGTAGGTGATTCACTATACTCTTTTAAGGCACTAATTTCTTGTCTTCTTGCTCTACCTTTCACCTGTTCTTTTTTTCAACTTGATTTTGCTCAAGAATGGTTTAGAGCATAATAGCGTCTTGTTACATCTTTTGATGCATATAATGCTTTGTGTTCTTAACTTAAAGAGTGAAAATGCTTGGAGCCAATTGGACTCCGGACTTTTAAAAATCTTATTCACTTCCTCCTAGACTCCTACTATAATCTGCTTGCTGGGTGTAAGATTGTGTTTGATATATTCTTTTCCCAGTTTTTTAATCCCGATTAATGTGGGAGCGCATGCTTGGACTTAGAATCGCATCCCTGGAGATTTCAGGTTGGACCATTATAAGCAATCTGTCCAACTCTTGAGACCCTAGTCAAGGTGTTGTTTTAAAATCTAAAGTGAAGTTTTACAAACCATGGTACTCTTTGATGGTTTGGAGTTTGTGAAAAGAGAGTAAATCAGCAGAGGTTTTGGAAGGTTCACTTTAGAGATGCAACTGGTTATTATAATGATGGTAAAGGAAATTGTGGATCATTCTTAAATCAAGCCCTTGGCGGGTGATTTTGATGTTTGCCTACATTGAAATGGGAAGGTAAGATCCACTCTGAATGGTAGCTGATTTCTGTAAGTAAACTTAGAGAAACATTTTTGACTTTGCTTTTATTTGGATTCTTGTCACATGCAGTCGGAAGTGATTTATTAGCTCGCACGTAACAAATACAAGGGCTGAGAGAGAGAATTTTATTATTTGGTCCATGTTTTTTAGGCTTTGTTCCTATTGATCTTGAATCTAGTCTTGATTTATACAATTTTAATGGACTTATTACCAAAAGGAGAAGCGGAAGTTTGGGTAACACACTATGGTTTCTTTTACAGTGCAGACACTTTAACTTTTCTTGTTTAATGTAGACCTACCTGCAATCTATCACGGTGAGGCTTGAGGAGTGGAGACTTAAGAGAAGAGACACTGAAGAATGGATGAGACATCGGCAACTCCCTCAGGATTTGCGGGAACGTGTTCGGCGGTTTGTTCAATACAAGTGGCTAGCAACCCGTGGAGTAGATGAAGAAACTATCCTGCATGCCTTGCCTACAGATCTCCGTCGAGATATCCAACGCCACCTATGCTTGGACCTTGTTCGACGTGTATGTTTTCTCCCCATTCTCTTGTCTAGTTCTATAGATCTGAAGACACCAGAATCTGTTCTGATGTGTTCTTTGATATTCTTTTATTAAAGTATATAATACATGCTTGCATTTCCAATTTCTATTAAGAGGAGCACTAAAGTCAGGAAGGGAGGACGAGAAGAAGCCATTCTCCCCTACCTTTCACAAACATTATACACATTGGCATGATTGGGATCCACCTGTCACACCTTGGAGATCTTCCAGGCCAAATGTCCTAATTGGATGAAAGTAGCCATCTGAACTGTAGTCATTATCACCACACTTTTGTGACTGTCCAAAAGAATGAGACTGGTGGATTTTTAGGATTATCTAATAGCCGAATAGATGTCCTAGGTGAGATCCACTGAGTGATGGTCTTGATATGTGTGCACGTACATAGGGCTGCAACTTGGGTGGGCCCAACCCGGATAAACCGGTCAATCTCAAGCGTAGACATGTTATTATATCTTAGCCACACGTGTCATACTTAAAAGCCATACACGAGATATGTGGGCCCATCGACGTATCAGACCAGGACATTAGTTATTTATATCAGACCAACATTAGACAATTTTGGGACCCAACTAATATGATGTTTTAATTTGTTTTGATATTTATATTTTAGCAAGATTCCATGTCAGATGCAGGTATCACAGCGATTTAGCAAGATCCTCATTGAGTTATCACAATAAGGAAACCTACTTACATAAGAAGACAAACTTCCAAACTAGGTTAGACAAAAATTAGAAGACTTCCTAATTATTGGGTCAACACCAATAATAGAAAGATTCCAAAGAGAGTCCAACCCTTTTTAGAATTGGACACCTTTTGACTTGGCATATTATGAATAGAGACTTTCCCTCGCACGACGATTCCGAGGAATAGAAAGTCCCCAATAGGTCCCAATCCTTTTAAAAGTTGGGCTTCTTTATGAATCTATAAATTAATATCATCAGCAAAGGTATGATCATCGGGTCTCCAGTCAATTCACTGCCAACTCTGTCTTCCTCTTATTTGAGCATGGGATTGTTTTTGCGAATACCACACGACGTCCAACTAGTAGAGGAAGCAAGATTCCGATTCTTCTCATCAGATTTGACCTTGAGGTTCATGAGATGAAGAAAGTTTCCCACATCTTTTGGCGTCGTTTGTGGGATTACTGGTTGATCTCAACTTTCAAAAATCATGGTCCAAACGTGGAGAGAGCACAAAGATGTATCCATTGCAACTTGCACCGTCGCCTCCAACCCCTATATTCAAGACCTCCTGAAGGCAATGGACGAGCTCAGAAGTACCCGAGTAGAAGAAATAAGTAGACAAGTCCAGAAGAGAGAATGAGCTTCACCAATTTCTCGATAGGAGACTTACAATAAAGGGTCCCCCAAAGCAATAGAATGTCGGCCAACAAGACAAGGAATCTGCTGATTCTAACCAAGGAAAGCCTCCCCATTAGGGGAAGATGAAGTAGACAGAGCTACCACAAAATTCCCATGTTGATCGAAAGGACATATTCCTCGTACCTTCTAAATAGGTCGTCCCTGACTCAACTACAAATCTCCTTGGGCTAACTCACAACGAGATAACAGAGATAATGAAGAAGCACAAAGAAGAGCCGAGATCATAGCAACTGGAAAATGGAAGCTTGTAGATAGTTGGTGTTAATAGATAGTTGGACGCCAAGGGATTCCCTGTTTGCAGATAACATCCAGAATAGTAAAGCTCCAAAGAAGTTCACAGTACCCCGGTTCTCCCCTTATAACGGAACTAATGATCTTGTCGAGCATATCTTACATACCATAAGGTAATGGCTTAATGGGAGAATGATGACCCCTCATGTGTAAGCTTTTCCCTTCGAGTTTGCGAGGAGAAGCTCTTATTTGATTCCATTAGCTTCCATTGAGAAAGTGGACGGAGAATTGATTCGCGATTTTCTAAAATGATTCAAAGTTAAGATGTATGGGTTTAGAATTGTGACGATAGGTCAGTGACACTACTTTTCGGAAAGCCTTACAACTTGACTCGAAACTTTATAAGTTATTGACGAAATCTCGGCCAAATCCTGTAGAAGATCTTATAGCCAAAGCTAAAAAATAACCCAAACTTGAAGATGATGCATGTAGTAGAACTCCCAAGCCTCAGCGGATCCTTGAACGAATCAAAAAGTCTCTCGTTGATAGGAATAAGAAAAAACTTTCAACAAGCATCCACCTAGGCCAGTAGTAGATAGGGATAGGCTGCCGAAAAGACAAAGGGACTTTACTTCCTTGAATACTGGGATAGACAAGATCCTCAAACATATCATTCTTGAGCCATACCTTAAGTTGCTAACCTCTCTAAAGCCCGAGAACGAGCAGTTCCGTGATAAAGGTAAATTTTGTATTTTCCATAATGATCATGGGCACACTACTATTAATTGCAGGACTTTCCAACATCATGTTTAGGATTTGATAAAGAAAGGGTACCTGATGGAATTCACTACTGACCAAAGGAATTAACTCCTCATTTGGAATGAGGCCCCACCTCAGCCACCATCGTGCTAAGGTAGTATGAGGAGAGGCCTCATGCGCAAATCATCACAAACATTCATGGCTGACCTCGGGACGTGTTGAAATCGGAAAAGACGTGCTAATACCATCAAGGTTTTAAAAGTCTAATTTGGGTATTGAGGCGGTTTGCCTCCAAAAGGCGAGGCGTAGTCTCGAGGCAGCGTTGGGGCATAAGTATCATTTAAGCTTCATTTTCAAAAACAAAATTGCTTGAAAAGTTCTAAAAAAATATAATAAATTCTAGAAAAATTAGAAACAACATGCCATGTGAAAAAATAACTTAAATAAGCATAAAAGCTATTGAGCCTACACTTTTTACCTTAAGAGTGCACTGTTGGGCACTCGTGCTGAATGCCTGAAAGCCCGATGTTGATATCAAATCTTAAAAAACATAAATTACATAATTAAATTACCAAATCTAAAGAGTTAATAAGCTAAGTCCACTAACAAAATATCAATACTAACAAAGTAATTAACAAGATAGAGCTAGGAAAATAGTAGAGCAAGTTTGTTATGCTTTGATTTCTTGCTTGAGTTTGGTGAGGATCCTCACAAGAAAACCGTAGGAAGTGACGGAATCAAAATTTGATAAGATTTGAACTTTCTATGAGAATTTCTTTTCAAGTGGGAGAAACTAGGGATGAAAGCTTAGATTTAGGGGTTCTCATAAAATAAAAGGTTTAAGAGAACAAAATTAAAACCTTTTAAGTCGTTTTTATCATAAAAGATTATTGGGGAGAGTATATTGGGAAAAGCAGTGGAAAAAATAAAAGAAAAATGAAAAATAAAGGGTTTCGGTTTCGGGTTTTAAGTGAGGCTATAGCCTTAGTGGATTGAGGCTTAAGCCTTAGAAATGACCATTGATGCTATAGCCTCGAGGCTGTTTCTTGGCACCTCAAGGCGTCGCGAGGAGAGCCTCAAGGCAACCTCAAAAAGCATTTTTAAACCATGAGTACCATAATAAGGTACAAAAGACTGAGGATCTGCAGTGTGTTCACTAAATTTCAATTCAGACTGAAGATCTTCGTTGTCTCTTCCCTATCGAAGCAACTCATGTATTACAAGAGATCCACTCCAAGGAGTGGCAATCACTCATCCAGACGTTCTTTCGCACATAAGGCCCTAATATAGAGTTTTTTTTGGCCATACATGCAAATCCGATATAAAGAGCTCATAAGGAGGTGTGCGAAGTGCCAGAAGTTTGCATCTCTAATTCATCAGTCAGTCGAGGAATTACACCTTCTTAGTAGTCCTTGACCTTTCTCTCAATGGGGTCTCTGTTGGATTCTATGTACACCCATGTGGGGGTGTTCTTAGTGGGCTGCGTTCCACTACCCCATGTGGGGTTTATTCTCTATTGCTTATGGGTTAAGTGATGGGCCCATCCACTTAACCCACAATCTCTTTATTTCATGTTAGTGGGTTAAGTGGTGGGCCCCCACTTGACCCACACGATTTCTCCTTTACTTGTAGAAGGGGTTTCCCCTACTTATAAATATTACTTATGGGAGATTGAATATTCACTTCAATCTCCCCATTCTCTCTCAAACCCTAATCTCTCATTCTCTCCCTAACCTCCATTATCTCTCTCTCTCAATCTTTAGCATATTGGTGACAACCTCAAACAACAACATGGTATCATAGCATGCTTACTCTAGGGCCAAAATCATTATCCCCTAGAGTTTCCATGAAGATCTTATATGTGGGCATCCGAAGTCTGGGCAAGTTTTGAGCAAATCGCAGAGGGTCCTCTTGCGAAGTTCTTGGATCTTTTCTAAAGCAAAGGAACCAGAGATCTATCATTCCTGGTGTATTGCCTGCTATCAGTCGTCAAAGATCCACTCTATCCCTGTTCTTCAGGATTTTTTATTAGTTTTTTCGGAGAACACGTATATCGAGGTTTTTTGGGTTTTGATTTTCCTCGAGATTCATGTCATTTTTGGGCTCTCTACCCAAACCGCCCCTCTCATTGGGCTAGTAAGGTTCAACAAAAACTTATTTTAGATTTTTTGGATCATCGGATCTTCGGTTCCAAAAATCGGATCCCCGGCTCAGATTTCAGGTTTTTTTTTATTTTCTTGAGATTCATGCACTGCATGGGCTCTCTACCCTAGCCGCACCTCCCTGTGGATTATCTGGGATCTACAGAGTCTCGTTTGAGAATTTTCTGATCTTCGGATCTCTGGTTCGAAAAATCAAATCCCCGGCTCAGTTTTTTGGGTTTTTTTTACCTCGAGATTCGCGCGTTGTTTGGGCTTTCTACCCTAACCGCACCTCCCTGTGGATTATCTGGGATCTATAGAGCTTGGTTTAGGATTTTTCTGATTGTCGGATCTCCGGTTTGAAAAATCGCCCGGGTTTTTGGCCCGGATCCGGTTTTGCCTTTTTTAGGTTTTCTACTTTTTTGGAAACTAAGGTTCCTAGGGCACTTCTACCCTAGCCGCACATCCCAAAGTGCTCCTAGGAACCCCCCGAACCTTGGTTTAGGTTCTACAGACCTGTTCGTCAGTTGGTTATTTCTAGTCCTTCCGCTGCGATGAGTTCATCAGTTAAGGATAGCACTCCGTCTCATGGTTCTCATGGAGACCACAACCTCCAATTATGCATCACTACGGTCAAGTTTGATGGGACCAACTATCTTGAGTAGAAGACATCGGCACTCATGTACATCGGGGGACGTGGCTACAATGAGTACCTCACAGGAAAGACAGTCCAGCCTGCTGCCACAGACAAATCCCACCGGAAATGGGTTATGGAGAACCTTACGGTGATGTCTTGGCTTCTCCATTCGATGCAACCCCAGATCAGTAGGGGGTTCATGTTCTTTCCTACAGCGAGGGAAATCTGGGATTCTGTTATTGAAACTTATTCCCAAGTTGGCAACTTTGCGAAGCTCTATGATTTAGGGGAGCTCAAGCTTGGTACCTATTGTGGGGGAAAAATATCTGATCTAACCCACACAATCTTTGAGGTCAGACGATTCGGATTATGGTGATGATCGGACGACTCTGATGCTCCAGGATGAAACTGCTTTCTCCTCTGCGAAGGATAGGATGATCTCCAGATGAGATTTGGTTGTACCTGTTGACAAGGCTCCGACGCTCAAGTCAGCTTGGGAAATGTAACAGGTTTTAGGAAATAGTAAAAGATTTCAGAGTTTAAGCTATCTGGATCTGGAGAGCAAGATCCTTTTCTCAGTTCTGAAGGTCTTGTGTTTATAGCCTTGGAACTGGCGTGACTCACCTTCCACGTGTCTAGTCATTATCAGTCAATGATGACTCAGATAGATTCTGTTATAAAACAGAATCTGTCGGTTTAAACTTTGACTTTCTTGATTCAGTTATACCTGAAATAACTGAAATAATACTGAGGTGGCATCCTCCGTGTCAGGTGTTCAGATAAGGTGATGTCGAATCCGTGATAATTCAACTAGCTGCCACGTGGCCAATATTCATTAGTTAAGAAATCGATGGTATTCAGAATACTTACCTCGTATGTAAGAGATCATGCCACGTAAGTCATTTGACATTATCTGGCTTTGACGGGATGATATTGAAATAGATCCCGTCAAGCAAGTCTGATGACCTTGTCGGGATAAATGCATCCAGCCAATAATTTGACCTTGCCGGGAGGATGTCCCGGGATGAGATGTTTAGAGTTCCCGGGAATCTATACTTTGAGTTGCCAGGATGAGTTCCCGGGATGACATATTTGGAGTTCCCGGGATGATATACCTGAGTTGCCAAGATGAGTTCCCGGGATGACATGTTTGGAGTTCCCGGGATGATATACTTGAATTGCCAGGATGAGTTCCCGGGATGACATGTTTGGAGTTCCCGGGATGATATACTTGAATTGCCAGGATGAGTTCCCGGGATGACATGTTTGGAGTTCCCGGGATGATATACTTGAGTTTTCCCGGGATGAGAACCTTGAGTTCCCGGGATGAGATTGTAGAAGATCCCGTCTATCCAGTTGATCTCGGTGGGATGAGACTCATCAATATGTCGGGCAAGATTGAATACTTCCCGACATATTAAAGGCTGAGACGCTAATATTCTCTGTCAGCATCACTTCCATGTGTCGATAAAACAATCCTGACACGTGGCATTTCCAAGTAATGGAAATCGAGCGACACGATTGGCAGTTTATTGCTCTTGATGATGATTCCAGCGCATTAACTCTCGCGTGCTGTCTTCTAACACGCGTCGTGTATTTGAAACCGCACGTGCTAAGCCAGAGATACGTGTCCAATTTTGACTAGCTGGAAAATACGGCACCCACATCGCCCCCCTTTTTGAGAAGATCGATAACTGACCGTCGTATCTTCTGAAAAAGATCTTGGCCATCCACGTTTCATATCTGTTTCTTAGCCGTTGGATCATGAAATAACCAATCGATCACTTTCCTCCGCATTTAATACTGCGCTTACTGTTTGCTGTATTCATGATACGTGTCCGTAGCAACGTGCTGCCCAATGTACGTCGTCGAATGGAATGATTGATGGGTACAGTACTCGAGGGAATAGGTAACCGAACCGTCGAGTAACCAATCTTTTGAGTTTTGGCGCCCGAGATTTGATATAGCCAAACTGCTGGTTTGATATAACCAGATCTTTGCCTATAAAAGGTTTATTCACCGCTTTCTTTCATTTCTTCGCCCTGGTCCGTGCTCTGCAATACTTCAAGCTCCAAGCTCAAGCTGTTCTTCACCTGTATCTCCTCTGTTCGCTGCTTCCAGACTGTAACGGTACTTTTCTCTCATCTGCCATCCCCTCTCGTATACTTTCATTTTCTTCTTCATCTTCTTCTTCAAATGGCTAGGGGTAAAAGGGTTCTTGAAGATACCGAAGAAATGGTTCCCAGAGAACCAGTAGAAACCAGTGTTGATGTAGAGGAGCAATTATCCTCTGATTCGTTGGATAGAGAAGTAGATGTATATAGGGAGGAACCAATAATTCCTCAAGTCATCGTCAGGGTCCCAACTTATGGGAATGACCCTTATATTGTAGGTTTGAGAAAAGAATTTGCCATTCCTTCTTCTGTTTTTGTTAATATCGGTTCTCGTCATGGGGAAAATACCAACCCTGGCGAAATAAGTATCACTCGGCTTCAATTGAAGTTCGGGTTAACCCTACCTCTGACTCCTTTAGTGAGGGAAGTCCTCTGGTTCTACGACCGGGCTCCCGGCCAGATGCACGGAAATTTCTGGAGTCTGATGAATAGGATAGAGTATTTCAACTCTACGAGTAAATACCAGATCGGTCTCTCCGAGATCGATTATCTGTACATTTTGAGGAGATGCCCAGACTCCTTCGATACCGATATGTTCTGGTCGGTAGCTGCCCGGAATAAAAATCAGAAGATAGTTGAGAGCCTGCCCGATAGTCATAAGGGATGGCACTCTGATCCTCTGCTGGTGACTGGATCTTGGGAATTTGACGAGCGTGTGGAGGGGAGCTCCAGCAGCCATAGAGTCCGCACAAGCTTTAACTTGTCGGGTAAGCTCCTCTTTATATCCCGTCAATCTCCTTTAGATTCAGTTAATCAGTCTATTGATCAATTTCCTCTCTTCTCTGCTGTAGACTATACCAGACGTCCCTGGAAATATCCTCAGGATATAGAGGACAAGGTCAAATATATCTTGAGGAAAATCCCCAAGGTAGTAAAGCAATGGTCCCTGGCGGGGCTAATTGACAAAAATAAAAGATCCTCAGCTCCCACTCCTGTCATTTCACGGGACCTGCGGATAACGGCTCCCGACTATTCGCGTAAGCGTCCTGCTGTGGAGATTACTGCAAGGGATGAAGTGTCTCGGGAAGAGGAGGATATAAGTCCCGACATCCCCTTAATAAAGAGACCTCGCCAAACTCATAGCACGCCAGCCCATGTAAATCCCCCAACAAGTCGGGTCACGGCTGCTCCTTACCCCGTGGCCGAATTCTTCAGACATCCAGATGGTCGACAAGAACCTCTGAATGATTTTGCCCGGGAACTTGTCCGGTTGGAAGAGGCAGAGGTATATTCTTCTATAGCTGATGTCTAACTCATATTCTTATGTGATCATCTAACTTGTTACCTCCTATGCAGATGGAGGGTAGAATGGCCGAGATGAGGAAGGATACCTTTGCTGTCCCAACTTTAGTGCCAAGGAAGAAAAGAAAACTGGTCAAGGGACTAGCTCCTGAATTAGAGGCATCACTGACTCGGGAGGGTATCGTAACTACTGCGGTGGCTGGTGGTTCCTCATCAACTCAACCTTCTGAGGCCCCAGATTCTCCTGCGGTAGCTGCCATACCTTCTGCTTCTCCTTCGATCGCCACTATGCGATCTCCTCCTGGATTCCTTCCGTCTCCAGAGCTTCAACCAATATCTACCCCTCCATCAACCTCTCGTCCAACAGACACTGCCGGGCCCAGTCATTCAATTGGTGAGCACATTCGTTCTCCTTCATTCCCGTCTGGTACAGTATTTGATTTAATTGATACATGGGTTACACTGAAAGAATTGTGGCGACAAGATAACCCCATTGCAGGTCTACGGGATTTCGATGGCGTAGAACCATACATCATGAATGCTGGTTGCTTGCCTAATGGGCAGCCCATCTCGGAGCAAAGCTCCATTGCTGACGCTGGGGTGGCTGCGACGTTGATCGAACGAATCTGTCTTCCACGGGACAGGTTGCGTTATATTGACATGCCTTCCCCAAAAGTTCCCTGTGAAGTTCTCAGTCGTTCCCTCCTGGAGGTAAGAAAATTTTTTTTTTTTTTTTTTTTTTTTTTTTTTTTTTTTTTTTGTACTGCTTTTTCTGATGAATTCTTCCAATATATTCTAACAGTTCCTTCTGTCTGCAGAGCATCCATGCCTACGTAGGTCTGAGGGATTATCTTGGTGATCTCCTCCAAAATTATACTGCCCTTGTCGAAAAATCAAGTGCATCCGAAGCTAAACTTCAATTGGCCGAGGAGCAAATTCAAGCAGCCACTCTCTCTGCCGAAGTTTCAAAGACCAAGGCTGAAATGGAAAGAAAATTGGCTCTTGAAGCTCTTGCTTCAAAGAAAAAAGCTGAAGATAACTTGATTAAAGTCAAGGCGGAGTATGCAAAATTCAAGGAAGGAGCCAGTCGCCTGCAACAAGATCTGGAAAAGATGACCGTTGAGAGGGATGAAACCAAACAGGCATCTGATGCCCTCCAACAAGAATCTTACGACAAGGGATACCGGGAAGGCTTCGCCAAATGTGAAGCCATGATGGAAGAAGAAGGAGATGAAGATCCTGTTGAAAATATAGTTCAGCCTGAACCACTTGTCGGGACAATAATTTCAACAGAAGTTCCCCGAGAACCATCTCCAACCATCCCGGCACCTGAAGTTGTTCCAGCCTCTTCTCAGACAGACATGGTGACTCCAGGAGGGGATGTCACAGTATAATCCTGTCACTCAGCCGGTCGGCGGGCAGGATGTGACACTTTCCTGATTTTTGTAACTAACCCCTTGGGTTTACAATTGTAAATGCCGTTTAAGGCTTTTCAATATAATAGAATACTTTTTCTGTTATTGCATGAACTGAATACTTATAAAATTATGAATTCAATGTGTTAAAATTCAATAATCCTAGTCAGGAATATAGGTTTGTCGGGAATCAACTTGTATTATCCCGGCTAGGATTTCATGATCAATTAATCTCACTTGGATTTTATAAATGACGAGAATCTCATTAATTCTAGTCGCATGACTTAGAATCTTTAGATCATCCCGGCCTTCCGGTTTGTATACTTGGACTCTTATCAAGGCAAGAAGCCAAGATTGATAAGAATCCAAGGCTCCCGGCTAGGACTTTGTATTCGACGTGATTCTCCTCAATTCCAGTCGCATGACTTAGAATTTTAGATCATCCCGGCCTTCCGGTTTGTAACTCCCGGCTTAGGACTTTGTAATCGACGTGATTCTCCTCAATTCCAGTCGCATGACTTAGAATTTTAGATCATCCCGGCCTTCCGGTTTGTAACTCCCGGCTTAGGACTTTGTATTCGACGTGAATCTCCTCAATTCCAGTCGCATGACTTAGAATTTCAGATCATCCCGGCCTTCCGGTTTGTAACTCCCGGCTTAGGACTTTGTATTCGACGTGAATCTCCTCAATTCCAGTCGCATGACTTAGAATTTCAGATCATCCCGGCCTTCCGGTTTGTAACTCCCGGCTTAGGACTTTGTATTCGACGTGAATCTCCTCAATTCCAGTCGCATGACTTAGAATTTCAGATCATCCCGGCCTTCCGGTTTGTAACTCCCGGCTTAGGACTTTGTATTCGACGTGAATCTCCTCAATTCCAGTCGCATGACTTAGAATTTCAGATCATCCCGGCCTTCCGGTTTGTAACTCCCGGCTTAGGACTTTGTAATCGACGTGATTCTCCTCAATTCCAGTCGCGTGACTTAGAATTTTAGATCATCCCGGCCTTCCGGTTTATAACTCCCGGCTTAGGACTTTGTATTCGACGATGATGCATCTTGTATGAGAAACTTCGAATCATCTTTATTGATAGAAAATCCGCATATTAAATGCGTTCCACGGTCTTTCAAATACATCTCCGTCTTGTGTCTTCAAGTAATAAGCCCCGTTCTGCCCAATCCTGTCAATAAGGTAAGGACCTTCCCAATTGGCCCCCAATTTGCCACTCCCGGGCTCCCTTGTATTGTCAAATACTTTTCTCAGTACCAAATCTCCAACTTTGAAGGTCCTGCGTCTGACGCGGCGATCATATGACCGTTTGATAGTTTGCTGATAATTAGCCAATCTCACAACTGCCTGCTCCCGACGCTCTTCTAACAAGTCATTGTCCCGAGCCAATATTCCTTCATTCTGCCCAGTCTTGACAGCCTGAGTCCGAGATGTCGGGATAACAACTTCTGTAGGGATTACTGCCTCTGATCCATAAGCCAGAGAAAATGGAGATTCCCCTGTAGTTCTTCTCGGGGTAGTTCGATATGCCCAGAGTACTCCTGATAATTCTTCCGCCCATTTTCCCTTTGCTCGATCTAACCTCTTCTTCAAGTTTTCGAGTATAACTCGATTTGCTCTCTCGGCAAGTCCGTTACTCTGGGGGTATCTTGGGGCAGATAGTCTTTTCTTTATATTCAAAGCCTGACACAGAGCTTTCACCTCGGTGGAATCAAATTGGGTTCCGTTATCTGTGACTATCTCTTCTGGAATGCCGAACCGGCAGATGATATTCTCCCATAAGAACCTCTTCACATGCGAAGACTGTACCTGAACTAACGGCACTGCCTCGATCCACTTTGTGAAGTAATCCGTGGCCACCAATAAGAATCTCACATTCCCTGGGGCTGTCGGGAATGGTCCCATTATATCTAGTCCCCATTTCGCAAATGGCCATGGACTGAATACAGGATGCAGCTCTTCGGCGGGAACCTTTATCAATGGAGAATATTTCTGACACTTCTCACATTTCTTCACCAGCAACTTGGCATCTTTCTGCATGTAGGGCCAAAAATAACCTTGGCTGAGAGCTTTATGTGCCAAGGTCCTCGCCCCCGAGTGATTTCCACATTCCCCCGCGTGTATCTCAAGAAGAACTTGCTGAGATTCTCTGGGGGTAAGACATTTAAGGAGAGGACCTGATGCTGATTTCCTGTAGAGATCTTGGCCTACCATGATATACCTTCTCCCAAGCCTCTGAATTCTCTTTGCGGCATCTCTCCCAGAAGGGAGTTCTCCATGCTGTAAATACCTTCGAAAATCGTCCATCCAACTTGGCTCATGATCAACCTCCACCGGGGCCAGATAAACTTCAATAGGTGAATGAATACTCGGAAATTCCTGATAGTCCACGGATATAGTTCTTGATTCAGCCCCTCCCATCATAGTAGATAAATAGGCCAAAGCATCAGCATGCCGATTTTCCATCCTTGGTAACTGATGAATTTTTATGTTACCAAATCGCTCAGCCAAATGTTGAACAATATCTAAATAAGCTGCCATCCTCTCATCTCGGGCTAGATATGTCCCAGCAAACTGACTGACGACCAGCTGTGAATCAGTATAAGCGGTAATGTCTGTTATCCCGAGATCAAGTGCTGTCTGGAGTCCCAAAATCATTGCTTCATATTCTGCTTCGTTATTGGATGCCACGAACCCGAATTTAACAGATTTTTCCAATCTAGTATTCTCAGGTGTGACCAGAACGACTCCTACACCTGATCCGTTCTCATTGGCTGATCCATCAGTAAACAATCTCCATCCCGTCTTGGGATTCAACATCTCTGGCATCTCGGGAAGTGGAAGAACTTCTCTGTCCTCGCCCCCAAGATCTGCCACATCTTGAACTGGGAAGTCGGCCAAAAACCCTGCCAAGGCATGTCCCTTCTCAGATGTTCTTGGTGAGAACTGAATGTCGTATTGAGCCAAATAAATGGCCCATTTAGCCATTCTCCCTGACAAATCGATCTTACCGAGTATAGATTTCAAAGGATGCTCTGTGTAAACCGTAATAGTCCTGCCTTCAAAGTAGGGTTTAAGACGTCTCGAAGCATAAATCAAAGCCAAAGCAGCTTTCTCGATTGTGGCATATCTCGTTTCTGCCCCAATCAAAGTCTTACTGGTGAAATATACTGGTCGTTCTTCCCAATCGAGCTCACGGAAGAGAACGGCGCTAATGGATTCATCTGTGGTAGCCAAATAAAGACCCAGAGGCTCCCCTTGATCAGGTTTAGAAAGAATCGGAGGTTGTGAGAGATAATGTTTGAGCTTTTGAAAGGCTTCATCACACTCTTCAGTCCAGTCAAATCTTCCATTCTTCTTCAAGAGCCTGAATAAAGGTCTGCATCTATCTGACGATCTCGCTATGAAGCGATTCAATGCTGCTATTCTCCCGGCAAGCTTTTGGACTTCCTTCCTGTTCTTCGGTGAAGGCATATCTGTCAAAGCCCTGATCTGTTCGGGATTAGCTTCAATTCCTCGCCTCGTAATGAGATAACCTAGAAATTTCCCTGAGGTCACTCCAAAGACGCACTTGGCAGGATTGAGTTTCATTTGATACTCTCGAAGACGATCAAACGTTCTCCCGAGATCTCCCAGATGTAATTCCCGGGTCCTTGTTTTAACCATCATATCGTCTATATACACCTCCATCGTCACGCCAATCATATCATGGAACATTTTATTAACGAGACGTTGGTAAGTGGCTCCCGCATTCTTGAGACCAAAAGGCATCACTCTGTAACAAAAGACGCCCCTATCAGTCGTGAAGGCTGTCATCTCCTGATCTGGCTCATACAGAGGGATCTGATTATAACCCGAATACCCATCCATGAAAGATAAGATCTCATATCCCGAGGTTGCGTCAACCAGTTGATCAATCCTCGGCAAAGGATATGGATCTTTAGGGCAGGCTTTATTCAAGTGTGTGAAGTCTATGCAGACTCTGATTTTCCCATTCTTCTTCGGAACAGCCACTATGTTGGCTAACCATTGTGCATTGTTGACTTCGCGGATGAATCCGGCCTCCAGGAGTTTATCAATCTCTTCCTGGACTGCCTGCTGCTTCTCTGGAGCAATCCTCCGAGGTCTCTGTTTCACAGGTAAATGATCTCTATTTACCTGTAGATGGTGGCAGGAAATGTCGGGAGAAATACCCGGCATATCGTTAAATGACCATGCGAAAACATCCATATAAGATTTGAGAAAATCAGTGAAGGATATTTTTTCTTCCGCAGATAATCCAGCCCCGATATAAGTATACTTTGGGTTTTCCTCACTACCGAGGTTAACCTGATCAGTCTCCTCAACTGTGGGACTTGTCCCTTGCTCAATGTCACCTTCCCGGGTCAGCGCAGTCTGCTCCAGACTTGCCGGGATGCGCTCTAATTGCTATTTTTCCATAACTACGGACGAAGTTCCCCCTCCATGATGATCCTCCAGGACTGGGACCTGCTTCGATTTCAGGGCTATGGCATAGCATTTTGCCGAGATGGCCTGATCTCCCTTGAGCTCCATAATCCCGTGAGCAGTCGGGAATCGGAACAATTGATGATAAGTAGACGGTACCCCCTTGACTTCATGTATCCAGCCTCTCCCCAAGATGCCGTTGTAGGGGGATGGTGTATCTAGAACAAGAAATTCGACCATAGACGTGATCGGTCCCGTCTTTACTGGCAGAATTATCTTTCCCATTGCATATTCTCTCTGGCCATTGAATCCGACCAGAGGAACATTGCTCTGGATGAGATCTGACGGGTTAAAACCCATCTTTCGATAAGCCTCTGCAAATAAAATCTCTGCTGAGCTCCCCGGATCAATCAACAGACGCTTCACCTCATAATTACCGACAGGCAAAGTGAGCACTAGCGCGTCTGAATGTGGATGATCTACTCCCACGAGATCTTTGTCGGAGAAGAAAATCGCTGCGTCAGTGTTCTCCATCATCTCCACGGGATCTGTGATTCTAGGTCCCATTGACAGGTGCAAGATCTCATTCAGGTGTTCAACCTTCCTGATTTTAATCCTGTCCACCCTCTCTGTCTCTCCACGGGATAGTTGCCGTCCTCTCCCGTGTATCACATCAATTACCAACCCACGCTCTTGCTGTTTAACGGGGTTCTTATCCTTCTTGAGAACCTCGGCTCCAGCTACTGCCCCAGTCGTGCTGGCAATAAACTGTTGCAAAAAGCCTTGGTTAATCAGGTCCTCAATCTTATGCTTCAGCGCCCAGCATTTATTGGTTATGTGCCCTGCTTCTTGGTGGAAGGCACAGAACAGATTCATATCTCTGTCTCCCTTCAAATCCGGCCTCATTGGTCGGGGATATTGGAGATACTTCTCGTTCTTAATCAGATCAAATATCTGACTAATGGTCTTGTTCAAGGATGTAAAAATCCTTCTCTCTCGACGGGGATACTGCCCCGTGCTCCCCGACTTCTCTGGTACCTTCACGGGAATCTCTGCCGTCGTGATGATCTCAGCTACAGCTTTTTGCTTTCCCTTCGAAATTTTGCTGGAGGTCGGGGCCTTCTTCACTTCATTCACAGATATAGCCACTCCTGGGCCTCGCTGGAGTGTGTCGTCCTCAAGTTTAGAGTATTTCTCTACTCGAAGAAACAGGGCTTCCATACTCACTGGCCTATTCTTCGTTAGAGACATGTATAGTCCAGAACTCGTGGATAATGCCTTGCGAAAGGCTGTAACGGCATGCTTATCATCACAGTCTTCCACTGTGGTCATGAGAGTACGGAATCTCTTTGTAAAATCTCGCAAGGTTTCTTTCTGATCACAATGTACATTAAATAGTACATCGACATCATTCTTATGTAATCTGTTGCAAGAATATCGAGTGATGAAGAGAGTACTCAACTTTGTGAAGTCAGAAATGGTTCGGGGGGCTATCTGGTTAAACCAGATCAATGCATCGTCGCTTAAAGTGGAAGGGAACATCCTGCAGAGGAGTTCGTCTTGAAACTCCCACATCGTCATCGCCTTTCTGAAGCGAAGTACGTGATTCACAGGATCTGTCTCTCCTGTGAATATCGAAAATTTAGGATAAGAAAAAGATTTTGGGGCACGGTATCCCTGTATCTCTTCTGTAAAAGGAGAATCTCTAGGAATTCTCGTTGCCATTGCTGTCATTTTATCAGCCAATGTTTCTTTCTTTCCCATCATCTCAGCTACTAGATCAGCTATCTGCTTCCTGGTTTCTGGCTGAATATGATCCGAGCTTCGCTGGCAGGAAGACTTGGCTTTATGACGCTTCTCTGGAAGCGGAATATGTGAATCTCCACGTCTACTACGTGGATTTCGCAAGACAGATTCCTCTGAATTCGATCTGTCTGAATGGAAATGACTTTTCTCCTGGTGACTACGCCCTGCTGCACCAGATGTATAATCACCAGTTCGTTCAACAGTCATCCGCTGCTTCAACTCCTCATTCTCTTCGCGCAATTGGGCAATCATCTTCTGCTGATTGTCCAATTCTCTCGCTCTTCTCCCCTCCGTAATAGCATCTCTGAGATCGCTAGTCGGATTCTTCTCTCGTCCACTCCTGAGACCTGTGCGTCTGGTATCCACCATTGTTCGAATCGAATATCTCTTAGAACGGAAAACTTCTAGTCGTTTCCCACAGACGGCGCCAAAAGATGTGGGGGAAAAATATCTGATCTAACCCACACAATCTTTGAGGTCAGACGATTCGGATTATGGTGATGATCGGACGACTCTGATGCTCCAGGATGAAACTGCTTTCTCCTCTGCGAAGGATAGGATGATCTCCAGATGAGATTTGGTTGTACCTGTTGACAAGGCTCCGACGCTCAAGTCAGCTTGGGAAATGTAACAGGTTTTAGGAAATAGTAAAAGATTTCAGAGTTTAAGCTATCTGGATCTGGAGAGCAAGATCCTTTTCTCAGTTCTGAAGGTCTTGTGTTTATAGCCTTGGAACTGGCGTGACTCACCTTCCACGTGTCTAGTCATTATCAGTCAATGATGACTCAGATAGATTCTGTTATAAAACAGAATCTGTCGGTTTAAACTTTGACTTTCTTGATTCAGTTATACCTGAAATAACTGAAATAATACTGAGGTGGCATCCTCCGTGTCAGGTGTTCAGATAAGGTGATGTCGAATCCGTGATAATTCAACTAGCTGCCACGTGGCCAATATTCATTAGTTAAGAAATCGATGGTATTCAGAATACTTACCTCGTATGTAAGAGATCATGCCACGTAAGTCATTTGACATTATCTGGCTTTGACGGGATGATATTGAAATAGATCCCGTCAAGCAAGTCTGATGACCTTGTCGGGATAAATGCATCCAGCCAATAATTTGACCTTGCCGGGAGGATGTCCCGGGATGAGATGTTTAGAGTTCCCGGGAATCTATACTTTGAGTTGCCAGGATGAGTTCCCGGGATGACATATTTGGAGTTCCCGGGATGATATACCTGAGTTGCCAAGATGAGTTCCCGGGATGACATGTTTGGAGTTCCCGGGATGATATACTTGAATTGCCAGGATGAGTTCCCGGGATGACATGTTTGGAGTTCCCGGGATGATATACTTGAGTTTTCCCGGGATGAGAACCTTGAGTTCCCGGGATGAGATTGTAGAAGATCCCGTCTATCCAGTTGATCTCGGTGGGATGAGACTCATCAATATGTCGGGCAAGATTGAATACTTCCCGACATATTAAAGGCTGAGACGCTAATATTCTCTGTCAGCATCACTTCCATGTGTCGATAAAACAATCCTGACACGTGGCATTTCCAAGTAATGGAAATCGAGCGACACGATTGGCAGTTTATTGCTCTTGATGATGATTCCAGCGCATTAACTCTCGCGTGCTGTCTTCTAACACGCGTCGTGTATTTGAAACCGCACGTGCTAAGCCAGAGATACGTGTCCAATTTTGACTAGCTGGAAAATACGGCACCCACACCTATTATGCTGCTCTACGAAGCAAATGGGAAGAGATAGATCATTATCAGGACTACAACCCGGTTTGTACTGCGGATGTGAAATCTTTTCGTGCTATGGTTGAGCAGTCCCGGATATTCCAGTTCCTTTCCGACCTTCATCCTAGCTTCGAGGCTGCCCGTGTTCGGTAGATCTCCTCCTCCAACTTCATTGGCACAGGTCTATGCCTACATTCAGGGGGAGGATAGTCGCCGCACTACAATGCAGCTACGCAATGGTAGTGACACTCATGATCGATCTGGCCTTGCCTCTGCGTCTCAGAAGGGTCAGAAATCCTTCCAGAAGAAGACCGGTGATGACAGACGATGTCCCAAGTGTGATCACTGCAACCATCTAGGCCATGTGAAGGACACTTGTTGGGAGCTGCATGGGTGTGCATCGGGTCTGGGCCCAAATCCATGTCAGAGATCTTCAGCGAGACAGGAGCCTCCTGCAACACTTTCTGTGGCTCAGGACACTGCATCCTCAGCACCTCCTACCACTGGGGATATTGACTCTTTTTCTCCTAGTGATCTTGAGCGACTTCGTCGTATGATGGCCCAGCTCAATAGGCAAGCCTCTACTTTTACCTCCACCTATGCCTAGACAGGTACTGGATCTACTTTCTTTGTATCCACTGTTCCTTCTAGTCCCTCCTGGATCATCGATTCAGGGCCCCCAGATCTTATGACTGGTATGTCTTCAGTTTTCTCCAGTTATTCTGGTCTTGACAAGGTTAGGATAGCTGATGGCACCCTTTCATCTGTTTCCGGGAAGAGCAATGTTCATGCCTTTATAGCTCTACCCTTGTCCTCGGTACTGCATGTTCCTCAGTTTACAGCTAATCTTTTATCTGTCAGTAGCCTTACCAAGAATCTTAATAGCAGTGTAACCTTTTTTCCTTCTTACTGTGTGTTTCAGGATCTAGAGTCGAGGCGGACGATTGGCAGTGGACGTGAGGAAGGTGGCTTGTACCTCCTGGATCGCTCAGTTTCTTCTTCAGCACATCAGTCCAGCATCAATAGCAGTAGTCGAGTCAATAAAGACTAGTTATTGCTTTGGCATAACTGGTTTAGTCATGTACCCGTGTCAGTTTTAAAGTGTCTTTCCTGCTTTCTCTTCTCTTTGCGATGTTCCGTTCCACTGTGAAAATTGTGAACTTGCAAAGCATTGTCGCACTGTTTTTCCTCTTAGTGAAAATAAAAGTACTATTCCTTTCAATATTGTGCATTCTGATGTGTGGGGTCCTGCTCGGGTGATGTCTTTATTTGGATTCCGATATTTTGTTACATTTGTTGATGATTTCAGTGGCTCTACCTGGGTATATCTTATGAAGTCGAAAGATGAGGTTTCTTCCATTTTTCAGACCTTCCACAAGATGGTCACCACTCAGTTCAGTACCCCACTCAAAATTCTCCGATTTGATAATGGGGGTGAGTACCTAGACGGGAGCCTTAGAGATTACTTTGCCTCTCATGGCATTGTACATCAAACTTCTTGTCCGTCGACTCCCCAACAAAATGGGAAAGCTGAAAGAAAAAACCGTCACCTTCTCGAGGTTGAGCATGCCCCTTGTCTTGGAATGCAGGTTCCAAAATCTTTTTAGTATGAATCCATCCTTCTGGCTGCGTATCTCATCAATCGCATGCCCTCTCGCATTTTTGGCTTTCAGACCCCTTTGTCTGTCCTGCGTCCCGATGGTCCAGCCTTCATTGTTCTTCCCAAAGTCTTTGGGTGTGTATGCTATGTACATGTTTAGCGTCACTCTCGTGACAAACTTGATGCACGGGCCTTGAGATGTATTTTCCTGGGGTACCCTTCCACTCAGAAGGGATACAAATGCTACCATCCGGGTTCGCGTCGACGTTTCACATCTCTGGACGTCACCTTTGTTGAGCACGTTCCGTTCTTTGGCAGTAGGGTCTTTCTTCAGGGGGAGTGTGATATTGTGGACGAGAGCCCTATCCCCATGCTGGTTCTTGTATCCATCTCCACTCCTGTGCCTATGGTCGAATCTGTGTCTACTATTGACAAGGACACTTCTACTACTCTAGCAGCGGATCTGCGAGTTTGTGCCAGATCCAGGAAGAAAGGACAAATCACTGATTCTGTGCCTGCCAGTCTACCCTCGGTTCCAGATCCAGGTATTGTTTCTAGCCCTGCTTTAGTTCATGAGTCCTCAGAGACTCCTACTCCAGAGGAGGATCTACCTATTGCACTTCGTAAGGGTGTGCGCACTTGCACCGAGCACCCTATCTCTCACTTCGTTTCTTACCAGTCATTTTCTCCATTTTATCAGACATTTGTTAGCACTGTTTCGTCTATATCCTTGCCATCTACCATTGCAGATGCACTTAGTCACCCAAAGTGAAAATGGGCTACGATAGACGAAATGCAGGCTCTTGAAAAAAAACAAGACATGGGATCTTGTTTCTTTACCCGGGGAAGAAACCAGTGGGGTGCAAGTGGGTCTTCACTGTGAAGCACAAGGCAGATGGTTCCATTGATAGGTACAAAGCTCGGCTAGTTGCCAAGGGGTTCACCCAGACCTATGGGATAGATTACTAGGAGACATTTGCACCTGTAGCCAAGATGAACTCAATCAGGGTTCTACTGTCCTTGGCTGCAAACAGGTCATGGAGAATGCTTTTCTACATGGCGACCTAACAGAGGAAGTTTACATGAAAGTGCCACCAGGGTTGAAGCTTGCTGGAAGTGAAGACAGGGTGTGCAGACTAAAAAAAGCTTTATATGGGTTGAAGCAATCTTCTCGAGCTTGGTTTGAACGGTTCAGTAGTGTAGTGAGAAAGGTAGGCTACACACAGAGTCAGGCAGATCACACTCTGTTTGTGAAGCATCTACACACCAGTATCACTGCATTGATCGTATATGTGGATGACATAGTCATTACGGGGAGTGACCCAACAGAGATCACAAGGCTCAAGGCCTTCTTGTCGTCTGAGTTTGAGACAAAAGATTTAGGACCATTGAGATACTTTCTAGGGATTGAGGTTGTCAGGTCATCGAGAGACATCTTCATTTCTCAGAGAAAGTATGTCCTAGACTTACTAAGCGAGACTGGATATTTGGGTTCGCGACCAGCAGATACTCATAATGATCAGAACCATCAGCTGAATTCCGAGGATGGTACACTTCTAGGTGATCCTGCCTTATTTCAACGATTGGTTGGCAGATTGATATATCTTGCCCATACACGGCCTGACATTGCTTATGTAGTAAGCGTCATTAGCCAATTCATGCATTCATCTCGGTCACTACATCTTGAGGCAGCACAAAATCCTTCGGTATCTCAAGGGGTCACCAGGTCGAGGCATATTGTTTGGAGTTCATGGCCACCTTAGGGTGGAAGCATACAGTGATGCAAATTGGGCATGTGCAGTGACCGATAGATGGTCTACATCAGGTTATTGTACCTTTGTTGGAGGCAACTTAGTGTCTTGGAGGAGCAAGAAACAACTAGTTGTCGGCCGATTCAGTGCAGAGGCAGAGTTCCGCTCCATGGCACATGGAGTGTGTGAGCTCTTGTGGTTGAAGATCATGTTAGCAGAACTGGGAGTCAATGTGACAGACCCAATGAGCCTCTATTGCGACAACAAAGCGGCCATTAGCATTGCTCACAACCCAGTTCAGCATGACAGGACTAAACACATCGAGGTTGATAGGCACTTCATCAAGGAGAAGCTTTAGCAGGGATTGATTTGTACACCCTATGTAAGGACTCAGGAGCAGGTTGCCGATATACTTACTAAGGGAGTTAACAAGTCAATCCTGAATATATTGATAGCCAAGCTGGGCATGATGGATATCTTCGCACCAGCTTGAGGGGGAGTGTTGGATTCTATGTACACCCATGTGGGGGTATTCTTAATGGGTTGCGTTCCACTACCCCATGGGTTTATTCTCTATTGCTTATGGGTTAAGTGATGGGCCCATCCACTTAACCCACAAACTCTTTATTTCATGTTAGTGGGTTAAGTGGTGGGCCCCCACTTGACCCACACGATTTCTCCTTTACTTGTAGAAAGGGTTTCCCCTACTTATAAAATTACTTATGGGAGATTGAATATTCACTTCAATCTCCCCATTCTCCCTCAAACCCTAATCTCTCATTCTCTTCCTAACCTCCATTATCTCTCTCTCTCAATCTCAAACAACAACAGTCTCGACATCGATAGACCTCTTCTGAAAGCTCCAAGAGGCTTCAAATACTTACTAGTTGCCACAGATTACTTCACGAAGTGGATCGAAGTGGTGCCGTTGGTCAGAATACATATTGTGTGTAGAGTTTCGCATTCCACACACAATTATCATTGACAATGGTCGGGAGTTTGATTGCCAACTAATTAAGAACTTCTGTAAGAGCCATGACATAAATACCTCTTCTCAGCGTCAAGGTATCCACAAGGAAATGGCCAAGTAGAGGCAATTGACATGAAGATAATCGACAATATAAATTTTAAAAATTCAAAGATAGATGGATAAAAGTCTTGCACGGAATACTCTAGGCCTGCCGAACCACACCAAGACGATCCACATGAGAATCACCCTTCGCTCTAGCATATGGTATGGAAGATGTCATCACAATGAAGAGTATGCTGCATGCAACAAAAAGCCCAGTAGTTGGGACGAGGAAAATGAAGAATTGATCGCCAGAAACCTCGATATCACTGAAGAGAAATGGGAGCATGCTTTGTTAAGATTATCGTATTACCAGTAATAGCTTAAACGGGCTTATGACAAAATATCCGTCGCAGAACATTGAAATTGGGTGACTTAGTTCTTCGAAAGGTCTTCGAGAACACAAAAGAAAGGAGCAACAAAAAATTGGGAGCAAATTGGGAGGGACCATATATCATAGACAAAGTCGGGGAGGCTGGTGTCTATTATTTGAAAACATAGCTGGATGATGTACTACAAAAGCCTTAGAACGCATATAATTTGTGCAACTATTATCAATAAATGATTTTCTGTTCCATTCCACTCCCCACCTTCATTATAGTTTGTAAATGAGTCTTCCAAAACTCCTGCAAATATGGACAAAGGTTAGCACGGATTAATATCCACAACCTCGGCTATAAGCAAAGAGGACTAGAAGCACATCCCTTTATTGCACCATTGATCGTCCTTAATTGGCTCATCAGTGAACCTGCAAATCCAATTATGAAAACTGGTACCAACCTTAATAGGTCTCACCTGGTACTAACAATAATAGGCTTCGCAGACTAAATCCAGTTGAAAAATTGGTACCGACCTTTATAGGTCTTGCAAACTAAATCTTGTTGGAAGAATTGGTACCAACCTTAATAGGTCTTGTAGACTAAATCTAGTTGGAAGAACCGGTACCGACCTTAATAGGTCTTTTAGACTAAATCCAGTTGGAAGAACTGGTATTGACCTTAATAGGTCTCACAGAAAATCCAGTTGGAAATATTGGTATCAACCCGAATAGGTCTCGCAAACTGAATCCAGTTGGAAGAACTTATACCAACCTTAATAGGTCTCACAGCAAATCCAGTTGGAAGAACTGGTACCAACCTTAATAGGTCTCTCAGACTAAATCTAGTTGGAAGAAGTGGTTCATTGGAAGGATGATGCCAAATAGGTTTCGCAAACTAAATCCAGTTAGAAGAACTGGTTCATCGGAAGGATTCTACCGACCTCAATAGGCCTCACAAATTCCTCAACCAGAGCACAACGTCAAAGCCGAGCTTAACAGCTCATCACAGAACCAATTCCGACGCGACCAACCTTTGTTGGTCCCATGGATTGTACAACCAAGCTTGGTAACTCATCAATTAGTCCAAACAAAAAAAAAAGAAGGAAAGAAGGGTAACGAAGCATGAAAGAAAAGCAAAATCCTATCAACAGAATATCCGATATATCAAAGCAGGTAAAAGCTTACATTTACTTTTTATTGATATATTATGAGCACATTCGTTATAGGACACTAAACTGAGGCGTCTAAGCCAATTACAAATCCCGAACAACACAAATTTAAACCATGGGCATCTACGCTAGATATAAGTCGCAAAGAGTATGGGGAAGTCGTCTAGCTTCATTGTCTTTGGTATAAAGCTCGGCTGGGAAGCAAGATTCTGTCTCTTATCATCCGAGCCGACCTTGAGGATTGTGAGGTGAAGAAATTTCCGCACAGCTTCTACAATACTTGGGTTGGGTTTGAGCCTGGTTTTTAGAGCCTGATCAAAACTCGGGTTGGGCTCGGGCTAAGGCTTCGGGCAACCCGAGCCCGACCATACCTTTGCAAATAATTATTATATATTACATATATAAATAATATGTAACAACACTTTTTTTTTACCAAAAAACAAAACAACACTTTTGTTCTCTTTTCCCCTCTTATTTCTCTCTCACAATGAACTTAGGGTTTGGGTTTTCCCTATTCTTGCTGCTGCCGTCCTCCGCTGTGTTGGTAAGTAAGCTTCTCTCTTCTTTTCTCCCTCTCTTCTCTTTTCCCTCTCTTCTTTTTCTCTCTTTCAAGACTATGTAAAGCTCTCTATCAGGGATTCAAAGATCCCACCTTCCTCGAGTACCAACCAACCAACCTATGAAGTTGGGCTCGGGCTGAGAATCACATGCCTGACCTCAGGTTGGGCTTGGGCTCGGGCTGTATGTTTTGAAGGTCGGGTTGGGGATCAACCCGACCTACCAGAGTTGCAGCCCTACATGTGCACAGATTTGTAGGAGAGCCTGTCCTGCTGTCTTGACTTGAGTAAAGCCTCCAAATCACACATTTCACACCTTGGGCTGGCTTACCCAGTCAAATTAGGCAAGTCCAGACCTTATCATTCTACCTGTTGAACTACAGACTTCTTATGAATTAATTTTCTATTAGTATTCGAACCTTACACAGCTTAGACGCTTCTCTCTAGACAAAGGAATACTTGCATCAGTCATCCTCCCTCTATGTGGAGTGCATGTGGCAGACATGAAGTGTATAGTTCTTCTAATTTACCAAAGAATGAAATAAGATCATCCAAGAGGATCAAATTTTGGCCTAGGAGATCTTCTATGTGGGACCCATTGAATGATGGATCCTTCCCCCCACCCCCCTTGCATGTGTACCATGCACGTGCCATGTGGCATTGTTAGACAGGAGGACTTCTTCCCATCTCCCCATGTGATGCACAACTCCTTTCAAATGTAAACCAAATAGTTTTGAGTAAATTTGTCCATTACTACTGTAGTTAGTAGGTCAATTGTTCCCATATTTGCAGGTCCCCTTTTTCTCACAGATGGATGACCAGCTTCTTGACGCCATATGTGAACGCCTAATATCCTCCTTAAGCACTGAAGGCACATACATTGTTCGTGAGGGTGACCCCGTAACGGAGATGCTCTTTATTATCAGAGGGAGACTAGATAGCTCTACTACCAATGGAGGCAGAACCGGTTTCTTCAATTCAATCACTTTGAGACCTGGTGACTTTTGTGGGGAGGAGCTGCTTGCATGGGCATTGCTTCCAAAATCAACGCTTAACTTGCCTTCTTCAACAAGGACAGTTAGAGCCCTTGTTGAAGTGGAAGCCTTTCTTTTGCGAGCAGAAGATCTCAAGTTTGTAGCCAATCAGTTTAGACGCCTCCACAGTAAGAAGCTGCAGCACACCTTCCGCTTCTACTCTCACCATTGGAGGACTTGGGCAGCATGCTTCATACAGGCTGCTTGGCGTCGGTTCAAGAGGAGGAGGTTGGCAAAGGACCTCCGCATGCTCGAGTCCTTCACCTTTGCTTCAGACGAACAAGTGGCCAACGAGACGGAACAAGAGGATGAAGAGGATTATGGTGCTGCCTCGGCAAATCCATCTCAGGCAAAACAAAACCTGGGGGTCACTATACTGGCCTCAAGATTTGCTGCAAGCACAAGGAGAGGAGCTCAGAAGATCAAAGCTGTTGAGATGCCCAAGTTACAAAAGCCTGAAGAGCCAGACTTCTCCACTGAGCTTGATGATGATGAGTAGTTGCAGTATATACCAGCCATAACTTTTTTTGGGGGGGAGGGTAGGCAAGCAGGGGTTAGTGGTTAATGGTTAGTGGGTGATGGGTGAAGGTGGATTTTGAACCAGGTATGTTGTATCTACACTCATGAACCTTAAAAACTTTACCACTGAGGTGCAACAAGTTTTAGAAGTCCAATGGAAAAATCTCCCGAAGGGGCCACAAATTCCAAGTCTACTACACAAGAAGGGGATGCCTGGAACAAGTCTAGTTGTATGATTATCGAGTTGTATTGAAGTGGAAGATTAGATCCTGGTGAATGGGGTAGCAGTTTGTGATCCGTGTAAAGTTCGGTGCATTGTATCCATATGTAGTCTTTTGTAACTCACTGAAATTATGGGTTTTACTAAGAAAGTAGGGTTCAATTCTGCATCAAGAATAGCATAGATTTCTCTTATGATATGATCCTACTGGTTTAGTAATAATTTAAATTTGCAGGTTGGTTCTAGGTTTAGTTAATGGGTTGGATCATTTGACATGCCATTAGACACGCCTATGTGGGGGCTGGGAGATGAGTTAAGGGCTGATTTTTTGCGACGATGATCCTCCAAGTGAGAAAATTGCAGTTTCACCTGAAAATATGCCTTTATTTTCTCACACGATAAAGGTGAAAACTGAAAAATGAAGTGAAATTACAAAGGATCCAAAAATCCCTCCAAGCCCAGAATCTATTTCCCTTACACACAGGTGAGAATTCATTTCCACTTGAAAATACACCTTCATTTTCTCACATGATTGAAATATGTGTTCTCCCGTGCAAATGCAGTGAGTGGCAATGCACCCACTTGCCATAGTTTTTGGGCTGCACTTGCTTGCATCTATTTTGTTAAGGAGTTTGCAAGGGCTTGGCAACCACTTGCACGCCTGCTCATTTTCACGTCCCCAACCAATCATGGGCATTCCAAAATTGTGGCAAGTGAGTGCATTCGCATCCCAATGCAGCGAACCAGATATTCAGCATAGGCAGAGAGAATAATTGATTCTGATCCTCTGGTTAACACAATTTACTCCCTATCAAATACTTCTTAGGTAGACGTTGAAGAAAATCCATCAAATTGATCCAACTTTTGGTGTCCACTGACAGTGAAGTCTAGGGATGTCAATGGTCTGGATTAGATATGACCGGTTCTGCCAAAGCCCAACCCATGACCTAAAACCAGTGAGGATTGTAAATGGGCCTGACCTGGGGCTGGCTAAGATCGATTGAAAGCAAATTTGTGGAACTCAGTCCCGGGTCCATGCCGACTCGGGGCTAGACTACTGGGCCTAGCCAAAAGCCCATGCCAGATTCAAATCTAGACCCATCAATGATTTGGGCCTTGCCCAAATTCTAAGTTCCATCAACTTTTTAGGAACCAGGCTACAATGGACCAGCCTATTGGGAGTTTTAGGTGTGGCTGGTTGCATCATATATGGTTGCCACTAGACTAGACTTGACATTGTATTCTGAAGTATGTATAGTTATGGTTCAGCTCATTCAAAAACATCAGGCCAAAACTTTCATGCTTATAAGTATGTCCCAAGCCAGGTCCAGTGTGGGCCCATCCAGAAAACCCATCAAGTTTAGCCTGGTCCATTCAGACCCTTAAAAAAATCTTTCAAGCCAAAACTGAATTGATTGTATGCTTTGGATAAGAACTCAGTGATGATTCCATTTCAACGCTTGTCGATTGAACTGCAGATGCCGGTATGTAGATCATAGACTGTTGTCCACCCCTCCATGGACTTACACATTAAAAGTGAGCCTGATTGGTAATTTATCGTGGATGGATTATATCCATTTTTTTACATGGGCTTTGTGAGCCCATGATGAGTTCCGAGCCCACATTGAAAAAAACGCTTGAATCCAACAGTTTCAGACTCATTCCTTCTTAGGCTTCTCTTTAGTTTTAATGCGATGAAAGGGCCTGTTTGGTAAAACTTAATTCCATCACTAAACATTAATTCAAGTAATAAAAGCTCTTAAAATACTGAATTTTCAGTGATTTTCGTAAATTCAGACGATTTCGTAAAGGGAGTTATGGATCTACATCCTTATCTTTTTCTTTTCTTTAGAATCTTTGGAAGTCAGCCACGTGGCTCACACGGAGATATGTGAGCGTCCATGTCAAAGGTGTCCTCGGTTCGTGAAGAAAACGAAATTCTTTCTTACGTTAGTAAAGTTTGTAGTCGATTCGGTTCAAACCCACCTTCAACACGCTTACTTGATGGCAACGTACAGCCCCAAGAAAAAAAAAACAAAAATGTCACTTTCCATTTTAGGGGGAAAAGGTGGATCGTTGTCACTTTTCAAAAAGGTGTTTATGGTAAGCATGGAAAATTTGTGGGAAAGCAAAGAACCGATCCAGAACCGTTGGGTTCTTTTTGAAAAAGTCCTTGAGACGTGGAATCAGGTCCGACGACTCCAACCTGTGCGAGACCCGCCCCGGCCAGACGCGTAGATCAATTCTTCTAGAAAAACCGAGTCACTGACTCTTTAACTCGTTCGACCTCTCCTCACCCAATTCTACTAATCAAAGAAAATTGTTTGGGTTAAAGAAGTTGAAAACAATGGGATGGGGCCCACCTAAGCAAACAAGAATCTGATGATCAAATGACGATTATGATCATTTCTATGTAAAACTGAACAAATACTTGGCCAATGGGCAAAGACAATACAAACTTCATAATCCCTTGAAAACTCTATTTCTCAGTCACTAGATTTATGTTAGCCTGATCAAATTTGTTGGACATTTGGAGACTGCCAACTATAATGAGGGAGAAAAAGATTGACGTGATGTGCGATCCAATCAGGTGCTGCCATCTGTACAGTACGTAATGAGAATATTCTCACATTTTATTTGATAATCTCTTTTCGAATCACCTGGCCCTCAATCATAAATTATAGTACGGGCAAAAGTTAAAAGAGTATAATTGGGATTTGTAATTTGAAAATTCATCTAAAAGTTTTGCAAAAAGGGAGGAAAATTACTTGAGGTAACTTTCTAATTACGGCCCTTCACCCATAGATGTTGCTCTATTCGACTGGAAGGGGGTGACTTTTTCGAATATTGGCCTGGCACCCCCGAATACACTGTTCTGAGTCCATTTGTTCCATCTTTACCCTCATAGCCTTTGCGATGGCAGGAGTAGCTTTAGTGTACAAACCCATCATTTTAGCTTCGATCTGCAGTGGTATGAGTAGCTTTATTGTAGCTTCAGCTGCTCCAAACCTTATCAAACTTTAATGGAGTCAAAAAAAGAGAAAAAAAAACTTTGTTTTCTGTTCTGGATTCGTTGAGGAAGAGGAAGACGAAGCCACCACCAAGACGATCTCTGTTGTAATGGAGTTTAAGGAAAAAAAATAAAGCCATTGGAATACAGCCATTGAAAAAAAATAGACGATCTCTGTTGTAATGTTGTAATACACTGTTCACGAGAGATTATTACACTGCAAAGCCATTGGAAGAGGGCAATGGCCACTTCCATCTCTTGCCATATGGGAGCAATTTAAAGTGTTCCAGAGCTCATGGATGGGTATTCTCCAACAAAAATTTGGGCTTCATCAACAAAACATGGCTTGATATCCTACATCGCATGTATGTCAATAATTGACCAAGCTGCTCTTCCAAGAGAGCTTGTACATGTCCACCAGCTTACTGTTGGTAAATTTGTGTTTTGGTCTGGTTCTACCTGCAGTAAGTTACATTTCTCAGCATTTAGATGAACTGGATGTGGTAATTAGTTCGTTTAAGATCAAGATAACATATAAAAGGTGGACCCACTTGAGAAATGATAGTTGGAGGTGGAGATTAAGATTGAGGAGGAGTTGCAGATGAGAAAGGGTGGATTAGGGTTTTTATGGCGAGAAGATTGTTTGTGTAATAGCCTGTAAGAGACGAAAAGATGACAAAAAAACTAGTTTAAGATTAAGATGAACTTGATGGGGTAATTAGTTCGTTTGAGATAAAGAACGATGATGTCATGCCCCGGATCTGACCCAAATGCCTGAAAAGCGACTCATTTGCTCAAGATACAGGGTATGATAAAAATTAAAAAAAATAAATACTCTAAAATAATTTATAAAAATGACCATAATTCATAATAGATCAAAATAAAGATATTTTGTAAATACGTTTTGGCTAAAACTCCTGTTTGATATGCTTTTTAAATTAATTTTTCAGAATTTTAGCGGATAGGCGTAAAATTTTTCAAAAAATATAATTTCAATAAAAAATTATTTTATTAATTCTCTACTATTAAAAAATTATTTTAAATATCTTTTGTGAAGGCACTTTATCAAAAAATATCATTTACTATTTTATTTTAACAATTTTTCACTCTCAACTAGCCCTATCGAACTTTGTTGAAAAATAACAAAATTTGATTTATGGCAGAAACACTACATGTGGGCCAGATTATCTATTTTATTGAAATATAAATAATAAAACAAAAGTACTAAATCAATCTATTCAGATTTAAAAGAGACCAATAAAGTCAAGATTCAATTTATTATAATTATAAAACCAAAATAAATAAATAAAACTAGGTGTTTTCAATGAACGCTTCAATATTTTTTGCTACGCCTTCTTTTAGTCCATCAGTTTCTTCTATTCCCAAATAATCTGAAAAATATTATCGATTAAACTGTAAACTTATGAAAGCCTAATAATATTTAATCACTACATTATATCTATGACAGTTCTATCAATCAATAGTTCATACGCAGAGTATATATATATATATATATATATATATATATATATATATATATATATATATATATATATATATATATATATATATATATATATAACAAGTATTTCAAAGTAAAGTATGATCTAAAATTAATATGTACATGCAACCAATAACCCACCATGGGTCTCCTTCTCCTTCCCACACCGAGAGTAGTTCAATAAAGAACTCTTCTGCAGGGGTTTAGGGCTTTGCACCTAAAAGCTCTAGGCCTTTCTTGCTTAAAATTTTTATCCATTGGGATCAATCCCACAATTCAACAAATATATGCAATTAAATATCTAATCATTCAATAGATCTCCAAAATTCTAATACATCTGAGTGCAATACATATATAAAGAGTATAACACAAATTAATTAATCAAAAAATCATAAAAAAATGTACTTACCGTAATGGAGAGTTGATCTAATTCTTGATCAAGGTTGAAGATCCACGACTCTTAATTATTGAAGAGAAATCAAGATGAAAAAACTCTATCCCACGTGAACTTAGAGAACCGGCTAATTTTTTTTAAACTTTTCTCTCTTGAAAAAGAATGTTTTCTCCCCTTAAAGAGGCTTCAACGATTTTTGAAATTCAGAAAGCCTTATGCCTTTACTCCTATTTATAGATTTTTAAGACCCCAAACTTTCTTACATATCCGATGTGGGACTAACATTCTTAAAAATTAATTAATAGTAATTTTCGTCACTTTAAAAGGGGTAAATTTATCAACCTATCAAAAGTTTTATTTTTGGTTAATTATGAGTCAAAAATAGGCCTAAGACCCATAGGTATTAACTAGGCTTTAATTAGAATCATTTGTAGGCTTAAAAAGTCTATAAATTTACCCTAAACGCGCACTTCAATAATTATAATTCAACAAACATACAAGTAAACATTAATACCTAATATAAAATAAATTATCATAATGTTTTTTTTTTCAAATACACTGAAAAATATTCAGAGTGTTACAACCTACCCCCCCTTAAAATAATTTCATCCTCGAAAAATTTAAACCATTACGTTTTCGGTATGTATTATAACGTTAAATGCCCTATGAAGTTTCACCTAGGTATATCAATTTTTGAAGATAATGAATTACGCATTTAGGTTAGTAGTTCTATAATAAAGATTTCAACATATATCACAATATATATATATATATATATATATATATATATAGATTCATCATGCAATTCAAAATTTTAACCTAGTATCATCATATGGTTCATAACTAATCGCATACAATTCATTATACATAGACCCGTTACACACAAATCCCTAGGTGTTTAAGGCCTATGCTCTGATACCATTCTGTCACACCCCGGATCTGACCCGAAGCCTGAAAAATGACTCATTTGCCCAAGATCCATGGTGTGATAAAAATGAAAAAAATAAAATGCTCTGAAATAATTTATAAAAATGATCATAATTAATAACAGATCAAAATAAAGATATTTTGTAAAGACATTTTGGCTAAAACTTTTGTTTGATATGCTTTTTAAATTAATTTTTTAGAATTTTAGTGGATAGGCATAAAATTTTCAAAAATATAATTTTAATAAAAATTTATTTTATTAATTCTCTACTATTAAAAAATTATTTTAAACATCATTTGTGAATGTACTTTGTCAAAAAATATGATTTACTATTTTATTTTAACAATTTTTCACTCTCAACTGGCCCTATCGAGTTTTGTTGAAAAAGAACAGAATTTGATTTAGGGCAGAAACACTATATGTAAGTCAGATTATACTTTTTATTGAAATGCAAATAATAAAATAAAAGTACTAAATCAATCAATTCGGATTAGATTCAATTTGTTACAATTATAAAACCAAAATAAATAAATAAAATTATATCTTCAATGAACGCTTCAATATTCTTTGATACACTGATATTCGCTCAAAAGTGCTTATTTTAAACAATTATCCTTTCAGCGTTATCACATTCTCCTACGTTAAACTGCTCTATTTATCCACTTTTCTACGTAAGAGTCTATTCTGTTGCGTAGAACATATTTTTCTGACGAAATTAAATATTTGCATGCATTAAACACATTTTTGGAAGTCTAGATATAAAGCCGTTCTGATTAAGTCTCATTACGCGCTTCTTCTGTCGCAGGAAACCCTGAGTAGATGATTCTCAAGACTTGCGGGCCCAAATCGATCATGAAAGCCCATTATCTAAGCTTAAAGAGCCCACAGGCTATGACTAGAAGATACAGGCTAAGTACGGGTCGAGTCAGAGGATCGCAGAGCCAGCCCAAAGAACCAAGAGAGAGGCAAAGCTGAAGACCAAGAGACGGGCCAAAGTGATTCAAAAACCGCACCAATTGACCTAAAATGACGACTTACGTGATTGGTGAAGCCTACTGAAAGATATGTTGAAGATAAGGGTTTAAGACCCTTTGCTAGCTCTTTTCTCTGTATTTTCTAGTATTTTCTCTCTCGTCTCTCCTAATTCTCTCTCTCTCTCTCCTCTCCGCTTCAACCAGTTGATCATCTGATCAACCATCTTGTTATTCTCACCACACGATCTCTCCCCCGTCACCCATCTAATCCCTCATTAAGCCAATCATCATCTATCCATGCCCTCAATTCAACCATCCGATCAATCAATTGGCCATCAAATCGATCAATCGATCATCCGATCTCTCCACTCTCAAAATCTAGCCATTGGATCCCCTCGATCTCATCCGCTCATCATCCGATCGGTCGATCACTGTCATCTCAACCCTTGATCACCACGGCCTATGATCATCCCATTTGTGTGGACCCCACTCGGAGATATTTAGGCTGTGTTTGATTACACGAAATGTTTCCCCGTGAAAATACATCTATGATATACCTTATATGGCTGATTGATAGCAACTAAGAACACATATTTCAATCGTGCGAGAAAATAAATGTGTATTAGGTGAAAATCAATTCTCACCAATTTGGATGGAAAATGAATTCCGGGTTTAGTAGGAAAGATTATCCAGATTTAAGTGGCTTGTTGGGGAAAATTATACAAATTTATACTGGCTATCTAACAATGGACAGTTGTGTTTTCCTCGGAAAATGCAATTTTCCAATTGGGTATCCAAACGGTGCCTTAGCGTCAAACTGCGAGGAAATTTCTTTGGATCTCTTGATCCAACAGTTGAGGCAAGAGGAGCCTCACGTATTTAAGGAAGAGAGGCAGAAACCTAAAGTCGGTCCTCTCCCCCTTCTCTCCCCTCTTTCCCTCCTCTTCTCTTCCCTCCTTCTTCCTTCCTCTTCCTCTTCTCTTCTGGCGACCTTTCTCCAGCGAGTTAGTGGAGCGCCTCCTCCTCCTCCTCTTCTTCTTCTTATTCTTCTTCTCCTCCTTTTTTTTCTTTTACTTTTGCCGGAGTTGCAGGTCTGCAACTCCGGCCGGCGAACCGTGCTCCACCACCGTCCTCATTCACAACCTGCAATGGTAAGTTTTTCCCCCACTTCTTCTCCTTTTCTTCTTCTTCCTTTTTCTCTTCTTCTTCTTCTTCTTCTTCTTCTTCTTCTTCTTCTTCTTCTTTTTCCTGCATCTGCAGCTGCGAGCAGCACCACTAGCACCACCTGCACCATCCACTTCCACCACCGTCTTCTTCATTAAAACCAACGCCGGAGTTGCAGGTCGCAACTCCGGCCAACTCTTGCAGCCCTTCAGCATCTCTTCCTCCTCAAGGTTCATCACGAACCAGCAAGCATCAACACCCCAAACGGTAAGCTCCTTCTCCTTCTGCTCTTCTTCTTCTTCTTCTTCTTTTCCTCCCCACCCCGGACCAGTGAAGCAGTCCGGCAAGCACCATTAAAACTCTGGCCGTGCGCCTCCTCCTTCTCCTTCTTCTTCCCTTCTTCTTCATCATCTTCTTCTCTTCTTCTGCTCCTCTTCCTTGTCTGCAACTTGCTCCTCCTCATTGCCGCTGCTCCCTGCAACTGTAACGTCTCCAGCCTGCTCCTCCAACACCGTGGCTGCATTTTCTCTCTTCAACAACCGCCAGCACCGCCCTCTCCAATAGCGCTTCAACCTCCACTGCAATCAGCGCCTCCCACCTTCATAGCAGCAACGTTGCTGGTGTTGCATAACAGCAACACCAACACCGCCTACACACCATACACCACCAATTTCTCTCCACTCTTGCCGTCTTTGTAGCAAAGTCAACTGGTGACCCCACCTAGCCACCACTTGCAAGTGTGTACAGGCCTAGCAGCGCCTTAAGCACTGTGGGGGAAAAATTACTGATCTAACCCACACAATCTTCGAGGTCAGACGATTCGGATTTTGGTGATGATCGGACGACTCTGATGTTCCAGGATGAAACTGCTTTCTCCTCTGCGAAGGATAGGATGATCTCCAGATGAGATTTGGTTGTACCTGTTGACAAGACTCCGACGCTCAAGTCAGCTTGGGAAATGTAACAAGTTTCAGGAAAATAGTAAAAGGTTTCAGAGTTTAGGCTATCTGGATCTAGAGAGCAAGATCCCCTCCTCAGTTCTGAGGGTCTCATATTTATAACCTTAGAACTAGCGTGACTCACCTTCCACGTGTCTAGTCATTTATCAGTCAATGATGACTCAGATGGATTCTGTTATAAAACAGAATCTTATCGTTATATCTTGACTTCCTTGAATCGGTCATACCTGAAATAACTGAAGTGACACTGAGGTGGCATCTTTCGTGTCAGGTATTCGGATAAGGAGATGCTGAATTCATGATAGTTCAACTAGCTGCCACGTGGCCAATATTCATTAGTTAAGAAATCGATTGTGTTCAGAATACTTACCTCGTACGTAAGAGATCCTGCCACGCAAGTCATTTGACCTTATCTGGCTTTGCCGGGATGAGATTGAAATAGATCCTGTCATGTAAGTCTGGTGACCTTGTCGGGATATATGCATCCAGCCAGTCATGTGATATTGCCGGGATACAATTGAAATAAATCCCGACAAGTAAGGCGGTTGACTTTTGCTGGGATAAGATTGTAATAGATCACGTCAAGCCTATTGATCTTGTCGAGATGAGATTGTAATAGATCCCGTCAAGCCCGTTGATCTTGTCGGGATGAGATTGAAATAGATCCCATCAAGTCTGTTGTCCTTGTCGGGATGAGAATGCTATACGTCCCGTCAAGCCTGTTGATTTTGTCGGGATGAGATTGTAATAGATCCCGTCAAGCCCGTTGATCTTGTTGGGATGAGATTTTAATAGATCCCATCAAGTCTGTTGTCCTTTTCGGGATGAGAATGCTATACGTCCCGTCAAGCCTTGTGGGTCTTGTCGGGACACAGTCATCCAACAAATCATAGGACCTTGCCGGGGCGAGATCGAAATAGATCCTGGCAAGTAAGTCTGTTGGTCTTGTCGGGATGATATTGAAATAGACCCCGGCAACTGAATTGTCAACAATGATTGTGTAGGGCAAGATTGAATGCTTCCCGACATATTCAAGGCTGAGACGTTAATGCATTCTGTTAGCATCACCTCTATGTGTCGATCATTCCATCATGACACATGGCATTTCCAATTAATGGAAGGTATGCGACACGATGGGTAGTTTTAATGGCTCCCGATGATGACTCCGGCGTATTTATTTTCGCGTGCTGTCTACTAACACGTGTCATCTATTTGAATCCGCACGTGCTGAGCCAGGAACACGCGTCAATTTTTTACTTGCTGGAAAATACGGCACCCACATCGCCCCCCTTTTTGAGAAGATCGATAAGTGACTGTCGTATCTTCTGAAAAAGATCCTGGCCCTCTACGTTTCATCTCTGTTTCTTGGCCGTAGGATCACATGGTAACCAATCGATCATTACCTTCCTCATTTAATATTGCGCCAGTTGTTGCTGTATATATGAGACGTGTCCGTACTAGCGTGCTGCCCAACGTACGACCGTCGAATGGAATGATTGATAGGTTCAGTACTCGAAGGAGTAACCGAACCGTCAAGTAACAAATTCTTCGAATCTTGGCGCCAGAGGTTTGATATAGTCAAATTACTGATTTGATATAACCAGATCTTTGCCTATAAATGGCTCATTCACCTCATTCTTCCATTTCTTCGCTTTGATCGGCGCTCTGCAACACAAGTTTTAAGCTCAAGCTGCTCCTTGTCTCTACCTCCTCTGTTTGCCGCTTCCTGACTGTAACGGTACTTTTTACTTAACTGTTACCTCTTCTCTCTTATCTTCATCTTTCTCTTATCTCTCTCAAATGGCTAAGGGTAGAGTAGTTCTTGAAGATACCGAAGAAATGGTTCCCAGAGAACCAGTAGAAACCAGTGTTGATGTAGAGGAACAGTTATCCTCTGACTCGTTGGATAGAGAAGTAGATACATATAGGGAGGAACCAATAGTTCCTCAAGTAATCGTCAGGGTCCCTACTTATGGGAATGACCCTTATATTGTAGGTTTGAGGAGAGAATTTGCCATTCCTTCTTCTGTTTTCATTAATGTCGATTCTCGTCATGGGGAAAATACCAACCCTGGTGAAATAAGCATCACTCGGCTTCAATTGAAGTTCGGGTTAACCCTACCTTTGACCCCTCTAGTGAGGGAAGTCCTCTGATTTTATGACCGGGCTCCTGGCCAGATGCACGGAAATTTCTGGCGTCTGATGAATAGGATAGAGTATTTCAACTCTACGAGTAAATACCAGATCGGTCTCTCCGAGATCGATTATCTGTACATTTTGAGGAGGTGCCCAGACTCCTTCGATACCGATATGTTCTGGTCGATAACTGCTCGGAAGAAAGAACAGAAGATAGTTGAGAGCCTGCCCGATAGTCATAAGGGATGGCACTCTGATCCTCTGCTGGTGACTGGATCTTGGGAATTTGACGAACGTGTGGAGGGGAGCTCCAGCAGCCATAGAGTCCGTACAAGCTTTAACTTGTCGGGTAAGCTCCTCTTTATATCTCGTCAATCTCCTTTAGACTCAGTTAATCAATCTACTGATTAGTCCCCTCTCTTCTCTGCTGTAGACTATGTCAGACGTCCCTGGAAATATCCTCAGGATATAGACGACAAGGTCAAATATATTCTGAGGAAAATCCCCAAGGTAGTAAAGCAATGGTCCCTGGCGGGACTAATTGATAAAAATAAAAGGTCCTCAGCTTCTACTCCCGTCATCCCACGGGACCTGCGGATAACTGCTCCCGACTATTCGCGTAAGCGTCCCGCTCTTGAGATCACTGCAAGGGAGGATAGGCCTCGGGAAGAAGAGGAAATAAGTCCCGACATCCCCTTAATAAAAAGACCTCGTCAAACGAGGGAGTCGGCCCAAATAGACCCTCCTTCAAGTCGGGATGCTCCTACACCTTATCTCGTAGCCGAATTCTTTAGACATCCAGATGGTCGTCAGGAACCTCTGAATGATTTTGCCCGAGAACTGGTTCGGTTGGAAGAGGCAGAGGTATCTTCATCTACACCCATATTTATCTCACACATTCTTTTATTTGATCAATTAACCCATTTTCTGTCTTGCAGATGGAGGGCCGAATGGCTGAAATGCGGAAGGACACTTTTGCTACTCCAGCCCTGGCGCCAAGGAAGAAGAGGAAACTGGTCAAGGGATTGACTCCTGAATTAGAAGCATCTCTGATTCGGGAAGGTATGGTTGCTTCTAGGGCCAATCTGGCCAGCGATTCTTCATTGAATCGTCCTTCTGAGGTTCCAGATTCTCCTTCAGTAGCCACCATACCTACTGCTTCTCCCTCGATCGCCATCACGATGTCGCCTCTTGGGTTCCATCCTTCTCCAGGACTTCATCAATCGTCCACCCCTCCATCAACCTCTCAACCAACCGATACTGCGGGACCCAGTCATTCAATAGGTGAGCATATTCGTTCTCCTTCATTCCCGTCTGGTACAGTATTTGACATGGTTGATACATGGGTTACACTAAAAGAATTGTGGCAACAAGATAACCCCATTGCAGGTTTACGGGATTTCAATGGCGAGGAACCGTATACCATGAATGCTGGTTGCTTGCCTAACGGGAAGCCCATTACGGAGCAAAGCTCCATTGCTGATGCCGGGGTGGCTTCGACCTTAATTGAACGGATTTGTCTCCCCCGAGACAGATTGCGTTACATTGATATGCCTTCCCCAAAAGTGCCCTGCGAAGTCCTCAGTCGTTCCCTCCTGGAGGTAATTGTTTTTCCGATTGATTCTCATGATGTATTTCTTGGTTATAGACTAACATTCTTCTCTTGTGTGCAGAGTATCCATGCTTATGTAGGTCTGAAGGACTACCTTGGCGATCTCCTTCAAAACTACATTGCCCTTGTCAAAAAATCAACTGCATCTGAGGCTAAGCTCAAACTGGCTGAAGAACAAATTCAAGCCACCAACTTATCTGCCGAAGTTTCTAAAATCAAGGCTGAGATGGAGAAAAAGTTGGCCCTTGAAGCCCTCGCATCAAAGAAGAAAGCCGAATATAGCTTATTCAAAGTCAAGGCAGAATGTACAAAATTCAAGGAGAAAGCCAGTTGCCTCCAAGAAGATCTGGAGAAGATGATTGTTGAGAGGGATGAAATCAAGCAAGCATCTGATGCCCTCCAACAAGAATCTTATGACCGTGGATACCGGGAAGGCTTCGCCAAGTGCGAAACTATGATGGAAGAAGAATGAGAAGAAGTTTGATAGTAGGATTTTTCCGTGTCGTTGGATCGGAAACCCTAATCTCAACAATATTTTTGTAATTTGATCCGATTATCCTGCAAAATTGATAGATTTGTATAGGGATTCGTGTCGGATGTCGATCCGCACTCGGGATTAGTCGGATTAGCGCAAATAAGAACATAAAATAATATGAAAATTGCCAGAATTCATGGGGAGATGAGAGTGGTGGAATTGCTTAAAATAATCAGAAAATGAACACCTTAATTAAAAATTCAAAGATTAACTCAATTCAATCTAATGTCATTACAACTTTTTTATCGAAAATGAAAAATAACAATTTAACAAGAACACTAGAAGAGAAATTAAGAGGATAGAGAAAAAGAAGAGAGAGTTAGAGAGAAAAAGTAGAGTGAGATGGTGAATACCTAAAGATTCTAGAGAGAGAAATGGAGTTTTAGAGAGATATACCTAGAGAGATAAGAGAACTAGAGAGATCCTAGAGAGAGAATGGAGAGAGAGAGAACAACTACCTTGATAATTATTGGAGTCCCCAGAGAGAATTGGCCATGGGAATGGTGAGAGGTGGTTCGGCCTTAATGGACATGGGTCCAAAAGAGGAAAGAGGAGGTGTACATCGCTTTGTTGCTGCACATGGGGTGTGGTTCACCCGGAATAGAAATCACGACCTCTTGAAGACGGCGGCTGGTGATGGTGGCAATGGAACTTCCGGCGGCTATGGTGAGAAATGAGGTAGCAAGGACTCCTCCACGTTGGTGTGCACGTTGTTGAAAGCTGGTGGCTGACGGTGGTGGAAGGGAGCAGCAGCAGTGAGGTTAGGCGGTAGAGAAGAGAACCAGTCCGTGGTTGAGAATGAAGATCGCCGGATGGGAGTGAGATCGCCGGAGGAGAACCAGTCCGTGGTTGAGAATGAAGATCGCCGGAGTTGTAGGTCTGCAACTCCGGTCAGTGGAGGAGAGGGCGCTGGAGAGGGCAGCAATAAGGGTTAGGCTGTGGTGGAGATCGTGGAGGAGCACTGACGGCCGGAGTTGCAGGTCTGCAACTCCGGCGTTAAAAAAAAAACGGTAATGACAAAAAAAACGAAAACGAAAACGAGAAAAAAAAAATGAGAAGAAAAAGAAAAAGAAGAAGAAGAAGAAGAAGAAGAAGAAGGAGAAGAAGGAGAAGGAGACTGATGCCTTACCAGACGGCCGGAGTTGCAGGCAACTCAGGCGAAGAAGAAGAAGAAGATGAAGAAAATGAGAAAGAGAAAAGAAGAAAAAGAAGAAGAATGGGGCCACGGGTGAATGCGGGATTGATAGGGGGAGAGAAAGGAGAAGATTTGAGGGGGATTAGGGTTCGAACGAACCCTTCTCCCTCATCTTATAAAGCTCCCTATTTCCATTAATGGAAATAGGGTATTTTTTGAAAATAAAAAATATATATATATTTTTTTTTTTTTTAAGTAAAAACCTACTTTTCTATGGGGAATCTCCCCAATTAGTGGACCCCCCATTTAATTAAAATTATTTTTGAAATTCGCGGGGTCCACTAACTGGTCGGACAGCGGGTCGATGATGATGGGCCCGGCTACTGGCCCACATGGACTGATGATGTCCATCGTCTCACAAGATGATGTGGCAGACAGTCTGATGGCGATCGGATGGATGGTGACTTGATTGGGACTCAGATTGGTAGATCGACGGATCTAGAGAGATCCAACGGTCCGATTGAAGATCCAACGGTCCGATGGAAGATCCAACGGTCAGAAAGCTAAGGGAGATGAGATAGAGCTGATAGGCAGGAGTTCTGGGGTTAGGTCAGTAGATTCGAGGATCGAGAGATGAAGAGAGAGAGAGAATAAGGAGAGATGAGAGAAAAAGTATCAAAAAAATGGAAAAAAGCACTGGCGGAGGGTCTGGAACCCTGTTCTTCACTGTGACCATCCTCACGCTTCTCCAGTAGAGTCGACCATCATTCTTTGCTGTCTCATGTGGCTTTAAACGCTTTGGTCCGTCTCTTGGTCATTGGCTCTCCTACTCTCTTCGTTCTTTGGGCTGACTTTTTGGTCCTCTTATTCAGCCCATATTTGGCCCATATCTTCTAGTTATAGCATGTGGGCTTGTTAAGCTTTGATAATGGGCTTTCATGATCGATTTGGGCCCACAAGTCTCGAAAATCGTCCCATCGGGGTTTCCTGCGACAGAAGAAGCGCGTAATGAGACTTTATCAGAACGGCTTAATATTTAGACTTCCGAAAATGTGTTTAATGCATGCAAATATACCATTTCGTCCAGAAAAGTGTGTTTTACGCAATGAGATAGACTCTTACGTAGAAAAGTGGATAATTAGAGCAGTTTTACGTAGGAGAGTGCGATAACGCTAACAGGATAAGTGCTTAAAATAAGCACTTTTGAGCGAATATCAAAGTTCAAGAAATGGTTCAGCCCGAGACAATGGTCGGGATGACCATTCCAAAAGAAGTATCCCGAGAACCTTCTCCAACCATCCCAGCATCTGAAGTCGCTCCAGATTCCTATCATACATAAATGGTTACTCCAGGAGAGGATGTCACTATAAATCCTGTTATTCAGCCGGCTGGCGGGCAGGATGTGACTCCTATATGATTTTCGTAATCTGACAGGATCAAGGGGTTTTTTTTTTATTTTTTTATTTTTTATTTTTTATGTAGATGCTGTTTAAGGCTTTTTAATTTAATAAAACATTTTTCTTTCAATGTATGAATTGAATTCTTAGATGGAGCAAGAAACCAAGATGTATAAGAATTCAAGGCTCCCGGCAAAGACTCCAAAATTGATGGGAATCCTCATTAATTCTAGTCGCATGACTAAGAATTTGTATAATCCCGGCCTTCCGATTTCAAGGTTCCCGGCTAGGACTTCAAAATTGACGGGAATCCTCATTAATTCTAGTCGCATGACTAAGAATTTGTATCATCCCGACCTTCCGATTTCAAGGTTCCCGGCTAGGAATTCATAGTCGACGGGAATCTCGTTAATTCTAGTCGCATGACTAAGAATTTTGATCATCCCGGCCTTCCGGTTTGTAGGTTCCCGGCTAGGACTTCATAGTCGACAGGAATCTCGTTAATTCTAGTCGCATGACTAAGAATTTTGATCATCCCGGCCTTCCGGTCTGTATACTTGAATTCTTATCAAGGCGAAAAGCCAAGATGTATAAGAATCCAAGGCTCCCGGCTAGGACTTCATAGTCGACGGGAATCTCGTTAATTCTAGTTGCATGACTAAGAATTTTGATCATCTCGGCCTTCCGGTTTGTATACTTGAATTCTTATCAAGGCGAAAAGCCAAGATGTATAAGAATCCAAGGCTCCCGACTAGGACTTCATAGTCGACGGGAATCTCGTTAATTCTAGTCGCATGACTAAGAATTTTGATCATCTCGGCCTTCCGGTTTGTATACTTGAATTCTTATCAAGGCGAGAAGCCAAGATGTATAAGAATCCAAGGCTCCCGGCTAGGACTTCAAGTTGATAATCACGCTTCTTCTTGCATGAGAAACTTGGAATCATCTTTATTGATAGAAGATCCGCATATTGAATGCGTTCCACGGTCTTTCAAATACATCTCCGTCCTGTGTTTTCAAATAATACGCCCCGTTCTGCCAAATCCTGTCAATAAGGTAAGGACCTTCCCAATTGGCACCCAATTTGCCACTCCCAGGCTCTCTGGTATTGTCAAATACTTTCCTCAGTACCAAATCTCCAACTTTGAAGGTCCTGCGTCTGACGCGGTGATCATACGATCGTTTGATAGTTTGCTGATAATTAGCCAGTCTCACAACTGCCTACTCGCGACGCTCTTCTAGCAAGTCATTATCCCGAGCCAAAATTCCTTCATTCTGTCCAGTATTGACAGCCTGAGTACGAGATGTTGGGACAACAACTTCTGTAGGGATTACTGTTTCTGACCCATAGGCCAGAGAAAATGGAAATTCCCCTGTCGTTCTTCTCGGGGTAGTTCGGTATGCCTACAATACTCCCGACAATTCTTCCGCCCATTTTCCCTTTGTTCGATCTAACCTCTTCTTCAAGTTTTCGAGTATAACTCGATTTGCTTTCTCAGTAAGTCCATTACTCTGGGGGTATCTCGGGACAGATAGTCTTTTCTTTATATTCAAAGCCTGACACAAAGCTTTCATCTCGGTGGAATCAAACTGGGTTCCATTGTCTGTGACTATTTCTTCTGGAATGCCGAACCGGCAGATGATATTCTCCCATAAGAACCTCTTCACATGTGAAGACTGTACCTGAACTAACGGAACTGCTTCGATCCACTTTGTGAAGTAATCTGTGGCCACCAATAAGAACCTTACATTCCCTGGGGCTGTCGGGAATGGTCCCATTATATCTAATCCCCATTTCGCAAATGGCCATGGACTGAATACAGGATGTAACTCTTCGGCGGGAACCTTGATCAATGGAGAATATTTCTGGTATTTCTCACATTTCTTGACCAGCAACTTGGCATCTTTCTGCATATAGGGCAAAAAATAACCTTGGTTGAGAGCTTTATGTGCCAAGGTCCTCGCCCCCGAGTGATTTCCACATTCACCCGCGTGTATCTCAAGAAGAACTTGCTGAGATTCTCTAGGGGTAAGGCATTTAAGGAGGGGACCTGATGCTGATTTCCTGTACAGATCTTGGCCTACCATGGTATACCTTCTTCCAAGCCTCTGAATTCTCTTCGCGGCATCTCTCCCAGACGGGAGTTCTCCATTTTGTAAATACCTTCGAAAATCGTCCATCCAACTTGGCTCATGATCAACCTCCACCGGGGCTAGATAAACCTCAACAGGTGAATGAATACTTGGAAATTCCTGATAATCCACGGATATAGTTCTTGATTCAGTTCCTCCTATCATAGTAGATAAATAGGCCAAGGCATCAGCATGTCGATTTTCCATTCTTGGTAACTGATGAATTTTTATGTTACCAAATCGCTCAGCCAAATGTTGAACAATATCTAAATAAGCTGCCATCCTCTCATCTCGGGCTAGATATGTCCCAGCGAACTGACTGACGACCAACTGTGAATCAGTATATACGGTAATATCTTTTATCCCGAGATCAAGTGCTGTCTGGAGTCCCAAAATCATTGCTTCATATTCTGCTTCATTATTGGATGCCACGAACCCGAGTTTAACAGATTTTTCCAATCTAGTATTCTCAGGTGTGACCAGGACGACTCCTATACCTGACCCGTTCTCACTGGCTGATCCATCAGTAAACAGTCTCCACCCCGTCTTGGGATTCAATATCTCTAGCATCTCGGGAAGTGGGAAAACTTCTCTGTCCTCGCCCCCAATGTCTGACACATCTTGAATTGAAAAATCAGCCAAAAACCCGGCTAAGACATGTCCCTTCTCGGATGTTCTTGGTGAGAACTGAATGTCGTATTGAGCCAAATAAATAGCCCATTTAGCCATTCTTCCTGACAAATCAATCTTACCGAGTATAGATTTCAAAGGATGCTCTGTGTAGACTGTAATAGTTCTGCCTTCGAAGTAGGGTTTAAGACGTCTCGAAGCATAAATCAAAGCCAGAGCAGCTTTCTCGATTGTGGCATATCTCGTTTCTGCCCCAATAAGAGTCTTACTGATAAAATATACTGGCCATTCTTCCCGATCGAGTTCACGGAAGAGGACGACGCTAATGGATTCATCAGTGGTAGCCAAATAAAGACCCAGAGGTTCTCCTTGATCAGGTTTAGAAAGAATCGGAGGTTGTGAGAGATAATGTTTGAGCTTTTGAAAGGCTTCATCACATTCTTCTGTCCAGTCAAACCTTCCATTCTTCTTCAAGAGCCTGAATAAAGGTCTACATCTATCTGACGATCTTGCTATGAAGCGATTCAATGCTGCTATCCTCCCGGCAAGTTTTTGGACTTCCTTCTTGTTTTTCGGTGAAGGCATATCTGTCAAAGCCCTGATCTGCTCGGGATTAGCTTCAATTCCTCGCCTTGTAATGAGATAACCTAGAAATTTCCCTGAGGTCACTCCAAAGATGCACTTGGCAGGATTGAGCTTCATTTGATACTCTCGAAGAGGATCAAAAGTTTTCCCGAGATCTCCCAGATGTAATTCCCGAGTCCTTGTTTTAACCATCATATCGTCTATATATACCCCCATTGTCACGCCAATCATATCATAGAACATTCTATTGACGAGACGTTGATAAGTGGCTCCGACATTCTTGAGGCCAAAAGGCATCACTCTGTAACAAAAGACGCCCCTATCAGTCGTGAAGGCCGTCATCTCTTGATCTAGCTCATACAGAGGGATCTGATTATAACCCGAATACCCATCCATGAAAGATAAGATCTCATATCCCGAGGTTGCATCAACAAGTTGATCAATCCTTGGCAAGGGATATGGATCTTTAGGGCAGGCCTTATTCAAGTGTGTGAAGTCTATGCAGACTCTGATCTTCCCATTCTTCTTCGGAATAGCCACTATGTTGGCTAACCACTGAGCATTATTGACTTTGCGGATGAATCCGGCCTCCAGGAGTTTATCAATCTCTTCCTGGACTGCCCGCTGCTTCTCAGGAGCGATCCTCCGAGGTCTCTGTTTCACAGGTAAATGATCTCTATTCACCTATAAACGATGGCAGGAAATGTCGGGAGAAATACCTGGCATATCGTTGAATGACCATGCGAAAATATCCATATAAGATTTTAAAAAATCAGTGTAGGATATCTTTTCTTCGACAGATAAACCAGCCCCGATAAAAGTATACTTTGGGTTTTCCTCACTACCGAGGTTAACCTGATCAGTCTCCTCAACCATTGGAATGGTCTCTTGCTCAAAGATATCATTATCATCTTCCCGGCTCAGCGTAGTCTGTTCCAGACTTGCCGGGATGCGCTCTGATTGCAATTGCTCTGCAATTAAAGATGAGGTTCCCTTTCCATGATGATCCTCCTGGACTGGGACCTCCTTCGACTTCAGGGCCATGGCATAACATTTTGTCGAGATGGCTTGATCTCCTTTGAGCTCCATAATCCCGTGAGCAGTCGGGAATCAGAATAATTGATGATAGGTAGACGGTACCCCCTTTACTTCATGTATCCACCCTCTCCTCAAAATGCCATTGTAGGGGGATGGTGTATCTAGAACAAGAAATTCGACCATAGACGTGATCGGTCCCGTCTTTACTGGCAGAATTACTTTTCCCATTGCATATTCTCTCTGGCCATTGAATCCGACCAGGGGAACATTGCTCTGGATGAGATCTGATGGGTTAAAACCCATCTTCCGAAAAGCCTCTGCAAATAGAATTTCGGCTGAGCTCCCGGGATCAATCAACAGACGCTTTACCTCATAATTACCCACAGGCAAAGTGAGCACTAACGCATCCGAATGTGGATGATCTACTCCTACGAGATCTCTATCGGAGAAAAAAATGGTTGCGTCAGTGCTTTCCATCATTTCCACGGGATCTGTTATTCTAGGTCCCGTTGATAGGTGCAAGATCTCATTCGGGTGTTCAACCTTCCTGATTTTAATCCTGTCTACCCTCTCCGTCTCTCCACGGGATAGCTGCCTTCCTCCCCCGTGTATGACGTCAATTACCAACCCACGTTCTTGCTGTTGAACGGGGTTCTTGTCTTTCTTGAGAACCTCGGCTCCAGCTACTGCCCCAGTCGTGCTGGCAATGAACTGTTGCAAAAAGCCTTGGTTAATTAGGTCCTCAACCTTATGTTTCAGCGCCCAGCATTTATCAGTTATGTGCCCTGCTTCTTGGTGGAAGGCACAGAATTGTGTCATATCTCTATCTCCCTTCAAGTCCGGCCGCATTGGTCTGGGATATTGAAGATATTTTTCATTTTTAATCAGATCAAATATCTGACTATGGGTCTTGTTCAATAATGTAAAAATCCTCTTCTCTCGACGGGGATACTGTCCAGTGCTTCCCGACTTCTCTGGTTTCTTCTGGGGAATCTCTGCCATCGTAATAATCTCAGTTGCAGCCTTCTGCTTTCCCTTCGAAATTTTGTTGGACGTCAGGGCCTTCTTCACCTCATTCACAGATATAGCCACTCCTTGGCCTCGTTGGAGTGTGTCATCCTCAAGTTTAGAATATTTTTCAACTCGAAGAAATAAGGCTTCCATACTCACCGGCCTATTCTTCGTTAATGACACGTATAAACCAGAACTTGTGGATAATGCCTTGCGAAAGGCTGTAACGGCATGCTTATCATCACAGTCTTCCACTGTGGTCATGAGAGTACGGAATCTCTTTGTAAAATCTTGCAACGTTTCTTTCTGATCACAATGTACATTGAATAATACGTCGACATCATTCTTCTGTAATCTGTCGCAAGAATATCGAGTGATGAAGAGAGTACTCAACTTGGTGAAATCAAAAATGGTTCGGGGGGCTATCTGGTTAAACCAGATCAACGCATCATCGCTTAAAGTGGAAGGGAACATCCTGCAAAGGAGTTCTTCTTGAAACTCCCACATCGTCATCGCTTTTCTGAAGCGAAGTACATGATTCACAGGATCTGTAGCTCCTGTGAATATCGAAAATTTGGGATAAGAGAAAGATTTTGGGGCACGGTATCCCTGTATTTCTTCTGAAAAAGGAGAATCTCTGGGAACTCTTGTTGCCATTGCAGTCATTTTATCAGCCAATGTTTCTTTCTTTCCCATCATCTCAGCTACCAGATCGGCAATCTGCTTCCTGGTTTCTGGCTGAATATGATCCGAGCTTCGTTGACAGGAAGACTCGGCTTTATGACGTTTTTCTGGAAGTGGAATTTGGGAATCCCCATGTCTACTACGTGGATTTCGCAAGACAGATTCCTCTGAATTCGATCTGTCCGAATGGAAATGACTTTTCTGATGATGACTATGTCTGGCTGTACCAGATATATAGCTACCAGTTCGTTCAGCTGTCATCCGCTGCTTCAACTCCTCATTTTCTTCGCACAATTGGGCAATCATCTTCTGCTGATTGTCCAATTCTCTCGCTTTTCTGCCCTCCGTGATAGCATCTCTGAGATCGCTAGGAGGATTCTTCTCTTTTCCACTCCTGAGACCTGTGCGTCTGGTATCCACCATTGTTCGAATTGAATATCTCTTAGAACGGAAAACTTCTAGTCGCTTCCCACAGACGGCGCCAAAAGATGTGGGGGAAAAATTACTGATCTAACCCACACAATCTTCGAGGTCAGACGATTCAGATTTTGGTGATGATCGGACGACTCTGATGTTCCAGAATGAAACTGCTTTCTCCTCTGCGAAGGATAAGATGATCTCCAGATGAGATTTGGTTGTACCTGTTGACAAGACTCCGATGCTCAAGTCAGCTTGGGAAATGTAACAGGTTTTAGGAAAATAGTAAAAGGTTTCAGAGTTTAGGCTATCTGGATCTGGAGAGCAAGATCCCCTCCTCAGTTCTGAGGGTCTCATATTTATAACCTTAGAACTGGCGTGACTCACCTTCTACGTGTCTAGTCATTTATCAGTCAATGATGACTCAGATGGATTCTGTTATAAAATAGAATCTTATGGTTATATCTTGACTTCCTTGAATTGGTCATACCTGAAATAACTAAAGTGACACTGAGGTGGCATCCTTCGTGTCAGGTATTCGGATAAGGAGATGCTGAATTCATGATAGTTCAACTAGCTGCCACGTGGCCAATATTCATTAGTTAAGAAATCGATTGTGTTTAGAATACTTACCTCGTACGTAAGAGATCCTGCCACGCAAGTCATTTGACCTTATCTGGCTTTGCTGGGATGAGATTGAAATAGATCCCGTCACGTAAGTCTGGTGACCTTGTCGGGATATATGCATCCAGCCAGTCATGTGATATTGTCGGGATACAATTGAAATAAATCCCGTCAAGTAAGACGGTTGACCTTTGCTGGGATAAGATTATAATAGATCACGTCAAGCCTGTTGATCTTGTCGGGATGAGATTGTAATAGATCCCGTCAAGCCCGTTGATCTTGTCGGGATGAGATTGAAATAGATCCCATCAAGTCTGTTGTCCTTGTCGGGATGAGAATGCTATACGTCCCGTCAAGCCTGTTGATCTTGTCGGGATGAGATTGTAATAGATCCTGTCAAGCCCGTTGATCTTGTCGGGATGAGATTGAAATAGATCCCATCAAGTCTGTTGTCCTTTTCGGGATGAGAATGCTATACGTCCCGTCAAGCCTTGTGGGTCTTGTCGGGACACAGTCATCCAACAAATCATAGGACCTTGCCGGGGTGAGATCGAAATAGATCCCGGCAAGTAAGTCTGTTGGTCTTGTCGGGATGATATTGAAATAGACCCCGGCAACTGAATTGTCAACAATGATTGTGTAGGGCAAGATTGAATGCTTCCTGACATATTCAAGGCTGAGACGTTAATGCATTCTGTTAGCATCACCTCTATGTGTCGATCATTCCATCATGACACATGGCATTTCCAATTAATGGAAGGTATGCGACACGATGGGCAGTTTTAATGGCTCCCGATGATGACTCCGGCGCATTTAATTTCGCGTGCTGTCTACTAACACGTGTCATCTATTTGAATCCGCACGTGCTGAGCCAGGAACACGCGTCAATTTTTTACTTGCTGGAAAATACGGCACCCACAATTGGCTGATCTAATCCCTCATTAAGCCAATCATCATCTATCCATGCCCTCAATTCAACCATCCGATCAATCAATTGGCCATCAAATCGATCAATCGATCATCCGATCTCTCCACTCTCAAAATCTAGCCATTGGATCCCCTCGATCTCATCCGCTCATCATCCGATCGGTCGATCACTGTCATCTCAACCCTTGATCACCACGGCCTATGATCATCCCATTTGCGTGGACCCCACTAGGAGATATTTAGGCTGTGTTTGATTACACGAAATGTTTCCACGTGAAAATACATCTATGATATACCTTATATGGCTGATTGATAGCAACTAGGAACACATATTTCAATCGTGCGAGAAAATAAATGTGTATTAGGTGAAAATCAATTCTCACCAATTTTGATGGGAAATGAATTCCGGGTTTAGTAGGAAAGATTATCCAGATTTAAGTGGCTTGTTGGGGAAAATTATACAAATTTATACTGGCTATCTAACAATGGACAGTTGTGTTTTCCTCAGAAAAATGCAATTTTCCAATTGGGTATCCAAACGGTGCCTTAGCATCAAACCGCGAGGAAATTTCTTTGGATCTCTTGATCCAACGGTTGAGGCAAGAGGAGCCTCACGTATTTAAGGAAGGGAGGCAGAAACCTAAAGTCGGTCCTCTCCCCCTTCTCTCCCCTCTTTCCCTCTCTTCTTCCTTCCTCTTCTTCTTCTCTTCTGGCGACCTTTCTCCAGCGAGTTAGTGGAGCGCCTCCTCCTCCTCCTCTTCTTCTTCTTATTCTTCTTCTTCTCCTTTTTTTTCTTTTACTTTTGCCGGAGTTGCAGGTCTGCAACTCCGGCCGGCGAACCGTGCTCCACCACCGTCCTCATTCACAACCTGCAATGGTAAGTTTTTCCCCCACTTCTTCTCCTTTTCTTCTTCTTCCTTTTTCTCTTCTTCTTCTTCTTCTTCTTCTTCTTCTTTTTCCTGCATCTGTAGCTGCGAGCAGCACCACTAGCACCACCTGCACCATCCACTTCCACCACCGTCTTCTTCATTAAAACCAACGCCGGAGTTGCAGGTCGCAACTCCGGCCAACTCTTGCAGCCCTTCAGCATCTCTTCCTCCTCAAGGTTCATCACGAACTAGCAAGCATCAACACCCCAAACGGTAAGCTCCTTCTCCTTCTGCTCTTCTTCTTCTTTTTCTTTTCCTCCCCACCCCGGACCAGTGAAGCAGTCCGGCAAGCACCATTAAAACTCTGGCCGTGCGCCTCCTCCTTCTCCTTCTTCTTCCCTTCTTCTTCATCATCTTCTTCTCTTCTTCTGCTCCTCTTCCTTGTCTGCAACTTGCTCCTCCTCATTGCCGCTGCTCCCTGCAACTGTAACGTCTCCAGCCTGCTCCTCCAACACCGTGGCTGCATCTTCTCTCTTCAACCACCGCCAGCACCGCCCTCTCCAATAGCGCTTCAATTACCTCCACTGCAATCAGTACCTCCCACCTTCATAGCAGCAACGTTGCTGGTGTTGCATAACAGCAACACCAACACCGCCTACACACCATACACCACCGATTTCTCTCCACTCTTGCCGTCTTTGCAGCAAAGTCAACTGGTGACCCCACCTAGCCACCACTTGCAAGTGTGTACAGGCCTGGCAGTGCCTTAAGCACCACCACCAGGCTGTGACCCCCACCAGCGTCCACATCTTCAAGCAACGCCCACCATCTTCTCTCCCATGCAGTGCATACCGTGCACTTTCAAGTGCATCCTCTTCTCCGGGCAGCAACTCATGGTTTGACCGTGAGTCCTCCATCCTCCCTCTAAGCTGAGACTACCATCATCAATGGTCGATCGGGATGATCTCCGAGTAAGTTGTTAGGTAATATTCTATCTTTCTTTCCCTCTTCTCTTTCTCTCTCACCTTTTCTCTCTCTAGAGAGCATCTTCTCTCTCTAGATACATCTTTCTCTCTCTTCCTTTCATTCATTCTCTCTCTAGAAATCATCTTATCTCTCTAAAGCTATTTCTCTTTCTAAGTCTTCCCTCTCTAACCTTTTCTCTCTCTAAAGGTTACTTTCTCTCTCAAGAATTCAGTTTATCATGCTTTCTAGTTTAGCTACTGTTATTGTAAAAGACAAGTTCAATTAAATATAGTTGATTTAAGTGTGATGGTGTTACGTTTTATGCAAATTTCTATTATTTTATGTGTTATTACTTGCGCTAAATCGGCTAACTCCGAGTGCGGATTCGACTCCGACTTTCCACTGTGCAAAGAATTCTGTAATTTTGCAGGATTCAAGTTAAAGCGAATCAGATTAATTTACAAATGTGTTGAGATTAGGGTTTCCGATCCGACGACACGGAAAAACTCTACTTTCATATACCATCTTTTAGTCCATCGTTTCTTCTACTCTCAAATAATCTGAAAATATCATCGATTGAACCGTGAACTTATGAAAGCCCAATAAGATTTAATCACTACATCATATCTATGACAGTTCTATCAATCAATAGTTCATACGCAGAGTATAGGTATGGAAGAAGAATAACAAGTATTTCAAAGTAAACTATGATCCCAAAATTAATATGTGCATGCATCCAATAACCCACAATGGGTCTCCTTCTCCTTCCCACACCGGGAGCAGTTCAACCAAGAACTCTTCTACAGGGGTTTAGGGTTTTGTACCTAAAGGCTCCCAGCATTTCGTACTTAAAAATTGTTAGCCATTGGGATTAATCCCATACTTCAAAAATGCATGCAATTCAATATCTAACCATTCAATAGATCTCCAAAATTTTAATACATTCGAGTGCAATACATATACAAAGAGTATAACCCAAATTAATTAATCAAAAAATCATAAAAGAGTGTACTTACCTTAATGGAGAGTTGATCTAATTTTTTATTAAGGCTGAAGATCCATGACTCTTAATTATTGAAGAAAAATCAAGATGAAAAAACTATCCCACATGAACTTAGAGAATTGGCTAATTTTTTTCTAACTTTTTTCTCTTGACAAAGAATGTTTTCTCCTCTTAAAGATGTTTTTAACGATTTTTGGAATCTGGAAAGCCTTATGCCTTTACTCCTATTTATAGATTTTTAAAACCCTAAACTTTCTTACACATCCGATGTGGGACTAACATTCTTAACAATTAATTAATAGTAATTTTTGTCACTTTAAAAGGGGTAAATTTATCAACCTATTAAAAGTCTTATTTTAGGTTAATTCACTATAACAAAATATGCTTTTAACGGCATTAGGTTTATAGCGTTCATGGAAAAACGCAATAAATTTTTAGATTTCTTGGCGTTTGACTCTTACACGCTGTTAATATCCGATTTCCACGTTACAAACCCTATTATTTTCTACCAAGAAACTAAATTCACAGCTTAAATTCCAAGAACGCAGTTGATTTTTTAGCAAAAAACCCGTGCCCAAAATGTCTTTCGCGCGGGCTTAATTAGCTACCCAACTCTTGTATACCTCTCCATCTCCCCCCTCTCTCTCTCTCTCTCTCTCTCTGCATTTCACTCTCTCGTTCTCTCTTTCACCCCATCTCTCCCAACTCTCAATAATCAGAGATAGCAAAATGGGGTTTTTCATTACCTTCTCCTTAGGTTTAGGGCTAGAGAAAATTTAATCAGTCGAAAAAGAGATAGAGCTACGGTTTGGTTTAAGGGGTGAGATGTGAGATGTAATTCATTCACGTGTTGGTCTAGGGTGAGATTGATTTGTGGAATATCTTATGAGATATTTATCTCTAAGTTACTAGTACTAATGTGTCCTACCATCAACATTTGTTATTCTCTGGTTAGGTTAAGTTCGTTGAATAATGTTCAGAGCATGTCCCTACACTAGCAATTGAAATGTCAAAAAAATCAAGTTGTAATAAGTGTCAAACATATGAACAGATCTTACGTGACATGGAATGACGTTCTTACTAAGCTTCTGCATTTATTCTAAATATTATGCATTCAACGTAACATGTTTAGAATTATAATTGCATGCTTGAAAATTTCTAAAAATAGCCAAAATGCCTAAATCTTAAAAATCTACGATAATACCCCAGAGTGAAAGTTCAGGGTATTACAGCGACGGCGACGGCGACGACCTCCTCCTCCTCCTCCTCCTCCTTCTTCTTCTTCTTCTTCTTCAACAACCAGGTGGAGTGGGTGTTTGGGTTTTTTTTTTTGTCTAAGGGTATTTTCGGCCCAAAAGCACCCAAATGGGGTGCTTATGGAATTTGTGGGGTGCAAATAGAATTACCCTTTGCATAAAAATGTATGGTAAAATATTAATTGAGAGCTCCAAAGAACACAGAAAAGGGAGAGTATAAATAAATAGGAGTTTTGGTTTGAAGAAAAGTTGGGTATAAAGAGGGAGAGATTTGTACGTTGTTTTAATGGTTCACCTTTTGAAAAGGTGGGGGCGGAAAGAGAGGAGTGGTTGGGTTTTGTTTTTATTCCAAAAAGGCTGATTCGACCTGGAATACTTTGAAGTTTTAAAGGTGTAAAGTTAAGGTGGGGTCGAAGGAAAAAAGGCGCCAGCTTTCCTTCTGCGTCCAGACAAAACAAGTGGGGACTTTTCTCAGGATGAGGTGACAGCTGAACGGGGGGAAGAACTTCTCCTTCAAATTACTAAATTCACCTTTTAATCCCTAATATCTGCATAATATGGTTTAAAAACAACGCCAATGAATTACATAAAAAAAGTTGGAAAATATTAATGAACGGCTTTCATGGGTAAGAACAAAATCATATATCTTTCTCTCCTTATAATCTGACAAAAATGAAGTAATGATCTTTATGGTGAGTGCGCATTGAAGAAGGAGAAGAAGAGAGAGTGAAGGGGGTAGTAGAGATAGTAAATGAGATCACATGCAATGTTGGTAGGTGTGAATGGGATGGTGGGGGTCGTTCTGTTTTGTCCCGCGACCAAGACTTGTTCATTTGTAAAGACGTCGCTTTCGTGGGACTGTGTGTATTAATGAGTGTAGCGTTGAATGAGGTGTTGGCTGCTGGCGCTACCGCACCAAACTGACCAGCGACAAGACCCCGGCCAGGATGATTTTTAAACATCCTCCTCCATAATTCCCTCTTAATGCCGCTTCTATATTATACCCACCCGTCTGCAACGGATATATGCTTCCTGTACTTCTACCTTTACGTGTCGCCTACTCGACTTCGGGATACCCCGCTTCGTATAACACTTGGGTACGTGCCGAGATCTCTGTGGTAGTCAGCATCTTCGCTGACAACCCGTTGTCATCAAATTTTTACTCTTTCTACCTCTACCGTGCTGTCTGCAAAAATAATTTTTTTTTTTTGTAATAAAAAAGGAAAAGTTTTTGTTAGTGCAAGAAATATGAAGATGAAAAGGTAGTTTTTGTTATGAACAACTCTTGATCTGTGTTTACAAAAAAAAAAAAAAAAAAAAAAAAAAAAAAAAAAAAACTAACTCTTGATCTATATTGAGATCGTCATGGATAGATGATGCTGATCATTGCCGATTCGTGTTTACCCGTCCAACTCTTGGTGAAAGACCATAAAAATAGAGCGTGCTAATAACGTGTTATGAACAAGCTATATTCTCATTCATCAGTATATACCTATGTTTTAAAACTCGGAACTCGGACTCGACTCGGAAGTCCATTGGGCCGAGTCACCTCAAAGACTCGGGAGTTGACTCGGCGAGTCATTAAATTAATTATTAAATATTTAAATATATAAAAATTAATATTTATTAAAAAACTTTGAAAAATTATAAAATATAGTAAAAAAAATTTAGAAATTCAAAATTTTTTTTGAGTCAACTCGGCCTTTAAATAGTTGACTAGGTAAAGACTCGGTCGAGTTTCCGAGTCAACTCGGAGAAGCATGCAAATCCAAGTTTGTATGCCGAGTCGACTCGAAATACGATTGAGTCGAGTCGACTCGGCGAGTTTTAAAACATAGGTATATACATATATAACTCCTTGTTGGAGCGTTACAACATCAATGAATATACTATAACCAACATCGGATAAGCGATGGTCAGCCACCTATTAAAGCGGTTACTGTTACATCAGTTTTGGTCTTTTGAGCAAATTATGTTATAGTTCAATTTGTTCGTCTCTTTTCTATACAAGAGAGAGAGAGAGAGCGTGCGAGTTCTCTCTCAACTCCTATCAATTTTCGCTGACCGCCCCTGATATGAGCTACCTGGCACACTTTTAGAGGACGCTGACCGTATAGATGTTTGTCCAATCCCTAGATAGGCCTACAAACCAAAAATCAATTTGATTAATTATTTCAAACCTTTGGATCCTTATACCCAAATAATGGTTACTGAAATTCCCACGGTTAAAATCAACCATGAAAATGACTCCAATCGAACGCTTAGAAATCACTGATCAGGTTATTTTAGATTTGTCGGTTCACTTAGGGATTGGCCAAACAAACATAGGGTGAGCGTCTTCTAAGAATATGCCAGGTGGCTCATATTGTGGGCAGTCAACTCCTCTCATGTTTTGGTTGACTATGCTACTGGTAAGTTCATAACAGGGATTACTGCCGACCTAATTAGGTTAAATCCGTTGGATTGTATTAGATAAGACAAATTTGACAAGCATCTCGAGGGACTAAGGTCTACATTACAACACCTCTCTGCATGTGTACGTACCCTCATGTCTATTGTAATAATTTCCAATATTAGACAGTGCTGTGTTGTGTGTGCCTGCTACGAGTAAAACTTGCCTGACCACCTGTGGTCTGGTAGCCTACCAGACCACACACGAGCTGCTTGCCGCATGGTTTTTGTTTTGTACGGTACCAAGTTGCATCGGCACGAGGGACAAACTCTCCTCTCCTCCTTGGTTAACCTACTCAGGTTTGGTATTTTAAAAGAAAAAAAGTAAGTAAAAAAATATATATGGGCTCCCTTGATAGATCTAAAATGACAGGGACACAATATAAGCCACGTGGCACACTGTTACAGGACTCTGACCGTATAGATGTTTGTCCTATCCCATGTTGGACCTACAAACCAAACATCATCCTGATTAGTAATTTATAGGCTCTGGATTGGACGTATTTTCATGGGCCAATCTCAACTGTGGGAATTTGAGCAGTATTTGAGATACAAAGATGCAACACCTATAAATCACTAATCAGGCTGATTTTTGGTTTTTAGGTCCACCATGGGAGAGGACAAACATCCGTACGGTCCGAGTCCTGTAACAGTGTGTGACGTGGCTTATATTGTGTCCCTGTCATTTTACCTATCATTTTACATCTGTCAACGGAGCCCGACCGAAAAGATAGAAGGGTAATATAAAACACGTGGCAATTTTTTACATGACATTGACTAGAGATGTTTGGCCCAAGGTTTAAAAGGGACCATTATAATGGTATAACAGTCTGGGGGCGTTACCGTTTTCCTCTTATAACGAGAGAAAAAAACACCAAGGGCAAAACCGAAAAAAAATTAAATGGAAAAAAATGGGAAGTAATGGAAAGAAGTGCGTTGAAATTCAAATTTTGAATTTTGAAATTTGAAATTTGAATTTCAAATATTCAAAAATAGAAAATAATGGAAAATAACGGTAAAAGGAAAAAAATGGCTGTTTTTTTCACAATTTTCTTTTCAGAAAATAACGGTCGTTATTTTCTTTATAATGAAAAAAATAACGGAAAATAATGGCCGCCATTCTTGTTATAACGGCTGTTATTTTCTGGGCGTTTTAACAGTACGTAACGTACCGGGGTAGGTCTGAATCCGTTATAAAGGCCGATTTTTAAACCTTGGTTTGGCCCATGGTTTAAAAAAACGCCGTTTAAACGCTAACGCCCCAAGCCCGGTACGTTAAATATCGTACCCGTTTTGATGCCTAGAAAAATTTTGTGGGAAAAAAACGCCATTGTTTCCGTTGAATTCTGTTTTCATTTTACAAATTCAAATCTTGATCGTTAAATATCAGCACAATTTTTCTTTTTTTTCCATTCGTTTTTCATTTTCGCCCATCCACTATAACCTGGTTTAACTTTAACGCCCCCAGTCTGGTATACCGATAAAAGGGTCTCCTTTAAACCTTGGTTTGGCCAATCCCTAGGTGCAGTAAAACTTGGGGCACAACGCACAATACGAGCCACGTGGCCCACTCTTGGTGGACGCTGATCGTATGGATGTTCGGCCAATCATTAGGTGGACTTACAAACCAAAAATAAACCGGATCAGTGATTTCTAAGTGTTGGATTGAAGTTATTTTTATGGGTTGATTTTAACGGTATGAATTTGAGCATTATTGAGGGTTATTTGGGTGCAAAGGTTGTAAATCACTTATCAGGCTGATTTGTGGTTTGGAAGTCTACAGAGAGACTGGCCAAACATGCACACCGTCAGCATCCACTAAGAGTGTGCCACGTGGCTCGTATTGTGCCTGTTTGACCAAAATCAACGTGACGTGTGAGTTTTTATTTCGTTTGCAGAGAAAAATATGAAATTAGTCTTTTGTTAACCAGGGAGGAGAGGAGAGGAGAGTTTGTCCCTCGTGTCGAAGTGACTTTGTACCGTACAAAATCCACGCGGCAAGCAGTTTGTGTGTGGTCTGGTAGTTTTACTCAAACTTCGATGACAGGGCAGCAGATCACGGTACGTGGATTTTGTACCGGCGTACCAACTCGGCCTCACCACCCACGTACACAGGTGAGTGTTTTTGGCCAAAAAGCACTCGAATACTCGCCTGAGTGCGTGTGCGGTGAGGCCGTGATGGTCAGTCCGTACAAATTCCACGTCACGAGAATTGCTGCCCTGTCATCTTCTTCGATGACAGGGCCCAGTCATCAAAGTTTTATCCGCCTGCAACCATTGAAGTCTGCAAGATAGTCTCTGCTTAGCTCGACAATACTCATACGTGTAAGACGGAGGTTGGCTTCACACTCTCTAAGACTCTAACCTCTCACTCTCTTTCTTCTCGAAAGGCGTACGTACTACTTCAAAAAAAAACAAAAAAGTGACAGTTATAATGTCATAACGTTAATGAACAATCAAAAAAATATGTCATTTCACTTCACGTAAAAACAAGTTGTTGTGTGATACCATTACCAGAGTAAAACTTTGATGACAGTACTGCCCGTCATCAAGGCCGATTGATGTTTTTTCCAATCTCTAGGCGGACCTACAAAAACCAAAAACCAAAAACCATTACATCATAGGCGCGTATGCACATAAGATTCATCTCGTCTTTTTGACCCCCTTTTCACTCCGTTTTTTCCCCGTCGGAAAAATCTAGTCTGCATAGGTTTGCAGACTTTAAAAGTATGCAAAAAAAAATTGTATCCACCGTTGAATGCTCCTTGAAAAATGCGTTTTTAATTAATAAAATAATTATTTTTGAAGTCCCATTCACAAGAATCGGCTAATAATCACCTCTATACCAATACTCAAACGGTAGAATTAATCCAGATGACAAATGCACAAGATATCGACATTAGGAGACAGACCATTTGATCCATGGCGGCCGCCTACCCTACCCGATGAAAGCAACCTGATTCACGTCGGTCTGGTTTGGATCAATTGTCGGGTCCATCTATCAGAAAGCCATAGCAATGTTTTAGATGGTCCATTATAACGCATATCCGGTCACACTTATATCGAGTTCTGGTCAGTCGGTAACAGTAAAATAAGTATTTTTTTCAGCCTTATAACGCTAATAAGCCGCTTTTTTTTTTCAGTTTTGGGCGTTATTTGCAGAATAACTGCCGTTATAACAGTTTTTGTAAAATGGATCAAAACTTAAGATAGCACACAGTTCTCGTGAGGCAGTGGAGCACAGACTGCATGTTAGCCAAAACAACACTTTCTTTCACGCAACTCTCTTAACCACACAGATATAGATATAAAATAAAACTAATTTCATCTGTTTGGATAGATATTTTACATGGAAAATTTCTTCTCCTTTTTTTTTTTTTTTTGGTTGGGGGGTGGGGGGGACGGGAGAGATGCCTCATCTTATTATCCATCCACGTAATTAATAATGAATAATCATAAATAATAAATATCAGAGATGAGGAAATGCCAGTCGTACCCCTTAATATTCACATTCCGTCAACCACCACTGTGATCTTACTCGGTAGCAAATCTCCGCTACTATGTCTCGCCGACTCCCTTAATGACACAAGCCTAACCATGGTATTGTCGTCTGTTACGGCACCAGTCGGTAAGCTAGTCTTCAGCTGCTGAAAGCTTGGAACCAACACCCTATCTTCCCACTCCTCCAACCCGATTCGACCGAACCAAACACCACCTACAATGTGCTCTAGTGCTTTCTCATCCACCTCGATTGAACGTCCATCACCAACAATGCCTGCGAATCTTGACGCAATGGTAACTGCAACCTTGCTCCGAACTTGTCCAAAGTCAACGGGCTTGAATACAATGACATCGTCGACAGAATTGAGCAGCTCACTGGAAGCTGTCGTCACTGAAGCCTGCTTGTTTACGAGGCTGTGTTCAAGGTCATGCTCGAAGGTGACACCACTTGAGTTGCGGGAGCCCTCCGTCATATCATCTTCGGCCTCAGCCGCTTGATTCAGGTCGATAGATAGAGCAGGACCTGTATCTGTCCTGGGCTTCGTGCGTCTATTGTCATCGTGTAACCAGTCAACCCGGCGCTTTCCAGTCTTTCCACCAACTGATAGTTGCAACTGCCAGCCACTACCTGCTATACTTGCAAGCTTCTCCTCATCGGGCTGAAGGTAATTTGACAAGTTTTTGCAATTCTCTGGCAACCACTTGGCAGTCAGAATGAAGATCACATTCCCGAGACTGACCTCGCGGCCATGTGAGTCTGGGAGCCGGCCTCTGTCCATTGCCCGTTTGATGCTCCCATGGACAAGCATATCTGCTCGATCAATGTCCTCAAGCACAATCACTGAGAAGGGGTTCATCCGGACTGCCTCTGCTATCCGATCCAGTTTAGTCTTACCACGGAAATTTAAATCTGATTCCTCATCATCATTGCACTGAGAGCCAAGACGAATGGTAATTGGACTGCCCATACCTACCAGCTCGGAAACTGCTGATGCCATCTTCTTCTTGCCAACCTTGTCAGGACCAGCGAACAACAGCCACGTGTCACCCTTCAACCCGACACCCCGTCGTTTGCTGTTGCCTGATCTGCACTGCATCACAGTTGTAGCCACTGCAGAAGCTGCATCCGTTTGCCACCAGACCTTCTCTGTCAGCCCCTTGAAGAGCCTCTTGAATGAATCGGGGTCCAATGGGCCCGTGAGTTTCTCCCTCTGCAACTCAAAGAATCTGTCCGATGGTTCTGAAGGGATGCAGCCAGAGAAGTCTCTGATGCGCTCACTATGAATTTTATCAGGGGAATTGTCGGGGATCTTTGGGCGCCCAAGAACAAGGTCTGTCCTTATGGGGCTTCCTGGCGGAGTGACCAGACGTTCAGAAGCTGGGTTCGGCACTGGACTCTGGTTCATTTTTAGGGTTCCCCCGAGGTTTCTAGTTAATTGTAACTGAGGTTGGAAAGGTTGCCGTCCGAGTGGGTTTGAATTGTACAAGCTCGTCATTGAGGGAGCAGTTGGAACAATTCTCTCAGAGCTGAGAATGTGATGGAAGCTGGGGTGAAGACGAGAGCAAGTATCATTCCATTTCTTTTGAAGCTCTTCACTTTTCTGCTTCCAGATCAGTTCTTGATCTTTTGTCTGTAACACACAAAAAGATTTAACAATATAAATGAGTAAGGTTTCAACAGAACTAGTTTGAACTTTTCCATTTTTAGTTTATGTCGTAGAATCTGGAATTCCACAGCACATACCTGAGACTGATCTGTTGTTTTGACGTTGCTGTTGCAGGGCTTTGCAATCTGCAACCACTGTGGCAAGGGCTGCTGAGGAGCTTCTGGTTTGGAATCAGAAGAGGATTTCTCAAACTCCTTTTCTACTAGTTTCGCTAGGTCTTTCTCATAATTCTCCATACATTGTGGGCAACAGCTTGTCCTTCGAGCAGGATCCATGTTTTCGGACAGGCGTCTTGATAGAGCAGTTGATGCAGTTGGGAAGCCCTTCAATGGGGTAAGAGATTCAATTGAGCTGCTCAGAATGCCATTGCCCCCGAGCCTGAAATTAACAAAATTGTAACAGCATTTAATCTTCAAAAAGTGTCGTCTTCAAAAAGGTAAATTAGGCTCAGTGGTTTAGTGGTTTTGAACAGTATGATTTCTCTCGGGAAGGGGGAAGTTTCAACACAATGGAAGAAAAGAGATCATTTAAGATCGAGCCTGTCACAAAACCAGAAGCACAACGAGTGAATCATCTATTCGCTATTAAATAAATTTTCTTTTCCTTTGGTCTATTTAAGGAAAAAGAGAATAACCCCATTAACAGAAGACTTCATAGCCTATATATTAGATCCTGTTATGCCATAGAAGATGGTGAAACTCAGGACGCTGAAGCTGTTAATTTGCTACAAGTGTATCTAGAACTCAAAATCAAGCAAGTTTTAAAGGACAGAAAATTTAAATCCATGAGTTAACTACTGTTCATAGGATTATTTCATACAATACTAAACAAAATTGAGCACATCTAAGTTCATTTTTTTTTATTTTTTTTTGAATAGAAGAGCTGATTTCATGAATCAAAACCAAAGCTAGTATAAAGATGTAAGCTCTACAATTTAAGAATTAAAGAAAGAAGAACTATGAAACACACCTTGGAAACAGCCCCGGATGTGGGGCTCTCGCAGCGATCGGAACTGCCTGCAGATCCCAGTCATCCTCCATTGAAGGATAATAGACCTTGCACCTTAGATAAGTATCACAAGTAGCCGTTCCAATGAGCCACAGCTGGCCACTGCCCTCTCCAAACCTTGCCAATAGCTTTCCCATCTCTGCCACCGCTGCCCTCCCCATTTCTGAGACACTATGCTGCTGCGTTGGGCCAGAAACCAAAACTCCAAACCCAATAGGCTGCTCAACTAGCCATTTCAGGTCCCCTAAGTCGAGAATCACGCCACCGCCATTGCTGCTACTGATTCGGGTCTCGATCAAACCACCCAACTCCTCGAGCTTTGTGGGGATCTGCGTTCGATCTGAAGCAAACTCCTTGACCAAGGAAATCACCTGAATATTCCTAAGTGGCCCTTCTCCCACCTCCCTGTTCTCAATCCTATGCAAGACCTCTCTCATGACTGACTCCGGCTCAGAATCCCCAACCAAAATTGGATTCCGCTTCTTGGTATTCAACAGAACATCAATAACCCGCTTCACTTCCTCCCTTCGCTGACACCCCAACTGGTCAGAGTTCCCCTGCTGCAGCCGGGGATTCAGATACATATTCCTGTTTGCCGTGGGGGCTGGGCGGAAACCCAATCCGCAACCAATTGTAGAAGACTTGACAGAACTTGATGAATTCAAGGACTGCTCAATTGTAGCCTTAACAGCCGGACTCGAGAAGCTCGCCTCACGCATGACACGGCTAACACTTGGGTCATCGAGAATCGACACAATAAGCTGTTCAAGCTCAACTTTAACAGCTAAAAGGGGCTGCTGCTGTTGTTCTGGGCAGCCACGGCGTTGGTGGGCCTGGGCACGTTTCAGGGCAGCCATGAGGGCATTAGAGATTGGTGGTTCGAGTCCAGGGGAGAGGTTTTGGGCAGAAGGGAGACGCTCAAGAGCGACCCTGAAGCAGAGCTCGAGAGCGCGGCATTGTAAGGGGTGGGAGGAATTCGGGTGGGATCGGATACAGGCCTGACGTAAATAACCGGAAGGGGAGGCAAGAAGGGTGGCCGCAACATGGAGGGGGGTGGTTTGGCCGTGGTTCCGGCGCCCAGCCTCGCCAATCGAGTGGTTTAGAACACTCGCTGCCTCTGGCGTTAGAGTCTGCTGGATCGTGCTCAGTCCCGCTCTCATGGTACTGAATGAATCAATCCTCTTTCTTACTAACTAATTCAAGCTGAGACCTTAAGAAGCACAGAAAATGGAAAATCTTCAACAGAAAGAGACTTTATTCCCGAAAATCAATTAACAGAGAAAGACCAGATTATTGCCCACTCTCCAAAACCCTTCTCTTTTCTTTCCTGAAAACCCTAGAATTGAAGTATGTTTCTCATCCACCGTACTTGAAATCTTTCAAATCCAGTAAGAGCTTCAGAGACATATCTCATCTCATCTCATTCAATCAAGAAATTAAGGATCAAAGAAACCCAAATTAAACCTCAAAAAACCCTTATTCCAATCTCCTCCTCATACCCCATAAGAAAAGAAAAAGTGGGTTCAAATTGAAATTCTCTCTTATCTTCGAATCCCCAAGTGGGTACTGAAGTTGAAGTCAATTCCAAGCAGGTGTGAACACGAACAACCCTTCGAATCGACAAATTCGCACTTTCATGGAAAAATTCATCCCCTCTGGACGACAATTCCACCAAAAAACAAAAAACAAAAAAAAGCAGAAAGAAAGAAAAGAAGAAGAAAAAAAGTTGGATCTACCTTTGTTCTTCAAAAACAAAAAAAAAAGGTAGAATTGATTGAGTAGAATAGAATTCAGTTGGTTTCCTTCAGATAAACCGCATTTGGCTACTCAACCTGAAGAAGAGAAGAACACTTAGAAGATAAATCACAAAACGCCACCGCTTTCATTCAATCAAAAATGTCTCACAAACAAACAAAATAAAAGAATCAAACAGTAAAAAAAATAACATAAAAAAGAACAAAAAATAAGGCGTAAGCTACGGTTGGAAGATTTTTTTTTTTTTTTTACCGATATCAGATTTCTCTTCCCTGGAAAACTTTTTTTTGGGTTGGATTTGAATTTAAGATACAGAGAGAGATAGAGAGAGAGAGAGAGAGTTGTTACCTGAGGATAAGTTTGAGGGTTGGGGATGGTGTTGAGTCGACAGCGCCATTTTCGTGTCTTTGTGAGTTTGTTCTCCTCTGTGAATATATTAGAAGGAGAAAGGGAGTGCATGTGTGTTCAAAAATCAAAATCTAGGACTGAGGATTGACTCCACCTTTCTATCTCTACTGTGTTTCTAATCTTTTTTGCTTTTTGTTTACACGAATAAAAAGACGATTCTGATTTGTGAATTGTGACTTTCTCTCTCTCTCTCTCTCTCATCTTCCCTTTCAACCAAATTTCTGCTTTTCACACGCACGCAACTGCTGCCTGGAAAAAGGCAACGCACGGATTTCACCTTTTCTTCCCTTCGCTTTCTTCTATGCATCTCTTTTCTTTTCTCTCTCTCTTTTTTCTTCCTCCCTACTTTTTAAGTCTTAAAAGCAACCCAACTCCTTTTCTTCCCCAGTCAATCTTTCATCACGGTCTACTTTTTACGCCACGTGTCCTATTCTTATATTCTACTCAGTTTATTACCTTAGCTGGGGGGACCTACGTACCAATAATCTGCATGATTTGATCTGAACACCTAAATTAAAATCTTCGAAATCCCACGGTTAGTAATAAACTCTTATCTAATGGTTCTAAATCACTGATCACGATTTTTGGTCCACCTAGGATGGATGGGCCAAACATTCATTTCGTCAGTCGTCTCTAAAAGTGTTCCAAGTTGCTTATATAGACGTCTATCATCAGCGTTGACGACGGTCATGCCTCATCAAAGATTTTACTTTTTCTTCTACTCCCCCAACAATATGAGCCACGTGGCATATTCTTAGAGAGTACTGACCGTATGGATGTTTGGCCCATCGCTGGGTCGACTAACGTACAGAAAATACTCAAGCTGATTAGTGATTCAAGCCCTTGGATCTTTGTAATGAAAACGACTCCAATCCAACGCTTAGAAATCACTAATCAGGATAAGTTTTGGTCGATTGGTCCAACTAAGGATGGCGAAACATCCATACGGTGAGAGATATCCAAGAGTGTGCCACGTGGTTAATATATTTAGGCAAGAGATCCATCTCGCATGGAAACTATTAAAAAAAAGATTAAAAAAAGAATAAAAAATGTAAAAGGGTAATCTTGTCTATTAAAATATTGAATATGGAGTCGTGATGAAACAAAAAGTTTAATTGAAAAATAGCAGACCATCATCATCATATTCATATTCCCTCCCTCTCAATGACGCACGCCTCTCTCTCTCTCTCTCTCTCTCTCTCTCTCTCTCTCTCTCTCTCTCTATCTCTTTCTCTTTCTATTTTAGTCTGCAGATTTTGACGGTTCAGATCTGAAATTTTTCTTCATTTCTTCAACTAGTTCATCTAGTGGGACCTGATGCTTTCAACACTTGCATGTATGACACCTATCAATATCAATATTAACTACAACATTGTTACTAGATGTGAGATTCGAGCACTTTTTATCAATCAGCCTGGTTTCTACGAACTTGCCACGTGTCTCAAAGAGATATCCGTGAGCGTCCTTGCTCGAAGACGTCCGTGAGCCAAAGTGTATGGCGGTGAGTATGAGTTAGGACTTAAAAATATTTAAAATTTGAGAGGAACTTAACATATATCGCGAGATATTGACTGCGCGTGCTGTTAGATCTTAGCCTTTTAGTCCTTTCCTTTTCCAGCTGACGGATAAAAGCAAACAGAGAGACTTCAAAAGTGGAATACTTTCAACATTTATTACCGTATGTTTCTACGTCTTTTTAACCGTATTCTTTCTGGCGTACTATTAGACGTTTTTGCCTTATTTTTTGAATGACGAAACTGCCCCTTATCGTACCCAACGTGGCAGCATCATCTTTGAAACCTAAAAGTCTAAAAGGACAAGGAACTACGAAGCTACCAAACCTTTCACAATTCGTTTAAAACTACAATTTCTAGAGCCCATTTTGTAGGGCTTCAACCAGGCCGTCTCGATACAAGTTGAGGCCTAAGGCGAAAACTCTAAACGGAGCCTTCTTTGCATTTAATATTTTATTATAAATAATATTTAATTAAATTTTTTTTTATCTAAAATCTATTCTTCTTAGTTTTTGAGATGCAAAATTACTAATTAAATTTTTATATTCAATGTTTGCTAAAATATTATTTTCAATAGATAATATGGCTAATTCACTTAATCTTTCTTGTGACATTGTTGATCGTAGATAAGATTTTATTAATTTTAGTTTTGAAAAACTTCTTTCTGCAGAAGCAACTGTTACAGGTATTGTTAATAATACTCAATAAGCAATGTATGCATTTGGAAAAGAATCTAATCTTTTAATATAATTTAGAGTTTCAATTGGAGTCTTTATTTCTGTTTGCAAAATTTCTCTTAAGGCTATTAACTCTGAAAACAAATCTAAACCATCGATATCTGAAAATACTTTATGTTTCAAAACATATTCAAGATGAAGACAATATTAACTATCATCATCTAATGATTTTAATTTTTTACAATCAAATAGAAAACCAAAAATATTTTCATATTTTTGAAATTGTTCAAACCTATAATGAATTGAAAAAATAGCTTAATCTACTATATATAAAAAATACTGAATTTTAGAAGATTCTTCAGCTGATTGTCTTGGCTCATCATCAACATTCTTATCAAACTGTTTCTTTCTACGAATTACGCATCTTTCACGAAATACGGGTTCTATTTCTATTTTAACTACAATTTCTTTAGCAGTAATCATAGCTGATGTAAATTCATTTTCTCTATATTTATTAAAAAAAACTAATAAGACCTTTTAATTGATTTATAGCAACATCTATATACATGTCTTTAGATTGTAAGCTCTTACTAACTAAGTTAACAATAAATAATATATCATATAAAATAATCATTCTTAATAAAAATTTAAAATTTTCAAGCTCATATATAGCCAAACTTTCAGCTTCACTATTTGTTTTAGGATTTTCACTAATTTTTGCTAATTGAAGTAGAGCATCTCTTATTTCTGGAGTTTGATATTTTATTGCTTTAATACTTTCAATACGACTTTCCAACGTGTTTGTGATAAAGACTTAATAGTTATATTTACATTATCTTGTAAAATTTTTCATCACTTTGTAGAAGAAGAAAATAACGAATATATACGTTGTACTACTCCAAAAAAAGATATAGCTTTAGGACAAGAGTTTGCCATATCACAAAGTACCAGATTTAGATTATGACAACCACAAGGTGTGTAGAATGCTCTAAGATTTGTATATAATAATCTTTTTTGTACTCTTTGTTGTTTTCCTTTCATGTTTGATCCATTATCATATCCTTGTCCTCTTATATCATTAATATCAAGTCCAAGATTTTTTATTACATTTAAAAGTTCGTTAAAAAGTTCATTTCCAGATGTGTCATCTACTTTTAAAAATTCTAATAAATACTCTTCTATTTTTATTGGACTTATTGAAACATTAACGCATCGTAATATAAGAGTCATTTGTTCTTGATGACTTACATCTAGAGTATAATCAAGTACCCCTGAAAAATATTTTACTTCTTTAATTTTTTTAATAATTGTACTTTTAATTTCAAATGCTAAAATATGTATTAATTCATTTTGTATATTGTGTCTAAGATAATGATTATGAATTTCACCATGTTTAATACAACGAATATGTTCTTGCATTATTGGATCAAATTCTACAATCATTTCAATTAGACCTAAAAAATTTCCATTATTATCTTGATAGATCTTTTCATTACTTCCACGAAATGCCATGTTATTTTTAGAAAGAGTTTTCACAACGGCAATAATTTTTAATAATACTTTTTTCAATGTTATTTCTTTTTGTTAATTTGTTCTTGAATATTTTTATCAATGGTCTTATTTTTTAACAATCTTGATTCTAAATTAATCAAAGTATTCATGTTCATAATATGATCATTTGTTATTTCATGAATTTTAAGCTTAGAACTAAGATTTTTCCAATCTCTAGTTCTTTCATTAACTAATAGACTTGTATTATGTTTTGAACTAAACAACTTGCAACAAAAACAAAATACCATATTCATATCTTTTGAATATACTAGCCATTTTCCATCATATTTTTCTCTATTTTGATAATATTCGAATATAATGTATAGTAAAGAAATGTCTAGAGTTTCATCTGTAAGAAATATTATATCATTATCTCTAATTGAGCCTCTTTTTATTAATAAATTTTTAAAATTTGTATCAATATTTTTCCATTGTCCTAGATCATAAATAATTGTAGGAATAGAATCGAATATTTCATTAAGGTCTTCATTTTCTTTTCGTATTTCTTTTTCTTCTACTCGTTTTTGACATTCCTTATTAAGAATAGTTTTATTACACATTCTACTATCATTATGAATCTGTTCATTGTCATCTTTTTGTATTATTATTTCATTGTGTTCTAATTCTGTTAAATGAATTGGTTGTTCATTTATTAAATCTTCATTTAAACTACTATTTATATTTTGTTTATTGTTAGTAGCAAATTTATCAAGAGCTCCTTTTTGAGATTGAACTAGTTTGTCATTTTTTTCTTTTTTTGAAGTTTTTGAAATCCAAATTCATATTTTCTAGTAGACATATTAATGATTAAAAAATAGTTACAAATAAAACAAACACCCTTTTATATATTATAATTATAATAAAAAATTGAACTATGATTAAAATAAGGTAAAATCAAAAGTGTAAAGAACAATAGAACCTGGCACTAAAGAATAAGATAATCGATAAATGGTTGCAGTGTCCTCTATTTATCTTCTACCAATTCACGAAAGATCTCTAGATTAGCCACAACACCAATGATCTGCAAAGACAAAAATACATTATTTAGTTAATCATAGAGGCTTTGAAATGATTGTCTACAATCTCAACAATTAAGACGAGTGCTTTGAAAAGCAAAAATAAAGAGATAAAACCATGAGTTACTATCTAATGTTGGGCAAGCATGGAGATAGCTCTAGAAGGAAATGTTAAGGTTTGTTTCCAATGGAGAAATTAAACTGAAAATAAGGTGAGGCAAATTGAAAAGTTGAAAACACTTGGGGAAAAATAAGAATTAATGAGATAAACTGTTATCTAGCTAACACATTACATTAGATTCAACTGAAACATGGTACAATGACTTCTACATTTATCAAACAAAACTTACATTTTAAGCAAAGATGTAAATATTTTAAACAAAGACGTAACTAAGTCCATGTCAATTGTTACTAAATTATGCAACCAACAAAAACCCTAATTTTCTTAAATGAAGATAAAAAACAAATAGTGTGTAAAAGGTATTAGTTCATCCCAGAGTTGCATTAACAATTCTAAGAAGGCAAGAGTCTAAAATGGGTCTAGAAGACATGGTTCTCCCATCTGAAATTCCATAAACAGATTTAAGCAACACATATCATTCATCCAATCCCAAATGAACTACTATGAATAACCATCAAATTCAAATGGTGGAGTTTGTAGCTTAATTGAAGATAGTGCTCTCTACAGCAACCTTGAAATATTCAGGTTTGATACTTTGATCCCAACTTACATACCAAAATCAGACAAAAAATATAGCAAAAAAGGGTCAAACAACAGGATACCAACTGCTTTTAGTTCAAAATATTTCCCAATTCAACCAAAATGATAACACACGTAGTGAGAACTAGGCAAAACAATCTAATACCATACTTTCAAACAATTTTCTTTATATTATATTCAACTGAACTAGAAACATTCATCCAAAACAAAACCCAAATGAGGGATTAAGAGAGAAAAGCACATGATTCTTCAAACTACACCCAATTCAACCAAAATCACTACATTCCATACCAAATGCCACTAACCAAAAATGAGTCAAATGATGGAATTCTTCTCCATTTTTCATTCAAAGTGTGAGTAATTCAACCAACACACATTATGAGCGAGAATCACCAAAAAAGGGGAAACCCCATTGCCCCAATAAAATGGACCACCCCTCAGGAAATTTTTTTTCATTGCTTAGATATAAAAATCAGAAAAATGAACAAGAGATAGTTCGTTAGAATGCTAAAAAAGGATAAAATGGCCATAGAAAATATCTTAAAATGATCAAAACCATTAAAGAGTAATTAAAAAGAAATAAAACAAACCCAATAAAAACCCAAACATACCTAATTTTCACCTTTTCAGATCTGCAAATCAAAAGAAATGTTTCAAATGGGAGCTTGGTGAAGAACCAAGTTTAAACCCTAATTTCATAGAGGGAGAGAGAGAAAGTCGTGGTTGACGGTTTCACAACTTGAGTTGAATCGTTGATGCCGTCACACCGTGATGGCGTGATAGATTTCGCGTTCGCTGAAGGATGAAGGACTGGTGATAGAGAATCAGAGTTCAGAGATTCAGAGAAAGAGCATGAGAGTTGAGAGAAAGAGGGGAAAGAGAAGTGTTGTGTGTTGGGTTAGGTTAGGGTTCTTACCGTTGAATTTTTTTGTTTTTAGGGCCTTCTCATTCGCTATTTGTGCCATTTGCTGGGCCTTCTCCGTTTGACCTTCTCTTTCGCTGGTTGAAGCCATACGAGCCTTCTCATAGGCTGGAATTGATTTCCCCCTTGATATACATATGGAAGTAGACATAATCGGGGGCACTCTGTTTACACAAAAAAAAAAAATTTGGGGCCTCTGTTTGCAGCCTTGCAGAGCCTTCTCATTGGCTGAAAATAATTTTTCCCTAATATATATTAATATATATGGAAGCAAACATAATTGGGGGTCTTCTAAATTTTGGGGCCTAAGGCGCGCCTTAACGGACTAAGGGTAGAGCCGGCCTGGCTTCAACTCATGCGGGTTGGGTCAAGTTGGAGGGTCAACCCTAGCCCAATCTAGCCTTCAAGGCTATAAATCCAAGCCTAACCCGACCCAAGGTCGGGCCTATATTTTGCAGACCCGATCTAGTTGGTCGGGTTGGTCAATTTCTTAATTTTTTTTATTGGCTGGAAAGGTTGCTAAATTTTTTTCATAATAAAATTTGTTATTGGTCATTACAATCGCTGTTATACAGGTCATTAAATAATATCTTCATTTTACAAGTTGATTCATACAAGAATTACAAGTTTAAAACGAAATTACCGGGACAGATAAAATGACAGGGACACAATATAAGCCACATGGCACACGGTTACAAGACGCGATATGGATGTTTGTCCTATCCCATGGTGGACCTACAAACCAAAAATCAGCTTGATTAGTGATTTATAGGCTTTGGATTGGACTTATTTTCATGGGCTAATCTCAACTGTGGGAATTTGAGCAGTATTTGAGGTACAAAGATGCAACACTCATAAATCACTAATCAGACTGATTTTGGGTTTGTAGGTTCACCATGGGATAGGATAAACATCCGTACGGTCAGAGTCCTGTAACAGTGTGCCACCTGCCTTATATTGTGTCCCTGTCATTTTAGATTTGTCAACGGAGCCCGACCCTTAATTATTTATTTTCATGGGAATGCAGGCCTTTGATTGAGAGCATGTTCTCACCCCTTTCTCTCCATACTTAGTTGATCGATTAAGTTGTTTGATATATGAATTATTTTAATTATTTGTTTTATGTTATGAATATGTTTATTTTTTATTTTAATACTTCAACTTGAACTGTGGTTAACTTTAGAACACCCAATTGACCGATTCGACTTTCTTTTGTTTCATTTGACTTATTTGAACTAGTTGACCCTTGTGGGATTTTTTAATGATTTTCGAATGAACCTTAGTAGTCTAATTGACTAATTGGACCACTAGGAGACATTAATGGATCACCTCTGGGTTCGGGTACGGGTTGATCCACGAATTTTTGGATTAGATCTAGGTATTCAGATTTGTGGCATGACACCGGCCGATCGAACTTTCAGCACGGACCTCTGAAATATCTGGGTATATGGATTAATAGGACCTAGAGGGGGGTGAATAGGTTCAATTCAAATTAATTATCAATTAAAAATTAAGCAACATATTCAATTCTATTCGGTCTGTGATTTGGGATCTACACATGCAATTTCTAAGCGGAAGCAAATAGATTGGTCTAACCAGATTTAATCTAAATATACCAGAGATATATTTTTCATAAATCTATTTAGCCAATAACATAATAAAATCAATCAAGCAATAGACATACGATTTTTACGAGAAAACCTAACTGGAAAAAACCTCGGGACCACGTCTAGTCAAAATCACAACACTAATAGAAGATAGAGATACAGACAGTTACCCACGCTATGACTCACAACTGAATCCAACTCCACACGAGCTCCAGCCGCTAATTTACCACGTCGCCTTATATCTTCACGTTTCGAACTGCACGAAACGCCTTCAGGGTTTGATCTCGAATCACAACCAAATCGATCCACACAGAAGTTCACACCGAATCCACACGGTGGGATAATTGATCAAGATCTTGAGTTTCCAAGAGCAAAACTTAAACTTCAATCAACAATGAAAGCTCTTGGATCTCTAGGTTTTCTCCTCTACTTTAGATGGGTTAGAATGGCTTAAAAGAATTAGGTTTTCAACCTAAAATGTTATATTTATAGTAAAGTAAGAGTCCCAGAGAAATAGGACTAATTGGAGGCAATCTGGACAATTTCGGAGTTTTAAAAACCCATCATTCGTAATGCAATCGATTGGGCAAAAATCCAATCGATTAGGCATAACACGAATAATTATTTTTCTGTCTGGGCAAGTCCAATCGATTGTACTCAAAGCCCAATCGATTGGAGACCTCTGTAAAATCGATTGGACTGTTCGGGTAACATTTTTAGTTCTGTCAGCACAACTCCAATTGATTGTACTCAAGGTCCAATCGATTTGACCTGGTCCAATCGATTAGACTTTTCAGCATATCAATTGGACTATCCAAAAGTTGCCCAGAATGCCCCGATTTGCTCTCGTATGATTTTGAATGTTTACATATTTTGTCTTAGATTTTTCCATATCTATGTTCTGTGGATGATTCATATTTTGATTGTTTGATCCTTTTCACGTTGTGTGATCATTAATTTTTAATCCATATAGAATCCGCAGAGAAATTAAAATTGTCCTATTCACCTTCCCTCTAGGACATAACGTGGTAATTAAAAATGAATTTCAATTGGTATAAAAGCAAGGTCACGTTGTGAAGGGCTTAACAACCCAAGTATGATCCTTAGTTCCCTTGGTATAACCATGAGTCAAGAAGGATTCTCTGTGTCTAGACCTCCTTTATTCAATGGTACTAATTAATTATGCCTACTGGAAGGCTAGAATGAGGATTTTCTTGAAATCTCTTGATGAACGAATTTGGGAATCAGTTTGATCTCCAGAAGAGTTTAAGAGAATTATTGCTTGTGAGACTTCAAAACAAGCATTGAACATTTTGGAAATGACCCATAAAGGAACAAATTCTGTTAAGGTATCTAAACTTCAAATGCTCACAACACAGTTTAAAATCATAAAGATGAATGATGATGAAAGCTTTACTGACTTCTATACTAAACTGAGTGAAATAATTAATTCTATGTGGGGTCTCGGTGAAGCTATTCTTGAACCAAAAATTGTTAGAAAAATTCTAAGATCTTTGTCTGATAGGTTTCACCCTAAAATAACGGCTATTGAAGAAAGTAAAAATGTTGATCTAATAAGGCTGAAAGAATTAATAGGATCAATCCAAACATTTAAACTTAAACTTCATATACCTAAGAAAAAAGGATTAGCTCTAAAACCTTTTAAGAAGCAATTAAGAGAAGAAACTGACTCTGATGAGTCTAATAACATTGATGATGAAGTTGCCCTCTTTGATAAAAAAATTCAGAAAGTTTTTCAGAAATAAAGATAATAAAATTTTCATACAAAGGAATATGAAACCTTTTGAAAAACTTGATAAATACAAAAAGGGAGAGAACAACATAAATGATATACAATGTTATAAATGCAGGGGGTTTGGTCATATCTCTATTGACTGTCCTAACAATGTTAAGAAAGGAAAAATTAAAGCTATGAAGGCTATTACTTATGACATAAATAGTGATGAATCCGATACAAAAACGAACATATCCAGTGATAGTAGAGAATCATCTAATGTTAGAGCTTTAATGACTATTGCTAATCTTAATGAAAATTGTCACTCTAAAAATGCAGAAATAGATAATGAAATCAACTTAAGTGATGATGAAGGTGAAGAAAACATTCAGAATGCATTCAACAATTTGTGTAAAGAAAGCCTAAATTTGGCAAAATCCTGTGATACCTTGAAAAAGGAAAATATTGAATTAAGTTGTAAAAAAGTCTCATTAAAAATTGAATTAGAAAATATATATCAAACAGTGAAGGATAAAGATAATGAATTGATACTTATACTGAGCAGAGAATAATAACTTGAAAATGATATTATAAAATTAAGTCTCGAAAGGAATGATTTAAAAGTCAAGAATAGAACCTTAATCAGAAATATTACACAAAAAAATTCTAGACTTAAATATCTACTAACCATGGAAAAAGCAAACAAAGATAAGAGAGGACTTGGATATAATAGAAAATTTTCTAAAAACTCATACTCTAGAACTGTGTTTGTAAAAGCTATTATGGATTCAACCCAAAAGGAACAAACTAAAAATTTGAATATCATTTGTCATTATTCTAGACATTCTGGAGATAAGAAATATAATTGTCTTGTACTTAAAAAGAAGTTAGAATTTCTAAAGAAAAATGAAGAAAATGAAAGAATAAAAAACCTACAGATTTTGGAAGAAATCAAAAAACAAAACAATGAAAAAGAATTGTTTATGAAGGTAGCTGCTTTAAATGCTAGAGCTAGAGTTATTAAAGAAAACATTAATAACTCTCTATCCAACAAGTAAAATAATGATAAATCTCTTGTAAAAGGATGGGATAAAAAATTTGTTAAAAAATATTTGTTTATTCATACTGCTTCAATTGCAATTGAAACTTGGGGGGAAAAATCCAGTATCTTTGCCCGCACGATCCCCGAGGAAATGGACTGGTGGTTGGTAGATGAACTGTTCGGCGTGGTCGGTCGTGCTTTCGATGATCCTGAGAGGAATTGGTTGATTGGTGTCCCGCCTTACCCGGATTGGTTACTCCACGATTGTTGACGTGTCTCCGGTCGTCGTGGTACCTGCAAATCACACTCTGACGCTCAAATCAGGATGGATCCAAATACTATAGGTCTTGTTCTTGATACTTGTGTCTCTCTTTTTTCTGTATTTCTCGATCCGTTCTTTATCAGATCATCTTTCTTTTTATAGGGCTCCCAACAAGGAGAGCATCGTCGTTGAGGAGCCTGTAATCATCACTTCTTGATAACGATTTTCTATTTTTTTTCTTGGTCTGAGGGGAATGCTTCCCCCATGTGCTCTGAGAGACGATGTATCGTCCGTCTAGGCTGAATCAGTCAGTATTTGTCACCCGTTCTGGATGTAGCTTGTCAGATTACTTGTGCAAAGATATCCGACAAGCCCCATCTTCTGGTCGGTCGGCTACGTCAATTGTTCCGACAGGGTCCGTTCTCTAGTTGAACGACGTTGTCAGGTGTTCCGACAAGGGGTCCATCCTCTACTCGGCTGGCTTCGTCAGTTGTTCGACAAGGTCCGTCCTCTAGTTGGACGGCTTTGTCAGGTGTTCCGACAAGGTCCATCCTCTAGTCGGACGGCTTCGCCAATTGTTCCGACAAGGTCCATCCTCTAGTCAAGCGACTTTGTCAGGTGTTCCGACAAGGTCCATCCTCCAGTCAGACGACTTCGACAGTTGTTCCGACAAGGTCCATCTTCTAATCGGACGGCTTTGTCAGGTGTTCCGACAAGGAGGTATGTTTTGTAAGAATATTTACATATTCAATTTGGCAAAGATTCTGTTTGACATAAAAACATTCTTGTAACCATTCCTACGAGCACTAGTGTAGTGTGAAGATGTCGTGGTACACATACTTTGCCAACTACGTGAAGACTAAAAGACAGAGACAACAAGAATCAGACGGTTGGCGACAGGAATCATCTGAGTAATTGTCGATTTGTCAGTTAAAGATTGTGTACGCTCGATGAGGAAGGTAAGTGACGTAGTGGCCATAGCAGTTGATTAAAATGAACAAAATATAATGGTCAAACTTAGTCGTTGGACAGACCCGAGTCTAAGTCAATTATATTGACTAATGGGATAGTCCAATCGATTGGACATGTATTCCCAACGATTGGACATAGCCCAATCGATTGGAGACACTGTGTAATCGATTGGAGACTACTAGGCAGAAACTTATTTGATCACAATAGATTGGAGACTCAGTGGAATCGATTAGAGACTTCGGGACAGAAATCTATCTGAGCATAGTCGATTGGAGAATCTGTGAAATCGATTGGAGTCTTCGGGATAGAAAGTTATATGAGTCAAATCGATTGGAGAACCCTGTGCAATCAATTGGTGCCTTCAGAATAGAAATCTTATTGAGTCCAATCGATTTGACACTTATCCCCAATCGATTGGACATGGCCCAATCGATTGGAGCAAGTGTACAATCGATTGGACCTTGAACAGAATTGGTGTTTTTCAGATCCAAAATTCTTGGTTCCATCATCTCACGTTCCACACGACTCAGGGTCTTGGAATTCTATAAATAAAACCCTTCTATGCCTTCTCTAAATACACACAGAGACACAGAGTGACTCAATCTTCAAGAGAGAGAAGTAAAGGTTATATTTATTAGAGTGTCCATTCGAAGAGTAAGAAGCTTATTTTCCATTCACATCTTGTGAGCTTGTTCTCTTCTTGATCAAAGCCAAGAGCTTGATCCTTTCCTAAGCTTAGGTTTTCCACTTGTATATTCGACCTAGTAGCCCGAGTGTACCAGTGTGACTCAACACCATTTGAGCAACTTAGGGTTCAGGGTGTACTGAATCCTTCACCTTTTGCAAAGGTGAGAGTGTTGAGAATTAAGATCTGAGGAGCCTATCGACTGTAGGTTTGGGGTGTACCAACTGAACAAGCGGATAAAGCTTCTTGGCTGGAAGGGCGCGCATGGATTCATAGCATTGATTCAGAGGACGTGGACGCATCGACAGTAGGCCTTGGCTAAGGTTGGAAGCTGTATTTGCAACGGTGCTGCATAGGTAACCTTTGTTTCATTTAACTTTTCAGTTAGTGATACTTTCGGTCTGGACGTGGTCTCATGGTTTTTCCTTGGCTAAGGTTTCCACGTAAAAATCTCTTGTCTTGTGTGATTGTTTGTTTGTATTCTGCAATCTATCTTGATTAGATCAAACGACAAAAAGATAATATACCACGGAGGTATATTTGATTTGAGTCAGTTGTGATAATCTTTTATCAAACAACTGAGGCATGCGATTTTATTCCTTGACCATCGTCCAGTAAAACCGTGTAGGTATAATTAATTTTAAATACCTAATCAACTCTCCTTCTAGGTATATTGAGTTAAAGAGAACGGACCGGTGAAATTTCGATTGGTATCAGAGTGGGTATTTCTAGTTAAGGTTTAATCACCTGAATTTAAATTCCTGAGAAACCAGTCCATTTTTGTTAATTTGTCAAAATGCAAAGGGAAGGTGATAATACATCTAGATCTCCATTGTCTGAAGACTATTTGAATATAGCTTATGAAAAACTATATTTAGATAGTCTGATATTGATTAAAGAAAATAAAGTTTTATTCTTACAAATGGAGAAATTGGATTGCAAAAATGTGTCATTGGAACTGGCAAATATTGAACTCACTGATGAAAGGAGACAGTGGGAAGAAGAAAAGAAATTGCTTCTAATGAAAAATAATGTGTTGGAAAAAGAGTTTCAAAAGTCCTTGAAAAATCAATTGATAAACAAGAATGATATTGCTAAATTCAAGAATTTTGATTCTCATCTTTGCTCTCATAAGAATAATGTGAAACCCACATATCCTACAGAAAAATGTATGACAACAAAGTTCAAACAAACTGAATTGGCTAGTCATCATAATTCTAGGCTAAGTGGGTTATACATGAAATCTAATGAACTAAAGAGAGAAATTTCTAAAATTTCTGAATTAAGAAAAACTTTGTTTGATAACTATGTTGCTAAGAATCAATGGTCCAGAAACCACAAAAGAATGAACAATTCATCTCTTCCCAAAGAAATGGCAAAACCTTCTAAATTTAAGACCATTTGGGTGAGAAAAGATGATAAAAAATGTCTTATGATTCATTTTGCTTTCCAAGCTTTAGAAAATAATAAATGGTATCTGGACAATGGTTGTTCTAGACACATGACTGGAGACAAGTCTATGTTGTAATACCCTGAACTTTCGTTCTAGGGTATTATGGTAAATTCACCTAATAATGAAAACCTGAAACTTTTTCAGACTTTTATTATTGTTTAATATTATGTATGAGTATGTGTATTTAATTTGGTTTCATTCTGACAACTTTGAAAAACCTGCTATTTTTGAAACTCGTTCTTTAGGGCTAAATTCCTACTAAAAATAATGAACCATAACTTGCAGAAGACTTTTTCTTTCCCCAGCTAACATTCAGAACTTTTATAAAAAAAATTATTTTTTGTGGGCCCGAGACACCAAAAATATTCTTATATTATCCTTAGCAACTTACCTGTGAAATTTGGAACCTTTATTGAGACAAAAAAACCCTAACGGGAGATTTTGACAAAAATAGTATTTTCATAATTTTTGAACTTTCCGGTAATTCTTATATTTTTAAAAAATAATATTTAATAATATTTTATTTATTTAATAGACGTGTGGGACCCGCGAATCACTTTCAAGTCATTCCGATGTCATTTGACACTTTTCTAGGGTTTTGAACATTTTTATGATTTATGTGCGTTACATGTGTCAATACCTTATTGTATGAACTTTTAAATTATATAATATAATTTAATTGAATTAATTTATAATTATTTGTGTTATGATTGTTGGGTGGGCCCGTATGGCCAATTTAGAGGAGTTTTGGGCTTAATAATATTCTTAAATAAAGCCTATTGATATATATGGGCCTTGGGCCCATTTCTAACCCATTAGTAGTGTAAAATATAAGTTTTTGAGGGTTGAAAAAGTCATCACTTTGATAGTTACGAATTTCACTCAAATAGAAACCCTAATCCTTTCCTAAACCTATTTATTAAAAACCCTAAAGCTTTAGAAGCTTTCACAAACCCAACTCCATTGAAGAATAGAAAAAGCTCCATTAAACCTTCATCCGGGCACCGATCGCACTCGAGCAAGAAGGGAGAATTGACGGGGACTCCGATTTGAAGAACATACTCCGAGGAGAGGACGATCCGACGACTTTCAAATTTGAAGAAACTTTTGATTTTCATTAAAGTTCAAGAAATCTTAAGGTAAGTGCGCTTGATCCATCCTATACTTGTTTTTCTTCAAGATTTTGTATCTCTTTCATTAGATAATGGTTGATACTCATTATAAATTAATTTCAATAATATTTACTTTATTCTTATTGGGTTGATCTTTATTTTGGGCCACCATGATGGGTTTGGCCATGGTCTATTTTGTACCTATAACGGATAATTATGTTCTTTATCATTTTCGTTGTATTTTTATAATTTAAATATTTTTATAATTATTTTTTCTAAATACCTCTTTGAATCTATCTTTCAAAACCGTTTAGTTTGTATTTTTCTGATTTGTATTGATTAAGTTATGATTTTTCTAAGTTGTATGACTTTACCGAAAAACTCAGAATTTCAGATTTTACACGGTCCGATTTACTTGAGATTTCGATATATATTTTTAACCTAAATATTTTTCTAATTATTTTTTATGGATACCTCTATAAATCTAGTTTCTAGAACCTTTAAGTTTGTATTTTTCTGATTTGTATTGATTGAGTTATGATTTTGCTAAGTTGTTGGACTTTACCAAAAAATCCAGATTTTTAGATTTTATACGGTCCACTTCACTTGAGATTTCGATCTATATTTTTAATCTAAATATTTTTCTAATTATTTTTCACAGATACCTATATCAATCTAGTTTCTAGAACCTTTGAGTTTGTATTTTTCTGATTTGTATTGATTAAGTTATGATTTTTCAAACGTGCTGGACTTTTCTATAAAACTCAGAATTTCAGATTTTATACGGTCCACTTCACTTGGGATTTCGATCTATATTTTTAATCTAAATATTTTTTTTAATTATTTTTCATAGATACTTATATGAATTTAGTTTTCAAATTAATTGAGTTTGTATTTTTCTAATAATTATTTATTTAGTTATAACTTTTACAATGTGCGGGACTTTTCTATATCCCAGATTCTGTCCGGCCCAATTAATTAAGAGTTTTGACCTATATTTTGAATATGAATATTTTTCTATTTATTTTTCCTAAAACCTTTGTAAATCTAGTTTTTAAATCCATTGAGTTTATATTTTTCTAATTCATATTTATTTAGTTATGATTTTTATAATGCAGTATATTTTTTTTGTAAAAAACCTATTAATTGTTCGTGGTTCGGTCATGATTATTAACTATTAAGGTTTTAACCTTGTTGTTTGACTAAACCCTAGATGGTTTGACCTATACCTGTATGCATGGGGATCCCACCCATGTGTCTTGGATCTCTCATAGGGTTCGGCCAAGTGTTTTGGATCCCTCTTTAGGATTCGACCTTGTGTCATGGATCCCTCATAGAGTTCGGCCATGGCGTGTTGGATTCTCTTGCGATTTTCACTTATATTATTCATCGATGTTGATTTTGATATTTGGTCATGTCTTATTGACTATTATACCTAGATGGTTCGACCTATACTTGTATGCATGGGGATCCCACCCATGTGTCTTGGATCCCTCATAGGGTTCGGCCAAGTGTCTTGGATCCCTCTTTAGGGTTTGACCTTGTGTCATGGATCCCTCATAGGGTTCAGCCGTGGTGTGTGGATTGTCTTGTGATTTCCACTTATATTATTCATCCGTGTTGATCGTGACATTCGGTGATTGTTACATGTTATTCATGGTTAACCCTAATTCGTTTCCATATTATTACTCTTAATGATCATTGGTTCATTTTATAATTTTATTTAAATGTTAAATACATGTGTGCTTATGTCATGTAACCCTAGTACATCTTGTTGTCATACCATGATCATCACGTCATTTCATATAAGGGGTGCATAAGGGAACGGGGTTGAAGTATATTATATACGTTTATATTGGTTTTATCAATTAATCAGGGTTCGGTACCCTAGGGTGAAAGGCCCCAGACGTTATTATATCCTGCAGATGGGTCGATGAGACCGCTCCCAGTGCGGGAAGGAGATGGAGACCCTATGCGGTTATGGGTACTAGTTGCATTGGCATCCCGTACTCACTTGCATTCACATCATATTCATGTCATCCTTATTATATGATTGAGATACATACCTTGGTTAAAAACTTTTATAGTATGATATCATATCATGCACACTGTTGTATTACTGGGCCTCGGCTCACGGTGCTACACCGATACCATTTTCAGATTTTGAGGAGCCGGGTACGTGAGATGATTTTGAGGCGAAAGACTCCGGTGCATTCGAGGAGATCGGCGAGGATTTGGGAGTCGATCCCACACTTTAGAAAGTTGTATTTGATTATTTTATAACATTATTTATTTATTTTCATGGGCATGTAGTCCTTTGATTGAGAGTATGTTCTCACATTCATCTTGTCAGATTTAGTTGATTGGTTGAATTATTTGAATTATTTGTTTCCTACATCTAGACTTTTTTTTTTTTTACTTATTGGGTTTTCGAATGAACTTTAGTAGTATAATTGACCTAATTAGACCACTAGGGGACATTCATGGATCACCTCTGGGTTCGGGTACGGGTCGATCCACGGATTTTTGGGTCGTATCTGGGTATCCGGATTCGGGGCGTGACATATATTCTATCATATTGAAGATCATAAGGATGGTAGTATTACTTTTGGGGATAGAAGTATGGCCAAGGTCATTGGTCGGGGAAGTATTCAAGTTCCAGGGATTCCTAAGCTTGATAATGTTCTCTGTGTTGAGGGACTCAAAGCCAACCTTCTTAGCATAAGTCAAATTTGTGATAATAATCATACAGTTAAATTCACAAGCCAATGATGTGATGTTATTGATGAATCTGGCAAATGTGTTATAAGAGGTTCAAGAACCTCTGAAAACTGTTATATTATTGGTAGAAATATAATATAACAGTCAAAATATAATATAGCTTCACAAAACTGTTATAAGATCATCTGTAATTCTGCCAAATTAAATGATTTTGACTTATAGCACCAAAGACTAGGTCACATGAACCAAAAGGACCTAGTTAAAATCACTAATAAAGAATTAGTGAGAAGTGTGCCCAAATTGAGAAAACCTACGGGCACTATTTGTGAAGCTTGCCAAATCAGTAAACAAATAAAAAGCTCTCACAAAAAGGAAAATTATTGTGCTACCTTCAAAGTGCTTGATCTAATTCACATAGATCTTATGGGTCCAATGAGGACTGAAAGTTTGGGAGGAAAAAGATACATTCTGGTCATGGTAGATAATTACTCTAGATTGACATGGATTGCTTTTCTTAGAGAGAAATCATATGCTTTTGAAGAATGTAAAAAGATATGCAAAAAAATACAAAATGAAAAATGCTACAGTATAGTCAGGATTCGTACTAATCATGGAGGAGAATTTGAAGATTCTCGTCTCACTGAGTACTGTGATGCTATTGGCATTAAGCATGAATTTTCGGCACCCATTACACTACAACAGAATGGAGTGGTGGAAAGAAAGAATAGGGTGATTCAGGAAATGGCCTGGGTAATGCTTCACGGCAAAAACTTACCTAAAAACTTATGGACAGAAGCAGTGAATACTGCTTGTTATACTCTCAATAGAGTTTATTTGAGACTAGGAACTTTGAATACTCCTTATGAAATCTGGTCGAGTAAAAAACCTAATGTCAAATACTTCAAGACTTTTAGTAGCAAATGCTATATTCTTAGAGATAGAGAATCTCTGGGAAAATTTGACAAAAGAGGAGATGAATGAATTTTTTTGGGTTATTCCACTAATAGTAGAGCTTATCGGGTTCTTAATCAAAGAACTAAAACTATTATGAGTCTATTATGTGGTTATTGATGACTTGAATATTGAAGAAAATTTCTCACAAGATGACAACTGTGATGATATTTGTCAAAGTATTGATGACATTCATGTTACTCCATCTTCTAGTGATTCTCATGCTGATAAATCTCTTCTCTTGTGGGTTAAGAAAAATCATCCTAATGTTGATATCATTGGTGAGGCAGGAAGTAGAGTTCAAACTAGAAGACATATTGAAAATGTTATTAACTTTGTGTGTTATACTTCTCAGATTGAACCAAAAAATATTTCTGAAGCTCTTACTGAAGAAAATTGGATTAGTGCTATGTAGGAGGAACTAAGTCAATTTACTAGAAATGATGTTTGATATTTAGTGCCCAGAACTAAAGATACTAATGGTATATGTACTAAATGGATTTTCAAAAATAAATTAGATGAAAATGGAACTGTTGTCTGAAACAAAGTCAGACTTGTAGCTCAAGGCTATACTCAAATTGAAGGCATTGATTTTGATGAAACTTTTGCTCCTGTTGCTAGATTGGAATCCATTCGTATATTGCTTGCTGTTGCTTGTCGTCTTAAATTTAAACTTTTTTAGATGGACGTCAAGAGTGCCTTCTTGAATGGTGTTTTTCAAGAAGAAGTTTATGTGGAACAACCCAAAGGGTTTAAGGATCCAAAATTTCCTGATCAAGTTTATCGTCTCAAAAAGGCCTTGTATGGCTTAAAACAAGCCCCCAGGGCTTGGTATGAGAGATTGACCACTTTTCTGCTTTATCAAGATTTCATTAGAGGAGAAGTGGACAAGACTTTATTTGTTAAAACTATTCAAGGAATTTATGTGATTGCTCAAATTTATGTTGATGATATTATTTTTGGGTCCACATCTGTTGATCATGCTCACCTATTTTTAGAGTAAATGAAAAAAGAATTCGAAATGAGTATGGTTGGTGAACTGAGTTATTTTCTAGGTCTTCAAGTGAAACAGTTGGATGATAAAATTTTTATTTCTCAATCCAAATATAGCAAAGACCTAGTTAAAAAATTTGGTATGGAATCAGCTAAACACCATCGTACTCCCATGAGTACTACTACAAAGCTAAGCAAAGACACCGAAGGAAATGATGTTGACCAAACCTTATACAGAAGCATGATAGAGAGTTTACTCTATCTTACTGCTAGTCATCCTGATATTTCCTACAGTGTGGGTGCATGTGCTAGGTTTCAAGCTAATCCCAAAGAATCTCATATTCTTGCAGTCAAACGTATCATCATGTATGTTAGTGGAACTGTGGGATATGGTCTCTAGTATTCGTTTGATAGTAATACAGAACTTGCAGGTTATTCTGATGCTGACTGGGCTGGAAATGTTGATGATAGAAAAAGCACCAGTGGTGTGTGTTTTTATGTTGGGAACAACCTAATTAGTTGGCAAAGCAAGAAATAGAATTGTATTTCTTTATCTACTGCTGAAGCCGAGTATATTGCAGCTGGGAGCTGTTGTACTCAACGGCTATGGATGAAGCAGATGTTAACTTATTATGGGATCAATCAAGGATTGATGACTATATATTGTGATAATACAAGTGTGATAAATATATCGAAAAATCCTGTTCAGTACTTTAGAACTAAGCATATTGACATTCGTCATCACTTTATAAGAGATCTTGTTGAAGAAAAAATTATCACTTTGTAGCATGTCGCAATTGAAAATCAATTAGCGGATATTTTTACAAAACCTCTTGATGTCTTTAGATTCGAATTTCTTCATAAATCTATTGGTATTAGTTTGATTGATTGATCTTGTAGTTTGTATTTTTTACTTTCATAATAATCTGGTTGATTAAAACTGACTTTGAATAATCTAAATTCAGGCTTGTCATAAGTTCATCAAAATCATATCATGGTGATATATATATTTTCTTTGTTTGTAATGATTGTTTCATTATACTTTGTCTTTGTCAGTGGTTAAAATTATCTCTTGCAATCATGGGTTTCACATACTACACACTGACTGATTTTTCTTCATGAATAGATATGATTTCAGTATTATTTCTAGATCTTATTCTAGGAATAAGGAATAAACCTCTACTAGATATGACTTCAAATTAGTAGTGTTCTTACCTTCAGTTGATTTCGAAACTGCACTGTAGTCGACTGTTGGCTTCCCAATGAGAGTTATTATTTTAAAGAAATAACTACCTCCACAAAAGTTAGAGTGTATGTCATCTGTATGGCCCTGTTTGAAATTGAATTCTAATTCTTATTGCTGCAGAAAAGGGCTACCTACATGGAGAGTGAAAGCTACTTATATTCAAAGTGAAGAAAAATGGTGTAAAAGACAGCCAATTTGCTAGAAAAATTCTTATCCATCAACAAATACCCATATACGTGAGCGTATGTGAGAACCCTTAATAGCTCTAATGAGGATTTCATATTTGGATACAGGAAACCTCCGGGATTTTTAGAATCTGATATCTGGAATATTACTGAAATTAATTATCCTATCTTGTGTCTATTCTGATGTCAGCATGTTATCTTTTATTGATTCTCAAGAGCAATGATTTTATTACTTTCTTTGACTAAGTATTTTTTATTAAACTAACGAATACGAATTTCTATATATATATATACATATATCTTGATCAAGTTGAAATTTTAACTTTCACAAGTTTTGTATTTCATGGTAATCTTAGTCAGTATTAATCAAACATGTTTCAATAAAATTTTTCTTCTTAAAATAATTTATCCCAACTAATTCATATTTCAGTCATGACTCTCCAAAACTCAGTCTATGCTTCGAGATCTACTATAATTTGTTGATTACTGTCAATTGACTGTATTATGGATGTATATATGCACTTGTTTCTCATGATAATACTCATTGCATGCTTGTTATTTGTTTATATTTTTGTACCTTTATGAAAAATTTTTCATTATTTTTTCTAATTTCTCTATTTGTTATGTGCATAATTAACTCAATGCATTTAGGCTGCGTTTTTTTTTTACAAATGTGTGCGCATTGGTGCTGTTGTGCGCAACTCAGCAAAAAAATGTATGTTTGTTTGCACCAATGTGCGCGATTCACAATGTGCACCAGGGCCCTCAACGTGCGCCAATGAGCGTGTTGCAACACTCACCCTCCTGAGAATCGGAACACGTACGAAATTGTTTGTTACAACACGCGCCGTTGTACCATAAGGCATACTTATGTTGCATCGCACGGTGCATCACACTATATTTAAAAAATAATTTTTACTATATTGTATATATTATATATTATATAAAATAACATATTATAATATTATATTATATTATTATAATAATATAATTATTTTATAATATAATATTATTAATATTATATAATAATAATATTATATAATTTATTATAATATTATTATATAATACATTATAATATTAATATAATACATTATAATAATAATATTATATAATACATTATAATAATAATATTATATAATACATTATAATATTAATATAATATTAATAATATTGATATTATAATAATATTATATATGATTATCATATAATAATATAATATAATATAATATATATAATAATATTATTATATTAATTTTATAATATTATTAATAATATTAATATTATATCATACTAATATAATATATTATTATTAATAATGTATTATAATAATATTATTATAATATTAATATTATATAATATTAATATAATACATTATTGTTAATACTATATTATAATTCATTATAAAAATATCATTATAATATTAATATAATATTAATAATATTGATATTATAATAATATTATATAATAATATAATATAATATAATAAAATAATATTATATATGATTATAATATAATAATATGATATATTATTATAATTCTATATGTATATCTAGAAACAAAATGTCCAAATCGAGTCCACCTAGCAGTCCAAAAATGTCAATATACATTTTATATAATATGGTGTGATGCACTGAATCGGGCGCAACATGCACCGTTATTTGCGCAAATAAACACACATAATTTGTTTCGCGAGCGATTTATTGAATCTTTCCAAACGCCTAACATTCGAAGTCGTGCGCGTTGAACGTGCGCGGGTTCTGAAGCGCGCACTTCCTACGAGCACTAGTGTAGTGTGAAGATGTCGTGGTACGCATACTTTGCCAATTACGTGAAGACTAAAAGACAGAGACAACAAGAATCAGACGGTTGACGACAGGAGTCATCAAAGTAACCGCCGATTTGTCAGTTAAAGATCGTGTACGCTCGATTAGGAAGGTAAGTGACTTAGTGGCCATAGGAGTTGATTAAAATGAACAAAATATAATGGTCAAACTTAGTAATTGGACAGACCCGAGTCTAAGTCAATTATATTGACTAATGGGATTGTCCAATCGATTGGATATAACCCAATCGATTGGAGACTACGAGACAGAAACTTATTTGAGCACAATCGATTGGAGACTCTATGGAATCGATTGGAGCCTTCGGGACAGAAATCTATCTGAGCACAATCGATTGGAGACTCTTTGAAATCGATTGGAGTCTTCGGGACAGAAAGTTATATGAGTCAAATTGATTGGAGAACCCTGTGCAATCGATTGGTGCCTTCGAAATAGAAATCTTATTGAGTCCAATTGATTGGAGCAAGTGTGCAATCCATTGGACCTTGAACAAAATTGGTCTTTCTCAGATCCAAAATTATTGGTTCCATCATCCCACGTTCCACACGACTCAAGGTCTTGGAATTCTATAAATAGAACCCTTCTATGCCTTTTCTAAATACACACAGAGACACAGAGTGACTCAACCTTCAAGAGAGAGAAGTAAATGTTATATTTATTACAGTGTCCATTCGAAGAGCAAGAAGCTTGTTTTTCATTCACATCTTGTAAGCTTGTTTTCTTTTTGGTCAAGGCCAAGAGCTTGATCCTTTCCTCAGCTTAGGTTTTTCACTTCTATATTCGACCTAGTAGCCTGAGTGTACTAGTGTGACTCAACACCATTTGAGCAACTTAGGGTTCAGGGTGTACTGAATCCTTCACCTTCTACAAAGGCGGGAGTGTTGAGAATTAAGATCGGAGGAGCCGATCGACGGTAGGTTTGGGGTGTACCAAACTAAACAAGCGGATAAGGCTTCTTGGCTGGAAGGGCGCGCGTGGATTCGTAGCGTTGATTCAGAGGACGTGGACGCATCGGCAGTAGGCCTTGGCTAAGGTTGGAAGCTGTATTTGCAACGGTGCTGCGTAGGTAACCTTTGTTTCGTTTAACTTTTCAGTTAGTGATACTTTTCGTCTAGACGTGGTCCCGTGGTTTTTCCTTGGCTAAAGTTTCTAAGTAAAAATCTCGTCTTGTGTGATTGTTTGTTTGTATTCCGCAATCTATCTTGATTAGATCAAATGACAAAAAGACAATATACCATGGTGGTATATTTGATTTGAGTCAGTTGTGATAATCTTTTATCAAACAACTAAGGCATGCGATTTTATTCCCTTACCATCGTCTAGTAAAACTGTGTAGGTATAATTAATTTTAAATACCTAATCAACCCCTCCTTGTAGGTATATTAAGTTAAAGAGAACGGACCAGTGAAATTTCATGTTTATCTAGTTGTGGGCCGAGGTGGTCTAATATTCGCTTAAAAGTGCGTATTTTTCACTATTATGTTTTAAGCGTTATCACACTCTCCTACGTAAAACTACTCTATTTATCGAATTTTCTATGTAAGAGTCTCTTTTGTTGCGTAGAACTCAGTTTTTTGGACGAAATGGTATATTTACATGCATTAAACACATTTTTAGAAGTCTAGATATAAAGCCGTTCTGATTAAAGTCTAGATATAAAGTCTCATTACCCGCTTCTTTTATCGCAGGAAACTCAATTGGAGAATTTTAGGGATTGTGGGCCCACAACTGACTACCAGAGCCTTTGATCACAATCTTCTGTTGGTAGTCAGCTAGACGGACCATGGCCTGCTCCCTTCGTTCCTCTAGGAGGTCTACGTCGCGAGCCAGTATGCCTTCATTCTGCCCCGACTCCACGGCTAGTGTTTGGGAGGTTGGTGCCGTGGCCTTAGTTGGGATTACGGCTTCTGTCCTGTAAGCTAGTGAGAAAGGAGATTCCCCTGTTGATTGCCTAGGGGTCGTGCGGTAGGCCCATAGTAAACTATATAACTCCTCAGCCCATTTTCCTTTGGCCCTTTCCAGTCTCTTTTTTAGTGTGTCGAGCATGACCCTGTTGGCAGCTTCTGCTAATTCATTGCTCTGTGGATACCTCGGAGTCGATAAGCTTTTCTTTATCCCAAGCGTTTGACAAAAAGCTCGAATCTTGGCTGCGTCAAACTGTGTGCCGTTGTCTGTTACAATTTTCTGGGGTATGCCGAAATGGCATATGATGTTTTCCTAGAGAAATCTTTTGATGTTTGAGATGTGGACCTGAGGGAGCTCAACAGCTTCGATCCATTTGGTGAAGTAGTCAGTGGCGACCAGTAAAAGACGTACATTCTCTGGTACCCTCGAGAGGGGCCTGACTATGTCTAGTCCCCATTTGGCGAACGGCTAGGCGCTATATACTGGGTGCAACTCTTCTGTGGGCACTCTGATCAACGGCGCATGCTTCTGGCAGCTCGGGCATTTGCGGACGAAGACCTTGGCGTCCTTCCGCATGTATGGCCATAAATACTGTTGTGTGATCGCCTTGTGTGCTAGGCTTCTCGCCCCCGAGTGGTTTCCGCACTTACCGGTGTGTATTTCTTCCAACTAGTCTCACCAAGCCTAGGCTCCTCCTTTATGGCTTTAACCTTCTTTTCCTCAGTGATTTCCATGTAGTCAAAAAATCATTCTACCTCCAAAATTCAGTCGAGAAAATCTTCTATATTGAGCTTGCCATTGAAAGATGGAAGCTCTACCTTGAGACACAAATTGAGATCTTGTGCCATACCACCTCGTCCTCCTTGTCGATGGACCAATTTCTTCATCACTAGACTCACCGTTATGGGCTTGTATGCGATTACTTTTTATTGTCAGACCATGATCATGCAAATCTCTATTATTTGGTATAATTCGTTCATCACCTTGGATTTGATTTTTCGAAGGCCTTAGTTAACGATGCGATCATGACATGCATATATTATAGTAATTGTTGAGTCTCCCATTGGAAGGCATCAAATGTGGCTACTGATATAGGTCAACGCTTGGGAGCATCATCCATGAGGTTTGTTGAATTGGAATTGTCATTGAGAACCCTCAGAACAAGAAAAAAAAAATCCTTGCTCTGATACCAATTGACGTAGTGAAAGCATGAAGTTAACCAAGAAATCGTGCAAGGAATAAGATCACTGTCTTGAGCCGAATAAAAGCATTGAATCTACAAGGAGAATAGAGAAATAGAGTTTGAAATAAAAACTTTCATTGATTAATTCGTTCAATTACAACTTAATTTTCAGGACAAAGCCAACTACAGAAGTAGAAAGCAACTAAAGCTATTAAAAATAGAACTCTCTAGGAATTGTAAACGTACTCAAAAAAAAAAAAAAATCCTAATTCAACCAAAACCTTTATCCTAACCTTAAACGATAGAATTTGGCTTGAGGGCTTAAATCTCGTCGAGAGCATGAATGGACACCTATAATTCGTTTTAGCAAAAAATTTAAAAATGAACAACAAAAAAGTAATTGACCTTAAACAATGATTTTTTGACAATAAATAAATAATTTGGGAAATAATTCACGAATTTTTCAAACAATTGAATGGAATATCCAATTTGTATGTTTTTTTCTTCTTTAAAATTTGCTTGGTTCACAAGGTTAGTGGATGGTGTGTTCCCGCTCACGTGTTGTGTTGGCCCAATGACCCATTGGTATACATAGTTATTTCACCTTAATTTCCCCAACAGGTCGATCTTTTGGGGTAAATGGCTGTTTAACATGGTATCAATATATATTATAATACGTACACAAATCATTCGCAAATAATTCAGAGTTGAAACTCGACTCAGAACCGACGAATTCAATTACACACAACGAGTGTCAAATCCAAATACTGATAGAAAAACTCGCTGATTGGAAAACCTTGACCACGATTTTCATTAGTTCAGTGAATCAAGTCCAAAAGGATGAATTATCAATTGACAACCTAGTACTAGTAGTAGCTGTTGTTGTTGTTGATGTAAATAGCAAATATTTATGAATTTCAAAAAAAAAAAGCCTATTTAAAAGAAAAAGAAAAAGAGTGTCCTTTGTCAAATTTTCAAAATTGAAAATCTAGGTGGGTGATCATGGCATATCTTGCACCGTCCCTTTGGAGGGTCTGTTGAATTCTTGCTTGAGGAACCTCCCTCCCACCATTTTGTTCAAATCTCTCCCTCTAACTCAAAGAATATTTGATGCAACAAGTGTTAGATTATAGTTGGGTTCCTTCACATGGAAAAGTTTGCCCACTAGGAAGGACCTTCTGCCTTTTCACCACCCCACCAATAATTGTGATCTACTAGTCACGAGAAACCATGATTCAATAGAACCTTAATTTCTCAGGCAAGCATTCCATGAGGGTTGACCCCTCCATTACAAACCCTAATGGATCTATAAAGCTTCCTCTCCAATAGGCTAATTGATGCAAAATCATGAGACATGAGGGTCCATAAACCTTTTCACAAGTATAAGCTACCCCCACCTAGTATGGTGATGCTCATGTAAGCAACATGTACAACCATCTCACTCCCAAAAAGGTTTTGGTAGCTTCTTGCACTCAAAGGAACTAGACTTTCAACCCTCTCTTTCCCCCTTTTTTTTCTAGTTTAAAATAAAGAAAGTGGATTTGCTTTTTGAGAAGATGACCACTGCTTCCCTTTACAATAAAAAAAAAAAAAAAAAGACTTTGAGAATTCCTTTTTTTTCGTTTTCACTGTTAACTTTTGTGGACTTTGAGAATTCCTTTAAACTTACCAACAATAGAAAATCCACTTTGAAGAAAAGCAAGAAAGCTACTTTTAAAACACTAATAGTGTTGAAATTTATATTTTAACAAATCAAATGGCAAGCTTTACCCACAAGCATTCAACTTTAGAAAGAACAAAAAGGGTTTCCAAGAAGAAAATGATAGTATCATTCTAAAGGATGATATGCTATCATCATCCCTAGGTCTAAACCTTTGGATGGCCTTTTGAGATTTGTGTGGTGTGAATTTCGAGGACCATCAATATTTTGGACCTATGGACCAAGGCCACGCACCTATGGATAATATTAACACTGTCCTTCCAATAATGACAAACCACTTTTGCTACATCTATCTATACTATTATAAAGCAAAAACTGGGGTTACCACCCACGGATGTCACAATTAAAGGCTTCCCTCATTAATTGCCTCTCTATTCTAAAGTGGTTGGAGTACGCCCCTTCACAGTTCAGGTTGTAGAACACCCACATCCCTCATCAATGATGACGAGGGACAATAGTATAAGTCACGTGGCGCACTCTTAGCAAGTTAATTATATAGCAAAACCTTCTTTAAAACATATATTTTTTTTTAAATTAAATAAAAAAAATTCTCATGAATAAAACTCACTTTTAACTGCTACTTCATATTAGATGCTACACATTTTGTCCTTTTTAGTATAGACATTATTGTAGGCCTGGACGTATATCACCGGAAAAATGTTTCTCTTCATTGGAGGGTATTTTAGTAATTATCCAAGTTAAGAGTAATTTGGCATCTATCATTTTATGTACATGAATGATAATTGGTAGGTTAACTTAGTAATTCATGAGAATCTAGTATTAAGTTAAGCCTTTGAGAGCGCTCTAGGCGTGAATTTCACACTAAGAAGATATTTGGGTCATTTTTCTCAGTAAGGCATTTTCATAATTTTGTTGACTTTGACTTTGAACATTAGTAGAAATGGATACTGGAGTATTGTTATTGCAACACTTGAGAACTTTTCCAGTATTTTTCCCGGTAGGGATATTTTGATAATTTCTTCGATAGGGGTATTTTCATAATTTTTCATGGAGTTTTTTACTAGTAGCTAGGTTACATCATTTTAGGGTGAACCGGCCCCCGTCCCCCTCCTGTTATCTTTGAAATTTGATGTACCCCCCAATTTGAAAAAGCTGACAATAGCCCCCATGGCCTCGTCCACCGTACGTTGACTATTGTTGACCCAAATTGATCAAATTTTTTTTGAAAGGACATAAATGTCCCTTTATTCAACTTTATACCAAGTGGGTTTTGGTCAAAACCTGGCCTAATCCTAAATCAAATGTCATTATGGTGGACGCCTATAAGACTCTAGTAGGTTGGCTTCCCATAATTGATGACTAACCTATCGGAATCTCATGGCCGACCAATCACCACTCCGGCGAACAATTTTAATTTCAAAATCTTATTTTTCTAATTTTGCTAATAACATTGAGTTTTTAAATTACTTGTTGGAGTGGTGGTCAGTCGTCCATAATATTTTGCAGGTTGGCCACCAATCATCAGCGACCAACCTAACGCCAACCACCATTCCAGCGAGCAATCATAAGTCAAAAATCTTATTTTTAGAAGGTCAAGTCTATAAATCATTCACCGAAGTAGTAGTCGGCCGGCCATGAGACTAGTGGGTTGGTCTCCAGTGATGGGCGGACAACCTACCGGATTCTAATGGCCGTATGTCCACCACAATCATTTGATTCGTGGTTAGAGTTTTGACCCAAACACACTTGTTCTAAGGTTGTAGAAAGGGGCATTTTTATCGAATTTCAAAGATAACATGGGGGATATATATCAAAAATTCCCTCTTATAACCTTAGGTTGAAAAGTTCATATAAAATGTCAATTCAAAACAGAAAAATGTGTCCAGTTATATTTGTATCTTTCTAATGCTCTTGCTTATGTCCAAAATTAACGCCTGGCATAAACGAATGAACAAAACGAGTTTTTGTCAAAAGGGAATGATCAAAGGAAATTTGTTTTTTTGGTACAAGAGAGAATCACAATCTTCTTTTGGGTCCATATGAATCTATAAACATGTGATGTTCTGACCTTAGGGAATTAATACAAAAGGGTATTTATAGTAAGGGAATTATTATTTCACGGAACCCGTTTTGCTTCTTCGAGATCTTAAAAACGGGTTCCGGTAATAATAATTCTTTAAATATTAATAGCATAATAATAATAACAATAATAAAATGCCCCATATTGGAGAACAGTGAGATTGCATTTTTTTGGATTGAACAAGTACCACATAATTGTTTTCTCAGGTGTGTGCCAGTGCATATTCTATCTGCTAAGCTGGTCAAACACTCATGGCATGGTCTAATTAACGGTAGCTAGCGCATCTATGACGTTACTGTAATTTACTGTTTTTCACATGTATAACGCCACTGTTTGGTAATATAACGGTAACAGTCGCTTATATGAAAATTTCATTTGGACCATTGGATCCGAATCATTTGGGCTTGAAATTTCATTCGGGCTCGAAATGCGGCGACAACGAGAATTTGTCTAATAATTCTACATTTACAATTTATAAACAGTTGTTGTATCGGATTGCACTTATGCTTAAGTTTGGAATCCGTCTCGGAAATATGTTTAGCCGAAATAAAAAGATTTCTCCTTTGATACCTAATCAATTTAGAAGAGAGAGAGAGAGAGAGAGAGAGAGAGGATGTTAACATGCACCTGTGGGGAGAACTTTTCAGTGAAGGCAAATGTTAAAGGCTGACCAGGTTTATCAAAAACCATAGAAAAAGAAAAAGCAGACCAGACCCATAAACTTGAAGGCAAGAATCAAGACAGGTTACCAAGAAAAAACAGAAAAAAAAAAAAAAGACAAATCTGTCTAGAAAACGCCCTTTTGAGAGCTGAGAACTAGAGAAGTACACTTACACGACAAGCATCTCTCATCTCAGTTTATAAACTTGGCTTTCTCTTTCTCTTTCTCTTTTCTTTTCCGAGATGGAAAGTTTTCTCTTTTCTTTTTATCCTTGAGATTTGGGCACCAAACGACACGATAACTAACAATCCAAACGGTGGTTTTAAAAAGGTTTTGCGTGTATTCGCATTAAATGCTTAAAAGCTAAGTGGGAAACCTGTATAACTCCTTCAAAACGTTTTGCAGAGAATTCCAGTCCACAGACCAAAAACAAATGCTTCAACCCCTGTTTGTGTTAGAGCTTTTTCAGGTGTGCGTGTCCCGAAAAAATGAACACTGCTGCAAACCTTTGCAATCGAATTTCCCTTGCGTAGCTACATTCATTTTGTCACACATTGTAAAAAGGGTCGGGATCGGGGACAACCATTTGGCGGACCCACATAGAAGATGAATCAATGGCTGATATTTGGTGAGGATGATCTCTATTGTGAGGAGATCATCCTCACAAAAATTCAAATCATTCCGATATCATAGACTGGTTTAGAAGTTGAAGAATTATGGACCGCTTATTTTCCGTGTAACTTGAAAACCACATTTGATGGGGTTAGATATTTCAGAATGGGCTGATTTTTTGCTGGGTGATCCATATGGTGAGGAGATCATCCTCACCAAAAATCAGCCATTGATTCATCTTCTATGTGGGTCTGCCAGAATGATTGTCAAAAATGGTTGTCCCCCGATCTTGACCCTTGTAAAAATATTAAAAATAAAAAGATGAGAAATTTTAAGCATAAGAGAGTTCTCCCCTCAGCATAAATATATATATGGTATTAATTAAAATTTTAACTCTCTATATGTTAGGGGTATTTTCAGACAGTAGACGTGGTTTCTTACGATGATGACACATGTCCCATATAACTTTGACCGAATGGCCGACTTATTCACAACGACGATTTGGCCGACGTGATAATGAGGAATGCTTGGCCGACCGTATGTGTTGGCCGACGTGATAATGGATAACAATGAATGTCTGGCTGACTTTATATTGACGAATATTTGGCCGACTAGGCCGACCAGTACACAATGAATGGTTGGCCATCTTGGGAATGTGGAAGTGCTGATCGATTGGAAAATGATGAAGGTCTGGCTGACTACGCCCATCACGGCTAGTTGGCCAAAGGGAAAGCAGAGCTAGAATAACGAACGGGAAATAACCACCTATTGCAGTTTCCTAGTAAAACACGATCTACGACAAGTCACATATAAGACAAAGAAGTCCAGATTGATTGGTACGACCTTTATCGTGTTCTTGGACACATAAGGGGTCACATATCCTATAAATAGAAAGTTACAGTAAGAGGGTGAAGGAGACGGAGGGGGAAAAAGGGATGGAAGGAAAGATTCAAGGGGTTTTTAGAAGAATTCTGACTTAAACATCGGAGGCTCTACGGTGGATTTCTCACCAATGGAGTTGTTTTGCAGGTAGTGCCGGACAAGTCGGACGAGAAGGCGGGCTAGCCGGCAAGCTTATCAGATCACACGGGAGTAGAGACGATCATCTCGAGTCAGACATCTGCTTGATCGGCAGATCAATCGGATCAGGCTGATTTGGGAGATATTTGATCTAGTGCGTATTTCGAGGGGGTGTGAAATTTTTCCCTTACATCTTTTGGCGTCGTCTGTGAGAATACGAAGCTCTCATCGCTGGACTTTGGATGGGAAACGAAGTCGGTGTGAAAGATGTTACAATTTTCAGTGATTCTCAATTGTTCGTCAACCAGGTGAACGGTTCCTTCTTCGCAAGGAACGAGAGGATGGTGAAGTATTTGGAGGTTATCGGACGGATTATGGGAAAGTTCAGAACAGCCGAGATCCACCACATGAACAAGGGAGAGAACCGACACGCCGATGCCCTGGCATATGTGGCCGCCATACTAGGAGAGACCGAGAAAAGAACCATCTATATCGAGTTCCAGAATAGCCTGAGCATAGAACTAGAAGACGGGGAGATGGAAACATATAACCAAACAGAGACGGCCACTACCTGGATGACTCCTATAATAGCATATCTGGTCGACGGGATTAGGGATCTCGATCAGAAAACGGCCAGACGGATAGAACAGAAAGCCCGTCGCTATCCGATGCTCGGGGGGGAGTTATACTAGAAGTCGGCCGGTGGGCCATTGTTAAAATGCATAACCCAGGAACAAGCTCAACTTATCATGGCCGAGATACATGAGAGAGAATGTGGTAACCATTCGAGAGGACAATCATTGGCCCACAAAGCTTGGGCTCAGAGCTATTACTGGCCATGTATGCAGGAAGATGCAAAGAAGTACGTCAGAAAATGGGAGAAGTGTCAAAAGCATGCTCCGACTATCCGAGCACCAGCAGGGGAACTGAACCCCATGGTTAGTCCGTGGCCGTTTGTACTTTGGGGGTTAGATGTCGTCGGCCCTCTACCCATGGCACTGAGAAAAAGACAGTTTATGTTGGTAGCAACCAACTACTTTATGAAGTGGGTGGAAGTTGCGGCCCTACAACAGGTCCGAGAGCAAGAGGTGGAGAAATTCCTCTGGGAGAAAATTATCACCAGATTCAGCCTCCTTTATGCATTCATCTCGGACAACGGGTCACAATTCCGAGGACGGAAGGTAGAAAACTTCGGCAAAAGGTTTAATATTAAACAATTGTTTTTGGAGCCCATGTACCCGCAGGGAAACGGATAGGCGGAGGCCTCGAGCAAGACTATCGGCAAAACCCTGAAGAGACAGCTAGAAAGTGCTAAAGGGAAATGGGCCGAGATGCTGGACAGTGTCCTATGGGCCTATCGGACTACACCACGGACTAGGAACGGAGACTCCCCATTCGCATTGGCATTTGGCATGGAGGCACTCATTCCATTCAAGATGGTTGTCAACACCTCTCGGCACATGTCGGTAGAAATCGGAGTCAGCTTCCAAATACAAAAGTTCGACATTGATATGGCAGAAGAAAGAAGGGAGTTGGCAAGAACAAAACTAGAGAGCTATCATCAGTCTCTAAAGAGATGATATCAACGGAAGGTGAAGCCTAGGAGCTTCCAATAGGGCAATCTAGTTTTGCGGAAAGTGTTCCTGAATACCCGAGAAAAGAACGCCGAAAGTTAGCTACGAATTGGGAAGGACCCTATAGAATCAGAGAAGTCGGCGTCGGAGGGAGTTACTACTTGGAAACCCTAGACGCTGAATTCTTCGAAAAGCCATGGAATGTATAAAATTTGAGGAAGTTTTATCAATAAAGGCGACCCTATGAATGGACTAAAGATTTATGTATTGGCTACGACCATCCGAATGAACAGGACAGGCTTCGGTCGTCCAAAATGAACAGGACTGGCTTCAGCCGTCCAGCCAAACGGGACTGGCTTCGGTCGTCCAGCCAAACGGGACTGGCTTCGGCCGTCCAAAATGAATGGGACTGGCTTCGGCCAGCCAGCCAAATAAGACTGGCTTCGGCCGTCCAACTAAACGATACAAGTGAAAAGTCAGCCTCACGGCTGTAATAAATAAAGAACGAAATAGATATTAAAACATAATGAAAAGAGTAATGACAGATACGTCGGCCACCCGGCCATGACAATGCATAATGATACGTCGGCCACAAGGCCATAATAAACATTCAAAAGCATAGAATTGTAAAACAATCACAAGTTGCGAAGATAACAAGCATAAACCAAACAACGTATGCATAATCGGCCAATCGAAGGGCTTAAAACGTAAATAACAATAGAGCATTAAGGCCTATTGAAGGGCCTGAAAGTATTTAAAGTATTAAGAGTATTAAAATGTATACAGCCAATCGAAGGGCCAAGAGATAATGTATAACGGCCTCACGGCCAAGAGAAACAAATAGGAGAAGGCCAACGGCAGAGAACTGGACCTAGGCATCAGCAACGACCTTCGAAGCCGGAGCTGGGTGTTGGGACTTGAGGTTCTAGAACTTCAGGTGCCGTGATCTCGACAACTTCCACCCTAACATGTTCGGCTGCTTGAGCAAGGGCAGTTAGACCATTGGTCGGCTCGTCTCCAGCAACCGTTGTCCGGGGAGTCGGCGGAACGTCACGGGTCTTCAGGAGCTCCGAGATCTCGCCTCGGGCCTCATCCCGCTGACGTTTGTACTTGTCAGCGTGAGCAGCCCATTGGGCGATGATGTCGTTGGCATAGGCCTCAAGTTCGGTCCGGAGCGCGGCCTCAATCCTCGCCTTCTCGGCCTCCATCTAGGCCTAGAACTCCTTTCGAAGCCCAGCCTCCCTCTTCTCGAGCTCGGATTATCCCGGACAAGCGGTGCTTCTCGACGTTGGCGTCGTTTAGATCTTTGCACGCCTGCTCATTTTGAGTCGAGAGCTTCTTCTCCGAAGCCCTTACCGCCGCCAAATTGGCCAGGAGGACCTCCTTCTCGACCTGTAAAGCCTTGATTTCCTTGGAGAGCCAAGTGAACATGGTTCGGAAGGAATTGACAGTCAGAAATTTAAAAGGAATGTTAGAACGAATAATGATGGAAATGATAACGATAATGAAAGGAAAAAGTTGACAAGATGATAGAAGAAATTACCATAGCCACGCCTTAGTAGAAGTTATCTACCACAAAGTTCATGGGGGCCCACATGAACATACGATCATCTGTCGGGGTGTGGCTGATGTCGCCGATGATCCGAGCGACGGCCGCGGCCTTCACCGCGCTCTGGTCGGCTTTGATCGACACGCCGTCCCTAGATTATAGACGGGCTTCTAGTCAGGGGATACTCGAGCTGAGCGAGGATCGACTCTAGAGTCAGATCCTCGGATGACATCGCCGCCAGTTGCACGAGGCCGAGAGGGAGGTGGTGGAGCAACGGATGATTTCCCCGCCTGTCGGGGAGTTGGAGCCGTGGTTGACGCAGGTATGGCCTGGACGACTTGAGGGGCCGATCGAGAACTGGAAGCCCCAGCATCTCAGGGGTGCTTTGCAGCAGCCCGAGGAAGTGCCTCCCCCTGCCGCTTCCGGGAGCCGGAACCTTCGTATGGGGGAGAGGAGTCAGCTGCAGGACCAGAGATGTTAAGTCGTGCCATCTCTTGGGCGTGAAGAAGGTCCCGAGAATACTACTCGGAGAGGAGGGGTTCGACAATCAGGTTGCTCCGATAGAAATATCTGAGAGACTGCACCAAATAAGAGAACTCAGGAGGTAATAGATGATGAGACGAACGACTAGGAGATCCAGACGAGGACGAATCAGAGTCTACAGTAATAATGTTTTGAGTTGGGTATACCTCGGACACGTCTTCGGCGGCACGGGAATCAGTCGGGGTGTCAAAAAATCATGGAGAAAAGTCGGCTTCAGGTGTGGCCTAAGGAATCGGCTCCTCACCTTGAGACCCCACTTGATCCTCTACCTCTCGAGCTTGACTCTCGAGGATGAATCTTCGCCTCTCGGCTTTGGTGAGAAGCTGATAAGTCAGCTTGGAGTCAGGCACCCTCTCTTGCACCTCTTCCTCTGAAGGGGGTTGAGCCTCGAAATGGTAGCCTCCTTCGTCAAGCCTGACGAGGCGCTGGTAGACATCAGACGGGAGTGTCCGAAGGGCAATGCACAACGGAAGGATGGCCTTGGGAATTCCCCGAGACGAGCTGTCGGTACGAGCTGCATGGAAACAAAAAGGTCATTAGTCAAGATATTGTATTCGATATCACTCGGAAAGACAGAAGAGAGGTCCGACGAGTACCTCGAACCCCAAAGTTCCTATTGGCAAGTGGGGACCCATGGTCGCCAGGCCCTCTTTCTCATGCGCCCGAGACAAAAAGAGGAAAACGTTGCCACCCCTTGTCACTATCTTGGATGGCCTCTAGAATGGGGACCCTGCCCGGCCGAGTGGCCAGGAAGTATAGAGGAGACCCACAGGTCTCGGAATCGCCCCTCTTGGACTTCGGAACCACCTTGATGTTGACGACGGACATCGTCCAAGGTGATGTCTCAGCCCCAATACGTTCGAATACGCTCGAACGCCTGAAGAGTACGCCAAAAGTTATGAGACATCTGGCTTGGGGCTACTCGATAAAAGTTTAGGAGTTCACGGACAAACAACGAAAGAGGGAGAGATAGGCCGGCATCCAATTGGCCGACTATAATGCAGATGGTGTCGGGGTGAATCACTGTGTGGTGGGAGTAGCGAGTACAAGAGGGGACATAACGAAGACTAACGTCACTGGAAATTCTATAACATTCCCGAACGTACTCCAAGTAGGGACTGACTTGAGACTCAGCGTCGGAGTCTCGGAGAGACGGACTATCGGAGGACGATGTAGCTGACATAACGAAAAAATTACTAAAGTGAGAAGAGTACCTCGGAGCAAGATATCTAACTGAAAAGATATGGGATTCGAGTGATCTAAGTAAAAGTGCCGAGTGAGCCGGGAAGGTCGAGAGCAAGAAGAAAATGAAATCGCAGGAGAGAATTTTACAATAGATAAAAGTAAGAATGAATAGTGGAGACCTATTTATACTGTGAGGGTAATTATGATTTCCGACAGCACATGCAGATAATGATGGGACGTCTAGAGAACTGCCAGTATGAACTAATGAAAGAATGACATGTGGCATCTACATTTAATGCCGCGTCAAATCGAATAGACATCGCCGAAGTATGAAACGATGGAAAAATGATAGCATGACACGTGTGAACCTTCTCGGGATTCATGTAGTCGGCCCATAGTCTGGCACTCCACGAACCCCGAGAGGGGGTGATTGTAAGGGGTATTTTCAGACGGTAGATGTGGTTTCTTACGATGATGACACATGTCCTATATAACTTTGACCGAATGGCCGACTTATTCACAACGACGATTTGGCCGACGTGATAATGAGGAATGCTTGGCCGACCGTATGTGTTGGCCGACGTGATAATGGATAACAATGAATGTCTGGCTGACTTTATATTGACGAATATTTGGCCGACTAGGCCGACCAGTACACAATGAACGGTTGGCCATCTTGGGAATGTGGAAGTGCTGATCGATTGGAAAATGATGAAGGTCTGGCTGACTACGCCCATCACGGCTAGTTGGCCAAAGGGAAAGCAGAGCTAGAATAACGAACGGGAAATAACCACCTATTGCAGTTTCCTAGCAAAACACGATCTACGACAGTCACTTATAAGACAAAGAAGTCCAGATTGATTGGTACGACCTTTATTGTGTTCTTGGACACATAAGGGGTCACATATCCTATAAATAGAAAGATACAGTAAGAGGGTGAAGGAGACGAAGGGGGAAAAAGGGGTGGAATGAAAGATTCAAGGGGGTTTTTAGAAGAATTCTGACTTAAACATTGGAGGCTCTACGGTGGATTTCCCACCAACGGAGTTGTTTTGTAGGTAGCACTGGACAAGTCGGACGAGAAGGCGGGTTAGCCAGCAAGCTTATCAGATCACACGGGAGTAGAGACGATCATCTCGAGTCAGACATCTGCTTGATCGGCGGATCAATCGGATCAGGCGGATTTGGGAGTTATCTGATCTAGTGCATATTTCAAGGGGGGTGTGGATATTTTCCCTTAAACTATATGTAATAAGAAATCTTTATATACAAATTATTATTGAGAATAAAAAACTATGAAAAGACATTTAGATGTAGAGGACTCCTGTTGCAGTCAATGTAGAGCCTAGTTGTTAAGTTCAGATTCGTCAAAAGTTCAAGACGAGAAAAGTTCGAGTATAATTCGGCTATGGTCTAAAAATTCGATGTTTAAAATTCGTCAAATATATAGGTGTGTAAGATAATTATAAAAACAATCATAAAAACAAATATTAAAGAAAATATTGAATCACTATGAAAGTAAAGTCACAGTATTTCAAAATCCAAATAACAAATATTAACAAACACCATTAGATGAATGATAAAAAAATTCGTAATTCTCAAATCGTATACTTTGGGGCACTAATTTTTTACCTCTTCGGCAATCCCAAAAACAACAATACAATGGAGAGATTTCAACCCTCTTTTTTTTGCAAATAAATATACCACTAAAGAGACATGTGGGTCCAAGAGTTGCGGGTTTGGTCCGGGACCTGGGTGTGAGTCGTTTGGCTGTGTGGGTCATCAGAGGGAGTATTGCAAGTGACTGTGGTGTTGCCTTTGTGGCCTGTGTGGGTCAAAAGACTCCAAACCTACATGGAGAGAGAGAGAGAGAGAGAGAGAGAGAGGGTCCAAGACTCCAAGTACAAGAATTTAATATGTACCATATGGTATTGCAGAGAGAAGGACACCGTTTCCCATACAAGAATCTAGTTTAGACCATATGGTATTGCAGAGAGAGAGAGAGAGGGAAACCTTTCTCATACAAGAATCTGGTATGATACAAACCCCAATTATATCCTTAATAACAAAAGAGAGAGAGAGAGAGAGAGAGAGAGAGAGAGATCCCAATTGCATCCATAGATTCCATACAAGAAGGGGGAAAATGAGAGAAATTACAAAGGGAGGAGAGAAAAGACTCCAACCCCAATCCAACGGATAGAAATAGTAAAGAGATATAAAAACAGAGTTAAAGAGAGATAGAGAGAAAGAGATTGAAAATGAGATTGCCGATGACGACAGCAGCAATAAACACCCGACAATAGTAGCACTAGCAGGCGGCAATAGAGAGGCGGGAGCGGGACGAAGACTTACTGAAGCGAAGACAATCACAGAGAGAGAGAGAGAGAGAGGAAAGGTCTTTGAAGAAGACGAAGAGGGTTTAGGGCACTCTCCGACGAAGACGAAGATGGTTTGGGCTTTTCTCATTTTTTTTTGTTCTTTTAAAGATCTGAACATATGAGACGATTTCATCGCAGAAACGAATAACACGTGTTCTGTGCGTGCGCTCTTTAAAATGCGCGAATATTTCCAAACCATCGAAGTGTTCACCCGTTCCATACGGCACTGCAGTAAAATGCATTAATTCACGAATGGTTCTCCAATAATTCATGAACTTGACAACTAGGATGTAGAGGACTCCTGTTGAGTTTAGCTAAAAAATGGTGTAAGAATTACCTTGATTTGATTTCTGAGTTAAAAGTTATGGTTGTTCCCAAAACTAAATAGAAAATACAAAAACATTCATTCTCGAAAACATGAAAAAGTACATCATAAAGGTCATTGGGCCCAATGACTGGGTGGATGTTCAGCCCACCTATTGGTCACTATAAGATAGCTTGATTGATGATTTCTAGCCTTTGGATTTACTATGCAAAAAACATGCTTGAATCCAACAGTTAGAATCATGTCCTAAAAAGTACTAACATCTATGGCCGGAAAAAACCAATCAGGTTGCTTTTTGGTTTTATATCTAACAAGGGGTGAGCTAAAAATCCATGTGGTTAGTGGGCCCAAAATAATGTGCTATGTAGGACCTAGGCTGGGGGCCTTAGTGGTGCCTTAGTGGCCTTAAGGTAGAGGCAGCCCTGGTCTTGACCATGGTTTCAAAAACTCATGTGTTTTCTTTCCTAGACATTTTTATATCTGCCCTATTACAATGAAAATGCCACGCTCCGAATCCGGATACCTAAATAACGACTCAAAAATTTGTGGATCGACCCGTACCTAAACTCAGGTGATCCATGAATATCCCCTAGTGGTCCTGTAATATCCTGAATTTTTTTCAAGATATTTTAGAAATTTTGTCACGCCCCGAATCCGGATATCCATATACGACTCAAAATTCCGTGGATCGACCCGTACCGGAACCCAGTGGTAATCCATGAATGTCCCCTAATGGTCCAATTAGGTCAATTAGACTACTAAGGTTCATTCGAAAACCCACTAAGTAAACAAAAAGGTCTAAATGTAGAAAACAAATAATTAAAATAATTCAAAAATCAAATAATTCAATCAACTAACTAAATGTGGAGAGAAGGAGGTGAGAACATGCTCTCAATCAAATGACTACTTGCCCGTGAAAATAAATAAGTAATGTTTTAGAACAATCGAAATAAAGTCTTCTAAAGTGTGGGATCGACTCCCAAACCCTCGCCGATCTCCTCGAATGCACTGGAGTCTTTCGTCTCAAAATCATCCCATGTACCCAGCTCCTCTGTAATACCCTCAACTTTTTCAAAGGTATTTTTGACTTTTTATGAGATTTGACCAAGGTTGACTTGTTTACTTGACCTTATAGATGATTAATTGAAACCCTAATAAACTCTTATACCTAATTGGTTTAGGACGCTAGAGTCATCTTAGGCCGTATAGCTTATTTTTAACTTTTATCGTATTTAGAATATTTTGAATATTTGCTTATGTATTGCATTGTGTTGATCATTGTGTGTGTTTGAACCATTAGTCATATTCTAGTTAAACCCTAGGAGAGGTCCACCAAGTTAGGGAACCTAACTCTAAGTGTAGGTTAAGTTTTAGACCATTTGGTAAGGTAGGTGTCCAAACCCTAATTGGAGTGTGCCCTGACTGAGAGATGTATGTGGTGTGACTTTATTATTAAGCTACATAGGTTATATTATATTAATAATTATGTACCTAATATTTTGTAATATTATTTTATGTTTTAGAGAGTTTTTGGGCTTATAAATAATCTTAAGTGAGGCCTAATTGATACATATGGGCCTTAGGCCCATTTTTAAATCATAATTAGCCTAAAATATAAGTTTTAGAGGGTTGAAAAAGTCATCTCTTTGATAGTTACGAATTTTAATAAAATAGAAACCCTAATCCTTCCCTAAACCTATTTATGAAAACCCTAAAACTTTAGAAGCTTTCACAAACCCAACTCCATTAAAGAATAGAGAAAGCTCCATTAAACCTTCATCCGGGCATCGATCGCACTCGAGCAAGAAGGGAGAATTGACGGGGACTCCGATTAGAAGAACATACTCCGAGGAGAGGACGATCCGACGACTTTCAAAATTTGAAGAAACTTTTGATTTTCATTAAAGTTCAATAAACCTTGAGGTAAGTGTGTTTGATCCATTCTATACTGGTTTTTCTTTAAGATTTTATTTTATTTTTATTAGATAATAGTTGATACTCATTATAAATTAATTTCAATAATATTTACTTTATTCTTATTGGGTTGATCTTTATTTTGGGCCATTATGATGGGTTTGGCCATGGTCTCTTTTGTACCTATAACGAATGACTATGTTCTTTATCATTTTTGTTGTAATTTTATGATTTAAATATTTTTATAATTATTTTTTTTAAATACCTCTATAAATTTATTTTTCTAAAACCGTTTAGTTTATATTTTTTGGATTTATATTTATTTAATTATAATTTTTCTAAGTTGTTAGACTTTACCAAAAAAACCAGAATTCTAGATTTTACACGATCCATTTTACTTAAAATTTTGATCTATATTTTTAATCTAAATATTTTTATGATTATTTTTCCTAGATACCCCTATAAATTTAATTTCTAGAACATTTAAGTTTGTATTTTTCTGATTTGTATTAATTAAGTTATGATTTTTCTAAGTTGTTGGACGTTACCAAAAAAACTAGAATTCCAGATTTTACACGGTCCACTTCACTTGAGATTTCGATCTATATTTTTAATCTAAATATTTTTATACTTATTTTTCTCAGATACCTCTATCAATGTAGTTTCTATAACCTTTAAGTTTATATTTTTATGATTTATATTTATTAAGTTATGATTTTTCAAATGTACTGGACTTTTCTATAAAACCCAGAATTTCAGATTTTGCACGGTCCATATAACTTGGGATTTTGATATATATTTTTAACCTAAATATTTTTCTAATTATTTTTTATAGATACCTATGTCAATCTAGTTTCTAGAACCTTTGAGTTTGTATTTTTCTGATTTATGTTAATTAAGTTATAATTTTTTAAATGTGCGGAACTTTTTTATAAAATCCAAAATTTCAGATTCTGTCCGGCTCACTTTATTAAGGATTTCGACCCATATTTTGAATCTCAATATTTTTTATTTATTTTTCTTAAAAACTTATGTGAATCTAGTTTTTAAATCCATTGAGTTTATATTTTTCTAATTAATATTTATTTAGTTATGATTTTTATAATACAGTATATTTTTTGTTATAAAAAACAAAACCTATTAATTATTAGTGGGTCATGATTATTAACTATTAAGGTTTTAACCTTGTTGTTTGACTTAGACTTATGTGCATTGGGATTCCACCCATGTGTCTTGGATCCCTCATAGGGTTCGGCCAAGTGTCTTGGATCCCTCATAGGGTTCGACCATGGAGCGTTGGATTCTCTTATGGTTCCCACTAGTATTGTCTATTCGTCTTAGTCGTGATATTTGATGATTGTTTACAGGTTATTAATGTTATTTAATTTTAGTTCTATCCATATCATTACTTTTGATGTTAATGTGTTCATTTTTTTTTCTTATTAAATGTTAAATAAATGTGCTTATGCCATGTAATCCTAGTGTCATATTGTTGTCATACTATGATCATTACGTCATTTCATATAGGGGGTGCATAAGGGAACGGGGTTGAAGTATATTATATACGTTTATATTGATTTTATCAATTAATCAGGGTTCTGTACCCTAGGGTGAAAGGCCCCAGACATTATTATATCCTGCAGATGGGTCGATGAGACCGCTCCCAGTGCGGGAAGGAGATGGAGACCCTATGTGGTTATGGGTACTAGTTGCATGTGCATCCTGCACTCACCTTACATTTACCTTCATTTTTATGTCATCCTTATTATATGATTGAGATACATGTCTTGATTAAAATCTTGTATAGTATGATATCATATCATACACACTGTTGTATTACTGGGCCTCGGCTCACGGTGTTACACTGATATCATTTCAGATTTTGAGGAGCCAGGTGCGTGGGAGGATTTTGAGACGGATGACTCCGGTATACTTGAAGAGACCGGCAATGATTTGGGAGTCGATCCCACACTTTGAAAGAGACTTTATTGATCATTTTAAGACATTAGTTATTTATTTTTTTCAGGCATGTATGCCTTTGATTGAGAGCATGTTCTCACCCTCTTTTCCCCATACTTAGTTGATTTAATGCCCATTTTCTGCAATGGATATGCTTATTACTGATTTTAACACCTCGAGTAGAATTATGGTTAACCTTATGACACCCGATCGATCGATTCAACTTTCTTTTGATTCTCTTGACTTAATTGACCTAGTTTGACTTTGTGGACTTCTTAATCTGTGTTGATTTTTTTTTACTTAACCTTAGTGGATTCATTAAGTTGATCATGATTACATAATTGGACAAAGATGAATACAACCCTATTGCTTAATTGAATCAATCGGACATGATTTGACGATTAGAGAACGTACTTAAATATCCCCTTATAACTGAATCTCACATAGGATTATTTTTGGGCCATTAACGCTTGAACATCGATTTGTTTCTTGTTTGTGGAGTGAGCCTTGATGGTCTAACTACATCATGTGGACCATTGGGGATCATTCATAGATCACCTCCAAACTCAGGTTACGGGTTGACCCATGGACTTTTTGGGTTGAATCTGGATACCCGGGTTCGGGGCGTGACATCCTCAAAATCTGAAAATGGTATCGGTGTAGCACCGTGAGCCGATGCCCAATAATACAATAATGTGCATGGTATAATGTCATACTATACAAGTTTTTAACCAAGGTATGCATCTCAATCATATAATAAAGATGATATGAATATGAGGGTGAATGCAAGTGAGTACGGGATGCAAATGCAACTAGTACCCATAAGCACATAGGGTCTCCATCTCCTTCCTGCACTGGGAGCGGTCTCATCGACCCATCTGTAGGATATAATAACGTCTGGGGCCTTTCACCCTAGAGTACCGAACCCTGATTAATTGATAAAACCAATATAAACGTATATAATATACTTCAACCTCGTTCCCTTATGCACCCTTTATATGAAATGACGTGATGATCATGATATGACAACAAGATGGTATTAGGGTTACATGGTATAAGCACACATGTATTTAACATTTAAATAAGAATATAAAATAAGCACATGATCATCAAGAATAATAATATGGGAACGAATTAGGGTTAAACAACATGAATAACATGTAAACAATCGACAAAGATCATGATCAATATAAGTAAAAATCGCAAGAGAATCCAACACTCCATGGCCGAACCCTATGAGGGATCCATGACACAAGGTCGAACCTTAAAGAGGGATCCAAGACACATGGCCAAACCCTATGAGAGATCCAAGACACATGGGTGGGATCCCCATGCATACAAGTGAAATGTGGTTTTTTCGCGTGTCGTTGGTTACGGAAACCCTAGATCTCAACAATATTTATAATTTCCTCCGATTTGGTTCACTTTATCTGCAAAAATGCAGACTTGCACAGTGGCTCATATCGGATATCGTCCGCACTCGGGGTTAGGGCAAATAAGAACAATTGTAACGAAAATTGCTTAGAATAATGAGTGATGGAAATGTGAGAATGGTGGAGTGATAATCAAAATTTAAAACATTCTTTTAGTGAGATTTTTATCAGCTAATTTACGGAAAAAGAATGAAACACAATAAATAAATGAATTATCAAAATGAATTTATTAATTTATCAAAGTAGTACAAAACTCAAACAAAAACAAATACTAACTAAGAAAGAAATTAAATGAGAGTGCTAGAGAGACAAAAATTGAAGAAAAGTAGAGAGAGAAAGTAAGAAATAAGAGAAAGAAAATAAGGGAAGAGAGAGAAAGTAGGTTCTTTTAGAGAAAGAAAGGAGAGAAAAAAAAAGACAATGAGAAAGAGAGTGAAAACAACTTACCACTTACCTAGGGGAACAACAGCTAGCCATGGACATCAAGGAGAGGGGAATAGCAAAGTGGAGTTGCTAGTCCGGTGCCTCGAAAGGAAATGATGAAGAGATAGGGAGAAGATGCACTTGTAGGCCGTAGGATCAATGGTGTGCACAACTATGGTGGAGAACCGGTGATGGTGCTAGTTCAAAGAGAGGAGCAACACGATATAGCAGGCTTGGAGGACATTGGTGGGAGCGCCTGTATCATGGAGATGAACCCGAAGTCACAATAGTTGGGAAGTGGGATGCATTGCTGAAAATGCAAGACAGCACCGTTGAGTTCTGGTTCCTAATGGCCAAGCATCGACGGGCTTGCAGGTGGTAAGTTATGCAGGCTCTACAAAGGGTGCATGCATTAATGGTAGAAGGCAGTGCAAGTTCCGGTAATGGACGGCCGGAACTTGCAGGTTCTTGGAGATGGTGGATGAAGATTGAATGTGCAGCAGCTTTGGGAGATATCAAGTGCTGACGGTGAGGAAGAAGGTACACCAACAGGTGTTTGGACAATGGCAAGAGGGAAGGTTGGGTTGCAGGTAAACTTTTGGTGATCACGGTGATTACAGTGAGGATTGGGAAACTGACGCTGCAAAGAGATGATGACCGGAGTTGCAGGTTGCAACTCCGGCAATGGAAGGTGGATTGCAAAGGATGAGGATGGAGCTGGGATCCCGTTTTTGCAGGTGGAAGGGATGCTAGAGAAGATAGCAAAGGAGGTGACAACCGCCAGCAAGGAGAGGTAGCCAGAGGAAATTGCAACAAAGTTGCTGGTCGTTAGAAGAGCAACAACAGAGGAGCAGACGTTGCTGTCCTGCCACTCTGTTTGAGGGTGGCAGATCTAACGGTGGCTGTTTTGATGGTAGAGGCGCTAGCAGCAACAGGAGGAAGAGAGGGCGGTGGTCTGTGGTTTTAGGAGGCGGTGCCAAGAGGAAGAAGAAGGCGAAAGAGAGGGTGGTGACGTACCAGATTCACTGGTGCACGGGTTGGAGAGGCCTGAGTTGCTATCGTGTGAGGGGCTCCGGTGAAACGGGATTTGTACCAGTATGAGGGTGATGATCCTATGAAGAAGACGACCTGCAACTCAGTGGTGCTGCTGTAGGAGAAGGCGAAGATCTTCGTGGCTGTGGAGAAGGATTTAGGTGAGATCTGGTCGTTGGATCTCGAATCTGGAAGTGGTAGATGGTGGTGTAGTGCTGTTTTGGAGAAGCAACATCAAGAGGACGTGCTAGTTCAGGCTGCCGGAGTTGCAGGCTGCAACTCCGGTAAGTGAAGAAGAAGAAGAAGAAGAAGAAGGAGAAGGAAAAGAAAGGAGAAAGAAGAATAAAGAGATGCTATTATGTGGAGTGCAAATTCCGGCGAGCTTCTCGCCGGAATCAATGCAAGAGGAAGGTGAAGATGCTTGTGGGTTGGACTGTGGAGAGCAACCCGTGGATGATAATGTTGTTGCCGGAATGGGATTGAGAAAGAGAGAGGGTAAAGGGAAAAAGAGGTTAAGAATTTTAGAGGGGGGAGAGAACCAAAGAAAGACCCAAGGTTTCTCTCTCTTTTATATGGAGTAGTTTGTTGTGGGAGAGAGAAACCGTGGGAATGAAGTTGGGGATTGATGAGAAGTGGTCAAAGTTGACCACTTCTCCCATTGGCTTGAATGTGGGCTTGTGAGAGCCCATGGGTTTATGTTGGCCACTTGCTTTGATTGGGTCATTACAAGGATAATTGGCCCGTGGGCCTTGTGACCATGTGTCAATGGGTATGGGCATGGGCTCAAGGATAAGCGGGCTAATGGGCCAGATAGATATGGGCCTCTTGCGAGGCCGTAGGTTAGGCTGCGTTTGGCCGGCAGGGAAAAAAATGGTAAATGAGCCCAAAACACCATGGGCTCTAGGACGGTTTACAAGGCCGTGGGCTTCCAATTTTCTTGTGGGCCACTTGGCCATGGGGGCTGTTAGATGATGGAACTATGATAATTGGATGAGATGAGGTGGTGGTTTGACTCGGTCCACACTTGGCGGACCGTAGGATCTGGAGAGATCCAACGGTCAGATGAATGATCTAACGGTTGAATTGAAGATCTAACGGTAGAATAACTATGAGAGATGGAATAAAACTAAAGGAGAGAAGATCTAAGGTTAGATGATGGAGATCGGAGGGTTAGGATGATCGATCTAAGGATCGGATGGTGAGATATAAGCAATTCGATCATGGAGAGGGGGATCGGATGGTAGATCTAGGGATCTAATGGTACGATGAGACGATCTACGGGTTAGATATTAGAGTCTAGAGAGATGGAGAGAGAATTAGGAGAGAAGAGAGAGAAAATAATACAAAATAATGGCAAAAGAGCTGGCGGAGGGTCATGAACCCTGATCTTCAATGTAATCTTCCGTCGGCTTTACCAATTACGTAAGCCGTCATTTTATGTCAGTTGGTGCGGCTTTGAATCACTTTAGCTCGTCTCTTGGTCTTCAGCTTTTCCTCTCTCTTGGTTCTTTATCTGGCTCTACGATCCTCTGACTTGACCCGTACTTGGCCGGTATCTTCTTGTCATAGCTTGTTGACTCCTTAAGCTTTGATATTAGACTTCTATGGTTGATCATGGACCCGCAAGTATCAAAAATCGCCCGATCAGGTTTCCTACGAGAGAAAAACTCGTAATGAGACTTAATCAAAACGGCTTTATATCTAGACTATTCGAAATGTATATATTTCATGCAAATAGTCAATTTTCGTTTAAAGATTGCACTCTACGCATTGGAAGAAACTCTTACGTGAAAAAGTTGACGAAAAGACAAGTTTTATGTAAGAGAATGCGATATCGCTATAAGGATAATGGCTTAAAATAAGCACTTTTGAGCGAATATCAACAAGTATAGGTCAAATCATCTAGGGTTTAGTCAAATAACAAAGGCTAAATTCCTTAATAGTCAATAAGTCATGACCGAACCACTAAGGGTTCCTAAGGCCATTAATCGTCTAAAATCCAAGAAATAGGTGGTTCACAGAAAATATGTTTCATTGTAAAAATTATAACTAAATAAATATAAATTAAAAAAATACAAACTCAATGGATTTAAAGATTATATTCACTGAGGTTTCTATAAAAAATAAATTCAAAAATATTTATTTCTAAAATCAAAATCGAAATTCTTAAAGAAGTAGAATACACAGAATCCGAAAGTCTGGGTTTTGCAAAAAAGGTCAGTACCTTAGAAAAATTATAACTAAATAAATACATATTCTAAAAATATAAAATCAATGGATCTAGAAAATAGATTCAATAAGTTTATAGAAAAAATAAATAGAAAAATATTTAGTTACAAAATATATGTGTAAATCCTTAATCAAGTGGACCACACAGAATCTGAAATTCTGGGTCTTGCAGAAAAGTCCAGCATATTGGAAAAAGCATAACTAAATAAATAAAAATCATAAAAATATAAACTCAATAGATTTGGAAACTAGATTCATTGAGGTATCTGTGAAAAATAATTAGAAAAATATTCTGATTCAAAATATAGATCAAAATATTTAATGAACTTGACCGTACAGAATCTAGAATTCTGGGCTTTATAGAAAAGTCTAGTACATTTGAAAACTCATAACTTAATAAATAAAAATCTGAAAAATACAAACTCAACGAATTTAGAAAATAGATTCATAGAGGTATCTATGAAAATTAATTATAAAAATATTTAGATTTAAAATATAGATCAAAATCTTTAATTAAATAGACCGTATAGAATTTGAAATTTTGGATTGTGAAGAAAATGACAGCACCTTAGAAAAATCATAATTAAATAAATATAAATCATAAAAATACAAACTCAACTATTTTGAAAAATAGATTAATAGAGGGTTTTAGAAAAAATAATTAAAAAATATTTAAGTCCTAAAAGTACCACAAAAATTATAAAGAAATAGCTATCTGTTATGGGTACCAAATAAGTCATGGCCAAACCCATCATGGTGGCACCAAACAATAATCAACTCAAGAAAAATATACTAAATCATGTCCAAATTAATTTATAATGAAGATTTATCATTATATAATGAAGAAAAAGTAATAACTTGAAGAAGAACAAACATAAGATGGATCAAGCACACTTACCTTAAGGTTTCTTAAACTTTAATGGAAATTGAAAGTTTCTTCAAATTTGAAGTCGTTGGATCGTCATCTCCTCAGAGTATGTTCTTCCATTCGGAGTCCCCGTCAATTCTCTCTTCTTACTCGAGTGCGATCAGTGCCCGGAGATTTCTCTATTCTTTAATGGAGTTTGGATTTGTGAAAGCTTCTAAAGCTTTAAGGTTTTTATAAATAAGTTTAGGGAAGGATTAGGGTTTCTATTTTAGTGAAATTCGTAACTATCAAAGAAATGACTTTTTCAACTCTCAAAAACTTATATTATACATTACTAATTAGTTACAAATTGGCCCAAGGCCCATATATATAAATTAGGCTTCAATTAAGATTATTACTAAGCCCAAAAGGCCTCTAGATTGGCTATACGGGCCCTCCCAACAATACTTAATACAAATAATTATTTATTAATTTAATTAAGCTATATTATATATTTTAAAAGTTCTTACATCAAGGTATTGACACATGTCACCTACATAAATCACAAAAAGTAGTCTAAATACATAAAAATAATAAAAAATATTCAAAACACAGAAAAAGTGTCAAATGACATCGGGATGACCCGAAAGTGATTCGTAGGTCCCACACTCCTATTAAATAAATAAAATATAATTAAATATTAATTTAAAAAAAATAAGAATGGTAGAAAAGTTTAAAAAATTACGAAAATAGTATTTTGTCAAAATCTCCCAAAATCTTCGACTAGAGTTTTCATGTTTCAGAAAAGATTTCAAATTTCACAGGTAAGTTGGTAAGGATAAAATAGGAATATTTTTGGTGTCTCGGGCCTACAAAATAATTTTTTATAAAAATATTGAAATGTTAGTTGCGGCAAAAAAAAGTCCCCTGCAAGTTATGGTTAATTATTTTTAGCAAGAATTTAGCCCTAAAGAGCGAGTTTCAAAAATAGTCGGTTTTTCAAAGTTGTCGGAATGAAACCAAATTAAATACACATACTCATACATGATATTAAACAATAAAAATAATAATAAGTCTGAAAAAGTTTTAGGTTTTTATTATTAGGTGAATTTACTATAATACCCTAGAACGAAAGTTTACGGTATTACAAATTTAAAATATTATTTTTAATTATATTTTATTAATAAATATTAAATATTAATGATGAATTGCATGTTGTTTGAATAAAAATTAGTATGGTGGGCCTTCTAAATAATTTAGAGACCTTGTAGGTGATATTCGCTCAAAAGTGCTTATTTTAAGTCATTATCCTTATAGCGATGTTGCATTGTCTTACGTAAAACTTGTCTTTTCGTCGACTTTTTCACGTAAGAGTTTCTTCCAATGCGTAGAGCGCAATCTTTAAACGAAAATTGACTATTTGCATGAAATATACGCATTTCGGATAGTCTAGATATAAAGCCATTTTGATTAAGTCTCATTACGTACTTTTCTCTCGCAGGAAACCTGATCGGGCGATTTTAGAGACTTGCGGGCCCATGATCAACCATAGAAGTCTAATATCAAAGCTTAAGGAGTCAACAAGCTATGACAAGAAGATACCGGCCAAGTACGGGTCAAGTCAGAGGATCGTAGAGCCAGATAAAGAACCAAGAGAGAGGAAAAGCTGAAGACCAAGAGACGAGCTAAAGTGATTCAAAGCCGCACCAACTGACATAAAATGACGGCTTACGTAATTGGTAAAGCCGACGGAAGATTACATTGAAGATCAGGGTTCATGACCCTCTGTCAGCTCTTTTGCCATTATTTTGTATTATTTTCTCTCTCCTCTCTCCTAATTCTCTCTCCATCTCTCTAGACTCTAATATCTAACCTGTAGATCATCTCATCCTACCATTAGATCCTCAGATCTACCATCCGATCCCCCTCTCCATGATCGAATTGCCTATATCTCACCATCCGATCTTTAGATCGATCGTCCTAACCCTCTGATCTTCATCATCTAACCTCAGATCTTCTCTCCTTTAGCTTTATTCCATCTCTCATAGTTCTTTTACCGTTAGATCTTCAATTCGACCGTTATCATTCATCTGACCGTTGGATCTTTCCAGATCCTACGGTCCTCCAATTGTGGACCGAGTCAGACTGCCACCTCATCTCATCCAATTATCATAGTTTCATCATCTAGAGCCCATGGTGTTTTGGGCTCATTTACCATTTTTTCTCCTCTAGCGGCCAAACGCACCCTAACCCATGGCCTCGCAAGAGGCCCATATCCATTTGGCCCATTAGGGAGATGCTTATCCTTGAGCCCATGCCCATGCCCATGACCCATACCCAATCTTTCGGTCCATTATCCCTGTGGCTCACTGGCCGACATGTGGCAATTCCCTTGGCCCAACTCTATGGCATAGGCCCTACTCATTTAATAGCCCAAGGCCTATGGATTCATCACCCAATAACCTCATGGCCCAAAGCCCATTCATTAGAAGCCCACACCACCTTTGCTTGAGAGAGAAATGGTCTTCACAAGACCAATTCTCCCTCAACCTCTCCAACTAATTCCACAATTCTCTCTCCTAATCACTATTCCTCTCTCCTAAAACTATAAGAGGAACCCACGGTTCCCTTAGAAGTTTGGTTCTCTCCCCCCTCTAAAATTCTTAACCTCTTTTCACCCTCTCTCTTTCTCAATCCCATTCCGGCAACAACACTAGCAACCAAGGGTTGCTCTCCTCTTCGCACTCCGTGAGTAGTGTTGATCCACTTTAATTCCGGCGAGAAGCTCGCCGGAATTGTTCCAAAGACGGACTGCTTTGCAACTCACCTTCGGTTTCCCACTTGCAATAGCCTGCTGCACCACTGCCTCAAGCCGTTGTGCACATCATTCCACTGTCTGCACATCTGCCCAGATCTACAAATCCACAAGCAGCAGCGCCTCTCCCTTCCTTTGTAGCCTCAGGGCAACATAGGCTCCTACACGGACTGCACATCAGAAATTTCTTCTTCACCTTCCCACTGGTCTGCAACACAACTTCACCAAGCCACCGTTCAGATCTGCAACATCTTCTTCCTCCATTTGCAGGTCTGAAACCAAGGCAACAAACCTACTAAGCACCTAGTTCGGTATCCCTTCTCTCCTCAGACGGACCTTTAACTCCGGTATAACCACCATTAAAATCGGTAAGTTCATCACCTCCTTCTTCTTCTTGATCTTCTTCTTCTTAATCTTATTCTTCTTCTTTTTTCTTCTTCTCCTTCTTCTTCTTCTTCTTCTTCTTCTGTTCTTCTCTTTCTTCTCTTTCTCCTTCAATTTTCTGCTCGCCGGAGTTGCCACCTGCAACTTCCGGCCACCACCATCACCGCTTGCCACCATCTTCTTAACCCCCTGTTGTTGCACACATGCAACACCATTATCTTCTTCTCCTGGGTTCATCTGAAGATCACGGCAACTCTGCAGCCCGCCAGCATCCATTTTTCATCACCTACAGCAGCTTTGCAGGGCTGCAAACGCCTCCATCTTCCTTTCATTTCATCCTTTTGAGCTTACCACCAGCAGCAGCATCCTCTGTGATTATCCATCAGAACAGCAAGCTAGTTCTCCTCCATCTCGTACCCCACATCGGTGGATCCACAACCATTTTCCACCCCGTCCTCCATTAAAAACGACATGCAACTCACTGTTGCAGGACCGTTTTTCCACTCCTTGCAGGCGTGTAAGCACAACGCCGGAAACTCCTCCACCAGTTGCTGTTCTTGGTAGGTGTTCCTCCATCAAATCTGGTCTGAAATTCAGGCAGAGATCGACACCCAGCGTCCTTTTCATCTTCACCTTACCACAACACCAAGCGATCCATGATCCTGCAACTCTAGTTGCCGTTCACGTCCACTTGCTGATGTCCTAAGAGTGAAGAACGAAACCCACATAGGCGCTGCACTTCCACGAATCCTAACAGTGGTCTGCAAGTGTAGCAACAAGAATAGCAAGCAACACCCCTTGCTGGCTTAACCAGCCAGGTTTACCCTCACATGTTGTTGCCAACATCAGCAACATACTCCTCCATCAGGTTCAGCTTCTCACTTGCAACATTCCCTGGTTCGTGCCTCCCTCTCCACCCTGGGGCAACACCTTCCATCTCACTAATTGTCTGGTAATCTTCCAAGGTAATCCCAACCTTTTCTCTCTTTCTCTCTCTATTGCTTTATCTCTCTAGATTCTATCTACATTTTCTCTCTACTTTATTCTCTTTATCTCTCTATGATTTCCATCTTTCTCACCTTTTCTCTCTCTAGAATCACCTTTCCATAATTTTCTCTCTCTTAATTCTTACCTTTTCTCTCTAAAAACCCCTTTCTCTCTCTAAGTTTTGTTAATTTTCTCTCTCTAAGTTGTTGCTTTCTAGAATAAATTTGATTTTAGTTATTTAAAGTGTTTAATGCAAATTATTCTTAAATTGTGATTAATAAAGCTTGTTAAATTTATTTCAAGGTTTTGTTATTCGATTTTTCAGATTTTGCTTAAATTCGTCATATAACCTTGATCTCCAAAAATATGTTTTAAAATCTATCAAATCACCATTCTCACCTCCCCATTGTTCTAAGCAGATTTTTGTTAATTGTTCTTTATTTCGCCCAAACCCCGAGTGCGGACGATACCCGACACGAGCCACTGTACAACCCTGTGATTTTTGCAGGATTTGAGTGAACAAGATTCGGATAATTACAAATATTGTTGAACTTTAGGGTTTCCGTAACCAACGACGCGGAAAAACCTTAATTTCAGTAGGCCTAAAAATAATCTTAATTAAGGCCCAATTGATATATATAGGCTTTGGACCCATTTCTGGCTTATATCCAACTTAAAATTAACCTTTTAGTGTGTGATAAAATTTACCAATTTTAGAGTGACGAAAATCACGTTTAATTTGAGATAAAATAGTTGTTAGTTATTTCCATAAAAGATGGGGAGAATCTTTCAAACCCTAAACTCTATGCTATCAATGTTTTGCATGCCATATGGGTACTATGTTGGCCGATGGCCTTATTTCCATGCCTTGTGGGGTACTTTGATGGCCTATGGCCTTATGTTAAATTGGGCATAAGGGGGTGAGCTATGGATTGCGATGAAGATTATCTATTAGCCCATGTGAGATTCTATCTATATAACAAAACAGGACGGTTGTCCCTTTCATAAGTAGTGGCTATGATCTTCTAATCCCTCTCCTCTAGGTAGGTTGGGATTTGTTCTCTGAAAGAAAATTTTGGGAATTTTGGGCGCTCTTTTTTGGCGCCCATTTTTTGGACTCACCTAACCCCACTCCTCTCTCTCACGTACAGGGTACCGCATTACTCTCACATGTATTTGTTTCTCTCTCTGAAACTCACTCCTCTCTCACTGAAGAAGAAGGGGAAGAACCCACTCACCGACGAACCGTCTCCTCCTCCGCCTCCCCCTCTGACTCCTACCGCTGTCACACCTCTCTCGGGTAAGTCCTCTCTCTCTCTCTCTCTGGGTTTGGATTTGTGTTAGGGTTGTCTTTGGTTGCTTTGATCTTTCTCATCCAAGTTCCAGATTGTTTTTCATCTATGAATGCTATTTTCTCATTTTTTTCCCTTTTCCCCCTCATTCTAGGGTTTATTTGTAGGGAGCCACTCAGGATTTTGTGAAGAGAGAGGGGATGAGAGAAGAGTCATTCTAAAAGAGGAGGGGGCAACCATTTTCTCAATTTCTCTTATGTGTTTTGACCCATGCTTATTTGCTTTAGTTTTGGATCAAATCAGATCGGTAGTGCATCGGATTTGAGCATTGCCATTCGTCGGATCTTAAGATCCATCACATCGATGAACGAAACCCTTTTTGTGGAATTTGAAAATTGGTCCATCAACATTTTCTCGAGGTTCATTTTTTATTTCTTTGGGTGGGATGGAAAAAAGCCAAAAGAGACCAAAAATATCCTCAATAGTGATTTCTAACGTTCCGTTTCATGGAATTTGAACATCGGTCCATCAACATTTTCTCGAGGTTCATTTTTTATTTCTTTTGGTGGGATGGAAAAAAGCCAAAAGAGACCAAAAATCGTCCTCAATAATGATTTCTAACCGTTGGATTGGAGTCTTTTCATGGGTTGATGCTTAATCGTGAAGCATTATTTGGGGACCTTAGATCCAAATGTTAGAAATCACCTCTCAGGATGAATTTTGGTCTGTAAGTACACCTGGGGATGGACCAAACATTTGGGTTGCTCATTTTAGTTGATTTGAACTATATGATGTGTTAGATTTTTTACAATACTACAGTTGGAAAGTTTATGTTTCTTATACTAGGGTCCTTATGAGAAAGGGCAGATTATCTACTAAACCCTAACCTCAACTTGATTCAAATGGCCAAATTGAAAAAATCTACGAGACTGTTACAACAAGAATCAAGAAATTCATGTTGAAATGCTTTAGAGGGGTGTGCTGGCTGTCAGTGATACTCACCACAACAGGAATGCAGCTATCACCCATATATGCCTGATATGTCATAACGATGATGAAACTGTTTTGCATGTCCTTCTTAAATGTAAAGTGTTAATGTGATAGCCAAGCATGTTGTGACTTGGATCTGCTTTTAGTTTTTTCTTGCTTATATATATGGGTATGTCGGTTGATTTGGTTTTCGATTTAGCACTTTCATTCATTTCATTTTGCTTTTCCATGGTGTAAATTAGTTGATTGATGTTGGTGAGCTTTGATTAGCAAGATTCAAATCCCACACCTACACAACACCCTATTTTTTGCTGTTGGAAATTGCTACCGAAAGTGCCATGTCGCACTCTCTTTTGGGCCAACTGATTGCATCAATGTTGAACAAGCCTATGGGATGGGATCTAGGTTATTTCAGTGATTTGTGTTTCGGGTTTAAAGGGTCTTTGTTTCAACATGATTTGATTCATAACCCATGATGAAAAAGTGCTCAAATCCAACGGTTAGGAATCACCAATCGCACTGATTTTTGGTTTGTGGGTCCATCAAGGTGTGGGCCAAACAATCAGTGGAAGCAGTGGACCGATTGTGGAGGTGGAGTTGGCTACCCAAGGTTTTCAGATCTAAGATTTTGTTATTGGGTCATCAAGGATGTCTTTTCCCACCGCTCCCCGTTGTGTTTGAAATTATGAAAAAATGGGCTAAACAATAGAGATTGCTTTTTAGAACTTTGGTTTGGATTTATCAGGTTAAGGGAAATTATTAGATTTTTTTTCTACTCTGGTACTTCTATATGATTTCTATTAGTTGCTCTTCGATGCATTGTTTGACGAATTTTTGTCATAAACGAATTGGTGATAATTTATAGTTGCAATACTACCACTTTCCCGATTGATGAAATGATTCATGCGATTGTATATAAGAAACTAGCATTTCCTATATTGATGTATGACTATTCTTTGTAATGAGTGCATCCAGTGAAAATAGCTGATCCTCACTTGGTTTCATCAGTTTTTGATGACTACAAGAGGGTATATTACTGTGTTGGAAAATAGAAGTGCTTGGGTTGCTGAATGTTCATTGAATATTCAAGTGACGACTGAACTTGAAGGAAGCATTTTCCTGATTGAGCATCTTCAAACTGAACACATGTCAATTCCACTTGGATCACAAATTCAGTATTCATTTAATTCGGCTAGTGGTACTATTTTTTTAAGTAGAAAAAGTGATTTATGCAGTCTTTCAGCTTGATTTTCTTGAATCATTTTACATGTCTAAAGCAAAATATCAAGCAATCTATCTTTGGTTATTGATAAAAATGGTTTAGAATTGCTCATGCTCACATCTAAGGATGACGATTAAGAAAGTTCGATCGCTTTATTTTATATAATTCACGTGCTTGATCACTTCCATGTGTCAGAAGGTCATTTTTTATTGAATCTTAGAATTTCAATTGGTTTAAGTGAATGTGCGCAATAGTTAAAGCAAGGTAGGAGTACCTGATATTCGCTTAAAAGTGTGTATTTTCCACTGTTATCTTCTAAGCGTTTTCACACTCTCCTACGTTAAAATGCTTCTATTTATCTACTTTTCTACGTAAGAGTCTCTTTTGTTGCGTAGAACACACTTTTTTGGACGAAATGGTGTATTTGCATGCATTAAACACATTTTCAGAAAATGTCTTGACTGGATACAGAGAAGGTTCTGTCGTAGTAATCCAATGTTGATGTCGTTCCAAGTTTTATGATCGAAGCAAAGGATAATGAGATCTCTCAACGAATATTGCGGGCATGAAGAATAGTGAGTCATCTTGTGACTCATAATTATTATATAACCCTCTGACATGAATAAAGGCTCGAAAGCTCACTAGGTTAGGTCTCCACAATTATTCTCGCAGGATCTCTAGAGTTTCTAAACTTAGGATGATTCTGATGTTGATAGTGTACAATTGTGCCAAATCTGAGTTTTTCTGAGTTTTCAAACCTGCTGTAGTCACGCTTGACTTGACTCAACGCTAACAAAAATTGACATCCTCAATACTGACTTAACGGAGGTTTTCAGCTAATCAAAGTCAGAGTATTTGACACATTTTTGAAATTCTAGAAAACTTTTGGAGAACATCGGAAATCACCCCAAAAACAAGAATTTTTTTTTTTTTTTTATCAAAATGAAGACATGAGTTTTGGTAAATATCCACCCCCAACCAAAATACAGCACCGTCCTCGGTGCTCATGATCGGGACATAAAATGATAAAAAATCAAGAATGATGAAGCAAAGGTTCAGGGAGGATGTTACCAAGTCGGCAGAAACTCGACAGTGTGTGGTACCTGATGATAGGAAGAATGAATGTACCTGCATTTTCAGAGATATAACAGTAATAACAAATGCATGAGACTCATGTACTCTAGGAATACCGGAATTGCCTTTTTGAAAGCGCTAAGTTTTACGTCTTCAGCCAGACACAATGGGAGTGATAAACACCCCCAACCAATTTAAAGCACAGGGAGACTGAGTGAGTCATCAGTCATCCAGCTCATCAGTTGGAGTAGGAACGCTTCCAATCGAGCTAACCCAACCCAGCAGTAGTACATGTAGGTTCTTTCTCAGTGAAGACTGAGAGAGTTCTCTGGCCGTTGTTAGCAGAGCCGCAAACTCATAAAGAGGAGCGGGTATGGGAGAACAGTAGTGGGTCTCTCATCAGTAAGAGACCTAGCAAGGGATTCTCTGACCATGGTTAGCAGAGCTGAAGACGCAATGTGTATCGGGGATGGATTTAGTGGAGCAGACTCTAGTGGGGTTGACAGTAAGCACCCCTATCCAGTATAAAATGCAGTGAGACTGAAATGATCATCAGTCGTAAGAGATTGGATCGATGAGATCTGTCTGCCAGGTCTCTCATCAGTAAGAGACCAATGGCAAAGGAAGGGTGTTGAAGATTGAAGGACTCTTAGATCGAGTCAAATAATGTGGCAGTTGAACCCATATAAATAAGCCTCAGACTAGGTTACAAAGAGACATTGGGGTAGGGATCTTAAATGATGCATATAGAGCAAGCAAGATAATCCTATGCCTAAAACAAATCAGGATAAATTTAAAGATTTATCTTGTTAGTTTCTGGGGTATGGTAGATTATGACAGTGGGCGGACCACTGGTTTATTTTGTTAACCGCCGGACTAACTTTGTCACTCTTAGGTTCGCACCAGGCTACACTCTTCAAAGCGAATCCTTTAGTACTGACTCTAGTCAACAACAAGGCAATCCGAAGCCTAGACAGACGTGCGGCACAATGGCTGTCTTAAGTACGCCCCAGACTAACCGGATTGGTCAAGTGTTTAAGACTGAGAAGGTTCTGTCGACATCAACACTGGAGTGTCATGATGATACGTAGGCTTGTCATCCAACCACTGCCCCTACACCGCCTCTCTCCAACACCAGCGACAACGCCTTCAAGTTTTCTTTAAAAAAAGAGGCTCCCATCTCCAGCCGTGAAGGCTCATTCCATTCCTCTCCGATCTCCCTCCAGTCGTTCTCGTTCTCTCCTCCCCAAAGAAAGAAAAAAGCAAAAATAAAAATAAAAAAAGGAGAAGAGAAGAAGAAGGGAAGAGGAGAGGTCGTATCTTCCATTTGCTGCCCCTCCACACACTTGCCACCATATCCAGCAACATCTCCTTGCTGGCTGTCCAAGAGAGCTACATCTCCACCACCGATTAGCCACCACACCGCCCTCCCTTCTCTTCTTAACGGACTACAATGGCTCCTCCTTCCCTTCATCATTAATCGATACCAAGGGCAACACACTTTCATCTCCTATCATGGTAAGTCTCCAAGGTCCATTCTCTCTCTCTAAAAGCTACCCTTGGTACCTTCATTCTCTAACTTTCTCTCTCTTATTTCTCTCTCTACAATTCTCTTTCAATAGTTTTCTAGCTTAATTTATTAGTTTAATTTATTTTGTTTAAACTTTTATGCAAGTTTAATTCGATGCCTTGTAATACACTTTATAATTCAATAAAATCTAGTTCATTTTTGCCAATAGTTTTATTTGATTTGTTTTAGTCCAATTTCTTTGTTTTAGAATTTCTTCCATAAATGTCATGATTTTAATCTCCAATAATATTTTAAAGCCTAATTTCCCCACCATTCTCACCCCTCCATCAATTTCAAGCAAAAACAATCCGTCATTTCATGTTCTTGTTTGCGCTAACTAACCCCGAGTGTGGATCGACATCTGACACGAATCCCTATATAAATCTCCCATGTTTTACAGGATTAAAATCTCGGATCTATTACAAATATTGTTGAAGTTAAGGTTTCCGAATTGACGACACAAAAAGACCTTACTTTCAAATGGCGCCATTGCCGCTTGGGTGTACGGGAGTGCGAAAAGGAACGTAGATGATGGAATCGAAAAGTTGCTAAATGCGGAAAGCTCAAACTTGGAAACTTTCCATTCTTTATTTTTTATATTTTTAGCCAACTTTAATTACTATTTTTAATGCCTCGGAAGGCCGAGTGCAATTTGTAATAATTTAAAATTTTACTGCATTCCAAATAACTGCTAGATCTTGTTCTAGGGTTTTTTAGAAACCCTAGATTAAGTGAAAAATACAAAAAAATCAAAAATAAAAATTCAAAAAATTAGGGTTTTCATTTCCTACCACTTTTAGATAGATCCTAGGATTCTCTATTCTTGGAAAGTTTCCAACAATATAGGAATCTCGAAATTAGGGTTTCCATTTTTAGGACATTCCAATTTTGTAGAGAGTCTATTTATAGATATTCTCTAATTTCAAAAAATTCTAAAATAGGAGATCTTCTAATTTGAAAAGATTTCCTCAATTTGGGAAAATTTTAAAGTAGATGGGATTTCAAATCTTTACTTTATTTGGAAGGATTCCTTATCTAAGAAAGTTTGAAAAGAGAAAGTTTTGCATCCCAATTCGAAAATTTCTATTCTCATCTTCAAACCATAATTGAAAACAAATCTAATACCGGCTAAAACCAATGCGTGCATCGTAAAACCCTAATAGCCGGTCAAACCTTCCAATAAAAATCCCATCCCTAGACCTGATCTAACCATTGAGTGCAGGAACACGATCAAGTGTGGGTAGGGAGTGAAAGCTCAAAGATGTGGAGTCGGGCCCAAGCCCATTTGGATACCCCTCCCTATTCCACGGAGGCGACCCCGTGGCGTAGCCCACAGGAGGTAAGTCTCTATCCTCGCCTTGAGTGCGATACAGAGCAATTTGGGTGAATCATTACCGCATGTCTATTTGCTTTCGCATACATATTATTCGACTTTCGTGGTGTGGCCGTTAATCAAGTTTAAGAGAGCAGACCCAGCTCCAAAATTGAAACTGGTGGGATTTCATTACCCACCTCATCATTCCAACTGATTTGATCCCAAGGCTCCACTTAATTGAAAAGAATAAAAAAGTAGAGCCAATTAGATCGGTGTTCTAGGACACCCCTACACATGGTCTTTCCATCCATCCCAGGTCGAATAAGTCCACGAGTGCGGGTCACTATTGTCTAACATACCCATAGGTCCCTACTACTCAAGTATACCGAGCTCGCTAATTGCATCCCTAGTTCTTTGATTGGTCTGTTATTTGTTGGGTTAGGAACACGCACCAACCCTAGCTTAACCCGATGGAACACTCTTCTTAAACACTTGACCACTTTGGTTGGTCTGAGACGTATTTAAGTCAGCCGTTGTGTTGCACGTCTGTCTAGGCTTCGGATTGCCTTGTTGTTGACTAGAGTTAGTACTAAAGGATTCCCTCTGAAGAGTGTAGCCTAGTGAGAATCCATGAGTGCAAACTGTTAGTCCGGTAGTTAAAAGATAAACCAGTGGTCCGCCCACTGTCATAATCTACGCTAGCCCCAAAACTAACAAGATAATTCCTAAAATATATCCTAATTGTTTATAATAGGATTATCTGTGATTGGTGTGCATCATATATCACTGGGATAGTGTTCCCCTCTGGTAACTTTTTGCCAAGTCTAGGGCTTGCTTTTTCAAGCAAAAGTCCGGTTGGACCTGTCCTAACCTTTGACTGATTCGATCTGAGAGTCAGTCTACCGCACCCTTCTATCGCCTCAGATGGCGGATGAACGGCCTCTGTATGAGACCTACTACACTTTTTATGAAAATCTAGGTGATAACTCTTAACAATGGTATGACAAGCCTACGTATCATCATGACACTCCAGTCTCCCACACTTCTACGGGGTCTGACAATCACCGAGATTCGGAGTACAAATCTGTACTCCAAGAGCTTAAAAATTCAGTCTCTGCGCTTCGTGCTGCGGTCCAGCAACCTGTGCATAATTTCCAGTCTGTCGGATATTACGCTCCTATCCAAGAAGAGGTCTGTACTTTTCGTTCATTTCAATCTCCGATGCAGACCTCCTATGACAACACTTATTTTTCGGACAATAGGAGTCACCATAACTTTGGTTGGGAACAGTCTGCTCTCCTACAGCAACTGCTGCATGATAATTATCCTTCCGGGTTTCATTAAACCAATGGAGAGTATGATTGGCAATACTCACAATCTTAGTACCCGTCATATCCACAGAATGATTATTCTAATCAACAGTGGGCCCCTCAGGATTTCCAGAGTCAGCAGCTAGTCCCAGACTCCACTCGGCCTTACAATTTTCATACTCAGTCGGACCACAATGAAGAGTTGGCACCTCAGCTTCCCTTGGCTAAACCGCCTCAGTTGGCTACTAAACCTAATCTAGAGGATCTTCTCTCTCAATACCTAACTCAGCAACAACAGTATTTGCAACACCTAGAGCGACAACAACAGCAATCCATAGAGAGCTTTGAACACCGTCTAGGTCAGTTAGAATCTGAGAGCGAGGAAATCCACTTCCCTAGCCAACCGATAGCCTATCCTGAGGAGACTGACATGACCACTATCTATGATGAGGAGCCGCACAAGTGGACCCAGTACCAGCATTGCGAGGAAGAAATAGAAGTTGTTACCACCACTAGATCAGGCCAGAGTTTTTATGAGCAAGTGTCTCCATTGTCGGTGCCCTTAACAGTACCATGTCCTGAACCTAGCTTCGAGATACCAATTTCTCACTTAAACTCTGTCGCTTCTCTCTCTAACCTTGAAGAAGATATTCCTGACTCTGAGTTGTGTCTCACTCATGGGATCCCAATTGGCCTAGACTTACCTGTCCCCACCACTTTTGGAGTAAGCAATAATAGTGATGACCCCATGTCTCCATATATGGTGCCCATAAAAGCACCGACTTCTGACCCGAGTACAGAGATACCCATTTCCATCTCTATCTCTGATGATTCTGCCTCTGTACTTGATGCAGACATTCCTACCATTGAGTCGTATCTAGAAAGTGGGACTTCAGCTACCCTGGACCTACCATTCCCCACCGATGATGAACACATTGAGTGCAGGGATTGGAACATCCCTCTCACATTAGGAAACCTCAAGGAAGAGGTCCACAATTTTCACCTTCCACCCTACGTCGATATTATCGATGACCCGTGTGCCGTAGAGAGTCTAATTCAAGACTCTCCCGAAGATAAATTATCCAAGTGTCAAGAACACATTGAGTCTGACTTCATCTCAGAGTCAGACAATTCTGGTATTACTAATCTATAGGAGTCTGCTCCATTCAGATACATTCCCGCTAAACTCAATGAGTTTGCGGCTCTGCTAACCATGGTCAGAGAAACCCCTACTCTCCTCTCAATTTTTATTGAGACGCTTCAATCCCTCCCTGCTCAACTACAAGCTTTTGCAGGGCTGCTTAGAGCACTTACCGTTCTTCTCTCAGTCTACACTGAGAATGACCTGTTCTACACAGGTATACCTAGACAAGGGATAGGATAGTAATTTTTTTCCACCTTAGGTATCAGGAAGATTGCAGATTTACAAAGTCTCCATAAGTTTTAACCTGGTTGGGGGTACTTGATATACCCCCGTCATGTTTGGCTCAAAACGTAAAACTTAGCGTTTTCGAAAAAGTAATTCCGATATTCATAGAGTACATGAGTCTCATGCATTTCTTATTACTGTTATATCTCTGGAAATGCAGGTACATTCATTCTGCCCATCATCAGGTACCACAAGCTGTCGCGTTTCTGCCGACTTGGTAACATCCTCCCTGAACCTTTGCATCATTATCGATTTTTCCATCATTTTTTGTCCAGGTCATGAGCACTGAGGACGGTGCTATATTTTGGTTGGGGTGGGTATTTACCAAAACTCATGTATTCATTTTGATAAATAAAAGAAAAACTTGTGATTTTGGGTGGTTTTTTTATGTTTTCTAAAGTTTTCTAGAATTTCAGAAATGTGTCAAATACCTTAACTTTGATTAGCTGAAAAACTCCGTTAAGCCGGTATTGAGGATGACAATTTTTTTGTTTAAAGTTAGCTTTGAGTCAAGTCAAGCCTGACTACAGCAGGTTTGAAAACTTAGAAAAACTTAGACTCAGCACAATTGTACACTATCAACATCAGAGTCATCCTAAGTTTAGAAACTCAAGAGATCCTGTGAGATTAATTGTGGAGACCTAACCCAGTGAGCTTTCGAACCTTTAATCATTTCAAAGAATTATACAACAATTCTGAGTCATAAGATGACTCACCATTTCTTCATGCCCGCAATATTTCGTTGAGAAATCTTATCATCATTTGTTTTGATCATGGAACTCGGAACGACTTCAAAATTGGATTATTATGACAGACATTTTTTCTATATCCATTCAAAATAGTATACATGATAGTACAAATCCTAGAAAATGATTTAGGCTATTTTTCTGAACCATTCAGCCTTTTTACTCACCTGAATTATACTTCACTAGAAACCCTTTGAACCTTTTTGTAAAAGCCTTTTTTCTTGTTAAGCCCATTTATCAAAAACCCAGTCCAGCTACTAAGTATGACTAACTACCCTAGTTTCGAGATGAATAGAAGAATAACTGATATGGGTGTACTGTGAAAAGAAGAAAAATCAAAAGAAAAAGACAAGTGGTTCAGACTGAAAAAAATGTATGCAAAGAAAGTATGAAAAAGAGCTGAAAAAAAAATTAAGTAGTCTAAAAAATATCGAGAAAAAGAGAAAAATACGAAAGAAGGAAAATGAAAAAAAAGGTGTTATACTCGCAGGAAAAATACAAGAAAATAGAGATATTCTCTCAGAACTTTGAAATCCTGTATTCCATTATTTTTTTTCTACACCTGACCTTAGCCTCATTACAACACATGAAAGTCCTACTTGATTCTAGGATAGCATAATCATAGAATGTGGAGATTGGAGAAAGAGAAGCTATAGAGTTTGATCTGACATTCCCGAGTGAAGTAATATTCCAATCATGAGATCTTCTTCTGTTAAAGATGTCCTTCCTTTAAATAATCATATGTGAGATCTTTACTTTCATATATCAACACATCTCCTCACATATAAATTGAGAGAAAAGAAGAAAACCATTCCTGAGTGATCCCATTCTGAGTGGTTTACAAGTGAGAATTGAGGTCAAGGCATAAGAACTTATAGGTGATATGGAAACCTTTACTGTCGGATGAAGAGAATGTCAAGTACACACACACGCAGAGTCTAACTATTCTGGGTCTTGATTATCAGTCTGTAGTCTTGCCAAAATGTCCAACTCTTTACTAGCCTATAACTGTTTTTGCATCCATTCGATGATTTGATGAACGGTGTTTTCCCTGAGCTAATATGAAAAAAAGTGTGCAGCATGTGTAGAGCCCTTTTAAGCTCATTTATTTCACACTAATTGCCAAGGATTGACAATATGCTGGTTGGGGGTTGTGATATTCGCTCAAAAGTGCTTATTTTAAGTAATTATCCCTTTAGCGTTATTGCACTCTCCTATGTAAAATTTCTCTATTTATCAACTTTTCTACATAAGAGTCTCTTATGTTGTGTAGAACACACTTTTCTAGACGAAATAGTATAGTTGCATGCATTAAACACATTTTCGGAAGTCTAGATATAAAGTTGTTCTGATTACACGCTTCTTCTGTCGTAGGAAACACTGATTGGACGATTCTCGAGACTTGAGAGCCCACATCAATCATAGAAGCCCATTATAAAAGCTTAAAGAACCCACAGGCTAAGCCCACAGGAGACAGTCTAAGTATGAGCTGAGTCAGAAGCTCACGGAGAAGAACCGATGACCAAGAGTGGACCGAAAGTGTGGACCATGTTGGTTGACTAGCATGTGGGCCACAATGATGGGCCAGTAGGCCAGTAGACCACAACATTGAACCAATGATGAGCCACTGCTACAGACTTTAAGACATAAGTCGATAGACCGTATGGGGTGGTTGTTGGACTAAAGGTGTTGAACAAAAATGTTGGGCCAAGGCCCTGGGACAAGATGTAACACTTGGGAGCATCCAACAGTTACAACCTGACAGACTTACACAATGAAGCTACAGGGAATAAAGTTGGGACAAAGTATGTGGTCAAAGACAGGGGAGCAACAGTGAACCCACATGATGGATGGCCATAATCAAGGGTGTTAGATGTATGCATAACAAGTCTATGGGCTAGCAAGTTTATGGGCCAACAAGGCTATGGGCCAGCAAGATTGTGGGCCGAATTAATGCTGGACCATAAGGATAAAAAGTGCTGAATATTATTAAGGGATGGATGGTGGTGATCGAAGGAGGATAAATTAACAAAAGAAAAGAAAAGATGGCACGTGGCTGAGGACATTTGTGAAAAAGATAAGGGCAAGACGGTCTAGAAAAGAAGAATATGCATTATATTTAAAGGGGGGAGACCTAACCCTAGAGGGGATCTTCTCCTCTCCACATTCTTTTCTCTCCCCATGCCCCATTGAACTCCTCCATCAAAACCCCAAGCCGTTTCCTCAAAGAGGAGGATCCACGTTTTTCCCATTGGATCTCCCATCCTCTTCTCCCTTGAGCAACCGTCCTGCTCTCTCTTGATCTCTAACTGTTGCAAGGGACCAGCCCAAGACGATTCCTACAGCTACCGCCCCAGTTGCTGGTTCTCCCCCATAGCTCAGCCCCACCGCATCACCTGCAACTTGCGAGGCAGCACTTGCAGCACCAGTTCGGCGAGCCACCTTCAACCCTTCTCACTCTATACCGTTGGACTTTGCTGGTTCTCCATAACGAGATGACCATCGTCTCCACTTAAGCTCCTACTCAAGCCGCTGCTGCACCTGCAAAACTGAGGTATGCTTGCTGCTATCTTCCCTTGCAAAAGGAGGAAACTCCAAACGGTTTCCTCATCTGAGCTCCATCTTCACCGCAACAACTTCGATCACTCATCCAACCGCTGCCCCTGCACCGCCTCTCTCCAACACCATCAACAACGCCTTTAAGTTTTCTTCAAAAAAAAGAGGTTCCCATCTCCAGCTGTCAAGGCTCATTCCATTCCTCTCCGATTCCCTACAGTCGTCTCTCCTCCCCAAAGAAGGGAAGAAGAAGAAGGGAAGAGGAGAGGTCGTACCTTCCATTTGCTGCCCCTCCACGCACTTGCCACCATATCCAGCAACGTCTCCTTGCTGGTTGTCCAAGAGAGCTACATCTCCACCACCGATTAGCCACCACACCACCCTCCCTTCTCTTCTTAACGGATTACAATGGCCCCTCCTTCCCTTCATCATTAATCGATACCAAGGGCAGCACACTTTCATCTCCTATCATGGTAAGTCTCCAAGGTCCATTCTCCCTCTCTGAAAGCTCCCCTTAGTACCTTCATTCTCTAACTTTCTCTCTCTTATTTCTCTCTCTACAATTCTCTTTCAATAGTTTTCTAGCTTAATTTATTTTGTTTAAACTTTTATGCAAGTTTAATTCGATGCCTTGTAATAGACTTTATAATTCAATAAAATCTAGTTCATTTTTGCCAATAGTTTTGTTTGATTTGTTTTAGTCCAGTTGCTTTGTTTTAGAATTTCTTCCATAAATGTCATGATCTTAATCTCCAAGAATGTTTTAAAGCCCGATTTCCCCACCATTCTCACCCCTCCATCAGTTCAAAGCAAAAACAATCCGTTATTTCATGTTCATGTTTGCGCTAACTAACCTCGAGTGCAGATCGACATTCGACACGAATCCCTATACAAATCTCCTATGTTTTGCAGGATTAAAATCTTGGATCTATTACAAATATTGTTGAAGTTAAGGTTTCTGAATTGACGACATGGAAAAACCTTACTTTTAGGTAGTTAAAGCCAACTCGTGTTACCTTTCAGCTCGTAGACCGATCTGTTAAGATCCCATGAGGCATTATAGAGGATGTGCTTATCCAAGTGGATAAATTTTACTTTCCAGTGGACTTCATTGTTTTGGATACCCAACCGGTACTAAATGTTAGTTCCCAAATATCGGTCATTTTGGGTAGACCGTTCCTTGCTACATCTAATGCTCTGATCAACTATAGGAATAGTGTTATGAAATTGTCTTTTGGGAACATGACAGTTGAATTAAACATCTTTAATGCTTGCAAGTATCCCATTGAGAATGAAGACATCCAAGAAATCAACATGATTGACTCAATTGTCCAAGCCACTCTCTCAGAAATTACTTCTAAGGACCCATTAGGAACTAGTTTGGCCATTTTTAAGGAGCTTGATGATGATGATGATGATGATGAGTTCACTAGAGAAGTGAATTCTCTTTTGAATTCTACACCTCCTTTGGACACGGGAAGGTGGAGGTCCAAGTTTGAACCTCTGCCCATTAATGAGACCAAACCTATCCCATTGTGCATAGAATTCCCCAAACTTGAGCTTAAGCCCTTGCCTAAAGAGCTTAAGTATGCCTACTTAGGTCAAGGGGAAACATTCCCTATGATCATCTCCTCTGAACTTACTCTAGCACAAGAGGCTAGAATTTTAAAAGTTCTTAGGGCATATAGGACAGCTTTAGATTGGACCATATAGCAGACTTCAAAGGCATTAGCCCCATCATTTGCACTCATAGGATACATATGGAGGAAAATGCCAAACCCACTCATGAGGCTCAAAAGAGGTTGAACCCGAACATGAAGGATGTAGTTAGGGCTGAGGTCCTCAAACTTCTAGATGTGGGTATCATCTACCCCATCTCTGATAGCCAATGGGTAAGTCCAACCCAAGTTGTTCCAAAGAAATCTGGAATAACGGTAGTAAAAAATGACAATAATGAGCTTGTCCCAACTCAGCAAACAACCGGTTGAAGAGTTTGCATAGACTACCAAAACCTAAATTCGATAACTAGGAAGGACCACTTCCCATTACCCTTCATTGATCAAATTCTTGAGAGATTGGCTGGACACTCTTTTTATTGCTTCTTGAATAGATATTCTAGTTATAACTAGATTGAGATTGCTCCTGAGGATCAGGAGAATACTACCTTCACGTGCCCCTTTGGAACATTTGCCTATAGGCGTATGCCTTTTGGCCTGTGCAATGTGATATTCGCTCAAAAGTGCTTATTTTAAGCCATTATCCTTATAGCGATGTCACATTCTCCTACGTAAAACTTGTCTTTTCATCAACTTTTCTATATAAGAGTTTCTTCTATTGTGTAGAACATATTCCTTAGACGAAAATCAACTATTTGCATAAAATATACGCATTTTGGATAGTCCAGTATCAAGTCATTTTAGTTGAATCTCATTACGCGCTTTTTCACTTGCAGGAGACCCTATCGGGTGATTCTCAAGACTGGCGGGCCCACGATCGACCACAAAGACTTCTATCAAAGCTTAAAGAGCCAGCAGACTAGGATAAGAAAATAGAAGTCAAGTACTGGCAAAGCCAGAGGATCATAGAGCCGACCAATGTGATTCAAAGCCACACTAAATAATATAAAATGACGGCTTATGTGATTGGTGAAGCCTACTGAAGACTACGTTGAAGATATGGGTTCAAGACCCTTCGACTGTTCTTTTCTCTTTGTTTGTGTATTGATATTCACTCAAAAGTGCTTATTTTAAGCCATTATCTTTATAGCAATGTTCATTCTCCTACGTAAAACTTGTCTTTTCGTCGACTTTTTCACGTAAGAGTTTCTTCCATTGCGTAGAGCGCATTCTTTAGACGAAAATTGACTATTTGCATGAAATATACGCATTTCAGATAGTCTAGATATGAAGCCATTTTGATTAAGTCTCATTTTTCGCTTTTCTCTCGCAGGAAATCCGATCGGGCGATTTTCGAGACTTGCGAGCCCACGATCAACCATAGAAGCCTAATATCAAAGCATAAGGAGTCAACAAGCTAGGACAAGAAGATATTGGCCAAGTACGGGTCAAGTCAGAGGATCGTAAAGCCAGATAAAGAACCAAGAGAGAGGCAAAGCTGAAGACCAAGAGATGGGCAAAAGTGATTCAAAGCCGCACCAACTGATATAAAATGACGGCTTACGTAATTGGTGAAGCCGACAGAAGATTACATTGAAGATCAGGGATCATGACCCTCTCCTCTATCCTAATTCTCTCTCCATCTCTCTAGACTCTAATATCTAACCCATAGATCATCTCATCCTACCATTAGATCCCCAGATCTACCATCCGATCCCCTTTTCCATGATCGAATTGCCTATATCTCACCATCCGATCCTTAGATCGATCATCCTAACTCTCGATCTCCATCATCTAACCTCAGATCTTCTCTCCTTTAGCTTTATTCCATCTCTTATAGTTCTTCTACCGTTAGATCTTCAATTCGACCGTTACATCATTCATCTGATAGTTGGATCTTTCCAGATCTACGGTCCGCCAATTGTGGACCGAGTCAAACCGCCACCTCATCTCATCCAATTATCATAGTTTCATCATCTAGCAGCCTCCATGGCCTTAGTGGTCCACAAAGCCCATGGCCAAGTGGCCCACAAACAAATTAGAAGCCTACGGCCTTGTAACCTGTCCTAGAGCCCATGGTGTTTTGGCCTCATTTACCATTTTTTCACCCCTAGCGGCCAAACGCACCCTAACCCATGGCCTCGCAAGAGGCCCATTAGGCCGCTCATCCTTGAGCCCATGCCCATGACCCATGCCCAATCCTTCAGTCCATTATCCTTGTGGCTCACTAGGCCGACATGTGGCAATTTCCTTGGCCCAACTCTATGGCCTTTGACCTACCCATTTAATAGCCCAAGGCCTATGGATTCATGACCCAATCAAAGCAAGTAGCCAACATAAACCCATGGGCTCTCACAAGCCCACATTCAAGCCAATGGGAGAAGTGGTCAACCTTGACCACTTCTCATCAATCTCCAACTTCATTCCTACGGTTTCTCTCTCCCACAACAAACCACTCCCTTTAAAAGAGAGAGAAACCTTGGGTTTCTTTTTGGTTCCCTCCCCCTTCCTAATATTCTCCTAATCTCAATCTTCTCTCTTTCTCTCTTTCTCTCCTCCCTCCTCCACAACAACTTCTCCATTCCCACTAGTTTTCTCCTCCAAACCTGGCAACAAGTGTGTCGAGTTTCATCATTCAGGCGCTCAATGCTCACTTGTTGGTACGTTTCTCCAGTCAGCACCTCCTTCTCCAACGCCTTGGAGAGGATCTTCTGGACTACAACAACGGTTCTCACAGACGTGTGGAAAGGAGCTGTGTGACAGCCAACCACCCCTCTTCCACGTCCTCGTCACTTTCAATTTGCCGCTTGTGCATTTCACAACGACGTGCAGATCTACACATCATCCAACACCTGCAACTCCAGCAGGTAATTCTCCTCCTCCTCCTCCTCCTTCTTCTTCTTCTTCTTCTCGTCCTTCTTCTTCTTCTTCTTCTTCTTTATTTTTTTTCTCACCAGAGTTGCAACCTGCAACTCCGGCCGGCGCAACCACCAAGCACACATGGTTCTCCCCTTCTTCTTCTCTATACATCCCTCCTCTTTCACCTCCGCCTGCTACTGCATTAGCAGCAAGCACCACAGTACAGAAACAAACTATTTTTTTTGCAACTCCATATTCTCCAACCTACCACCATTGATTCCGGCGAGAAGTTCGCCGGAATCTGCACTCCATTCATCTTCATAGAAACCCTCTCAATGGTGTTGTACACAGTCACCTTCAGGACAACCTGCAACTATCTTGCAAGTTCATCACACCACCGTCTCCACTGTTGCACATCTTCACCAATCCCTGCAACTTCATCTCTTGCTGGACCTGCACATCCCCTTGCTGCTCGTCCTCTCCTCTAACGTGCATAAAGGCCACAGCAACCAGTAGCACCCTCCCTCATTCTCTACAGGTTTCTCTATTATCACGTCACAGGTGGTGATCTACAACCATCCCACGTGCTGCATTTGCTACTTTTCTTCATCTCGCTAGCGATCTGCTCTACCAATCCGTGAATCCGCACCTTCAACGCCTTTTGCCTCCCACAATTCTCCATCACCGCATCTTCAGTAGCAGGTGCTCCTCACCTTGAAGCTGCTCATTCACGGTTTCACCATCTTCGTTGATCACCAACTCTCCAGTGAAATCTCCACCTTACCTTGGCCGAACCACACCACCTAGTAGGCCGAGGTCCCCCATTGCATACCCGCAAGCCGGATCTCCCTTTCTAGCCGGACCAGCCAGCAACCACGTTGGCCACTAGCGCCCTCATTTTGTTCCCTTGAGCATCCAATCTGCAACCCAAATGGTGCTGCACTTCATGCAACACGTGCAAGTGCATGAGCACCTCTTCTCCTACATCGATCTTGCAGTCCACCAAGATGGGATCCTCCATGCTTTCCTAAAGGTAATTTCTAGCTATCTATTTCCCTCTCTAAACTCTTTCTAGATCATGCTAGTGATTTACTTCTCTCATTTTCTCTCTCTAAATTCCTCTATGTTACTTTCTCTCTCTTACTTTACATCACTTTCTCTCTCTATCCCATTTCTCTCTCTAGCTTAGTTTATATTTTGAATGCTTTTTAGATTAATTTTCCTTCAATTGATTCACTTTTGTAAGCACTTTGATTAATTATTAAATTGAAATCCCTTTATTCATTGTGTTTTCGTCTCATTTTATTTCATTTTTGAATTTAGTGCATGAATCTTGAACTATCAAAAATTAGATTTTAACTCCGATCTCCATCTCTCTCATCTCTCCACCATTCTAAGCAATTTTCATCATTATTGTTCTTTAATTGCCCTAACCCCGAGTGCGAACGATATCCGACACGAGCCACTGTACAAATCTGCATTTTTGTAGATTAAGTGAACCAAATCGGAGATATTATAAATATTGTTGAAATCAAGGATTTTCGTAACCAACGATGCGGAAAACCTTACTTTCAAATGGCACCATTGCCGCTCGGTTGACGGGATTGCAAAAAGACGAACAGGAATTCGAAAAGCTGCTTAATCTTGAAGATCCGATCCAAATTGAAAACTTTCCACTTTATTTTTCACATTTTCCACTTATTATTTTAATGCCTCGGATGGCCGAGTGCAAAGTTGTAATAATTTAGGGATTCATTTTCTCTCATTTTATAATAACTGCTAGATAATTAACTAATTAAAAAATATCAAAAATATTAGGGTCAGATTTCAATTCTGCTATTTCTAGTTAGATCACCATTGGTTATTTGATTCAATTTGGAAGATTTCCAACTCCAGGTAATTCAAAAGTAGATATTTTCGAATCCTAATTCGGGAATAGCTAAAGTTGAATTTCAAACCCTAATTGGAACTAATTCACAATACCTGTCCTAAATCATTGCGTGTTTCTTGGAACCCCAAAGGCGGTATACCTTCCAATTCCATACCATAGACCATTGTGAACTAACGTGATTGCAGATTGCGTTTACCAAGTGAGTAGGGAGCGAAAGCTCAAAGAGGTGGAGTCGGGCCCAAGCCCATTTAGATACCCCTCCCTATCTCACGGAGGAGACCTCGTGCATAGCCAACGGGCAGGTAAGTTTCTACACCTCGCCTAGAGTGCGATCGTGATCATTGTGCAAATACTGTGCCGATTGTCTATTTGCTTTTGCAAACATTATCGAAATTGCTTGGTTTGGCCGTAATAAAATACATAAAGAGCAAACCCAGCTCTAACTTGAAACTGGTGAGATTTCATCACTCACCTCGTCATTCCAGCTTTTGTACAACCACAGCCAAGAATTAAAATCAATCAAGAAGTAGAGCCCAATTAGATCGGTGTTCGAGGAAAACTCCACATAAAGCAACCCCTTCAAAGATCAAGTCGATTAAGTCCATGAGTGCGGGTCCCTGTTATCTAACACACCCATAGGTCCCTACTACTCAAGTATACTGAGCTCGTAAGCGGCCTCCTTAGTTGTCTGTTGGATTAGCTAGTGTCGGATTATGAACACGAACCAACCCTAGCTCCTCTTCTGGGAAAACTCATCTTCACGCTTGACAAATCCGGTTAGTCTGGGGCGTACTTAAGTCAGCCGATGTGCCGCACGTCTATCTAGGCTTCGGATTATCTTGCAGTCAACTTGAGTTAGTACTAACGGATTTGCTTTGAAGAGTGTATCCTGGAGAGAACCTACAGAGTGAAAAGTTAGTCCGGCGGGTATTTGAAGATAAACCAGTGGTCCGCCCACTGTCATAATCTACACTATCCTTACACTAATAAGATAATTCATGATACTATCCTGATTGTTTAGGTTAAGATTATATGTTGCTCTGTGTGCATCATCTAAGCTCATTCAGTTTTTGTAACCTCTTGCCAACTCTAGAGGCTTGCTCTTTTAGCATATGCCCGCTTGGACTAGATCCAATCGCTGATTGATTCGATCTGAGAATCATTCTCTTACAGTAGAGTCTTTCACTACTCATTACCCCTCCCCCTTTCCTCCCCCCTCTCCTAGTGAAAATACCTTCATCGTCATGGCAGATGAACATCCCCTCATCAAGACGTATGCGTCGATCTCGGCCAACCCGCCATCATGCATTGTTCTTCCACCTACTACGGCGGTGCAATTCGAGATCAGGCAGCAGACTATTCAAATTCTGCCAACTTTTAGAGGTCTCCCCAGAGAAGACCCCTACTCCCATATCAGGGAATTCCAACATGTCATCCTGCTCTTTAGAAATCAAAATCTTGATGATGACAATGTTAGACTTAGAGTTTTTCCTTTCTCTCTAAAGGATAGAGCCTCGGACTGGCTTTACTCTCTTCCTGCAAATTTTATCACAAGTTGGAAAGAACTTGTAGGAAAATTTATGTCCAAATTTTACCCCATGACTAGTACTAATCAAATGAAACAACATATACAGGACTTCCGACAAAAGTCCAATGAGAAATTTTATGAAGCCTGGGAAAGATTCCAGGATTATCTGACCAAGTGTCCACATCACAGTATCGACAAAGGTAGTCTGGTTCACATTTTCTACAAGGGACTTACTGATGAGTCCCGCACTATGGTAGAATCTATGTGCCAAAGAAAATTCATGCATAATACTCCTACTGAAGTGTACAAATTTCTGGGAGAATTAAGTGAAAATTTCCAGCATTGGACGACTGACAATGAGTTCAGTCAAAATACTCCGATCTTGAAAACTAATATGGGAAATGAAGCAAAGGTTGACCCTGAACTCAAATCCCTCATTTAAGAGTTGACCAAGTCAGTCTCTGCCCTGGCTGTATCTGTAAACAAACCTACTCACCATTCTGTCCCAGTCATGAATATAGGTCAAGAGAACCTAATGGAACCCTGTAATCTCTGTTTACAGCCCTCCCACTCTACTGAAAATTGTCCATTGAATGACGGATGTGCCCCTCCAATCTAGGAAGAAGTTTGTGCATTTAACACCTTTAAACCACCTACCCAGAACTCGTATAGCCAAACATACCATCCTGATACAAGAAATCATCCTAACTTCTCCTAGAGGCAGCAGTCTGCTCCACAGCAAAGACCTGTGTAGAGCACATATCTCCTGGGTTTAATCAACTCAACATGCAATACCAACAGAGTCAGAACCAGATGAGTCAATACCCGTCTAATTAGAATCGATCATTCCAGCAAGGACAATACTCTGGCCAACAGGCACCTAATCAGAATCCCCAGAATCTACAGTTAAGTCAAACTGTACCTCAATCCTACAATTATTCTACCCCTATGAGCTCTAATCGTGAATTGGTTGCTCAAGCTGCTCCTAAACCGGGTCTGGAAGACCTCCTATCATAATTTATTGTGCAGCAAACCCAGTCCATGCAGTGCCTCAAGCAGCGTCTCGAGAATTTAGAAGCTGAGAAAGCCAAAGGCATCTTCCCTAGCCAACCTATTGCAAATCCTAAAGGGAATGCCAAGGGCACAGTTTATGAGATCGGTTCCCAGTCACAGAATCCAAACTACCAAGGAGAGGTACAAGCTGTTACCACACTCAGATCTGGAAAGACTGTGTATATGGGAGTAAAAGAATCATCAGAGCCATCTCCTGCTCTTATTCCTAAACCCAGCACAAAGGAACACATTTCAAAATCCACCTCTGATGTTGTGAAGCCTGCACCAAAATCTACAATCCCAGTGTAGAGATATCAGGCGAAGGACAAATCTATTTGTTGGATTAAGCCTCCCTTCCCGGACAGGCTTGTCCAAGACAAAAGAGATCAGCAATTTTCAGAGACCTTAGACATTTTCAAAGACGTCCAGATCAATATCCCCTTCCTATCTGCTATCAAACAGATCTCTTCCTATGCCAAATTCCTGAAAGAATTATGCACTGTCAAACGGCATACGCATGTACACAAAGATGCCTTTTTGGTAGAAAAAGCTACAGCGTTCATCCAACGCAACAGTGTAATTAAGCATAAGGATCCGGGAAGTCCTACTGTGCAGTGTGAAATCGATGATAACTTTAGTTGCACAGCTTTGTTGGACTTAGGAGCTAGTGTCAATCTCATACCGTTTTTGGTATACCAGCAGTTAGGCCTCAAGGATATGAAGCCAACAAAAATCACTCTGAAGCTGGCCGACCAGTCCATCAAAATTTCAAGGGGAATTATTGAAGATGTCCTAGTGAAAGTAGCTGACTTTTACTACCCCGTAGACTTCATCATCTTCGACACAGAACCGTGTCAGGATAATCGGATCCCGGTCATTCTAGGCCGACCGTTCCTTGCTACCACGAATGCACACATCGAGTGTAGGGACGGGAATATGTCAATTGCCTTCGGCAACCTAAAGGCTGAGGTTAACATCTTTCGACTTATGTGACAGGATGCCGATCGTGATGTGACAGATGAAATGTGTGCCGTTGAGAGTCTAATTCAGGACTCCACTGAAGATATCTTGAAATAGTGCCAAGAGCACTTTGATACTGACTTCCAATGGGAGTCAGCAATTTTTGACAATAATACTATCCAAGAGTCAGTTACACTGATTTCTACTCCCCCTCCTATTGTTGAGTACGAGCCTCTACTAACCATGATCAGAGATCCTACTACTGTCAAATCTATCTCAGTAGAGGAGGAAGAATCAAGCTCCACTGATCAGAAACTCGAGCTTAAGCCTCTACCCTCTGAACTATCTTATGCTTATCTTGGTCCTGAAGAGACTTATCCTATCATCATTGCTTCTGCCCTATCTGCGTCCCAAAAAGAGAGACTGATTATGCTGCTAAAGCAGCCACAAATCAGCCATAGGATGGACCATTGACGACATTCGTGGGATAGACCCTTCTGTGTGTCAACATCACATTTATCTTGAAGACGACTCTAAGACGTTTAGAGAGCACCAGAGGAGGTTAAATCCAGTCCTAAAAGAAGTAGTACGGGATGAAATTCTAAAATTGCTAGATGCGGGTATCATTTACCCTATTTCTGATAGTAAATGGGTCAGTCCAATCCATGTCGTACCTAAGAAGGCGGGTTTCACTGTTGTAGAAAATGATCAAGGAGAAATGGTGACCAAGCGCTTAAAGAAAGGATGGAGAGTCTGTATTGACTACAGATGGCTCAATACCAACACCCGGAAGGACCATTTCCCTCTCCCATTCATTGATCAGATGTTGGAACGTCTTGCATGTCATTCCTACTATTGCTTCCTAGATGGTTACTCGAGATATAATCAGATTCCCATTGAACCCGAGGACAATGAGAAGACCATGTTCACTTGTCCCTTTGGCACTTTTACCTACAGTCGCATGCCTTTTGGCCTCTGTAATGCACCTGCGACTTTTCAAAGGTGTATGATGAGTATATTTTCAAACATGGTCGAACAGTTCTTAGAAGTTTTCATGGATGACTTCTCCGTCTTTGGATCCTCTTTTGATGACTGTCTCCAACATCTGAGTCTGGTACTCGCAAGATGTCAGGATAAGTGACTTGTCCTAAATTGGGAAAAATGCCACTTCATGGTAAAGAAAGGAATCATGCTAGGACATGTTATTTCTGACAAGGGTATTGAGGTTGACAAAGCCAAGATTGATATTATCTCGACCCTACCAATTCCTAAATCTGTTCATGATATTCGATCTTTTCTCAGACATGGAAGCTTCCATAGGAGATTCATTAAGGATTTCTCCCAAATAGCTCGACCCCTATGTAGTCTTTTGGCTAAGGATAACCCTTTTGACTTCAATGCTGAATGTGTTAAGGCATTCGAGCATCTTAAATCCGAGCTTACTTCTGCACCCATTGATATTCGCTCAAAAGTGCTTATTTTAAGCACTTATCCTGTTAGCGTTATTGCACTCTCCTACGTAAAACTGCTCTAATTATCCACTTTTCTACGTAAGAGTCTATCTCATTGCGTAAAACACACTTTTCTGGACGAAATGGTATATTTGCATGCATTAAACACATTTTCGGAAGTCTAAATATTAAGCCGTTCTGATAAAGTCTCATTACGCGCTTCTTCTGTCGCAGGAAACCCCGATGGGACGATTTTCGAGACTTGTGGGCCCAAATCGATCATGAAAGCCCATTATCAAAGCTTAACAAGCCCACATGCTATAACTAGAAGATATGGGCCAAATATGGGCTGAATAAGAGGACCAAAAAGTCGGCCCAAAGAACGAAGAGAGTAGGAGAGCCAATGACCAAGAGACGGACCAAAGCGTTTAAAGCCACATGAGTCAGCAAAGAATGATGGTCGACTCTACTGGAGAAGCGTGAGGATGGTCATAGTGAAGACCAGGGTTCCAGACCCTCCGCCAGTGCTTTTTTCCATTTTTTTTGATACTTTTTCTCTCATCTCTTCTTATTCTCTCTCTCTCTTCATCTCTCGATCCTCGAATCTACTGACCTAACCCCAGAACTCCTGCCTATCAGCTCTATCTCATCTCCCTTAGCTTTCTGACCGTTGGATCTTCCATCGGACCGTTGGATCTTCAATCGGACCGTTGGATCTCTCTAGATCCGTCGATCTACCAATCTGGGTCCCAATCAAGTCACCATCCATCCGATCGCCTTCAGAATGCCTGTCACATCATCTTGTGAGACGATGGACATCATCAGTCCATGTGGGCCAGTAGCCGGGCCCATCAGCATCGACCCGCTGTCCGACCAGTTAGTGGACCCCGCGAATTTCAAAAATAATTTTAATTAAATGGGGGGTCCACTAATTGGGGAGATTCCCCATAGAAAAGTAGGTTTTTACTTAAAAAAAAAAAATATATATTTTTTATTTTCAAAAAATACCCTATTTCCATTAATGGAAATAGGGAGCTTTATAAGATGAGGGAGAAGGGTTCGTTCGAACCCTAATCCCCCTCAAATCTTCTCCTTTCTCTCCCCCTATCAATCCCGCATTCACCCTTGGCCCCATTCTTCTTCTTTTTCTTCTTTTCTCTTTCTCCTTTTCTTCATCTTCTTCTTCTTCTTCGCCGGAGTTGCCTGCAACTCCGGCCGTCTGGTAAGGCATCCGTCTTCTTCTTCTTCTTCTTCTTCTTCTTCTTCTTCTTCTTCTTCTTTTTCTTTTTCTTCTCATCTTTTTCGTTTTCGTTTTCATTTTTTTTTTTTTTGTCATTACCGTTTTTTTTTCAACGCCGGAGTTGCAGACCTGCAACTCCGGCCGTCAGTGCTCCCCACCTCCTTGCTACCGCCTGCCGCCCCTCACCTACAGGTTCACAGCCTGCAACCTTTGCAGGCCGTTAAACTTTGCACGAACCAGCACCGTTCTCTCCTTCTCGATCTCCATCTTCTAAAAAAATAAAAAATAAAATAAAACAAAACCAGAAAAACAAAGAAAAAAAAGAAGAAAAGAAGAAGAGGAAAGAGAAGAGGAGAAGAAGAATAGAGGAGATCGCACTCTACTCTGTGCACCGCTAGCCACCTCACGGACTGCACGTCCTTGCTCCTCCATCCTATCCTCCATGTTGCTGCCATCTTCCCTACACCATTCTTACAGCCATAAACGTCTTGCACTTCAAGCCGGTTGCCCCTCACAACGAAATAGCACCTCCACTCCATCTCAGCAACATCGTTGGATCGATCCAACCTTCTTGGCCAAGTGTAGCAAGCTTGCAAACATCTCGATCAAAGTTTGGTATTAATCTCACTTCTTTCCCTTCTCTATTTTCTTTATTTTTCTACTTTCTCTCTCAACTTTTTATGTTTTCTAGCTAGTTTTATTACATTTTAGCATTAAACAAGTGTAGTACATTCAAGTTAATAAAGTTCAATTTGACTTCTTGTTAAAAAAAAAAAAAAAAAAAATTTCTCTCTCTAAATTAGTTTTCTCTCTCTAGAGAGTAATCTCTATTTCTAGAGACCTCTTTCTAACTTTCTCTCTCTAACTCTCTTTAGAATTTTCTTCTTTAAAACTGCTTTTTAGTTTATCTTATTTTATTTTATGTTCGATTCAAGCATTGTAATAGACATTTTGATCACTGAATGATGAAGTTTGTTTTTGTCTATTATTTCTTGTGATATTCCGTAAGTTTTGTTCTTATTCGTGTTAATCCGACTAATTCCGAGTGCGGATCGACATCCGACACAAGCCACTGTGCAAAATTGCTCATTCTACAGGTTAAAAGTCTCGGATTAATTAAAAATTGTGTTGAAGTTAGGGTTTCCGTAACCAACGACGCGGAAAATACCTATTTTCACCCATCATCCGCCCTCCTGATTGGACTCTACCTTTTGATGTGATGTGTGATGCATCAGACTATGCTCTAGGAGCAGTTTTGGGCCAAAGAGTCAACAAGATGCCACATGTGATATACTATGCGAGTAAGACTTTAAACTCAGCTCAGTTAAACTACTCCACTACTGAAAAAGAGCTCCTGGCCGTAGTTTTTGCTCTCGATAAATTCAGACCATACTTACTAGCCACAAAAGTCATAGTCTATACGGATCATGTAGCTCTGAGATACCTAATGTCCAAAAAGGAGACGAAGTCGAGATTGATAAGATGTATCCTTCTATTGTAGGAATTCGATCTAGAGATCAGGGACAAGAAAGGAACTGAGAATGTTGTGGCTGATCACTTGTCAAGGCTAACCTTAGAAACTACTTTTGAATCTCAGCCCATTCTCGAAACTTTTCCTGACGAACAACTGTTTGCTATCTCCGTCACCCCATGGTATGCTGACATTGTCAATTACCTAGTGATGGAGGAAATACCATCTCATTGGTCAAAACAGGACAAAAATCAATTCCTGGCAAGAGTTAAGTATTACTCTTGGGAAGAGCCTTATTTATATAAATACTGTCCTGACCAAATTATTCGTCTCTGTGTCCCTGAATCTCAACAGTTGAACATCTTGTCCTCTTATCATGACCAACCATGTGGTGGTCACTTCAGGTCCAAAAAGATGGCTGAGAAAATCCTACAATGTGGATTCTACTGGCCATCACTGTTTAGAGAAACACATATCTACTGTAAGGCCTGCTCTAATTGTCAAAACCTTGGCAGAATTTCTTAGAGAAATATGGTGCCCTTGAACCCTATTCAAGTTGATGAGATATTCGATATGTGGGGCATTGATTTCATGGGGCCCTTTCCTACATCCAATGGTTTCTAATTCATCCTCCTAGCTGTGGACTATGTCTCTAAGTGGATTGAAGCAATTCCAACCAGAACCAATGACCATCAGGTTATGGTGAGATTTTTGAGGGAGTACATCTTTGCAAGATTCAGAACCCCTCAAGCCATTATAAGTGATGGGAGTAGCCATTTCTGTAATAGAGTGTTTGAAAAGTTAATGAAAAAGTATGGAGAACTCATAAGGTTGCCCTTGCTTACCATCCTCAGACCAGCGGGCAGGTCGAGGTCTCCAATCGGCAAATCAAGAAGATACTAGAGAAGACAGTCAACACAACTCGTAAAGACTAGTCTACCCGCCTCTTGGATGCTCTATGGGCTTACCGTATAGCCTATAAAACACCCTTAAATATGTCTCCATACCGGTTGGTATATGGTAAACCTTGTCATCTCCCTGTTGAGATCAAGCATCGTGCCCTATGGGCGATCAAAAAACTAAATTTTGACTTAGATGCAGCAAGAGAGGAACGGAATTTACAACTCAATGAATTGGATGAGCTGAGGAATGATTCATATGCCTTGTCAAAAAAGTATAAAGATAAAATGAAATGGATACATGACAAGAGCATCCTCAGGAAGGATTTCCACCCAGGATAGAAGGTTTTACTTTACAATTCTAGACTTCACATCTTCCCTGGGAAATTAAAATCCCGATGGTCAGGCCCATTTGTTGTTACTAAAGTCAAGCCCTTTGGGGCTATAATTGTTGAGGATTCGAAGGATAATTCAACCTTCCAGGTCAATGGACAGCGTCTCAAACCTTTTAAAGAATTAGATGTGTCATCTATTCAAACCTTCGAGATAGATCTTATTGATCCGATTTATGTAGACTGATGTTTCTGTCAGTCTCTCTGAGCTCCAACCTAGTTGGGGGTGAATTTCACCCCCGTTGTGTCTGGCTGAAGACGTAAAACTTAGCACTTTCGGAAAGGCAATTTCGGTATTCCTAGAAGTCATTGAGTCTCATGCATAATTCTTATATTTCATATATTATTATGGCTATGCAGGTACAATTCCTCTCACTACCATCAGGTATCACCAAATCTCAGCCATACTGGTATAACTCTTCCTCTAACATGCATCACATTCAGAGTTTTCATACATCTTTGTCCCGGTCTGAGCACCGAGGATGGTGCTGTATTTCAGTTGGGGGTGGGGATTTATCAAAACTCATGTCTTCATTAAAAAAAAATTGAGAAAAATGAGAAAAAGATGTATTTTTGGGGTGATAACCTGTGTTTTACAAAGTTTTTTGAGTACTTTCGAAATGCTTTTCAAATCATTTACAATGATGAGTACAAACTTTTCGGAAAGTCTATTTATTGAAAAGGATGTCTGTTTTGGAAAATTACTTATTAGCTCTTCATTCAGTTTGAAAGCAAACATTACTACAGTGGATTGAAAAATCTTTGAAAACTCAGATTCAGCAAAAATGTTCACATATCAACGTCAGAAGTATCCGAAGTTTAGATTATCCAGAGATCTAAGAAGAACAAGTGTGGAGACCTAACCCAGTGAGCTTTTGAGCTTTTCATTATTTCTGAGGGCTATTAAATTATTCTGAGTCACAAGATGACTCACAATTCTTCTAGTCCCCAAATATTTCCATTGAGTGGTCTCATTAACCTTTGCTTTGGTCATGGAACTCAGAACGACATCAAATTTAGATTATTACATAAAGAACCTTCTCTATATCCATTCGAGACATCGAAGATGAAAGTCCAAACCCTAGAAAATGATATAGGCCATCTTTCTAACCAATCAGACTTTTTAACTTCCCTAACATCTATACCGTTAGAAACCATTTTTGAGCCTGTTGATGAAAACCTTTTCTTGTTAACTCATCAACCAAAAACCCAATCCCAAAAAGAGTTCAATACGATAACCTACTTCTGAGAGGGATCAAAGAGTATTTGGTATGATTACATCATGAAAAGATAGAAACCAAGAAAGGAAAAGAAAAGAGAACAAAACAAATGGTTCGAGCTGAAAAGAAACATGATCAGAAAGAAAGAAGGAAAGGTTGAAGAATATCCAAAAAGACAAAAATTGAAAAAGAAAAGAAGAAAAAAATCAAGGAAATATTATCCCTGGGAAAAGTTGTAATGAATAACGAGATACCCTCTCAGAATTTTTGAATACCAGAATATCCTTCTTTTCTGAACCTATCCTAAGCCTTAATACAACCTATGCAATTCCTATTTGATTCTAGATTTGTACCATCATCAAGTGTGGAGAATGGAAAAAAGAGAAATTATAGAGTTTGATCCGACGTTCTTAAGTGATATGACATTCCAATCATGAGATCTTCTTAAATCTTCTTATACCCTCCATTCAAGAACTATATATGTGAGACGTTTGCTAGTTTTTATATTAATCTCCTCACATATAGCTTGAGAGAAAAGTATTAAACCATTTATTAGTGATTCACTTCTGAGTGGTATACAAGTGAGGATTGAGGTCGAGGCATAGAGTCTCTTAGGAGATCCAGATATCTCTACTGCCAGATAAGGATGATGTTGAACACATACACACTGAGTCTGAGTAATCTTTTGTTTGAATGTCCATTTGTAGAAGTGTTGCATTTTGCTGATTAGTTCTAATTTGTGAATGATTTCTTGCATCCTTGAAATAATAGGACAAAACGGAATTTTTCTGAGTAATGCAAATAAGTTTTCTAGCATGTTCTATCAAGCCCTTTTTAGCTCACTTATTTTGCAGTAATTGCCAAGGATTGGCAATATGCTAGTTGGGGGTTGTGATATTTGCTCAAAAGTGCTTATTTTAAGCCATTATCCTTATAGCAATGTCGCATTCTCCTACGTAAAACTTGTCTTTTCATCGACTTTTTCACATAAGAGTTTCTTCCATTGCGTAGAGCGCATTCTTTAGACGAAAATCGACTATTTGCATGAAATATACGCATTTCAGATAGTCTAGATATGAAGCCATTTTGATTAAGTCTCATTTCGCGCTTTTCTCTCGCAGGAAATCCGATCGGGCGATTTTCGAGACTTGCGGGCCCACGATCAACCATAGAAGCCTAACATCAAAGCTTAAGGAGTCAATAAGCTATGACAAGAAGATATCGGCCAAGTACGGGTCAAGTCAGAGGATCGTAGAGCCAGATAAAGAACTAAGAGAGAGACAAAGCTGAAGACCAAGAGACGGGCAAAAGTGATTCAAAGCCGCACCAACTGATATAAAATGACTGCTTACGTAATTAGTGAAGCCGACGGAAGATTACATTGAAGATCAGGGATCATGACCCTCCGTCAGCTCTTTTGCCTTTATTTTATATTATTTTCTCTCTCCTCTCTCCTAATTCTTTCTCCATCTCTATAGACTCTAATATCTAACCCGTAGATCATCTCATCCTACCATTAGATCCCCAGATCTACCATCCGATCCCCCTCTCCATGATCGAATTGCCTATATCTCACCATCCGATCCTTAGATCGATCATCCTAACCCTCCGATCTTCATCATCTAACCTCAGATCTTCTCTCCTTTAGCTTTATTCCATCTCTCATAGTTCTTCTACCGTTAGATCATTCATTTGACCGTTGGATCTTTCCAGATCCTACGGTCTGCCAATTGTAGACCGAGTCAAACCGCCACCTCATCTCATCCAATTATCATAGTTTCATCATCTAACAACCCCCATGGCCTTAGTGGTCCACAAAGCCCATGGTCAAGTGGCCCACAAACAACTTGGCAGCCCACGGCCTTGTAACCCGTCCTAGAGCCCATGATGTTTTGGCCTCATTTACCATTTTTTCACCCCTGGCGGCCAAACGCACCCTAACCCATGGCCTCGCAAGAGGCCCATATCCATTTGGCCCATTAGGCCACTCATCCTTGAGCCCATGCCCATGTCCATGACCCATGGCCAATCCTTCGGTCCATTATCCCTGTGGCTCATTGGCCGACATGTGGCAATTTCCTTAGCCCAACTCTATGGCCTTTGACCTACCCATTTAATAGCCCAAGGCCTATGGATTCATGACCCAATCAAAGCAAGTGGCCAACATAAACCCATGGGCTCTCACAAGCCCACATTCAAGCCAACGGGAGAAGTGGTCAACCTTGACCACTTCTCATCAATCCCCAACTTCATTCCTACGATTTCTCTCTCCCACAACAAACCACTCCCTTTAAAAGAGAGAGAAACCTTGGGTTTCTTTTTGGTTCCCTCCCCCTTCCTAATATTCTCCTAATCTTAATCTTCTCTCTTTCTCTCTTTCTCTCCTCACTCCTTCACAACAACTTCTCCATTCCTACTTGTTTTCTCCTCCAAACCGGCAACAAGTGTGTCGAGTTTCATCATTTAGGCGCTCAATGCTCACTTGTTGGTACGTTTCTCCAGTCAGCACCTCCTTCTCCAACGCCTTGGAGAGGATCTTTCGGACTACAACAACGGTTCTCACAGACGTGTGGAAAGGAGCTGTGTGACAGCCAGCCACCCCTCTTCCATGTCCTCGTCACTTTCAATTTGCTGCTTGTGCATTTCACAACGACATGCAGATCTGCACATCATCCAACACCTGCAACTCCAGCAGGTAATTCTCCTCCTCCTCCTCCTTCTTCTTCTTCTCCTTCTTCTTCTTCTTCTTCTTCTTCTTCTTCTTCTTCTTCTTCTTCTTTATTTTTTTTCTCACCAGAGTTGCAACCTGCAACTCCGGCCGACGCAACCACCAAGCACACACGGTTCTCCCCTTCTTCTTCTCTATACATCCCTCCTCTTTCACCTCCGCCTGCTACTACATTAGCAGCAAGCACCACAGTGCAGAAACGGACTATTTTTTTTGCAACTCCATATTCTCCAACCTGCCACCATTGATTCTGGCGAGAAGCTCGCTAGAATCTGCACTCCATTCATCTTCATAGAAACCCTCTCAACGGTGCTGTACACAGTCACCTTCAGGACAACCTGCAACTATCTTGCAAGTTCATCACACCACCGTCTCCACTGTTGCACATCTTCACCAACCCCTGCAACTTCATCTCTTGCTGGACCTACACATCCCCTTGCTGCTCGTCCTCTCCTCTAACGTGCATAAAGGCCACAGCAACCGGTAGCACCTTTCCTCTTTCTCCACAGGTTTCTCTATTATCACGTGACAGGTGGTGATCTACAACCATCCCACGTGCTGCATCTGCTACTTTTCTTCATCTCCCTAGCGATCTACTCTACCAATCCGTGAATCCTCACCTTCAACGCCTTTTGCCTCCCACAATTCTCCATCACCGCATACTCATCTTCAGTAGCAGGTGCTCCTCACCTTGAAGCTGCTCATTCACGGTTTCACCATCTTCGTTGATCACCAACTCTCCAGTGAAATCTCCACCTTACCTTGGCTGAACCACACCACCTAGTAGGCCGAGGTCCACTAGTGCCCTCATCTTGTTCCCTTGAGCGTCCAATCTGCAACCCAAATGGTGCTGCACTTCATGCAACACTTGCAAGTGCATGAGCACCTCTTCTCCTACATCAATCTTGCAGTCCACCAAGATGGGATCCTCCATGCTTTTCTAAAGGTAATTTCTAGCTATCTATTTCCCTCTCTAAACTCTTTCTAGATCATGCTAGTGATTTACTTCTCTCATTTTCTCTCTCTAAACCATTTTCTCTCTCTAAATTCCTCTATGTTACTTTCTCTCTCTAGCTTTACATCACTTTCTCTCTCTACCCCATTTCTCTCTCTAGCTTAGTTTATATTTTGAATGCTTTCTAGATTAATTTTCCTTGAGTTGATTCACTTTTGTAAGCACTTTGATTAATTATTAAATTGAAATCCCTTTATTCATTGTGTTTTCATCTTATTTTATTTCATTTTTGAATTTAGTGCATGAATCTCGAACTATCAAAAATCAAATTTTTACTCCGATCTCCAACTCTCCACCATTCTAAGCAGTTTTCATCATTATTGTTCTTTAATTGCCCTAACCCCGAGTGCGGACGATATCCGACACGAGCCAGTGTACAAATCTGCATTTTTGCAGATTAAGTGAACCAAATCAGAGATATTACAAATATATTTGAAATCAAGGGTTTCCGTAACCAACGACGCGGAAAAACCTTAATTTCATGTATTATTTTCTCTCCTCTCTCTTAATTCTCTATCCTCTCTCTCCATCTCTCTAAACCCTAACATCTAACTTTTATATCATCTCATCTACCATTAGATCCTCAGATCGACCATCCGATCCTCAGATCGACTACTCCGATCATCAGATCGATCATCCTAACCCTCCGATCTCCATCATCTAACCTCTTATCTCCTTTCCTCTAGATCTATCCCATCTCACATAGATTTCCCACCGTTAGATGTTTCATCGGTCCGATAGATCATCTATCAAACTGCTGAATCTTGCCAGATCTGACGGTTTGCCTATCTTAGGGCCGAACCCGCATCATCTCATAATCACCACATGATTTCTCCTAACCATTGTTCCTCCATGCCATCCTAAGGCCCTGCTTGGTGCACTCATTCTTGCACCCAGGTGCACGCACATGCATCCATTTTCTCAAAATAAACACAAGCCTTGCAACCACTTGTACCCATAGCAAATAAGTGCATTATAGAAAGGCAAATGCTTGGCAATCACTTGCAACCATGGCAAGTGAGTGCATTGCATCCAATGGCCAGCATTCAAGTAATCCCCACTTCACCCATCCTCTCTAGCTACCACCTCACATCAATAACCATCTCTTCCTCACCCACATAAGCCATGGCCAAGTGGCCCACTATCTATGGGCCCTTATAGCTTTAAAAGGCCCATTTCCCAAAAGCCCACTGAAAGTAGGTTTTTTCTGCATCGTTGGTTACGAAAACCCAAATCTCAACACATTTATAAATTATCCGAGATTTTAATCCTGGAAAATTAAGATCTTATATAGGGATTCGTGTCGGATGTCGATCCGCACTCGGGGTTAGTTAGTGCAAACAGAGAACATAAAATGATGAAGTTCTTTGGTTGAAATTGGTGGAGAGATGAGAGAGATGGAAATTGGGATTAAAACATTATTTTATGATTCTAGAGAGAGAATTTTACCACACACAAAAGAGCATAAAGTTAAAAGAACTTAAGAACTACAAAAATCTCACTTTTATTGACAACTAAGGGTTCCTTACAAACATCAAACACATAAAGCAAACCTAACTAGAAAGCAAATAAGCACATAAAAGGACTAATCTAGAGAGGGAAATAAGAGAGATGAGAGAGAAAGTGTAGAGAGAGTGGCTAAAGAGAGTTAGAGAGAGAAAGAAGCCGAAGAGGGAAAATTACCTTGATGGGGAACTTACCAATAGTGAAAATGGATGGAGATGATGTTCGACCATGATGGGGAGATGATGATGGTGGAACCCGAGAACATGAGATATGGAGTTGTTGCCATGGGATTGTAGCACGCTGCAAAGATGAAGTTATTGTGGCTGGTGAAGTGGTGAGTAGGGCGGTGATAATGGCTACAAGGGGTGAATGGTGGTGCTTCATGCTCTGAAAGTATGGTTTTTCCGTGTCGTCAATTCGAAACCCTAACTTCAACAATATTTATAGAATTCGATTCTAAGCCTGCAAAATGTAACCTGTATAGCAGTATGCGTCGGATGTCGATCCACACTCGGTGTGAGTTAGCGCAATAAGAAATTAAAACTGACAAATAATATATGACTTTTTTGCTTTACCCCCTTACTTTATTGATGCAATTTGCATCTTACCCAATGTTTTCAAAATATTTGTGTCTCACCCTTTGACCATGGTCAACGTCGTTGACCATAGACGGTCTTCGGATGGACATCCTAATATTTTTTAAATGACTATAATGACCTTGGATGAGACACAAATATTTTAAAAACATTGGGTGCGATGCAAATTGCATCAATAAAGTAAGGGGGACAAGCAAAAAAAAAATTAGTTTTTTTTTTTTTTTGGAGGATTGTGAGCTCAACCTTTCTTTGAGGATTTTGAACTATAAAAGGAAGGAAAAAGATGTAACAAGGTATGCCTGAAACAATTTTAAATGCGGAAGCACAATTTTGTTAATCACCACAAGGCCCACTGACCGCATGGATGTTTATCCCACCCCTTGGTGGTTATACACACCAAAAATCACCCTGATTGGTAATCTACAACCATTAGATTTTAGCCCTTTTTAGCACTTTTTAATTCGTTCTTATAGCAGTTGAATTCAACCATTTTTTTAGTCTAAAACCAATGGCTAAAAATCATCAAACAAGCTGATTTTTGGTATGAATGTTTACTAAGGGGTGGGCTAAACATCCATGTGGTCAGTGGGCCCAGATGGCAGCGGTAACTACCAAAAAGGCCACTTCCGCATTTGAAAAGATCTCAGGTATACCTTGTTACATCACGACCCTAAAAGGAATACACCTTCACAGGTTGTTAAGCATGCTAATGTCCCTCATCAATGATGATGAGGGACCACAATATGAGCCACGTGGCACATTCTTAGAGGTCACTAATGTACGGATGTTGGGCCCATCGCTAGGTGGAGCTACAAACCAAATATCAGCCTGATTAGTGATTTCAAACCATTGGATCTTTGTACCCCAAATAATGTTCAAATTCTACGGATAAAATCAACCAAGGAAAATGACTCTAATCCAATTCTTAAAAAATAACAATCGGATTAATTTTTAGACCTACATAGGTCCACTTATGGTTGGGCCAAAAGTAAATGAAGAAAGGTTTTGAGCTCACAATCATCAAAAAAAAAAAAAAAGATCATTTACTTGTCCCCCTTGCTTTATTGATGCAATTTGCATCGCACCCAATGTTTTTAAAATATTTGCGTCTCACCCAAGGTCATTATAGTCATTTAAAAAATATTAGGATGTCCATCCAAAGACCGTCCATGGTCAACGATGTTGACCATGGTCAAAGGGTGAGACGCAAATAATTTTAAAAACATTGGGTGAGATGCAAATTGCATCAATAAAGTAAGCGGGTAAAGCAAAAAAGCCCAATAATATACAGAGAAAAATGAGAATTGCGATAGAGATGAGAAGGGCGAGTCGATTTAAAACATCTTTAAATTGAGATCCAAAAAACAATAAATTAACAAAATTCAAATTTCATTAATCATCGAAGAGTGCATACATAAATCAAAATAACATAAATAAAGAAAGCATGTAAAGGGTTAAGAGATGAAAAGGTAAGGGAAAGAAACATCCATTGAAATATCGGAGCTAAGGGCGCTACCGATCAAGAAGAGGATCGTCCAAGACTTCGATGAATGCTTCAATCAAGAGAAGGGTTTTGACAGATAAGCATCCCATGACCTTTGGAGCTAAGACGCTACCGATCAAGAAGACGACCGTCTAAATTTCATGAAATGCTGCTCAATCATGATAATCCACATCGGATCTTACCGGCCGACAAGGTAGATGTGAATTGGCAAATGTACGATGATGTGCCCTAAGAAACTCACCTTTTCACTCACCAAAAGGAGTCGGCCAAGTGAATAGGTGATCAACCTGAGAATGTAGTGGCGGATCTAGAGAGAGAAAATAGAAGGTAAAGAGAGAAAGTAGAGAGAGAAGATAGAATTAGGGATGTCACTTCCCTTCCATGTCGTTTAGAGAGAGAGGAGATCTAGAGAGAGAAAGTAGAATTCTAGAGAGAGAAAGGAGAAGAAGAGAGAAACTCACCATAGCACTTATTGAAATGATTGGATCGGCCTGGTGTGGTGCACATGAGGGTGCACCATGAGGAGTTGACCAGAGTTGGCTTGCTTAGGAGAAGCTTCGAGTCACATGTGATGCACGTGCATGTAGAAGAGGTCGTCGGAGTAGATCGTACGTGGCCATTGATGATGGAATGCATGATGAGAATCTTGGACCGGTTGGAGTTCCGATGACAGAGGCACATTGTGGGCAGCTAGGAGAGGGAATGCAGCACGGTGCTTCACTTGGCGAGTAGGTCAACACGTGTAGGTGCCGAAAGCTTACTATGAAAGCAAATGGAGGTGCATGCTGGTTGAAGACACATGCTGTTGCAACCCGAGAGAAGGTGGGCCGAGGAGAAGGATTGCTGGCCGAGGAGAAGAATTGCTGGCTTGTTTTGCTGGCCAAATTGTGGACACAGCAACGGTGGTGAAAGATGTGGCAGGAGAAGAAGATGGGTTGAGATGGTGGAATGTTGTAGGAGCACCATCATTGAAGGAAATCCAACAACATGGAGTGAAGCAGGTGTACGACTTCACGCTGAGGAAGATCATTGGAGGAGAAGGTGGTAGCAGCGTGCAAGTGGTTGCAGGTCTGGTGGTAGGAAACGAACCAGCATGGGTTGCTGGTGGCTAGCGGTGGTTCAGGGAGATGAAGACGTGGCTGGAGAGAATTTCACGGTAGAGGAATCCATGAAGGATGACGGTAAGGGAGACAGCAAGTTGATGAATGGTGGTGGAAGAAGGTGGGTTGTAGACCTTCTAAACGGTTTTGCAGGTGGTGGAGGAACCAATGGAGAAACTGGTTGGAGAAGGAGGTGGAAGAAGGAGATGATGTCCAGCATGATTTAGTCAGTCGGAGTTGCAGACTTGCAACTCCGGTCACTAAGATGTAGAAGAAGAAGAAGAAGAAGAAGAAGAAGAAAGAGAAGAGGAGGCCAACACGTGGTGTGGTGCGTGCGTGGAAGGGCATCTAGAAGAGAAAGGAGAAGAGGATGGAGATGAGGAGAACCAGGTGATGGCCGGAGTTGCAGGTTGTAACTCCGGCAAGAGAAGATGATGAAGAAGAAGTTCGCTATTAAGACAACAACAATCTATGTCCTCTTTGGTCCAGTCATTTTTAGGTTTAAGAATGATTTTATCTCCTACTTCCATTGTGGGTGGTGACCAACCATCCAATACAGACATCCAGACTCTTTCATCAATGGACTTTAGAAAAGCCCTCATCCTGGCCTTCCAATAGGCATAGTCTTCTCCATCAAATTCTGGGGATAAGTGTCTAATCGATTGGGCTCAATAAGATTTCTGTTCTGAAGGCACCAATCGATTACACAAGGTTCTCCAATCGATTTGACTCAGATAACTTTCTGTCCCGAAGCCTCCAATCGATTTCACAGAGTCTCCAATCGATTTGACTCAGATAAGTTTTTGTCCCGAAGACTCCAATCGATTTCACAAAGTCTCCAATCGATTGGGCTGAAATAAGTTTCTGCCTCGTAGCTTCCAATCGATTACACAGAGTCTCCAATCGATTGGTCTATGTCCAATCGATTGGGGATAAGTGTCCAATCGATTGGACTATCCCTTTAGTAATTTTATTGACTTAGACTCGGGTCAGTCCAATGACTAAGTTTGACCATTATATTTTGTTCATTTTAACCAACTCCTATGGCCATGAAGTCACTTACCTTCCTAATCGAGCGTACACAATCGTTAACTGATAAAACGGCAGTTACTAAGATGACTCTTGTCGTCAACCGTATGATTCTTACTGTCTTTATCTTTTAGTCTTCACGTAGTTGACAAAGTATGCATACCACAACATCTCCACACTACACTAGTGCTCGTAGGAACTGTTACAATAATATTTTTATGTCAAACAGAATCTTTGCCAAATTGAATATGAAAATATTCCTTACAAGAGACTCCCATCTCTCTGATGGCGGATGATCTGCCTCTATACAAGACCTACTACACCTTTTGTGAAAATCTAGGTACTCCAAACAATGGTATGACAATTCTGCGTATCATCAAGACACTCCAGTCTCGCAGACTTCCACAGGGTATAAAGATCACGGAGATCCTGAGTACAAATCTATACTTCAAGAACTTAAAAACTCAATCTCTGCTCTTCGTGTCGCAGTCCAGTAACCTATTAATCACTCCAAATCTGTGGGATATTTCCCTTTTATCCAAGAAGAAGCATGTACTTTTAGTATATTTCAACCTTCAATGCAGACCTCCTACAATAACATGTACTATCCGGACACAAGGAGTCACCCTAACTTTGCTTGGGAACAGTCTAGTCTCCCATCGCAACCGCAACAGGAGACATACCCGTCTGGGTTTCATCGACCCAATGGACAATATGATTGGCCGTGCTCGCAGTCACAGTACAAGCCAGATCCACAAACTGAATATTTTAGTCAATAGTGGACCCCTCAGGATTATCAGAGTCGGCAAATAGTCACATACTCATTTCAGTCCTATCACTTTCAGACTCAGTCGGACTACAACCAAGAGTTGATTCCTCAGCTTCCCTTAGCTGAACCGCCATAGTCTACCCCTAAACCTAGTCTAGAGGACCTTCTTTCTCAATGCATAACCCAGCAACAACAGTTTTTGCAATGCCTACAGCAACAACAACAACAATCCTTGGAGAGCTTGGAACGCCGTCTAGGTCCGATAGAATCTAAGAGCGAGGAAGTCAACTTCCCTAGTCAACCTATAACTTATTCAGAGGGGAATGACATGGCCACTAATTATGAGGATGATTCACAATCCATGTCCCAATGCCATAATTTACAAGAGGAAAAAGATGTTGTTACAATCACTATATCGTGCAACATTAGTGATGAACCAAAGTCTCCATCTTAGGTGCCCTTCAAAGCACCGACTTCTAAACCTAGCATAGAGGATTCATCTACCTCTGATACGTCACCATCTGCACCTAATGCAAACATTCCAGAGAAATCAAGAAAAGAAAAGAAGAACAAATGGTTCAATCTGAAAGGAAACATGAGCAAAAGAGAAAGAAATAAAGAAATAAAGAAAAGAAACAGAAAAAGAAGGATGAGGGAACAATGTCAAAAAGACAAACAAGTTGGAAAAAGAAAAAGAAGGAAAGTCATGGTGTCACCACCCTCGAGAAACGTTGCAAAGAACAGTGAGATATTCTCTCAGAATTTTTGAATACCTACATATCTATCTTTCTAACCCTTTCCTAAGCCTCTATACAACCCTAGCAAGTCCTATTTGATTCTAGGTTAGAACAATCACTACGTGTGGAGAATGGAGAAAAGATGAGCTATAGAGTTTGATCCGATGCTCCTAAGTAACATTACATTGCAATCATGAGATCTTCAGAAAGCCTTTGAAAATGTCCTTTTCAATAAAAGTATATGTGAGATGTTTGCTTTTTATACCAATATATATTGCTCACATATAAGTTGAGAGAAAAAAAGAACAAAACTATTTCTGAGTGATTCACTTCTAAGTGGTAAACAAGTGAGAATTGAGGTCGAGGCATACAGTCTTTGAGGTGATTGGAGAATCTTTACTACTAGATAAGGATGATGTTGAGCACACACATACGCTGAGTCTTAATAATCTTTTAGTTTAATGTCCATCTGTAGACACGTTACATTTTACTAACTAAGTTCTAATTTGTGAATGATTTCTTGCATTCTTGAAATAAAATGACAAAATAAAGTTTTTCTGAGTAATGCGAATAAGTTTTCCAGCATATGCCAAGCCCTTCTAAGCTCACTTATCTCGCACTAATTGCCAAGGATTGGCAATATGTTGGTTGTAGGTTGTGATATTCGCTCAAAAGTACTTATTTTAAGCCACTATCCTTTTAGCGATGTGACATTCTCCTACTTAAAACTTCTCTTTTCGATGTATGAGTTTCTTCCATTGCGTAGAACATATTCTTTAGACGAAAATCGACTATTCGTATAAAATATACACATTTTTGATAGTCTAATATAAAGTCATTTTGATTAAATCTCATTACACGCTTCTTTTATCAGAGGAACACCATTTGGACAATTTTGATGAATGGGTAGCCCACAACTGACCTACAGAGCCTATGACCAAAGCTAAAGAGCCAACAAGGTAAAGACAAGAAGCTATAGGTCGAATGCGGGCAAGGTTAGAGGATCGAAGAACCAAAGAGATGACCAAGAGAGTAGGAGAGTCAAGCCACGAGAGAAGAGGTTAAGGAGATTAAAGCCTAAACAATTAACACAAGATGAAGGCTTGTTAGTTGGTGAAGCTTGCAAAAGACCAAGTTAGAAACCACGGTTCAAGACCCTTTGTTAGCATTTTTTTTTCATTTATCTCTATTTTCTCTCTCCCCTTTCTAAACCCTCTCTCCTTTCAATCTCAACCATCCGATCCTCTCTCCCATCACCATCACTCTATCCCACAACCCACCTTGGCCGATCATCACCACCCATCTCTCACCAGCATCTTCACCATCTGATCATCCACCCGCTCATCTATCCGATCAACCACTAATTTCACATCATCAGACCCATTCACCATGAGATCACCACACGATCTACAAAATAAACAATTGTCCAATAGAAGGTGATTATAGCATGCATGGGTGGTGTGTCCATCAAAGGCCCACCAAAATGGATGGTCTGGATCACAAATGCATTAGAAATATTGATTTTTCAAAACATATAAATTTTCTCTCAGATTTAAAATGATTTTGGAAATATATAATGGTTTTGATTTTAAAAGAAATTTTCTTTCATAAAAAGAATGTTTACTTTTACATAAGAGAGTTGACATGTGGTTTTGGAAACTCACAAGCTTGAAACATGTTAAAAATATTCCTTTACAAGAAAAGTCAAAAACTTTGAAGAAAAATAAAATTTCTTACAAAAAAAGAATTTTGTTTCTAAAGAAACTTTCCAAAAAGCAATAAAATGTGATCTTAAAATTCTAAAGATAGTTTTTAGAAAAAAAAACATTTCTAAAAAGATAGATAGGCATTAACTCACAAATGGCACTCTCTCCCTATAAAAGGCCACTCATGGCTTATTCCCCTTAGGTCCCCCCCTCTAATTCTCATCTCTTTCTTACATTCTCCCTTAGCACAAAAGAAAAAAAAAAAAAGGTAAAATAAAAATAAAAATAAAAAAATCGACGTCTCTGCCTTCTCTTCTTCATCGAATGGCTCCATCATCTTCTTCTCAATATAACTCCAAGAACCATGGTTTGTTCTCCTCTTCTCCTTCGCTATCTCTCTCTCTCTAATATCTTCTTTTATTGCTTTCTAGTTAAGTTTTTATTTGCTTTATTTCTTTAAGCATTTTTAATTCAATCATTGTAAGTTACAGTTATTTTTAATAAATAAAATTTATTTTGATATTTTATTTTTTGTTATTGCATATTTATTTTCTTTTATTAATGTTGTAGGTAATTTTTCTCCTATAAAAAAATATTTTAAAAATCATTTTCCACAATTCTCATCTCTCCACCATTTTCATCATTTCCTTGCTTGCTTTCTTTAATATTACTTCTCTAACCCGAGTGCGGATTCGACATCCAACTTACCCTGTTCGATTAAGAAATAAATTTTTGCAGGGTTAAAGAACCAAAAAATAATATTGATTTAAGGGCTATCCGTGCCAACGACCAGAAAAACCTTGTTTCAAGATCACAATGATGCTACTGTTTGTCCCGCTAGAGTTTGTTGTCCTTAAAGATAATAGACACATAAAGGAATACTCTTGAAGATTCAGTTAATTACCCCATTAGCTGGATTATTTTAAGACTTGATAAATGTCATAATGATTGCATGATATATATTATCATGATGTTATCATGCATTTGGAATTATATGGATTGCTATATTTAGTCTATTTTATTTCAGTTATGAATGTTTCAACCATCTAATGGCATTTATTAGGATTGAGTCTTTAAATGGCTCAAATTACTCGAGATGGTGGTCTCAGCTGGAAATAGTTCTTGGTTGTCTGGATTTTGATATTGATTTTAGAGAATCTGAGCTAGAGCAGCCTTTACTTGATTCCTTTAAGGCTGAAAAGCTAAATTATCAGAAATGAAAAAGGCCAATAGGATGAGTCTTCTCATCATTCAGGGTTCTATTCAAAAGTCGATGAGAGGAGGACTTTCGAACATAGAGACAGCTAAAGAACTTATGGAGGTTATCCGAACACGGTTTATGGGTTCTACAAAAACTATGGTCGGTATTTATATGAACAAGCTATGTATCATGAAGTTTGATGGGCAGTACAGCATACGTGAACACATTTTACAGATGTCTGACTTAGTCTATAAATTGAGAGATTTAAAAATGGACTTGAGCGACTATCTTGTTCATCAAGCTGTCAACTCACTCCCTAAGCAGTATGATACTTTTAAAGTAAACTATAATGCCCAAGATAAGAAGTGGAGTATAAATGAATTGATTGCTCATTGTGTTCAGGAAGAAGAAAGATTTCAGTAAGAAAAAATAGAGTATGCACATGCCGTAATGATTGGTCCAAATAAAAAGAGTTTCAAGAAGCCCGGATATAAGAAACAATATTTGGGACAGTATAAACAATTCTCAAGATATCAGAAACAAAAACCTGGGAAGCAGTTTGTAGCTCATAAAGGACCAATTCAGCATCAACATGGGAATCAATTTCAGGAAAACAAGCATGTTGTCATAGCTCCAGAGGAGATTCATTGTTTCTTTTGTAAGAAGAAAGGCCATATGAAGAAAGACTGCATGAAGTTTAAGGAATGGCTGAAGAAGGAAAAACAAGGTAGTGCTTTGTCTATCGTGTGTTTAGAAACTAATCTTGTAGATGCTCCTTCTAATACTTGGTGGTTAGATACTGGGGCTACTGTTCACATCACTAATTCATTGTAGGGGTTCACCAGCAGACGCATAATTGAGGATGGGGAGCGATGCTTGTATATGGGAAATGCAGAACAAGTAAAAGTCAAAGTTGTTGGGAGCTTTCATCTTATTTTGGACTCTGGATACATTTTGGACTTCGATGAAGTTTTTTTTGTACCCGCTTAGAGGCGGAGTTTGTTATCAGTTACCAAACTTGACTCTTTGGGTCTTACCCTATATTTTGGTGGTGAATGTGTTAAAATATTTTACAATTCTCAGCTTGTTGGATTCGGTTCTATTGTTGATAATCTTTACAAGTTGAGTCTAGATGCTAGTTGTGCTAAATCCTTACTTTTTATGAATGTTGATGCTCATGTTTTGAATGTTACTGGTACTAAACGTGGTCTGGATAGTAAGAGATCTTCTATGCTATGGCACAAACATTTGGGACATATTTCTAAGGATCCAATGGAAAGACTTGTAAGAGATCAAGTATTGAAACCTTTGAATTTCAATGATTTTGATATATGTGTTGATTGTATCAAGGGGAAGCTTACAAAGAAAAGAAAGAAGGTTCCTACTAGGAGCACAGAGTTGTTAGAAATTGTTCATACTGATATATGAGGCCCATTTCCTACACCTTCTCTTGGTGGTCAGCGTTATTTTATTACCTTCATTGATGATTATTCTCGATATGGGTATGTATATCTTATTCATCAGAAATTAGATGCTCTTGATATCTTTAAGATTTACAAGGCAGAAGTGGAAAATCAGTTGGGCAATAAAATTAAAGCATTAAGATCAGATAGAGGATGAGAGTATTATGGAAAGGCTGATGCTATAGGAGAGGTTCATGGTAAATTTCTTAAATTCCTAGAAGAGCATGGCATAGTACCTCAACACACAGACCAGGAACACCAGAACATAACGGAGTAGCAGAAAGACGAAACAGAACATTAAAGGATATCGTACGGAGTATGCTTGTTCACTCTAACCTATATGAATCATTCTAGGGAAGACTGCAGCATATTTGCTTAATAGAGTTCTAAGCAAATCAGTACCAAAGATGCCTTTTGAACTTTGGACTGGAAGAAAACCAAGTTTGAATCATCTTCATGTTTGGGGTTGCGCAACAGAAGCAAGACTTTATAACCCAAATGAGAAGGCGTTTGATCCTTGAACAGTAAGCTGCTTTTTTATTGGTTATCCAAAAAGGTTGAAAGGTTTTAGATTTTATTGTCCATTTAGACCTACTGAGATTGGGGAAACTAACAATGCAAAGTTCTTGGAGAATGATGTAATTGGTAGGAGTTCTGAGCCAAGGCAGATTGTTTTTCAAGATGACAGTCCTCAGTTGCCATAGGTACAACCTATAGTAGATGTGCCAGAATAGGTTTATATGCCAAAAACAACAATCCTTCCAGTAATAGATGATATGTCTTTGCGGAGATCCTCTAGAGCTAAAAAGTCTGCTATAATAGAAGATTATATCACTTTCTTATTGGAAGTGGATAGTGATGTTCATGAAGTTGGTGATCCTTTGAGTTAGTCACAAGCTACAGAAGGGGAGAACTCACAGCATTGGCGTAATGCTATAAAAGAAGAACTATAATCAATAGAAAAGAATGCAGTTTGGGACTTGGTGCAACTGCCTAAAGGGGCAAAGGTTGTTAAATGTAAATGGATCTTCAAGACTAAAAGAAACTCAGATGAAAGTATAGAAAGGTACAAAGCGAGGCTTGTAGCCAAGGGTTTCACTCAAGAAGAAGGCATAGATTATCAAGAAATTTTTTCTTCTGTTTCCAAAAATGATTCTTTCGGAGTTATTATGACATTAGTAGCTCATTATAATTTAGAGCTTCATCCAATGGATGTCAAAACAACTTTCTTGAATGGGGAACTTGATAAAGAGATTTAGATGATGCAACTTGAACATTTTATAGCAAAAGGGCAAGAACACTTAGTGTGTCGATTGAAGAAATCTTTGTATGGATTAAAGCAAGCATCTCGTCAGTGGTATTTGAAGTTTGACCAAGTGGTGTCGAGTTTTGGTTTCAAAGAGAATGCAGTTGATAGATGTATATATCTTAAGATCAGTGGGAGCAGATTTGTATTTCTTATTCTATATGTGGATGACATTTTACTTGCTAGTAATGACATTTACATGCTCCATGATACACAGAAATTGTTATCAAGAAGTTTTGAAATGAAGGATCTTGGAGAAGCTTCATATGTTCTTGCATGGTATTAAAATTCACCGTGATTTATCATGCAAGATTCTTAATACCATGCAAGAACATATGAAGCTTACATTGAAAAAAGTCTTACATTGATAAACTCAAGAAGCTTCATATGTTCTTGCATTGATAAACTCAAGAGTCTTACATTGAAAAGATTCTTACGAGATTTGGTATACAGCATTGTGCACCAGCTGAAGCTCCTGTAGTAAAGGGTGATATTTTTAGTAAGAAGCAATGTTCTAAGAATGATTTAGAACATAAGCATGTAGACTTTGAACAATATGCTTCAACAGTTGGAAGTCTAATGTATGTGATGATTTGTACTCACCCTGATATCTGCTTTATTGTTGGAATGCTTAGACGTTTTCAACACAAACAAGGAGAACAACATTGGAGAGCTGTGAAGAAAGTTTTATGCTATCTGCAGAGAACTAAAATCTTTATGCTTGTCTACAGGAGAACAAGTGAGTTAAAAGTATTGTGCTATTCCGATTCAAATGTTGCTAGATGTCATGATGAATTGAAATCCACTTCAGGATATATATATATATATATATATATATGCTTGTCAGTGGTGCAATTTCGTGGAGATGTGCTAAACAATCTATTATAGCACAATCTACAATGGAAGCCGAATACATAGCTTGTTATGAAGCTACAATTCAAGCCATGTGGTTGATGAACTTTATCAAAGAACTCGTGGTGATGGATTCAATTTTGAGACCTATGCAGTTTTATTGTGATAATGAAGCTGCGGTTAGATTTGCAAAGAATGATTAAGGAACAGGCAAGGTAAAGCACATTGACATAAAGTATCTTCTCGTAAGAGAGAAAGTCAAAGAACAGGAAATTGTGATGTCTCACATTGGCACTGATCTGATGTTAGCAGACCCTATGACAAAAGGCTTTATCAAAATGTTTAAAAAGCTAACATGCTTCTAGTATGGGCCTTGTTGGCAGTTACTAATTTTAAGTGAGAGTATATTTTGTTGTGTGTATCTATGTATATACCATCATGGTTTTGATGTACTTTTGTTTATGTTTTATGGTCTTTCGATTGAGACATTAGAAAAATCTCATTTGAGATATTTTATTGTCCACAAAGTTGTCTAGATCATCTAGTGGGCATAAGGTTTGGCTCACCATGAGATCTTGATAATTAGTAGACGTTCTTAAATGCTTGGGTTAGACATGATTGGGCATCATAGTCGGTAAACTCTCGTTTCAGATGATGTATCTCATTTGGGTATTCGCGATGGATCTCAATTGCATGACAGTTTATAGTCAAAAGACATCTAAACGATACACATATGGAAAGTGTGAAGCTAGTAATGACCATATCGAAAAACATGAAATATCCACTATTATGAAAATCATGTTTTTTTTTATCTGCACTGGATAATGCCAATAATGTTAACTTGGGGATAATAGTGGTGTTAGTATTATGACTGTAGAAATGGCTTTTGCATCGTTTAAGTGTTGTACTAGCCTCTGTAATCTGATACTAGTGGTGCTATTTGAACCAGGTGAGATTTTTCAACTAGGCACTTATAATCACATAAAGAATGGGTATTTTTTTTAAAGAGTGGCCACTCGACATGTCGTTTTGAAGTTCTAATTTGGATAATCCTTTTATAAAAGTTTTTCTTAAAAAGTTAAATGTATTTGTTGCAGACCAAGTAGGAGATTGTTGGCTTTAATGTGGTCTTCAACGAATATATTTATTTCTTATTTTTTTGTAAAACTAGATTAGTATCCTAATCTTTTGTGATTATGTTTAATCTATGCTATTAGTGATTTAGATGCATAGAATATTGTTATGTCCTAGTTAACATTGGATAATGGCATATCTGGGAATTTCAACTAGTGCAGGGGCTCTCTTCAATCCCTTGATGGTGGTTAGGATTGAAGAACCTCATATATGTGTATGAAAGGAGTCGGTCCTACTTCTAGCTGTCTGAAACCCTCTTTCCATCAGAGAAGATTGTATAGAGGTGGTTGAAACTCTCTTGTATATCTTCAAAAGCTTATTTAATCTGAAAAGAGAGTAAAGGGTTGGCTTCATATCAGTTGAAGATGAGCTCAGGTATGTTTTCTTTCTAATTTTAATTCTAAACAGTTTATTCCTAATTTCTATTATCTCTAACATGATTATATGTAGATTATAGGTATATAGTGGGTTTTATTTCATATGGTTTCTGATTATAAAACCCCAACATAACTTGCTTGTTTTGGGTGATTAGGTAACTGACTTCGATGTGGAGCTTTATGCCAAGAGAGTTAACAAAGAGGGTTCTATCGGATCTGGATTTGTGTGGTTTCTCTATGGTACGCTTTCAACCTCCCTTTCTAGGGTTTCGTTCTTTTCCCAATTATTTTTAGGGTTTTGTTCTTATCTCTATCTCTCCTCTCTCCATCTCTCCAGTAATAATTTTAGAGCTTACTGATAATTAGGGGTCTACTGTTTGCAACCCCTCTCCTCACTCCATCTCTCTCATTATTCTCCTTGAGTGAGAGGTCCGCCGTCCGCCACCAAAGCCGTCCTGCGCCACCACTACCTCTACAGGTAAATAGTTTTCAAATTAATTTTCTATCTTTGGTTTTTATTGAATTAGTGGTTTCATTGTTCTTCTGTGGATTCTCTTTATTTATTTTTGATAGATTAGTTTTGCAATGGTGAAGAATCTCTATTCTATTTTTGACTAGTTTTATTAGTTCTTTCTTTGTTCTGATGGTATGAGGTAGGTGGATTAGCAATGCTGATGAAATTTACCTTCCATGTTTAATTCACAATCTAGTTTTATTATTAGTTCTGATAACTTTCCAAAATATCACAGTTTAGAGATGGAAGAGTAGAAATGGCTTTGCCAAGTGATAGGAAAATGTGTAGGGTTTTGGTTGATTGTAAAGTATGATAGGAGTTGCAGAGAGATAGCAAACTAATCCAAACATGGAGTAAAAAGAAGCTATGAAACGTCATGGAGAAGCATTATAATAAGCCAAAAAGTAACAAGGGGTTTACACCACCTTGTCAATGGTCCCATCTAAAAATACAAGTAATGGAGGTTGATCTTGGTAACATGTTAGTATGTTGAATGGCAAAGATACCAAGCTTTTTTTGATATTTGGTTCTGTTTTAGGTTGTGAAGCTTACAAGGATTATTTCCAAAGTGGTCTGTGGTCTTGCGTTTGTAAAAATTGCCCGTGCCCACGGCACTCTTTGACAAAAGCGTTTGTAAAAATTGGGTGCCTTCGGCACTCAAACGGTATAACGGACTGGGGCGTTACCTTTTTTTCATTATAACGGTTGTTATAACGGATTGTAATGCACAAAGGGAAAAATGAAAAAAATGAGAAATAACAAAAAATAACTATGTTAAAATTCAACTTTTAAATTTTAAATTTTTAATAAATTGAGGTCAAATGAGTGGGAGTGAATGAATAAATGAGGGAAATTGAGTGGCTGAAATCTAACCGTCCACATTAGATGGATGATTTGATCTCAGCCACTCTTTATCTTATGAAGCAATATAAGATAAGAGAACACAACTGAGTTATTTTGTTATATGTGTGGGTGGCCCGTGCCTGCAGTACTTTCCGACAAAGTATTTGTCAAAATTGGGTGTGAGTTAATCTCAGCCATTGATATGAAGTATAGTGGATCTCAGCCATATAAGGTAAGAGGGGGTGTAAGGCAACCACCTTCACTTGTTATACAGATAGTGGGTGGCCCGTGCCCACAACACTCTTCAACAAAGCGTTTGCCAAAATCAGGTGTGAGTGGCTGAGATCCACTGTTTATTTGGAGATAAGATCTTGGCCCTTCTTTGTTGAAACATATAAGAGGGGGTATAAGTGGGGAGACAACTTCCCTGTTTTGTTATATAGACTAGTAAATGGCCGTGCCCACAGCATTCTCAGACAAAAGCGTTTGTAAAAATTGGGTGCCTTCGGCACTCAAACGGTATAACAGACTGGGGCGATACCTTTTTTCCATTATAACGGTTGTTATAACGGATTGAAATGCACAGAGAGAAAAATAGAAATAATGTGAAAATAACATAAATAACAAAAATTAGTTGTTAAAATTTAAATTTTAAATTTTAAATTTTTAATAAATTGAGGTCAAATGAGTAGGAGTGAATGAATAAATAAGGGGGATTGAGTGGCTGCAATCTAACCGTCCACATTAGATGGATGGATTTGATCTCCACCACTCTTTATCTTATGGAGCAGGATAAGATAAGAGAATACAATTGAGTTATTTTGTTATATGTGTAGGTGGCCCATGCCTGCGGCACTTTCCGACAAAGTCTTTGTCAAAATCAGGTGTGAGTTAATCTCAGCCATTGATACGAAGTATAGTCGATCTCAACCACTCATTATTGAAGCCATATAAGGTAAGAGGGGTGCAAGACAACCACTTTCACTTATTATATAGATAGTGGGTGGCCTGTGCCCACGGAACTCTCCAACAAAGCGTTTGCCAAAATCGAGTGTAAGTGGCTGAGATCCACTGTTTATTTTGGAGATAAGATCTTGACCCTTCTTTGTTGAAACATATAAGAGGGGGTATAAGTGGGGAGACAACTTCCCTGTTTTGTTATATAGACTAGTAAATGGCCCGGCGTCCACGGCACTCTCTGACAAAAGTGTTTGCAAAAATTGGGTACCATCGGCATTCAAACAGTATAACGGATTGGGGGCGTTACCCTTTTTTCCTTTTTAACGGATGGTAACACATGGGCAAAAAAAGAAAAGGGAAAATAACAGAAAATAATGAAACATAAATGCGCTAAAATTCAAAATTAAATTTTGAATAAATTTTCAATATGTTGCGCGTGGGGGGCAAATGAGTGGAGTGGCCGAATAAATGAGGAGGATTGAGTGGCAAAAATCTTACCGTCCACATTAGATGGATGATTTGATCTCAACCACTCTTTATCTTATGAAGCAGGATAAGATAAGAGAGAACAACTGAGTTGTCTTGTTATATGCGTGGGTGGCTCATGCTAGCGGCACTTTCCGACAAAGTGTTTGTCAAAATTGGGAGGGAGTTAATCTCAACCATCGATATGAAGCATAGTGGATCTCAGCCACTCACTATTGAAGCCATATAAGGTAAGAGGGGTGCAAGACAACCACTTTCACTTATTATATAGATAGTGGGTGGCCTGTGCCCACGGAACTCTCCAACAAAGCGTTTGCCAAAATCGAGTGCAAGTGGCTGAGATCCACTATTTATTTTGGAGATAAGATCTTGACCCTTCTTTGTTGAAACATATAAGGTAAGAGGGGTGCAAGACAACCACTTTCACTTATTATATAGATAGTGGGTGGCCTGTGCCCACGGAACTCTCCAACAAAGTGTTTGCCAAAATCGAGTGCAAGTGGCTGAGATCCACTATTTATTTTGGAGATAAGATCTTGACCCTTCTTTGTTGAAACATATAAGAGGGGGTATGAGTGGGGAGACAACTTCCCTGTTTTGTTATATAGATTATTATAACCTTCGAAAAAGACACCTGCTTCAGTCCGGCAAAAAAGGTACCATATTACCATTAGCAGAAGAAGGGTTGTAGGAGGAATTTGGCGTAGGATTGATCCCACTGCAGCGAATCCCACCACTCTCTCTCTCCGGTGATTCTTTTGAGAGCAGGTGGTGGAGATTGATCTTCACCTGCAAAGAGGGGGAGTCTCTTCAGTTGTTGGCATTGCTGTATTCCAACAGTGTTTAGAGAGTCACAAACCATTACTCCCCTCCAAATGCTCTTCAATTGTGGTAGTTCATCCAAGCTTAACCTCTGCAACCTTTGGAATGTGATGGTATTGGTGTTATTGTTATTACTACCGCAACTGCTTCCTTCACCCCTCTCTTCTTCTTCTGCTATTACCTCCTTTATTCCATCACATTTATGAACATCAACCACTTCAAGGTTTTGGAGGTGCTGCAACAACGAAGGCGAGAAAAGATTCTTGAGATTGTGACATTGAAATATCTCCAAGAACTTCAAATTCAAAATAGGAAGCGTGCCACGTGGTGCAACTCCCTTATAAAAGGCGCTTAATGTGATCAAACATCCAAGTTTCAGATCCTCCAGGTTTTGTAAAGAGGAGCCCTCCTCTTCTTCATCTTCGAACGACAAGATGCACTCCAATGCACTGCAAGACCGGAGGCAACAATATTTCAACTCCCTCACATTCTTTAAGCCCGGCAACTTCGATAACCTATTGAGATCAGGACAATCTTGAATCCATAATGATTGGGTGTTGTGAGGGAGCACAAGGCTACATTCGTTGCTAATGAGATGACACTCCTTTAATGCTACTAATCTGTTGTCCAAAATTCTTGGGTAGTTAGTTAGGGGATCATTCACAGTAAGATAAAAAATCTTCAACCATTCAAAATGCTTAGATCTAACATAGCTATAGGCAGAAAAGTCCGAAAACTTTACAGAGAGGTTTGCTAACTCTGTCAAGCTTCGGAGTTCCTCAAAGAATGCGCTTCCTTCGGTACCCTTCCAACGAATGCTGAGACCTTCGAGTAGAGAAAATTTGGTTAGTAGCCCAACACGAATCATTTGTTCCCCTTCTTCGGAAGCGAGACTGAGGCGTTTGAGGTTAACCAAGCTTTCCATGCCCAGAGGCAATTCTATTATGGCAGTCCCATCGAGGTCCAATACCCTCATTCTCTTAAGCTTTGCTAGCGAAGGCACTCTGGTCAATCCCCTACAACCACATACGATTAGTGCACGGAGATTCTCCAGGTCGGAGATTGAATCTGGTAGCAACCTGATCTTTGTTTCAGATAGGTTGAGAACCCTGAGACCATGCAGATGCACAAAGAAATGGTTTGTTATATTATGCAAGTCACGATTCCCCTGTAGTAGCAACGTGGAGAGTTTAGGGCACCTGGGACTGCAAGAAAGCACTTGTATATTGTTTCTAACTAAAGAAACCCTCTCAAGATCTTCTGCCCATTCCTCCTCTTTTGGTAATTCTTTCAATTCTTCACAGGCTTTAACCATGGATGGATGACTCCTTCTCATGATGTGGAGGGCCATATCCCTAATCAAGTCGTGCATCTTTACAAATTCAGTAATAGCACCAAACCATCAAGGTTCGACAGTACTTTCTAACATGCAATTATTTTTTAGTTTATTCAAGACACGTTGGCATTTGTCAAACACATCTTGCCTATGCCCTTGATCATCGATTAGCCCCTCAACGCTCCAGTATTCTATCAACTCTTCTACTGGGATTATGTGATCTTCTGGATACAGTGCACAGTATAAAAAACATTTTTGGAGTTTTTCATCTTTTTCCAAGCGAGTATAACTGAATTTCAGACGCTCGAAGACCTTTGTTTCCATGTCCTCGATCCCCATTGTGGATCCTCTCAAGTCACTCAATGCAGCTCTCCATTCTCGAATGTCTTCCACTCCACTCATTGTTCCACCTACCGTTATGATCGCAAGAGGCAAACGGGCACATTCCTTGGCAACATCCTTTGCTATTTCTTCTACTTTTGGAGCAAGCACCAACCCAACTTTATCCATGAATAATTTCCATGCTTCCTCATCTGAAAGAAGCTCCACTTTGATGATATTTTTTTGGCATCCCATCTGTCGACAAACTTCAGATGATCGAGTAGTTAATACTAACTTGCATCCATTCTCTCTTGTGGGTTCAGGAATTCCAATCTCCTCTAGATGAAAAGCTTCCCACATGTCATCTAAGATGAGCACAAAACTGTTCCTTTGTTCCAATCTTTCAAACAATTCTCCTTTCTTGCTCATTGGATCCTCATCGTTCGAAAAGTTTAGTTTAATTGCTTTTGCGATGGCATTTTGCAGTTTATCAACATTTGATTCTTTTGATACTGTGACCCAAATTACATTGCCAAAACGACCAGTCTCTTTAAGGCGATTATTGATATGGGTCATGATAGTCGTTTTGCCGATTCCTCCCATGCCATGAACACCAATCTTTTGGACTTCGTCATCCATTAAGTATTCCCAAATCATTTCCAAATTCTTTTCAGTTGTAGTTTTACCCACTAATGGTGTTGTGGGTAGTTTCATTCCACGACCTGGCAATAAAGCAGCCAACGAATTATCTGAGAATTGACCCTTGTCCAGAAGCTTAGTCACCTCTCTTATCACCTTTGTGATGCACTTTCCCGAGCTTAATCGCGAGCAGTAGTTGGGGAAAACCCCATTTAAACACCTCTTTTCTACTTTGACTTCCTCTTCTATGTTGCTCACTTTCTTTGCAACCTTTTGGACATTCTCCAGCCATAACTGTACCGCCCTTGTGGGTTCCTTACCTTCCTGCTCCTTGGCTCTACACAATCTCATCCGTACATCTTCGTCTATGGCTTTCAGTTGGTCCCACATGCTATTCAATTTCTCAATTTCTTTCTTGGGGTTTTTCATATGTTTACACCATTCAGCAACCGGTGCATGTAAACAATTTGGTGAGCATAAGCAGGTCATGATGCCAGTAACTGCTCCAACATATTCCATTGCAACTGTGCAATATATCCCAAAAAAGTGAGATGAATTACTCCAAACAAAAATTTTCTGTTAAATAAATGATGAATGCAACAAAAGGGAAATCACAAGGCTTGAAGCCTAAAGAAAGGGGTTGAGTAATTCTGTGTATGTCCATCAAGAGGTGGGTGAAACATCATTGGGTCAGTGGACGTGAAAGAGTGTACCAAGTGGCATTTATGGAGAGGGTGGACATTAATTTTTTTCTCGAACACACATTATGTTATTGTGTATTTGGACTAAAAAATATTGGAAAATGCTACCCACAGATATTGGACAAAAAATGTACTGGTCGAGGCCATTGACCATTGTTGCCTCATGGATCGTGTATTTCTTGAATCCAATGGTCAAAGGCCTCGACTGGACATATTTTTGCCTGGTTATTCATGTGGTAGGACAACTCAAAATATTTTATACCGTATTTATGTTATTTTGGAGGTTATATGTTTTTCTTTTCAAATTTCAGGCACTAAACAAAAACCTAAAACTGAGATTTTCGGTAGTATAATTAAAAAAACAGAAAATTTTTTAAACGAAAATTAATTTTAAACTACTTATAAAAATAAATAGAATTTTTAAAATTTGTAAAAAAAAGTAACTAAACGCCCTTTGAGAGGGTGTCTGTCCCTGATAAAAATTACGGCTGACAGATGCCCTTTTAAAAGAGTCCCTACTAAGTGAATAATTTAAAAAACAAATGGAGCAAAAATATGGACATTTTGAAAACATTGAGGATTGCGGACGTAACGCAAAAAAGGCATTCATCAATTAATAAGTAGATTAGATGAAGGAAAATGCTACCCCACGGATAACCAAACAAAAATGTCTACGTTTAAGGTCATGGACCATTAGATTCAAGAGATCCATTGTCCACGATGCAAGAACTGCAAAAGATCAAATAATAGTTGCCTCAGAGACTGTGGATCGCTTGAATACAAACGGTTAATTGCCTCAATCGCACATGTTTTTGGTTGGTTATCCATGGGTAGCATGACTTGCCTCTTTTATGAATCCTTAATTTTTGGCTCACTCTAAAGCGAGGTTCTCAATCATGGTTAGACAATTTTTTTGTATATTTGTTGTACTAGAGAACTAAATCAGATATGTATTTAGACTGTTATGATTGAGTATCTTTTTATCTTTATACATCTGTGAATCTACACCATGCATTGGATTGTATTCTGCTTTATATACTACATGCTTGATTCTTATCCTAATTGTTGTTTTGCTGACCCTTTGTCATTCTGTGACAAAAAGGGGAGAGAAAGAGTTAAAATAAGGAGAAAAGGAGAAGATTTTCTCCATTTATTCAATTGATATAACTCTCCTGATGTATATCATCTAGTAATGTTTTAAGATAATACTTGCAGATATTTTCTTCGCTCACTGCACTTGTATTTCATTGTTTTTATTTTTTCAAACGATATTGTTGGTATGTGTTGTTTGTGAATGTATAGGAAACATGCTAAAAAATAAATTCAATTATATCAATTACCTGTTTATTTTTACTGAGAGAGAGGGAGATAGTGAAACATGTAAGGAATTGGGAATGTATTTTCATTATTTTTTATGACGCTTTGTGTTTTTTTTGTAACAAAATTGTCAAATGGGTAGATTGTAAGGAATATGACATTGTATTGGCTAAATTCCGTGATCCGAAAGTGTGTTAGTTAGGCTGAGAGTGTGTCAGTGGTTGCATCACTCTTGCACTGCCTGAAGACTACAATGATGAAGCTTGGAGACTCAGAAGATTGAAGGCTGATTCATCTAAAAACTCAAAACTTTGTCTGTTTATCCGTATTCACATGCATAGGATGGTAAGTGATTTAAAGAGATTAGAGATAGGTGATATAACCTTCAAAATCATGTAAAAATAAGTCACATAAGCAAAGGAATCAATATCGAGGCTTTAGAGCCATAATATATTGATTTTGGGGTGCCCAATCGATTGGAGCACCCAGTCCAATCGATTGGACGGGCGCGGGGATAGTTTTTTAAATTCAAATAAGAGTCCCAAAGGTACTCTCCAAGACTTGCTAATTCGTAGGTCTTGTTGCTACTACTATAAATTATCACTTTAAGTTTGGAAAGCCTAAAGAGGGAAAATGAAAACTAGTAGAAAGAGATTAATTGAGATTAAAGATTAAAGTACAAGAGCCTCCTTCATACAAGAATAGAAAACCAAGGTAATTCCTTTAACATATTTGGGTTTTGCTCTTGAATCCTATAATATCCTTCTAGGGTTCTTATATCCTCGATCACCTATTGAAAACCACTCTACTATGTGTTAGGCCAAAATTAGGAGGCATTCAACATCTGATCACGAATGGGATGTCTACAGATTCCTTTTGGGTGAAAGTTATGAATTTCCATTGGCAAACATTCGAGCTAGAAATCAGAATGCAGACACGGTGAGAATAACATTAATGGGCTGGTGAACATTAATCCACCTAGGTCGATCCGTAAATGGTGATCCTCGTCAGTGGAGTATCCTTATAGAAAAAAAAGGAGACGTTTCAAAGGAGAGACGTTTTAGGAAGCTGGAGAGCCATCAATGAGTTAAAGAAAATGAGACGTTTCAAAGGAGAGACATTTTAGGAAGTCGGAGAGCCGTTTTAGGAGAAGGAGAGATGTTTTTAGGAAGCTAGAAAGACGTTTTGGAAAATAAGAGACATTTTAAGAAGGAGAGGCGTTCCGGAAAACGAAGAGATATTTTTGTTAGAATCTTGTGAAGCTCTCTATATTTAACTAACGTTTTTACAAAGTCTAAAATACCGTTAGTTTCTTAGTTACTAGATTAAAGCGTATAAGGGTATTTATGGAAAAATTTTAAAAAGATGGGGAAAAGGCCACGTGGAAGAGAGAGAAAGGTTTTTCTTGGGTCCGCTTTAATAGAAGTATAGATTGGAGCACTCTTAGAAAGTAAGAAAAACTTTCAGTGGTAACATTAACTTTGTTAGCAAACATGCCCCTAAAACTCTTTTTACCAAGCCGATGAGAGGACCTTCAACACAGCAAATTGTGTGAATTTTACAAATAAGGGGAAAATCAAATTATAACAAAACTATAGAAGATGAATCAATGGCTGATTTTTTACGAGGATGATCTCTGTGGTGAGGAGATCATCCTCATAAAAATTCAAATCATTCTGATATTCATAGACTGGTTTACAAGCTGAAGAATTATGGACTGTCGATTTTTACCGTCTAACTTGAAAACCACATTTGATGGGGTTAGAAATTCCAGAATGGGATGATTTTTTGTTGGGGTGATCTATATGGTGAGGAGATCATCCCCACCAAAAATCAGCCATTGATTCATCTTCTATGTGGGTAAGCCAAAATGGGTGTCCACGAGCCCGACCCATATATAACACTGTTCCTATTCCTTCTTAGCATCTTGCACCCAGTATAGTAAGAGAATTATAGATAAGAAGAAAATCCAATCTGAGATTCTAAACAAAGTAAAAACAATTTAATAAACCTGACCTTAAACTTCTTAGTAGATCGATAGATTGAAACAGGCTGATGATCAGGAGCAAAAGCAAGAAGGCCGACCGATAATCTCTGTTCTCAACAAAACACGAGCTGAGGCGCTTCCTTCCCACAATACAAAGGACTTCTTCGCTACCTTATCGCTTCATCGAAGGCTCTAATAATTTTAGCCGTCATCACGAGTTTAGACATTTCAATAAAAAAAGAATAAAAGACTAGTACACGATATGATAAAACTTTGATGACTGGCCCTGTCATCGAAGGAGATGACAGGGCAGCAGATCTCAGCACATGGATTTGTACGGACTGACCGCGTCGGCCTCACCACACACGTACCCAGGTGAGTACTCGAGTGCTTTTTTGCCTAAACCACTCACCTGTGTACGTGGGTGGTGAGGCCGAGTTGTTCTGCCCACGTGCCATGATCTGCTGCCCTGTCATCTCCTTTGATGACAGGGCCCTGTCATCGAAGTTTTACTCGTTGGGGTCACAGTAAAGAGGAGATATTTCAAAGTGATGTGGACCCCAACTCAACGTGTTGGCTTCATTCAAATGGGTACTTACCCTTATTATTTGATCTGGAATACTTTGAGATTGTAAATTGCTGAATTCCTTAATTCTTCTGGACAGTCAGGAAAAAATATTTGGCAAATGCTCAAGAGCAAGGTTTAAAAGGGGTGAAGGTGCCAGCTATCTCAGTTGGTAAAGTTTGTGGGTGATGGTACCATAGACCTGGGTTCAAATCCCACTTTCACCGAGTTACTGGTCTCTTAAAATACAGGCTTAACTACCAAAAAAATTGTTTAACAGGGGGCTGTTATAACGGTATAACAGACTGGGGGCGTTACCATTTTTTTTTTCTGTTATAGCGAAAATAACGCTCGGGCAAAAACAGAAAATAACTGGAAATAACGGTAAAAAAAAAGGATAAAATGGCGCCGGAATTCAAATTTTGAAATTTGAGTTTCAGATTTTCAAATAACGGCCATTTTTTCCTCAAATATTTCCAGAAAATAACAGTCGTTATTTTCGATATAACGGAAAAATAAGGAAAAATAACGGCCAATATTTTCGGGGTGTTTTAATGGTACGTAAGGTAACGGGGGAGGTCCAAATCCGTTATAACGGCCGTTTTTTAAAACCACTGTCCAGAGAAAAGATCTCTAGATCGGGTTGTTGGGGCCATCTGAGCAGGTCTATTTTGGCTATGGACTTGGCATCTGCAAGTGTGTATGCACTGGTGATTGACTATGAAGATGGATAACTTTGAAAAAAGCATCTGACGAATTCATTCCTTTCGATTTTCGTGCAAATATTTAGGCGTCTTAAGAAGTTCTCAAACCATCCTTCTAAAATTTTCTTTCCAACCTTCTAGATTTATGTTAATTGTAAGAGCGTTCTAAATAGGATAACTATAGTGTCTAACGGGGTTTGACTCAAATGAACGCTGTGGGTCCCACATGGGTGAGCCCCTAGGGTTGATTTTGGGTGAAGATGATCTCCTCACCATTGAGATAATCCTCCAAAAAAATCAACCCAGTGAGTTTTTTGACTCTACCAAAATGTGCTCTTCATTTTGAGCCGTTCATTTTCTAAAAAGCAAATTTGGTGAGGTCAGAAACTTCAGAATGGTCCGAATTTTCTAGAATGATCCTAATGACAAGGAGATCATCCTCACCCAAAATCAGCCCCAGGAGCTCTCCCATGTGTGCCCCACAGTGTTCGTTTGAGGCAAACCATGGGTGACCTTATAATAACCCTTCTAAGAGGTGGGCGGGAGGAAATGTTATTTCTAAAAGGTATTTTATGTTGCTTCGAGGCAGTGTCGGGTCTTCACATCAATCTCTCTAAGTCTGAGGTGTTTGGCATAGGGGAGAATTCGGAGAGCATTGAGGCAAATTCTATCTCAGGGTGTCAGGTTGGTAGCCTCCCCACGAGGTATTTAGGGATCCCTCTGGGAGCAAGTTATTGGAATAAGCAGATGTGGGATCCAGTTATTGAAAGGTTTGAAAGCCGACTAGCGAGATGGAAAGCAAGATTCCTATCCAAAGGGGGCAGACTCGTTCTTATCAAAAGCACCCTCTTGAGCCTCCCGATGTATTACATGTCTTTATTTTCGATGTCAGTTAGTGTGGAGAAGAGCTTAGTGAGGCTCATGAGGAATTTCCTTTGGAGTGGGAGAGGTGATGGGCAGAAGCTTTGCTTAGTGGGATGGACGGTAGTGATTAGACCCAAAGAACATGGTGGTTTAGGGATCAGGAAACTGTGTAGTATGAACGAAGCTTTGAAAGGGAAATGGTTGTGGAGTTTCAAGGTCGAGAGGGATAGCCTTTGGTGGAGGGTCATCGTCGGAGTGGGGGCAAAAAATCGTTGATCCTATCCCGCACAATCCCCGAGGAATCAAGTGCAATCCTTCTGAATGAGCCGACAGGCTTGTCTGATCGGATAATTGAAAAAGAATTGGGATGAGGGTCTTGTGAGAAGTTGTTGGCTGCGTTTGTCCTCCAACCTTCGAGAGAAGCTCCCCAGACGGGAGGTGTACCTGTGGATAACACTCCGACGCTCAAATTAGTTTAACTCGAGAATGCGATCAGGTCCAACTCTTCTTTCTGTTTATGATTATCTGTTCTCTTTTTTTATCATCTCCTCATCAGGTGGTTACTCCTTTTATAGGATTCCTCACAAGGAGTGTTTTGAAACTTAATTTTTTCGGTCGTTGGACGGAAACCCCAGAATCAACACATTTTTAATTATCCGAGTTTTAATCCTGCAAAATAGTGAAATTCTTGCACAGTGGAAAGTCAGATGTCGATCCGCACTCGGAGTTAAGGATTAGAGCAAATAAGAACATGAAATAACAGATTTTTCCATAGAAATTGATTGAAGGGTGAGAGTGGTGATTCAGGTGATTTTTAAAAGGCATTTTTGTTGAATCTAGAGAGAGAATTTGCCACATGCAATAACAAAAACACAACAATAAACTAGGAAATTAATTGGAAATAATAACTTTATTGATTGAAAGAAATAATAAATTACAACTTTGTGAATTAAAATCCTACTAAAAGTAACTAAATAAATTAAAATCTAGAAAGAGAGAAAAGAGATGATGAGAGAGAAAGTTACGAGATGAGAGAGAAACTAGAGAGAGATAATTATTACCTATGGGAAACTTACCCCGATTTTTCCATGTTTAGGGCTTGGAGTTTCGGCCATGGCGACTTGGTTTGGCCAAGTGAATGGGAGGGTGTGCAAGAGGACTTTGACAATAGATTACCTCAAAGTTTCAGGCGGTTTGTTCTTTTGCAAATTGCTAAACTACAAGTGGAGAGCACCAGTAAGTAGAGTGGGAGAAACTATGGTAGAAGAGCTTGGTGGCAGAAGAGGACCTGTCGGTAGAGACGCTGGTGGTGCGTGACTAGAAACGTGGAGGAGGGAAGCATGCACACAAGGGCAACACCTTAGGGAAGGGATGAAGTAACCCGGTTAGAGGAGGTTCAGCAAGCCCAACCCGTAAGGTTGTTGGAGGGCTGCTGGTGCGTCCAACAAGGTGAAGGAGATGGAAAACAACAGCAACCCGAGAAGTGTTGACGGTGGAGGCAGCAAAGAGCAGCCACGAAGTTGCAGGTGCTTCTCCTATTAGGAATCTTGGGAGATGACGGTGGAAGATCCTGTTGAGTTGCAGGTTGAGAGACTTGAGAGGTGAGGGTTTGTGAATGGAGAGGATAAAAGGTCATGAGAACGAGAGGCTGCCTTTAGCATCAAGGAGGAGCAACTCCAATGGAGAATGGTAGTTCATGCATCAAAGCCTACAGACCCGTCTGTAACACGTGGGTGAAGAATGAGACCCCATGTATGGGTTGTGCATTACTTTTGATTAATTGTCTATGCATTCATTATGACCATAACATTACTGTTTAATAATTCAATCTGTGCTAGCATAACTATAAATTGTATTGCTTGAATTATGTTCGGGGTGAAAAACTTGAGTTAGCGCTTGGCTCACTCCTACAACCAAAATTTTCAGATGTAGATGAGAACGAGACGTACGAGGAAGGATACGATGAGGAACTACAACCCGTTGACGAATTAGGAGATGAGACATACGAACCCGAAGAGCAGGGGCCGAACCTTGAAGATGAACATTATTAGTCTTTTATTATTTCTTTGCTTATGAATTCTTGTAATAATATTCATTACCTTATATTGTTTTGGATCGTAGAGCAAATGCAACATTTTGATGAACCGTGACTCGTAGGTCATCGGTTCTTTTGATATTATGTTTCTTTTGACCTTATGCGTGATAAACGACGTTAGTCATTGGAGACTTTGATTGAAAATCTTAATATATTTTGATCTATTGATTTTCTTGTAAATAATATTTTCATATTCAATTTGGCAAAGATTCTGTTTGACATAAAAACATTCTTGTAACCGTTCCTACGAGCACTAGTGTAGCGTGAAGATGTCGTGGTACGCATATTCGCCAACTACGTGAAGACTAAAAGACAGAGACAGCAAGAATCAGACGGTTGACGACAGGAGTCATCTGAGTAACTATCGATTTGTCAGTTAACGATTGTGTACGCTCGATTAAGAAGGTAAGTGACTTAGTGGCCATAGGAGTTGATTAAAATGAATAAAATATAATGGTCAGACTTAGTCATTGGGCAGACCCGAGTCAAAGTCAATTATATTGACTAATGGGATAGTCCAATCGATTGTACACACCGTGTAATCGATTGGAGACTACAAGGTAGAAACTCTTTTGAGCCCAATCGATTGGAGACATTGTGTAATCGATTGGAGACTACGAGGCAGAAACTTATTTGAGCACAATCGATTGGAGACTCTGTGAAATCGATTGGAGCCTTCGGGACAGAAATCTATTTGAGCACAATCGATTGAAAACTTTGTGAAATCGATTGGAGCCTTCGGGACAGAAAGTTATATATGTCAAATCGATTGGAGAACCCTGTGCAATCGATTGGTGCCTTCGGAACAGAAAACTTATTGAGCCCAATTAATTGGACACTTATCCCCAATCGATTAGACATGACCCAATCGATTGGACCAAGTGTACAATCGATTGGACCTTGAACAGAATTGGTCTTTCTCAAATCCAAAATTTTAGGTTCCATTATCCCACGTTCCACACGACTTAGGGTCTTGGAATTCTATAAATAGAACCCTTCTATGACTTCTCTAAACACACACAGAGACACAGAGCGACTCAATCTTCAAGAGAGAGAAGCAAATGCTTTATTTATTAGAGTGTCCATTCGAAGAGCAAAAAGCTTATTTTCCATTCACATCTTGTGAGCTTGTTCTCTTCTCGATCAAAGCCAAGAGCTTGATCCTTTACTCAGCCTAGGTTTTTCACTTCTATATTCAACCTAGTAAGCCTGAGTGTACCAGTGTGACTCAACACTTTTTAACAACTTGGGGTTCAGGGTGTACAGAATCCTTCACCTTCTGCAAAGGTAGGAGTGTTGAGAATTAAGATCGGAGGAGCTGATCGACGGTAGGTTTGGGATGTACCAAACTGAACAAGTAGATAAGGCTTCTTGGCCGGAAGGGCGCGCGTGGATTCGTGGCATTGATTCAGAGGACGTGGACGCATCGGCAGTAGGCCTTGGCTAAGGTTGGAAGCTGTATTTGCAACGGTGCTGCGTAGGTAACCTTTGTTTCGTTTAACTTTTCAGTTAATAATACTTTCCGTCTGGACGTGGTCCCGTGGTTTTTTCTAGGCTAAGGTTTCCACGTAAAAATCTCTTATCTTGTGTGATTGTTTGTTTGTATTCCGCAATCTATCTTGATTAGATCAAACGACAAAAAGACAATATACCACGGAGGTATATTTGATTTGAGTTGGTTGTGATAATTCTTTATCAAACAACCAAGGCATGCGATTTTATCCCATTACCATCGACCAGTAAAACTGTGTAGGTATAATTAATTTTAAATACCTAATCAACCCCCCTTCTAGGTATATTGAGTTAAAGAGAACGGACCGGTGAAATTTCATTTATTGTTTAAGTTATGTTTTTCTTGATTAGTTCACCCTTAAATTCAGATAAATGGATTGACTTAGGGATATTCGAGTCGGGTCATGGATCATGAATTTGGGACGTGACAGGCTTGGGATAGGCTGAGAAAAATAAGGGGACACAAGGATTCAAAATTCTTAGAGGATATCTCAATTTCTTCTTTATAAATTATCTTGAGGGTGTAACACCATTTTTCTTTTCTTTTTCTCTGCCTCCTTCATATTTTTCTCCTTTCTGATATTTTTGAGACAGCTCAATATGTTTTTCTATTTTCTTTTCAACTTTCCTTTTTCAGCTTGTATTCTCTTTTGAGCTTGAGCTCCACTTGTTTTCATTTTTTATTCTGATTTTGCTTTCATTGTGTACCCATACCAATCACTCTTTTATATCCTCCTCAGAAGTAGGGTATTATATTTTTTGTTCAGGTTTGGTTTTAGGTAAATTGGCTACCAAGGAAAGGTTTTCATAAAATGCTCAAAGTAGTTTCTAATGGTGGGGAATTTAGGTAAGCCAAAAAGTCTGAGATGTATAGAAAAATGGCTTAAATCATTTTCTAGGGTATGCACTCTCATGTGTTATGTCTCGAATGGATATTGAGAAAGTTCTTTCGTAATAATCCAATCATTGATGCCATTCCAAGTTCTATGACCAAGGAAAAAATTAATGAGATCTGATAACAAAATAAGTGGGGACATGAAGAATTAGTGAGTCATCTTGTGATTCAGAATGATTGTATAACCCTCAGAAATGATGAAATGCTCAAAAGCTCACTAGGTTAAGTCTCCACAAATATTCTTGTAAATAATCTAAACTTAGAATGACTCTAATATTGATAGTCTACAATTTGTGCCGAATCTGAGTTTTCTAAGTGTCTGAAATCACTGTAGTACTTCTTGACTTGAATTGAACTTAAAGCTAACATGTAACACTTTTAAAAGATGACATCCTTTAGAAAAAAAACTAAACAAAAGTTTAAGCTAATCATAAGTCAGGCTATTTTTTAAAAATGTTCTGGAAGTTCTAGAAAACTTTTGTGAACAAAGGAAATCATCCCAAAACACAAGATTTTCTCTCATATGAAAAATATTTTTTTTTATCAAAACGAAGACATGAGTTTTGGTAAATACCTACCCCCAACCAAAATATTGCACCGTCCTCGGTGCTCATGACCAGGACATAAAATGATGAAAAATCGATGAATGATGCAAGAGTTCAGGGATGATTTTACCAAGTCGGCAGAAATTGGACCAGATCCGATGTCTGATGATCTGCAGAATGAATGTACCTGCACGTCCAGAGATATAACAATAATAATAAATGCATGAGACACACGTACTCTAGAAATACCAGAATTGCCTTTCTGAAAGTGCTCAAACACACAATGATGGTCAATCGTTCGACGTCTGCAGACATTTCAAGGATCCTTAAACTATCCAGGACCGGCGAACCGTACCCCTCACGTCTATCGCCTCATCGAGGCATACAATGTAAACCTCTATCAGATCTAGACTTCTAAGACGTACCACTATAAAGATCATGATAATCTAGAAAAAAGAACTGGAATTTTCTAAATATGAATAATGAGAGTATTCTAAAAGACAGGTCCATTCTACCTAAGAGAATAGGATCATTATTCGTATCTTAGATAAATCCGTTGCCTCCAAAAAATAGCATCGAATCACTCTTACAGTAGTTCAACTGATCATTTTCTAGATCATCTAGTAATATATTATATAATATAAATAATAATTAAATTTTTTTAATCAAAATAACATTCTTTCTCTTTTTGAAAAAAATATTTGCATACAAATATATGTGCTGAATTCTCATGTCGTATCTTATATGTTCCGTCGTCTTAGGACCAACTTCCCTCATACGGATTATTACGCGTTGAAGCTCATGTGACACTCATCATCCAAAACATATCGGGCAGTCTATCACCATAACCCGATCTATCTATAATCAAGTTCTAAGTCCCAGGCGGTCTATCACCATCACCCGTTAACTATGTTCTAAGTCTCAGGCGGTCTATCACCATCACCCACTAATTGGGGACTTCACGCACCACATACTTTAATCAACTGGGAACTCTCGTCCCATATTCACTCACAATCCATATCAAACTACGTACAATCACTCTTTTCTTTCATTAAATGAAATAAAGAGAGGTGTTTCGATAAAAATCTCTCAAAATACTTTTGACTTTCGAACATTCCCCTTCCAAAAACTCGATGGTGAGAAATTCTAAGTTCTAGAAAATAATTAGATTTTCTAACTTAATTCATAAATTCATAAATCCAGTCATATAAGAATATGCGTAAATTTGCAAGATTTCAAAATAAATATGAGACGATTATTAAGAGGATAAATAGCCACCCACCTTATAACGCTAATCTAAAGGTCTTACAATGGCCTACTAATGCGCCTTGCTCTTTCGCTAGTTGAGCTATAGCTCGGATGCTTTAAATCTCAATCTACGCTTTTCTCCTTGTGCAGCCCCCATTTTTACAATTAATGACAACATGCAAAGAAGAGATAAAAAAAATCAATTAAAGTAGAAGACTAAACCCTAAGTTCACTATAGATCTACTAAAATGAGTAAAAACCTAACACTTAGACTAAAACAAAACCCTAAGGTCAAACTAGATGAAATTTATATACTCTTACTCATTTTCAATGATACTAATTTAAGTCAAATAAGATTTATTTCAATCAACTAATTAACATTTAGACAACACTATCAAGTTTAGTCAACGTAGGTCAAGTTTGTTCAACTAATCCATTTATAGTTTCATCCTAATTCGATTAGTCAACTAATTAACATAGTCAACCTTAGTTAAACTGGTTAACTAATCAGTCTGATCTAACCTAGCCAAACTAGTCAACTAAGAACTTGGTCAACTTAGTAAACTGGTTAGACTAGTCATTATAGTCAATCCAAGTCAAACTAATCAACTAATATAGTCAAACTTAGTAAAACTGGTTAACTAATCAACAGTCCAGCCCGGTCAAACTGGTCAACTAAGAACTTTTGTTATCCTAATAGACTGATTAGACTAGCCATTATAGTCAGCCTCAGTCTAACTAGTCAACTAATCAATAGGGTTGGCCTAATCGAAATGGTAAAAATTAGTCGATTTGTTAACCAATCAAACTAGTCAAACTAGTTAACCCAAGCTGAGTAGGTACTAACAACTAATTATTCTTTTTCATGTTTTATTAAAGATTATTCAAATTAAACTAACTAAAGACCTTATTAGTTAATGTGATTAAGCAAAGTCAAATTTAGTTAACCTCATTCAAATTTTGTCAACTTTTCTATTTCGGTCAAACGTAATCCATTCTAGTCTAGTTAGTTAAATCTAGGTCCAATCTGGTTATAACTTGGGTTAAGTTTGATCAATCCTAATCAACACTAGTCCATTAAGAGTCAAGATATGTCAATTGGTCAACTAAGGTCAAACTTGATCAACCACAAACCACATGGGATCGAACTAGTCAAAATATATTAACATATGCCGTTATGGGAAAAGTGCTCAAATATAATTACTAAAAACAACAATTATTAAAATATATTTGGTGTGTTGGTTTACCGCGGTGTGGTCGAACTTTTATGGATTTCGTGAACAAGCCCATGGATGAAATAGCATTGGGTCCAGCCCATGTTAAAAAATGTTTAGATCCAATGGCAAAGAACCACCTATTAGTTTGTAGGTTCACCTAAAGTGGCCAAACATTTGTCGGATTGGTGGATGGAAGTTTAGCACTTAGTCAAACCTATTTTACACTGTTTACCATTAGGTTTTATCCTAATTTCTTATTATTATTATTATTATTATTATTTTCGTCCTTTGAATTGGCATCCTTGCGAGTTCGTCATTTTAAAGGTTCCTTGATTGGAATGAACTTAGTTTTGATTTTGAAATGGGCCACCCCTATAGATTCATATAAACTTAGTGGGCCTCACTTTAAAGGTCTATACATGCTTTTTTTTTTTTCTTTTCTTTTCTTTTCTTTTGTTTTTTTTTTCTTTTATGCATCTCTCTCAACCTACGGTACTCTTTTGGGCAACCAAGAAACCCAAAACAGAGACTTGTTATTCATCTCTAATGTTAGCCATGGAGGTGGACCAAAACAATGTGGGTCCCACCAAAAGAAAAAGTTTTACCCTCCCCTACAATTTTACCCATGTTTTAACTAAATATTTCTGGGTTTAACACCAAAATTTTCAACCCAAAATGTTGCTGGAAATACACAGAACTGTACTGCGTTTCAGCACACACCCATGGACACAAATGGTCTTTAAAACCATCTGATGGGATCCACCAAATCGCTAAACCTTCCCCCTTCTGAAACCTCTCTCTTTGTTGTGTTTCATGGGCCTTTTGTTCAAGGTATTAGCTGTTGAACACACCCAAAATAGTGCAGCAAACGTTTCAGCCACCCTCTATTTCATAACCTATATAATACACTAAACTATTGGGCATAATACTCAGATTTTCGCTCAAAAATATTTTCAAAACATCACGTTTTTCTCTTCTAAAACTGACTCCAAAATCAACAGGTTTCATCAAAGTATAACATCTAAAACAGAGACTTGTTTTAGACCGAAATTACAGCCACTAATGAGCCTCTAAAACTACCCAATGGTGCTCACAAAGTCACTCATCTCTCCTCCAAAACCATTCTTAAATACAACCTGGTTCTAAACCCAAAAATGTTCCAAACCAGAACTCTGTTGTAATTTATAATGTTTCCATGGCTTGCTGCCATGCTACCATACAAGGGGTCCCTATGGACTGGCCAGCAACCTAAAACCCATCTCAACTGTACTAACAGACCATACAAAAAAAGAAACAAGGGATTTGAGGAACGATTAAAACAAAATTTAAACATGGAATCCATAAAATTTAGAGAATAGTTAAGCATAACATTAATAAATAAGAAATTTACTTACCATTTCTTCGCTTAATCAGACAATTATTGGTGTAAATCCATAGCTTTTGAAGTCCTCTCTCACCTATGTGATTTCTGGCTTTGAATAATCAAGGATTCTATTCCAGAATTCCTCTCACAATGACTGATTACGTTTGAGAATGAAGAATAGAAATTTTGTGAATTTAATTGATTTTTATACATAGAAGGGCATAGGAGTAATTTACCATGGCTGGAGACAAATGTCTTTTGCATGTTAAAGTATGGGACAGATGTTGAAATCAAGGTTTAAAGGTGGCCGAGGCGTTACCGTTTAAACCGTTAAAACGGATTGAAACGGTCAGGGGCAAAAATCGAAAAAACGGAAAAAAAAAAAAATTAAACGGAATTAAATGGATTTTAACGGATTTTAACGGTTTTAACGATTTTAACGGATTTTAACGGAAAAAAACGGAAAAAGTGGCGCTGAAATTCAAATTTTGAAATTTGAAAATAAAAAAATAAATAAAAATTTAACGGATTTTAACGGAAATTAAACGAAATTAAATGGTTTTAACGGCTGTTAAAACCAAAATACGGCCATTTTTTTCAAAACCGATAAAACAGGTTTAGATGGAAACGGGCTTGGGGCGTTACCGTTTAGACCGCCGTTTTTAAAACCATGTTGAAATAGTTAACAAAAGGCTCACTAAGGTGTATCATGATACAACATAATGTTGTAAAACAAGTGATTCGGTGCGACGCTATATATTACCAAATAATATGACACAAGGGTCTAGGTCTAATAAATAACTCCTACCGGATGAGTTTTGATTATCTGATTGGACGGATTCAAAGTGAATGAGTTCACGAAGGTTTTTCTCAATTAAAATCAAAATGTCGCTTGAATCAACATGAGTTTGGGTCATAAAAATACCTAGGTTGTATACTAAAAAGCTGAATAATGTTTCGAAAGCTTACCTGAAATCTTCGAAAAATTCTTAAAAATTCTAGAAAGTGAAATGAGTATTGTCGCAACTAATATTAACTTTGGATCATCCAAACATGAACGAAATCCAAAGCAAGAACTAGTCTCAAGAAAGATCCTAGATTAACACGTGACACATTAAAAATCCTAAGAAAAATACTAGAAATTATTGGTACTAATTCCAAAGATCAGTAACTAACAAGGAAAAGTCTTCTAGATGATGCCGAGCATCACACTCCACTACCTTGGGTCGTTACAGTAATATTCTCTATTAGAATCTAAATATCAATTTAAATTTACTGACTAGGATTAATTACTAGATTGTAAGAACTGACACTTAGTAAATTTCAGAACTTAACCCTACAAAGAAAATCAGCATTAGAATTTACTTGACATTCAAATAAACTTAGAACTCCTCTTCATTTTCAAATCTTATAATAGGGACACTTTTTCAACATCTAATAATGTGTGTAATACAATAAGAGAATAATAAAAATTTTGGTGACGGGACCCACAAGAGCCATAGTTGGACTAAACTCATTCAAAACACATCCATTTAATGTCAAAACGACGAACTGACATTTTCGACATAATCTTACACATTAATGGACTCTATACATCTAATAATCTCACCAACTTTATTTTTCTTATTTTTAAGGCCCGAATTAGGGTTTCCATGAATAGTGGGACCCACATGTGAAATTTGACATTTAATAGACACCTTTTTATTTTGAAAAAATTTAAAGTAATTAAATGAATTAGGATGATTAGCGCATAATAGCGCAATTTCTAACATAATACATAATTTGTAAGTGTTTAAATTATTAATATAAGTAATTGCATGATTTATTGACTTATAATTACTGGGTAGGCCCGTAGGGCTAATTTAGAGACCCTTTGGGCTTAAAAGTAACCTTAATGAAGCCTAGTAGATACATATGGGTCTTGGGCCCATTTCTAACCCATAACTAATTAAAAATAGGCGTTTTAGAGAGTTGAAAAGTTCACCCCTTTGAGAGTTACGAAAATCACTTCTCATTCCCTTTATTTATGGATCTGTGAGAGTTGAATGAGGGAATCCTCCTTTATCCCAACCTTTGAGATAGAAGATTTCAAATTTTAAAATAATTAAAATTTGAATATTTTTGAAAATCAAACCAATCTATTTATTAAATAAGCATTAGAGATTCATTCCACAAAACTCAACCACCTTTACCAAAATTTTGGGAGAGCTTTAAGGAGAGAGAAACAGAGAAGAGAAAAGAAAAAGCTTCGATCAACCTTCATCCGAAGCCCGATCACACTTAAGCTAGAAGGAAAAATCGAAGAGGACACTGAGGGGAATCGCATACTCCAAGGAGAGTTACATCCGAGCACTTCTAGAATTTACTTAATTCTCTACCTCCATTAAAGAACCAGTCCAAGGTAGGTACAAAGTTGAAATGAGATTAGAATTCACATGTGATATCTGTATTTGCTTGTTATTCGAACTTATATGCATGATCAATTATTTTTTTTCTTTTTATATCTTTTGAAATTTCATGATAAAAATCGTACGTCAAAGGGCTTTGATATTCGCTCAAAAGTACTTATTTTAAGTCATTATCATTTAGCATTGTCGCACTCTCTTACGTAAAACTGTCATATTTATCCACTTTTCTACGTAAGAGTTTCCTCTATGACGTAGAACACACTTTTCTAGACAATATGGGCTATTTGCATGAATTAAACACATTCTCGGATGTCTAGATATTAAGTCACTCTGATTAAGACTCATTACGCATTTTTCACTATTGCAGAAAACCCAATCGAATGCTTTTCGAAACTTGCACGCCCACGATCAATCTTAGAAGCATATCGCGAAAGCCCGGAAGCAAGCCCAAAAGGCCAGTAGACCACACCAAGAAAATGGGCCGAGATAGTGAGCAAGGAAATTCTGAATCATGTGTCAACCCATAGAAGTAATGGGCCAGAATTGGTCACGGATCACGAGGCTAGATCAACTAAGATTTAAGGTAGTTGATTCCATCTTAAAGTACTGTACATGGTGGACCGGTATGGAGAATAAGAGTTGTAGAGCCCACGGGTTCAGGATCCATGCAAAACAACTAGACGATCTAGCGAAGTGAGATGTTATACGAAGTTGCATCAAATCTTGAACATTTGATTTGCTTGCGTTCATTAATGAAAGGCTTAACCAATAACATGTGGCGATATGATAAAGGAGTGTGCACGGCATGATATTCGCTTAAAAGTGCGTATTTTCCACTATTATCCTTTAAGCGTTATCACACTCTCCTATGTAAAACTGCTCTATTTATCCACTTTTCTACGTAAGTGATATTCGCTTAAAATTGCATATTTTCCACTATTATCTTCTAAGCGTTATCAAACTCTCCTACGTTAAAATGCTCTATTTATCTACTTTTCTACGTAAGAGTCTCTTTTGTTGCATAGAACACACTTTTCTGGACGAAATTGTATATTTGCATGCATTAAACGCATTTCTGGAAGTCTAGATATGAAGACGTTATGATCAAGTCTCATTACGTGCTCTTCTCTTGCAGGAAACTCGATCGGACTATTCTCGAGACTTACGGGCCCACGATCAACCACAGAAGCCTAATATCAAAGCTTAAAAAGCCAACATGCTATGACTAGAAGATGCAGGCCAAGTACGGGTCAAGTCAGAGGATCACGGAGTCGGTCCAAAGAACCAAGAGAGATGGAGAGCCGATGACCAAGAGACAGACCAAAGCAGTCGAAGCCACATGAAATGAGAAGAAAATGATAATCTACTCTGCTGGCGAAGCCCGAGAAGATAACATGTTGAAAACTAGGGTTCCAGACCCTCCGCCGATAGTTATCTCTATAGTCTGTAGAGTTTTCTCTCTCATCTCTCCTATTTCTCTCTCGTCTCTCTTCATCTCCCTATACATCACCACTTGATCCTCAGATCTATTGACCTAACCTCAGAACTCTTGCCCGTTGGCTCTGTCTCATCTCCCTTAGCTTTCTGACCGTTGGATCTTCAATCGGACTGTTGGATCTTCCACCGAACCGTTCGATCTCTCTAGATCCGTTGATCTACCAATCTGGGTCCCAATCAAGTCACCATCCATCCGATCGTCATCAAATTGTCTGTCACATCATCTTGTGAGACGATGGACATCATCAATCCATGTGGGCTAGTTGCGGGCCCATCGTCATCGACCCGTGGCCCGACCATTTAGTGGACCTCGCAATTTTCAAATGCTTTAAATTAATTATTTTTAAATAAAAAATGGGGGGTCCACTAAATGGGGAAATTCCCCAAAGAAAAATAAGGTTTTCCTTAAAAAAAAAAAAATTTATTTAGAAAAATCCCTAATTTCCATTAATCGAAACTAGGGAGCTTTATAAGGGGGGAAGAGAGGGTTCGAAACCCTAATTCGCAATCCCCTCTCCTCCTCTCCTTCCCCCTATCCTTTCCCTTCTTCTCCTCCCTACTTTCTTCTTCTCTTCTTCCTCCTTTCTTCTTCGTTTCCTTCCCCCATCCTTCGTCGGAGTTGCAGGTTTGCAACTCCGGCCGTTTTTCTTCTCCTTCTTCTCCTTCTTCTTCTTCTTCTTCTTCTTCTTCTTCTTGTTCTTGTTCTTCTTCTTACCTACGCGCGTGTCTGCTGGGCATTCTCCCTGTTCTCCGCCGCAGCAGCAACGCACCATCGCCCTGCAACTTCCGGCGGACTGGTTCTCTTCATAACCGGTGCTCTTCCACCGTCTTCAAAGATCGGAGTTGCAGGTTGCAACTCCAGTTTACCCCCAACAGTGTCCGCCCCCATCTCCTCCTTTTTCTTCTTTTTCTTCTTCTTCTTCTTCTTCTTCTTCTTCTTCTTCTTCTTCTTCTTCTACTTCTTATTTCATTCTCTCTTCTTCACCCAAAAAAAAAAGGAAAAAACCAGCACCGCCTCCATTAGCGCCGCAGCTGCCCTGCACGACTGCTGCTCCCCTTGCTGGTCGCCCCCTTTTTAAGCCGCCCCTGGTTCGTTTCCTCCTGGATCACCACCTGTAACACCTAAAGTAGAAGCCATTCTTATCTTCTTCTTCGCTAGGCTCCCTTCGGTGATGCACACCAGCAAAGCATGCTCCACTGACCGGAGTTGCAACCTGCAACTCCGGTGACCTCCATTAGCATCGGTAACCTTCCCCAAGGAGCACCGTTACAGAGAATCCCAAGTCTGAACCGCCTCCACCATGTGCTGCCTCTCTTGGCTGGACTGCCACTCAAACCTCCTCAAGGTGGATCGCCTGCCATTACCTTATTCTACCACAACACCAGCCTAACACACCGTGGAGCACCACCGTCCTCCTCCAGCAAGCTAGCATCAAAATCCTCTCCAATCTCTCATCTTGTTAACTTGGCCAGTCTATGGGCTGGTCCCATTCTTCTAAGGTAAATCTTCACTCTTCTCTCTCTCTAGTTTTTTTTCTCCATTCTCTCTCTAGGATCTCTCTAGTTCTCTTCTCTCTCTCTAAAACTCCATTTCTCTCTCTACCACACTCTCTCTCATTCTCTTGTTTCTCTCTCTAGAATCTCTAGGTTTTCACCATCTCTCTCTACTTTTTCTCTCTCTTCTTTTTCTCTATCCTCTTAATTTCTCTTCTTGTGTTCTTGTTAAGTTGTTATTTTTCATTTTCGATTAAAAAGTTGTAATGACATTTGATTGAATTGAGTTAATCTTTAAATTTTTAATTAAGGTGTTCATTTTTATTTTCCTTCAATAGTTGTTAATGATCTCTCCAAAATGGATGTTTTTAAGCAATTCCACCACTCTCATCTCCCCATGAATTCTGATAATTTTCTGATTATTTTATGTTCTTATTCGCGCTACTCCGACTAATCCTAAGTGCGGATCGATATCCGACACAAGCCACTGTGCAAAATTGCTCATTTTACAGGTTAAAAGTCTCAGATAATTACAAATTGTGTTGAAATTAGGGTTGCCGTAACCAACGACGAGGAAAAACCCTAGTTTCAAATGGCGCCGCTACCGCTCGGGTGTACGGGAGTGCGAAAAAGGACGTAAAGATGGAATTGAAAAGTTGCTGAAGTGGAAAGCTGCTCAATTTGGACAGCCTGACCTTTTCGGGAAACTTTCTATTTTTGGTTTTTAGTGATTTTTAGCAGTCTTTTAAATTACTATTTTTAATGCCTCGGAAGGCCGAGTGCAAAGTTGTAATAATTTAAAAATTTTATTGCTTTCCAATTACCTGCTAGATCTTGTTCTAGGGTTTTTTAGAAACCCTAGATTTAGTGAAAAATATCAAAAAAATCAAAATTCAAAAAAAATTAGGGTTTAATATTCTGCAGATTTTTAGAAATCACCAATCAAGGATCTGCGATTTTTGGAAAGATTCCAAAATCTTGAAACTCTGCTTAATTAGGGTTTCCCCTCTTAGATGTTTCCTCTTTAAAAGAATTTCTATCTTTAGAAATCTTCTGAATTTAGAAAAGTCCGCAAAAGGAAACACCCCAAATCTAGCAGAATTTCAATTTTGGGAAATTTCCCAAAATTGTAAGGGATCTCGCAATCAAATTTTTCTTGGAAGATCTCCACAGTTCGAAAAACTTTCCAATCTAGGTATTTTCCAATCTGGGAATTCCTAAAATTTACCCCATCTCGAATTTGAAAAATAATTCAAAAACTTGCCTAAATCCAGTGATTGTTCTATAAACCCTAAAAAGGCAAGGATCTTCCAAATAGAATCCCGAATACCTAGACCGTGCGATCTAACTTTTCTGCAGGAACATGATCCAGTATGGGTAGGGAGTGAAAGTTCAAAGAGGTGGAGTCGGGCCCAAGCCCATTAGGATACCCCTCCCTAACCCACGGAAGCGACCCCGTGGCGTGGCCCACCGGAGGTAAGTCTCTATCCTCGCCTTGAGTGCGATACAGAGCAATTTGGGTGAATCATTGCCGCATGACTATTTGTTTTCTAGCAACAACTTACTCGACTTGCGTGGCGTGGCCGTTAATCAATCAACTCTAAGAGAGCAGACCCAGCTCCAAATTGAAACTGGTGGGATTTCATCACCCACTTCATCATTCCAACTGATTTGATCCCAAGGCTCCATTTAATTAAATAGAATCAAGAAGTAGAGCCAATTAGCCCGGTGTTTGAGAAAAAATCCACACAAAACGAACCCGCTTAACATCCAATCGAAATAAGATCACGAGCGCGGGTCCTTGTTGTCTAACACACCCATAGGTCCCTGCTACTCAAGTACACTGAGCTCGACGTGGCATCTTGGACTATTCAGCGGTTAGTTGCGTGTGGACTAGGAACACACACCAACCCTAGCTTAACCCGAGAGAACACTCTTCTCAAACACTTGACCAATCCGGTTAGTATAGGACGTACTTAAGATAGCCATTGTGCCGCACGTCTGTCTAGGCTTCGGATTGCCTTGTTATTGACTAGAGTTAGTACTAAAGGATTCGCTCTGAAGAGTGTAGCCTGGTGAGAACTGATAATGTCAATTTTGTGCGTATTATTCATTTTAACATTAGGACATTATCAGACTTCATTAGCTTATAACTCCGCATTTATGCCTAAAATGCATCCTAGATGTCTCATGCATATCATATCCGATTTAGACCCTTATTACGCGTACATTGAATAATTGTAGAATAATGGTGGATCGCCAATAGATTATCATGGATGCGTAGGATCATCGAGGAAGATCTAACTCCCCATAGACCATCTCCAAATGTGTGCCACATGGAAGCTCCCTAGCCATTGGATTATTCTTGAGAGCTTTATGGAGCATCATGGCCATGCAAGCCATAACTAAGTGGTTGATGAAGCCATGAAGCCATAAAAGCCACCAAGCCATGCAAGCCACATCGGAGTTTCTCAAGCCATGAAGCCATGAAGCCATGAAAGCCACCAAGCCATTGAAGCAATGCAAGCCACATGGGAGTTTCTCAAGCCATCTAAGCCACCTCCAAGCCACATATTAGACCTTACATGTGTGATGGAGACACAACATGGGAGACTTCAAAATTCAAAAAAAGTCAAATCTCTCTTGGGAAGACCCACCAATAGAAAAGTTACACCTTTTTTCTCTTGAAAAGACCAACCAACCAAAAGTCAACACACCCAACACCTTGGAGATCAAACCTACCACCTTATGCAAGGCTAACCTTGTACAAATCCTCCCCCATTGGTTCCATTTTCCAACCATTGATCTCCTTCCACCTCATCTCCACCTCTTATCTCCACTTATCACTCTTCCACATCATCTTCCACATCACCTTCCACCTCACCACCTCACATCTTCTATATAAGCTCACTTTGAGCTTATGAGAAGGTCTTTTTTTCTCTTGTGAGTTTTTTTTAGAGAGTTAAAATATCCCAAGCAAGTCTCTTCTCCATTCTCATTCTTCTTATCTCTTTCTCTTTTTACTTATTTTTCATGGCCAACCACACTATGCTTGGCTAGTTTTCTACTTGGGCATAGAGAGGAGGACATCTCATCTCTCTTGGGACTTATGGAGGAACTCACCAATGAATGAGCTTATTGTTGTAAAGGGCTTTCTCCACTTTTTTTATATTGTTTTCACTTTCACATGTTGTATCATGTACACCTTGTAGTTTGTGATTACATTTATGAATGAAGTGAGGTATTTTTATTATATCTTAATTTGTGAGATCTTTTATGAGTGCTTTTAACTTTGTATGACATGCATCCATAGTCTTGTAGTCTCATACTTGCTCTCTTTTTACCCCTAGAACACTTCTTAGTTCTAGTATGTTTTTATAGTTTGAAAATACCTCTTGGTGGAAACCCTACTTTTGAATGTTATTTATAAGCTTCATTGTTATATTTTTAGTGGGAAGAACAACTTAGTAGTTGATTCTCTCCCTTTGTGAGTTGTTTCCATAAGGACCAAGATGATGGGATGGGCCAAATCTTAATGCCCAAACTCTTATCTCTTGATTTTTCTTCAAATATTTTACTTGTCTTGTTATTTTATAGCACACTACCTACTACTTTAACTTTCTTGCATTCACTCACACACTTCATCTCTTGGCACACACCACTCTCATTCCATTTCTTCATCACACCATGCATGTAGTAACCTAGTTTTAGAACACTATACCCCAATCCTTGTGGTTCGACCTTGGGGCTTCCCTCAAGTTTTTAAACTTGTTGCATTTACTACCCCTCACACCCTAGTTACAATTCATTCTTTGTTGCATTAGAGACTTTAATGTCTAGGGTATGATTTGGTGCATTTTTATTTCATGTTACTTAAGGATTACATTTTTGTAATTCCTTAGTGTTCTGAGTGTGCACATTAAAGTAGGTAACAATTTTTGGCGCCGTTGCCGGGGATTGGCAATAGGTGTTCAAGAACTTTGGATTGCTACATTTTCTTTTATTTCTTTTTCTCTATTTGTTCTAACATTCTAACATCTTAACTTGCTAACATTCTAACTTTCTAACTCTTTACTTTCTTGCTATTAACTCTTTACATTCAAGCAACTAACATTTTCCATTTCTTTCTAATTTTTTTTTTCTTTGTAGTTTACTTTACTTGTAACTAACTTCTAATACCTTTTTTTATACTTGTTACTAACGTTTCATGTTTACTTGTAGATCTTCTCTTTAGACCCCCTTAGGTTAGGTTATACATTTACTTGTATTTTCATCTACTTGTAAGTTTGAGTGATGGCGAGGTCTCTTGAGTGAAGGTGAGGGAGTGATTTGTATTAAACTCCAATTTGTAATAATAGATATAGGACTTGCCTCAAGTGTGAGCAATCGTAACTTGAAAGTGGAGGTGGTATGTAAATTGCTCACACTTGTACGAGAAGACTTGATCAAGGACCCCAATGTAAGATCTACCCAATCTTTTATATTTTTTTAGTTTAGGGTATTTTGATTTGTTTGTTTGCTTGTGTTCTTTTGCTATTAGTTGATGCATGCTTAGGCTTTTCTTCTTAGATTAATGCATGTTTATGTTTATTTTCTTAGTCTAATTTGACACATGTATACACTTTATGCACACACATTGTGTTTAGGTGCATACTAGTGTGTTTTCTTTTCTTTTGTTTGTATGGTGTTGTGGATGTGCACCCACATTGAGTATTAATCATCTAACTTGTCCACACAATCGACTTTGGAAC